>OX457027.1:72772896-73391999 GCA_949752745.1 Protula sp. h YS-2021
ATCATTTGTGGGCAATCCGTCGTCCGTTACGTGTGTGTTTGAACAATTTTACTTTTCTTACCCTTACTATTTTCACTGCCGACATAGCCGATTTAGACAAATTTCGAGAAAAAATGGTCATTGCGAAAACTGCCAGAGAAAGGGCTATTTGTCACAATGGCCGATTTGTAATTGGCTTAATTGGCCAAACGGTCACAGAAGCCTGGTCAAAGTATTCTAAAAGTCTAAGCAAATGGTTTCCCGATGGTGCCTAAGCCAACTTCTGCTTTGTACATTGTGATACGAAGCCGGTTTTTATTTTGATTTGATTTTGGTGTGATTATTGTATTTTTTCGTTAGATAGCAACGTTGTACCAGGTTGTTGTAGGTCGCTGCTGGTGCAATGTCCCTAGACATTCTTGTTAAAAATCAAGTCTTTAGTTAAGCGGGGGGGGGGGGGGGGAGGACTGATATGCCAGTAGGCCATGATCTAGGCGACAGTTTTGGGGCGCAGACGGAAACGTGAGCCTCCAGCACACCACCCCAGTCTCTGAATTCATGCTGCAAATGTCGGTGGTCGCGTAACTTACAAAAAATCCTCCGTGACCGAAACACACGTTTTCCTAAAATTGCACACCCTCGCATAAATTTTAACTGACGGAGAAGGTGCTCTTCTACTATTTTTACTGTTGATTATGTTGAATCAAACCGATGTACAATAACTAATTTGCGGCTTTTTTTTATTTTTTTTATTTATTTATTTTTTTTGATTTAAGCATTGTTCGAGTATTACTCTGCCTGAGGATATGGATTTGAAACAGAACTCGCTCCGGGCTCGGACTCGGAAAGATTCCTAATCAGTCTTAGTTGTTTCCTGCTTGAGAGGATTTGCAAAAACTGGCCCTTGCTCATAGTGTGTTTAATTTCCGGTAGCTAAAATTGAGTAAGATCTTGTTTCCAGTTAATTTGCTTTTTTCTCGGTATTATGGTCACGTGGGTTTGTTTTCGGGTACAATTTCAATTACCTTTACTTGCGAAGAACCTAACATGAACTATCATTCACCAGTTACGAAAATGTTGACCTGATGCTCAACATTTTCTTATTGCTCAAAAATGAGCACATATTGACTTGTTTTAAATAAACGTGGCGTGCACTTTGAGCACACTTTGAGCACACTTTGAAGACACTTTGAGGACACTTAAGCACTAGAGGCCATTGGCGGATGTAAGGAATTAAGGTTCGATGTAAAAAACCTCTCAGCTTTGATTATGTAACGGAAAAACATTTCAAGTGAAAATGTCCGTCTCACCAGTCCATTTTCTGTGCATGATACAACGTTTTAGGATTTAAGGAGCGATAAGGCAAAATTATTTAACGATTAAGAGACAGTGACCAAAATAGTGCCATTTAACGGTAAAATTAAGAAAGCAAAATAAGAATAAATTGACAACCATCTCATTTGATCCTACATCTTGAAAATGTCGCAACAGTACACGAGTTACATCCATTTATGGCAGTGTCCCTAAAGAACTTGCAGCATCTCTATAATTATTGCAGTCAGATAGCTTTCTGAGCTAAAAAAAAAGTCAGCAAAAAATGCCAGCGGAATGAAACAGCCGTACAAAATGAAGCCATCAATTGCACAACACCGCATGGAGCAGAAGTATTATAAACGAGCGTTTGACGACACCAGCAATCTTTAGCAGCATTTATCACGCCCCTGGTTATGCGTTTCCAGCACCCCTTCGTATTGTCATTGTCTCAAAAAGTAACTCCTCAGTCTGATTGCCACAAAGCATCCCTCCTTGTTGCCAGAAAGCTATGCCACAGCCTGTGCTGGGAGAGATGCATGGGCTTCTGTTGAGCTCATGTGAGTTGACCTCGGTATTGAGCGATATTACATTAGCATCCACCAATCGGCTCTACCAAAACGTAAACAAAGCTTGTTTTTCTTCGAATCTCATTATCTGTCAGGCTAATGCTGTGAATATTTTTGCGCATTCTTTGTCTGTTTTTGCCTTCGATTCTAATCGCAATACTCTTGCACTACTTTTGCAAAAGGCAAAACAATTCGGCTTCGTGTGCCTGCAGATTATAAAACTGGATATTGGTGCCAATTATTTACAACTTTTACACGTGTTGATTTTGGCGCGCGCGGGAAATCTACATGTCAGCAGAAATGGCAGACATAGAGAAAAACGAAAAGATGGAAAGTGTAGCTTTGCAGGTTGATGAAGAAGAACAAAAGCTTAATCCTGATCCAGAACCCGAACAAGGGTCACAGGTGGATGTTAAAAACCGGGATCCAAACCTAATCAATCAACACGTAAAGGTAAATTACTTTATAGTTTTGGCTGAAATGACTGATGCAAAAATTAATTATGTAACATTTTAGCTTTGTTGGGCAGAATATTACCCGTGTTAATAAATACAGTGCTTCAAAAGTGAATAGTAATACACTTGAAATAAGGAACAAATAGATTTGGGCAATGGCTTTTCGTAAATTTTGCAGAGACCTTGGTGAAAAAAAAAACGAAGCACGGTGACATTTTATTTTTAAAAAATGTAGTTTGAAGCTGGTTTATTAATTTTAAAATTATATATTGCCACACCAAACTCAGTACAGGACAGCTCATATTTAGAAACTTGGCTGGTGGTTTGAAGATAGTTGTTTCAATAAAATGAATCGTAATCTCGAAGCAGAGAATTGATCGCTTCGAGGAATTTTAACAACTTTGATTCGACGTTGAAACGACATCGTTTCGCCGTCGCAACCGTTCAGTTGTCTGATTCCAAATGAAAACCATCGAAAAGAATAGTCAAAATATGGCTTCATTTCGTCAGCTGATTTGGTCAGTCAAAATACGGCTTCATTTCGTGAGCTGTCTTGCTCAGCTTTAGCTTTATAATGAAAATGAATTCATGGTGTTGAAATCCAAATGATCCAAAATGGTAAATACTTAGGAGACATATATTAAGGGACGAAATTAAAATTAATTTTATTTACCTATTTCTCATTTCAAGTCCTGTTTATTACGTTTACGAGAGACAAAACAACAGAATGTAAGTGTTGAGTAAGAGTGATTGGGTATAAACTGTGTAGCTGGTGCAATACAGGTAGAATTTAAAGGTAACGAAAAATGGCATGATCAAGGAATGTTGGCCATTTTCCACATATCGTTTACCGCATATCCATACAAATGTTGATAATTTGATCATAAGAACAAGTAGAATCAGGCATACATGGCATCAAGAATATTGTTTGCATCGAATTAAAAAGACCGATGAGGAGTGATGGTTTTGCTCTTGAGCTAACAGGGTACTTTGCATTATTAATCGACAGAGTTACTTGAAACAATGTTGATTTTAATATTGCATTAGCTTGGAGAGAAACAGAGGGTGTAAAGGTCCGTGTATATTTCGTCCTTTCAATATTTCATTTCAAATGCAAAATAGAAAATGGCAAATCGACTAGATTTTCCATTTTTAATTTAAAAGAGAATAGAAAAACAAGAAACTGCAGTTTCAAATTTCCATACTTCGTTTAAAATAAAAAAAAATGAAAAACTGGGCGGCGCCGCAGCAGCTGGTGAGCGACATAAATAAACACACGTGGCGTGATGCAAGTTTCGTCGATTCTGACTCAAAACATGAACATAGGAAATAAATTCAGAGGCTGTTCAGGGGCAGTTTCTGCACTACACCACGTGCATTTGTTTATGTCGCTTACTAGCGACTGAAGCGCCACCCTATTTTTCATTTTTCATTTTGGACGAAATATGGAAATTTGAAATTGTTATCTCTTGTTTTTCAATTTCTGTTTTAAATTAAAAATGGAAAATGGAGTCGATTTTCTTTTTTGCATTTGAACTGAAATATTGAAAGGACGTAATGGACAAGGACCCTATTGGCTCTCTGCCAGTTTTTCTTTCCCAAATCAACCAGTACGGATAATTGCATCAGCGGCTATTCAGAATCCTTTTAAAAGATATCCCCTATCTGTCCGACACTAAATATGGAACCTTGACTAGAACATTCTCAACTGCAAAATAAAAATTTTAAGTTTAAAGAGTTGCTGAAAACAAATATACAATTTATACATGCGCTTGCGGGTCAAACAAGCGCTTGTGTGATGTTTGGTCAGAGCTGAAATATACCGAAGAAACTGTACGAGTGCTTCTGTTTGATACTTGTTACTTAACGGACAAAGAGTACGCCTTTCAGCAATGTTTGTATGTCCGGTTGAACTGGATAAAATTAATCTCTTACAAGGGTATGAAATAGCATAGAGTAAAACAGAACAACGGTTTTTGACAGACTGTGAGATTACAGCCATTCCTTGGCAAGAATAGCCAGTGGTCGCTCTTCTATTATCAAGGTTTGGCTACACGCATATCTTGCACAAAACAGCGTGCTATCTTTTAGTTTACCTTCAGCGTCGAGTGCAAAAGGCAGTTCTACTTAAAATTGTGTTAAAGTAGCTCGTTTGCTTAATACTTTGGTTAGGGCCCATATAGGAATCCAGCCCATTCTAGAATGGGCCTGGCCCATAAAGGCTGCCCATTCTAGCCTATGGGCTATCGCTGTTATAACACAAACACACGTAATCATTCTAGAATGGGTAGCCCATATAGGAATCGTGAAAGTTGAATTTTCCTGGCCCATTCTAGAATGGGCCTGGCCCAAGTAGGATTTTTTTTTTTTGTAGTTCAAGAACTGTTTTATCGTATCTTTTAAGAAATTTGTGTGTTGTTTTTGTTATATTTATTACTCTCAGTTGCAGTTATAACTGGATAATAAATCTGGTCAAAAGCTTGTGATCAATCATTCCTGTCATTAATTGCAATTTATTAAGAGAACTTTCATATGGCTTCTGTGAGCTTCTGTCTCATTGTGAAAATATCTAATAGCAATTCATTGTTAAGAAAATATAACCTTCAGCGGGGTCATGATCTTTTTCAATTAGTTATTAACACGCATAAACTTTGAATAATTAGAATTTAACTTCTTTTACTTCTCAGATACTTCCTTGCAACTACTGTGCCCCACCCCCCCCCCCCCCCCCCCCCCGCCCCCTCTCCCCCCTGTTGCCTGTTTCTGACAACTTTCATACTGCAAAGAGAAAAGCGGTTTCGTAACAAAGCTTTTGTCAGCGTAAGGTTGGCTCATACCTATGATGTGCAGGTGAAAGCGATTAGCGAAGTTTCGTGCGTGGCTAGATAACGCAAAATTTATTTATCATTTCTTTATACAGAAGAAATTTCCTTATAAGTTCGGGTGCGTGTTAAAAGATTCCGTAGAACTCGACTGGGGAGGAGGCTGGAGACAGATTTGATGTTAGCAGGCCACATGTATTGAAAACCATACCCAATCACGGGGTCTTACTAAAACCAAGCCCCAATGACAGTCAATCCCCCCCCCCCCCACCCCACCCCATCTTACAGGCTCGCGATTAATCTTAGAGTTTCACAATGTTCCGCAACTGAACAATCTGTGGATTGCGATGAATTCTAGTAGTCCACTTCACCTCATTCCGAGTATCCCAGAACTGATTGGTATATCACCTTTTCTCGAGTGCCATAATTTTTCAAGGTTGGAATTGGGAGAATAAAATGCATTGTTTCGAATTAACTAAAATATTCTCCTATTTAAAACGAATTAAAAAGAATAAAAAAATATGGAATATAAAAAAATGTATTATTAAAATTCAGAAGGATTCAGTTTTAAGTGGATTCTTTACTTGAATCCTGAGTCTTCTCCACGTCTATATAATTCCATTACGAAATGAGTGGATTATGTCTGACTGAGGACGGATAGAAGTGAAAGCCATTATTCGTAGTAAGAAAATAATATAAAAAACAGGAAATTAAGTCAATTCACTCGGTATGAAGGGCCAGACATATAAGTTTATGGTGCTGTGGAGAAATTAGTTTTTACGTTTCAGTTCAGTCCTTGTCTAAGAATCCCAGACGATCCAAATCAAAGACATTTATTTGATATTTAATCAGGTGACCAATTCAGTGTCACATGATATTATAATTCGAGATTGCGTCTCGAGCAGTTTCTCATCACGAACTTATAGTCAGTTTGGTAACGATGCTTATATTCAATGTCTGTTTGCCGTTGCAGCGGTAGTCAATGACATCAACTGCACTGTCGTCTGGAACACTTTTCTAACGTGTTCGAAAGGCCTCTTGAAAAGAATTCTTTTGGCAGGATCATATAATTGCTTCATCCTCGCGTAGGTCATCCGATAAATTTTCAAATGTTTTCTTCCTTGCTTACAGTGGGAGAAAGCAAATTAAATTGTCGCTCCTGGTTGATTTGATTTTTTGTTTTTTTTATTGATGAGCGTTCATTTCTGCACATTCCAAAATGGTATTACTCACGCAGTTTGTCACCGTTTCGCTGTATTCATTATGGAAGCTTATGAAATTCAGAAGCAACTGGGGGTACTACGAATTGAATGAGGCAGAAAGTAATTATGCTAATATTATTTTGCGGAGATCGTCTGGATAAAATGAGAGTCAGAGTGAAAAGGAAAATATGCTGATATAAAATATATAAATAAACAAAAATGCAAAAGAAATATTTGCTAAAGAACCTGAATTTTGTGTAAGACACTGTTTTTAGCGTTAAAATTTATCTGTGTGTTTTTTGTTGTGTGTATGTGTTCTTTTTTTTTTTTTTTTTGGTTAATAAATTACTAATCGTTAAAAAAAGATAATCGACCGGTGGCGTAAAAGATGCAACAATAAATAAATAACTTGTAACTTTGACGTTTGGCGACGCAATGATATTATCCTGAACTCGGTCGGAGGCGAATACATTGTGACGTCATGAAGAGGCTACGTTAGCTTC
The DNA here is from genome assembly GCA_949752745.1 of Protula sp. h YS-2021. Classification (NCBI taxonomy): domain Eukaryota; kingdom Metazoa; phylum Annelida; class Polychaeta; order Sabellida; family Serpulidae; genus Protula; species Protula sp. h YS-2021. The sequence goes on from OX457027.1 coordinate 72,779,738, forward strand.
GCCATGCCTGCTATGAAGTAGTTCGACACTACCAATCAAACAACCCCAGATAATTGGGGAAATCTAGAAAATATAGAAATGAGACTGGCAACTACTACAAAACAATTTCAGGCCATGAGAACATGATGATTTTATTGCGTGGTTACGATTTTAGTCAGAGCACCAAAATTGTCACAGTCCTTTCGGTGGCCCCTTGAAAACGAACACTAGAGATTGTAGTGTTTTTGTAGACAGAAAGGAGAAGTGGCCTAAATATATTGATCATTTCAGCGGAGCGTATTCATGAAGAAGATATTTCAAATAATTGTGCATTGTGGGAAGCAGACCGCTGTGTCCAAAAACCAACCTCTGAGTCGGTTTGGTCTGTTGTGTATAACACATTTTTACTCCGCAGACCGACTGGAGATTCCGCAAAAACAGTACCAATGAAGACAGGAACTACTTTTTAAAATATCCATCCGCTCTTTATTTGTACATAACAGATGTCTCCTCAGGGGGCCAGCTGTTTCATAGTACGCGTCCATATAAAGGTGCATCTCTTCTGAAACCTAAAAAAAAGGTCGCTGCTACCTAACTTTCAGTTCTATAATCAGCCAAATCCCGATGTTGATTCCATGTCGTTTCCGAACGTTTCTCCAACGTACAAGACACGTCGCATGTTTGCTGGAGCGGTGAGAAAAGATTAGTGAAGGTAGTTACTGCACCACATGAGTGTCTCAATGAGCAGACTGGGTGTGTGTGTGCGTCATTCTTGTCTAGTGCCATCATAGAACTGGCTTGCAATTACCCTCCACAAGGGAGACATCTATTGCTTTCTCAGATGAATTTCCATTTTTTTTCACCAGGCCATGTATTTTGTCAGCACATTGTATACAACAGAACAAACTATGTGTGAATTTTGCTTGATGAGCAAGATTTTTTTGAAGTCTTATAAATGGTTAATTTTTGAGATATTGGCCTCTAAAAGAGGATCAGAGGTGAAAGTTGAAGACTCATTTCTTGCCGCATATTACGAGAGCGATATAAGACAAAAGTGTACTTGTATATTCTGCTTAATCATGAAAAAAAAGCAATTAATAGAACTGAACCATGATCTGAATGTTTAAAAAATGAAACCAACAAGCTCATTTTTCCAGCCAACATAACCCTAGCTTAGAACATGCCCTGCGGCCGTATTCACAAAAATTAACTGTACAGTTAACTGATTCCGTTAAACGCCCACTTGGCAGCTAGAACATTCAAAAGTAAATTATTAGATTTAACTTGTTTAACGAATAAAAATGCACCTAACATTGTTTGCGTGATAAAGATGATCAACCGATTTTCGCTTCAATAATTACAGCTAACAGCACAGCTAACTTTTGTGAACACCGGAGCTGTAAGTGTAAATGTTACACAAAAAGCTTAGGGATAAACTTCCAATCTTACTACTGTACCAACAATCAAACAGGTGCGATTTTTCGCAGGGGAGTGATTGGCTATTTGTTTTCAATGAGGTCACTAGTCGCTCTAGTTTGAGTCTTTTTTTTCATGCAAACAATTTATAAAAGATCTACAATGTAGATCAATGAATAGTAAGGACAATTAATATATTTCCGTATCTGACATTTCATCCATAAAGCAATTTTCTCACGGATAACCACCAACGAAATAAACCAAAAACAAAACAAAACTATTCGACTTATCCCTCTGCCTATCTCCAAGTTGTTGAAAATCGATCTGGTTGCTATCATTAGCACAATTTTTCCACGTAATATAAATAGGTGTTATTGTATCATTGTTAGTATTTCAAAAAAAAAGATCTAGAAAACCAAACCTTGTGCTTTCAAACAAACAGACGGGAAATATTTTCTACGTTGTTGCAACATACAAACATTCATATAGCACGAACCATGGCGGTACTGGGAACCTCCTCGATTGCCATGGTAACTGGCATGATATGTGACGGATGGAGGGGCATGTGAACCAATAACACTTCCGAATTTGCAAAGTTGAAGTTCAGAACTTTCACAGTTGCTTTAGGTTCTATTCACTGTAGGTTGTGCTTTCGGAGCGAGGTTGAAGACCTGTGCCCCCCCCCCCCCCCCCCCCAAACGTCTGTATTTAGACGGATTTCTTTCGGTAAACAGGACAAAGTTATTCATTTTACTTTCGAAAATTCTTGATGCTGAAGGAACAGTTAACAAGATCAGCCACTGATTGTTGCGCCATTTTGGAAAAAGTTCTCCCTAGGATGGGTTGTTATTTCGAACCCCCACCCTCTCCCCTCCCCTTCGTAGTGCATTTACATCAGATATTAGATAATGTAATTACATAGCACATATCATCTGCAAGAGCAATTTCCTTACGCGCTTCTTTATCTGTCAGCCTGTTGAGGATTATACGCATGTGCGTCAATATCTGAATGCTGAACATAAAAGGGCGCGCTAATGTATCAATTTCACTTTGGGGCATCAGTTGCCTCTGGCTCTTGCGTATGATCTTTTGTCAATGAGTCAACCCTTCAGAACGCACGATATCTAGGACCCCTTCTGTGTTCTGTTCCTCTCTCTCTCTCTCTCTCTCTCTCTCTCTCTCTCTCTCTCTCTCTCTCTCTCTCTCTCTCTCTCTCGCTTTCGCTCTCGCTCTCTCTCTCTCTCTCTCTCTCTCTCTCTCTCTCTCTCTCTCTCTCTCTCTCTCTTTCTGTTATCACTTTTCCAGTAAAAAAAGTTTGTATTAATAAAGAAATAATTTATGTCGTTGCTGATGTTTTAGGTTAGATTTGAGGAAATATTTGCTGAACCTGAAAGCGAAGTGCACAGCTTCGATGAAATATGGCGTTGGAGTTATAAGGTATGGCGTACTGATTTCGACGAGAACACTGTAATTAAAACAGTTTTCTTTAGACTGATAAGTTAAAATATCAGAATGTGTGCACAATAGTTAAGATCTCAGAAAAGAAGTTATCTAACAGGAAGGTAATATAAATTTAATAATATGATTGTCTGTTTTTTTCAGCTCTTCACCTTGACAAAGATCTGGGTTTATCGCGTTGTGACGGTCGTTCTGGCACTTCCCCTGGCTATTCTCTGGGGCTTGATCTTCGCTTGCCTTGCGTTCTGTAACAACTGGTGCTACATCCCAGGTAAGACGGAAAAATAACTAGACCGAATTTCGCTACACGTAGCCACTTGCAATGGCAGAAGGCCAAAGACACAATATATCAGAAACAAAAAGAAATCTCTAACTGTTTTCAGATAATCATCAGCTTCCGGATTATTATCTTGAACGAGAAGGTGTTTTTAGTACGTATAATGCAACCGCTAGGCACAACCCCTATTTCTAGCATTTTTCGTGAATGAATGGGTTTTAAAAGTATTTTGACCTCAATTTGACTTTGACCCTGAATCTCAAGGCCAAAAAATTTGGCGGATTTCACGACATCTCATTTTTCCCTATCTGTGTGCGAAATTTCGTCCCCCTAGTCGAATAGCGTAGGAACAGTTTTCTGAAAAAAGGAATAAACAGCCAGATTTTTTAGCAAATCATACCCATTTGCAACCTTTGTTTGCAAAGGGGAATAAAATGGCAATGTGTTCACCCTCACGGTCTTGCAAGTCAGGTTTGAAGGATGTTTTTCTGGTGCTTTTTGGCTGATCAGAATGTAAGAAAACAAGTTAGATATCATATGTGTAAGTACACAGATCTACACCGTGAAGAGGTAAAAGGGCTAGGGCTGCCTTCAAAGCCGTACCTACATTGGATTGGCTGGAGTGAGGGGGACAGTAACCTCTTTCCGCGCTCCCCCCCCCCCAAAAAAAAACCAATGAGATGGAGCATTGGTGACGTAGCGACCAACTTCAGAACTACGTTACAGTATGTCTGTAGCCATCAGGTTCAACATCCGGATAAAAACATAGAGTTAAGCCTGTTTTAGCGCCCACCTTCCCACAAACGGATAAAAAGACGAATAGTAAAATCTGCCTGTCGCCCCCTCTCCCCTCCCCGCCTTCAGGAATGGGATAAAGGTATTCGGTAACCCGACTTTTGGGCATATCCTATACATATTCAGATATATTTATACAAGGTAAAAAGTATTATAATTCTAAAATAGTGCGAAACTGTCAAAATTATCCTTTATAAACCTAAGGCGGGGCAAGCGGTGGAAAAAGAAGGGAGTGAGAGAGGGAGCGGTTTTTGTACAAAGAAACAAAGCGGCAATGGCTGGTTAATAAAAGTTTTTGATATGTTCGGGTACTCTGATGTTGGTGTGCACTGGCCGATCTAGTTTAGGGTTGAGTTTAAGCCATGAGAATATGAAAATCCGCGAATAGTTTCAATTGATGTTTAAGTTGTTGGCCGTTTAGGCGTCTGCAAATTATTTTATTTTGTTAGTTTTATTGTTTATCTCAGACTATCATCGTTATCTCGTTGCATGATAGCCATGTTGGCGCACATAATCAAAGACGACTTGATAGCGGGCAGTTTTGGTGCCTACAACCGTATAATTGAAACGAATTTACTGAAATCAGTATTGCCGACACAGCTTAAATGCTCTGTTGTCGTAACATTTTACGCAGGATACAAAATTATTGTATGTCTCCCCATAAGGGAGACATATATAGTATTTGTTGTGTCCGTCCTTCCGTCCGTCTTGCCGTCCGTCTGTTTGTCCGCAGTGAGTTCTTATGAAATTAATGAGTCGATTTGTCTCAAAACATACATACATATTGGGGTACATGTCTCGATGATGCCTGTGTTATTTTTTCGTTCCTTCAAAAATTCTATTTTTGGTAAATTTTTAAACATCGGGGGGGGGGGGGGGGGGGTTCGTGCATTTTTTCACTTTGCCAGGCCATATCTCCATAACAGTTCGTTGGATAAGGCTCAAGAAGAACACACATATAGCACATATGTATACTGCAAAGTTTTTCTTCGTTTTCTGTAAAAATGTATTTTTGGCGCTTTTTTCGAATTTTTGGGCTCGCCAATGTTGTACTTTTAAGCAAGACATTTTTTTCCACGTGACTGATTGGGGGGGGGGCGGGGGAGACATATCCGTTTTTGCTTTAACAAAAACACTGGCCAGTCTAATTTCTTGAAACTTACTCAGTACCGTGATCAAAACGTTTCCTTCTGTGGCATCTAAGACTCTCAACGTAACAAAATACCAGGAAGATGTTGAGAGTTGTACAATTTTTGCCTTTTCATCTTCCTATATCTAATTCAGGTTAATCCAGATGAGGAAATATGTTTTGACAATCTCATTACTAAAGCCCAACTAAGTATTTAATAGTCCGCATTCGAGCTGATATTAGTCATCAGTTTTTATTGATGTGATATCCTCAGCGTTTCCCCCAAAGTGTTTTTCTTTTTTCGAAGAAAAAATTTCAAGCACTCAACAAAATTGGATCCAATGTGGTTCGAAAAAAGCCTGCTAAAATTGTATGGTTTAGCCTGTGTAATTTTGTTTTCAAGTCATGAGAGGCACCATGTAGTTGAGTCCCTTGTTGCCAGGCGAAATGTCTTAACTGGCCTGTTGTCGCCAGGCGTAGTGTTTTAATTAAACTTTTGTTACAGTTTGTGGTTCACCTCATTGTTGCTTGGCATGGTGTCTTAGGTAGATGCTTTTTCGCAGGTCCGTAGGTGCAATGTCTTAGATGAAACACTTCTTTTAAGTATAATATCTTAAATGAACTCTTTGTGGATGGGCGTAATGTCGTAGATAAACTACTAGGTGCAATTTCTTACATTAACCACTTGTTATTAGGAACAATGCCTTAGATATTAGGGTCATGATGGCCGAGTGATTACCACTTGGGACTATGGCAAGAAGGCCCGTGAATTCGACGCTGTGTAATGTCATTCATGGTATGCAAGTAGGCACTGCATACAACACACCCTGCTCGTCCGTAAAAAGGGACCTACACATACAATTGTGTGCTTCGCTTCAATAATGCATGTTGCAAGACAGGGTTTGAGGACCAATCGCAGTTAGTAGGCAGTCAACCCTTTAAACAGGTGTACACATGCTACTGAAGGTGCAAGGATAATATGAAAAGGCGAGATATAATTGATTTCGTTATTATTGTGATTGTGGTTATTATTTGGATTTTATTGTTATTGTGATTGTTATTATATAAACTTTGGTGGGGAAACATAGTTGGAATATTTTTACTATCTGTTAAGAGCAGAGGTTGCTTGTAGATTTCGAAAGAAAGAGTGACAGAGATGCTCCAAAAATGCTACGACATTGGTTATACATATATCCTGTTACTTAACCATGTCATGTGCGTGTTCTGTTCTACAGGTCTCAGATGTTGCACCATCGAGCTTTTCCCTATACAAAAGATATGGGAGGTTTGCCTCAATACGATTTGTGCACCCACTTACGAGGCTATTGGAATGGTCTTCTCACGTATTAAAGTAGCCGTACAGAAAAACTGAGGGATCACGCCGCTAGGAGACGCCTTCGTCGATCTTATGATGGCTGCACAGAGCTCTATGGAAGACAATGAAGAGTTGAGGCTGTGGAAGAAAGGACTGAGGAGTATTTTTTGTCTTGCTTTCATCGTGTTAAGAAAATAAGAGGGCTACATTTAATACAGATATGGTCGTAGATTCTAGTTATAATCGTTTTATAGATTCTAGCTACAACAAGAATATATACAATGTACGAAATTTTAAATTCTTATTAGTTGTAAAAGGCGCGATTATTTAACGATTTCTTGTACCAGGTTTGTGGTACAAGTGTAATGTGTTTAGATGTGAGGCCTTGTCTTCAAAACAGATTTTACACATATTTTTGGACAGATTTCTTTCAGTTTTCTATGTTTTGGACTATGAACGCTTTGGGTAACTTTCAAAAATTACCAAAATGGCGGTAGCTTAAATCGCTTAGTACTATTGTGTTTCTGACCTTATTTTTAGTCTATAATAATCCTTAGATTTTGTCTGTTAGAAAACAAATTTGGACTCAGATTGATCGGTTATGTACAGTAGGTACGATATCACCAAATTTGAAAAAATCAAATAATAAACAGGTTCCTCTAAATTAATTACTTTGGATTATGCATAAAATCATTCGACTGTTTTTTAACTTTCGCTTTGCCATAAAGTAAAAGTAGCTTTGTTTTAACCACTTTCCGCTTACAAGTGTCACATAAAAATGATAAGTGTTACAAGTGTTAAGTCATAAAAACGTGTTATTATATTATTGTTAACCATATTTTACAAAAACTGGAAACAAGAGCATCGACTTAGAATTTTGTCAGATTAACAAAATTGTCCACCATCAAAATATTTATTTTAAAGAAAAAAGACCACCAGCTACCAATGTGAAATTTTCTTTAAAAATCGAGAGAAGCGAATATTTTTCATGCCATGGGAACATCATGGTTGGTGTTGTGTATTTACGTCGTGCAAGTTGATAAACCTTGAAAGGCAATGTGGAAAATCATTGCTTCTATGATTGAAAAATCGGCATGTCGTTTCGAGTGGACCTAATGTCCCTTGGCAACGTTCGTGTTTCAGTGTTACTGATGCAAGTTTGGAATAGCAGATAGTTTCTACCTGTGTCTTAAAAAAGGTATATATTTAATGCATCAATGTTTGTCACATTAGACGAAACACAGTCTAGAATTTTATTAATTGGCAGTCCTTAAATGGGCAGTCTTTTTTCATGTTTTCTCCTCTTTTCTTTGCTGATGGTTTCCGCGTAGTTAGATTCATAGAGTGACCAGCAAAGGTGTATGCGTTATTATTAATGTTGTGTTGAGGTATGTGCAACAGTTGCTATTTGTATTTTCCCAGGAATGATGGTTGGTGGTTGGTACTAACCCATATTTCTAGCGACGGTTTAACACATGCGGCTTTTACCCAAGAAATGTACACTTCATATCCTTACCGAATAAGCATCATATTAGTCCATGAAAATTCCTTGACCGCAATGAAGGTTTTTTTAACAGGATCAAACTTCACTGTTTATGGGTTTTCTTATCTTACCCGTTGTTGTACTGGCGTTTATGCAAATTATCTCAGAATGCATTTGGTAGGCTAATTAGTAAATGGGGCTTTGTTGTAGGTAACTGTTACTTGCTGCTGGGTTGTTTAAGGGTCCCAGACAAGACCAGGAAATGTCGGTTTCTCGTCCAGGCTCCCACCCGTAACTTGCTGATTTATAGTAGCTGTATACTTGGTTAGGGTTGAATTATGAATCGTAGACCATTCACGTTCGAAAATACTTGTGATGGTGATGTGGTTATAAATTTCTTACTTAGCTTCCGAGGAATTCAAATTATGAGTGGGTTTTAATGCATCTTTTGAATTACATTGTTTAAGAAAATATGATTTATAAGACACTCGGGAGAAATTTTGACCAATTATTTGTAAGTATACACCAGTTTCTGCATTCTACATACCATTTTGATTTATAGTGAGAAGCTGATTTGATTTCCTTGATTTCCTTGTGAAAAGTACTTTTATAGTGCTTTGATAAAACCATTTCTTCAGGTTGTACACGATATGTTTTGTGTTATAATATGTTGTTATATATTTGTTTTATATAATTATAATTTAAAATTGTGCTGTTATATTTTAATACTATTTTTTTGACATTGAAGAGAAATCAACAATATATTTCACTCAGGAATCGACTGATTTTAGAAAAAAAGTCCGTTTTACTTTTATAAATGTATTGTTATTCGTTTGAAAAGAAAATTTTTATTGTGTTAAAGCAATTTTACACCGCCGTTTCAAACACACTTGATTGAGGTTTAATTTCTTGATATCTAATCTGAATAACAAAGTTGTTGCATTGTTAGTGAAAGCTATTAAAATATTTGGTTTTTTTTATTAGAAACTTTAATTAATGGAACATAGACTGGTATTACAGAACTAAACATCGAACTTTTAACGAAACATGTATATTTCATTGGCTGAATAACCAAGTCTGACAGAAAAGTCGTTAATGAAGTCTAGACGAAAGACAGTAGTAAAAAGGAACTAGTGTTCCATATCTGTTCCTCATTTGGTTCCAGTGCTTGGTCCTATGAAAGAAGACAAACATGGAACGATAAAAATATAAAAATGTTTTAGAAAAAAAAATTATATACGTAAAATGGACTTTAGTATTCATACTTTTGGGAGTTTTTTCAGCCGTACCCTGGAGCTGTCAGTTAATTTACTTGATGTCTGAATGCATGTATCGAAACCACTTATCGATGATACTGACTTAAGTACTTAATAAATTAAGCACATCTAGCAAATCAGTTTATTTGTAACGCAGGAAAAATTATTTCTATGGGGAGTACAGACTATTCATTCAGCCCATTGCAAAGCCGTAACATTTCTTCACACTACCACTGCTAGCATTACTACTGCTGCTGCTACTGCTACTACGATAATAATAATAATAATAACAATTATAATAATAATAATAATAATAACAATAACAATGATAATAAAAGTAAATAAATGGTGATAACGTAGATATAAGATTTCTAAATTGTAAATTTCTAAATCCCAATGAAAAATAGCTTAAGATAACAATAAGAAATTTGTTTTGAGATTTTGCCTTTGTTATTGAAAATAAGATATCATTGATTCATTTAATAGAAACCAAACATAGAATAATTTTGGTTGATTGTATTGCATTAAATTTTCATGACAAACATAAAGTAAAAGGTGTTTTATAAAACATTATAAATATAAAACATTAAAATAAACATTTTAACAAACAAAAGGTTAGATATTAACCATACTTTAAATATATTTTGTGTGTTTCGTACGGAAGGAACTTTTAAATTTTTAGATTTTAAAATTAATTTTGATTGACATTGTATGTAGTTTTATTGTAAATGTTGTTGATCACTTTTTCTCTCAGTATTATTTGCAACCACAGGTATATTAATGTATAAAATGTTGTGTGTGTTAACAGCTTTCAACATATATGGTAAAAAAGTAAGAAATGTAATAAAAGACGTGGTGTCAGACTTTTTATTTGATAATTATCTCCCCTGAGAGAGAGAGTTGAGATTTGGGATTTGTCTGTCTTTGTCTTTATTTTCTTTCTGGAAATATTTGTTTTGCATGTGACGTCTCCTAAAGATTTAAAAAATGTATGGATCCTTGAGGAATAACTCATAAAACGAGGACCTAATGAGATATTCAAATGTATATTTTTGGCAGAGATTCTAATGATTCAAGCAACATGATGATCCCCTATGGCACCGTTTAAATTTTTCAGAAAATGTTTGAAGTATATCTTTAAGTATATATTGAAGTATAGCTTGCTTGCTTGAAGTATATCTTCACACATGATACCACTATTAAAACCTAGATTAAAGATCTTGCAGGCCAGACAATCACAAGTTACTAATACATCAAGCCACATTTTCTTTGAGCATTTTAGCTAGAATAGCTAGTATTTTAGCTGGATAGAATCAAATTTTTCCCTGGTCGATGATATTAGTTTATGCTTCGTATTATTTTGTGTTTTAAGGAGTACTTTTCTTCCACGAATTCTGTAAGACAATAACAGTAACACATCCTAATAAAACACCTGGGATTATACAAATATTAAAGCACTTTATGGGATGAAATACATTTCTTGATTTGTTCAAAATCCGTGTTGAACGTATACCTAAAACACCTATGGATTTGATACATCTATAGAATTCAGGTCACTGCGTCTTTTAAAACTTGTAACTCAGATAATCTCTGGTAAAACGTTTTCAAAAAATAAAAATTGCACTAACTATTCCTAAAAAAGAACTGTCTGCAAAGGCGAGGTTGTTTTCGAATTTCACATGCCTCAACCCAGAAGCACTATATTTTCAAGCATGTCGTATGGCATAAAAATGCGCTACCTCCTGAACAGTGTGAGAAAGTAAAATGCGTTTATTGATAGAATCAGCATGGTACACCGAACTACGTGGAACCTGCAATTTTTAAGAAACTGCATAACTCGTTAGCGGTTTCCTGTAATTAGCCAAAACTTCTTTTCTACTCTGCTATTCAGAGTCCTGTTGGACGTTACCTCCATCTGTGGTTCTCGGTTTTGTGAGCTCATTTCCCGCTCATATCCTCTCTTTGCTCAAACATGTGTCTATTTCCTCTATTTCATGCTTTTTACAAGCAATTTTTCTTCCATTATTACAACTGACTTTTTTTCAAATATCCGACAAAATACCTAATTTTTGCTCTTCATTCTACGCCCGAGCTCCCATATCAATATGTTGGACAAATATTCACAGCTGTAACAGGTTCCAAAATAACTTCACTGTCCCCCGTGTCTTGACCATATCCTCCTACTCCAAGAATGGTCAAAATATTCATGCTGCATTCTCCAAAGTTTAGAACAATCTATCTAACTGAACAAACATCCATAAGGCAGAACAGTAATCATTTCTTCCATTTCCGAAGATAAAATCAAAAATATTTGTGGCACACTATATTGTTATGAAGACAATATTGCTTTATGTGGAAAAACTAGGCTGCATGTCTCTTTGTGACTCCGATTGATTTTGCTGCGAACAGTCATTACTCGGACAACAGGAACAATGGCAACCGTCTTTGAAATGCCGCGTTTGACCCTAACTACTAACCCTACCCCTTACTAACCAGAGTCGCCGCAGCAAACGATGCTAATAAGCTCAAAAGTTGGTCTTCATGACCCAGAATGCTATAGCAAAGTAACTATGCGATGGTAGGTCCTCAGGTACTTTGGTCTGATGCTAACTCACCGATTTAAACGTAAAACATTAAGTTAATTTTGTTTTTTCTTCTGCACTCTTTGGAATATTTCTATTTTCTTCTTCATTCGCTGTTGCAGCATTAGCCTACAATGAGGAGGGTCTAGATTAATCACTGATTGATCAGCAACAAATGGACTCAAACGTTGGAGATCAGTTAATGGATCGGTTGTATATTTTTGCAAATAATGGTATATAAAGGTATTAGGCAACCGACACGCAATAAATCTGTCATAGACATTCCAGTACCTAGACGCAGTGAGACAGCAACACATCTGAGCTCATGATAAAACCGCTTTCATTTCAAGATGAATAATGTGCAAGAAGCGATTGTGATCAAATCATGAGCTCTTCCAGAAATTATCTTTTACAAGAAGCCTCATCCCTGGGACGACTGATCTGTCTGAACCTAACTTGAGGGAGACGGGAGCGAAAGTGGAATCCCAGGCAAAAGGTAACATGGACGCGACCAGCATTGCAGATATTTCAGAGCCCGAAGAGACAAGGGTATGCAACGATGTAGCGACTTGCCATGACGCAGAGCAGGGTCGGTTACCAGTTGAAAATTGCGGAAATGAATTCTTCCCAAATGCACTGTATTTTCCATAGATATTAACAGACCATTTGGGCAACGAACGTCTCTGGTTGCACAGCCACATGGCATGAGCAAGAGGTCGATGAAATTGTAAAATTCCGGTCTGAGATGAAAATGATTTGACCAGCGATAAATTGGGATTTTTCTAAGTTTTCTAGGAGACCTAACGCGAAAGATAGCTTGAGTAACCGAACAAGCTGAGCTTCGAGGCAATCCTTGACTATGTTAGCAGCCAATCTAACGTCCAGATATTGAGAAATGAGAAGACCCATGCGCCTGCTTCATGTCTTGATTGCTTTCATGACCTACTTACGGGGCAGTTGAAATACTGAATGGTAGAGCAAGAAACTGAAACCTTTGATGGCCCACTTGAAAGCAAACGAAACAACTGTGCATCGGAATGTGAAGGAACGTGTCTGACCGGTCGACTGAAACTACCCATAGACCTTACAATAGAGTAGCTTTTATGACCTGAGTAATGTCCATTTTGAATGAATAGTGTTGTGTGAACTGGTTTAGCTGTGAGAGATCTATTACATGACATCCTTTGGGCTTTTTTATGCAGAAAAAACAAGACAGTACAAACCGTTTATGCACTCTGGCACTAATTCTGTGGCTTTCATGTTTAAAAACTCTTGAATCATTGACTCCAATTAACTTTACTCTTCTGCATTTTGCTCGTAAGCGGTGATTAGAGCAGGCTGGATTTGGAAGCCTTGACACAGGAGGGAGCATTTGCTGACCCCTATCTTCCTTGCAAAATGGCAACATGTAATCCCACCACAGCCACCTGACCACCCTTTTGGAAGTCCTCACTGTCTGCTTTCCAAAATAAGTTTAATCTTCCGCCTACAGGCAAATTCATTCTTTGATTTAAATGTTAGAATAGATTGTTTTACATTGGAATGGGGGGACAACAGTAGTGTCATCCCGATACTTTGGTTGGATGCTACCTAAGTTTAACCAGCATCTTCGGTGTCTTCTCGATTCGACCTTGGCTTAGCGGTTTTGACGGAGTACATGGCACTAACGAAGCTGCAGATTGTAAGGATTGCTACTTCTGTAAACGTGGAAGAGGTCTCCGCATCAGCGCGACTTGAACCATGGCCTTTGAATCAATAATTTCACGTAGTAAGTTCTGACGATAGGAAAGAGCTCCGATTACGATGTAACTGGAGCGAATCGAAAACAAGGGTCTTCCCATTCTCTGAGGTTGAGTACAAAACGAGGCAGATGAGTGACCTCTAGAAGTAATGTCTGACTGGGACATCTCATATGGGGTCTTTCAACTTTTTTGTAGACTGCACAGTGGCTGGTGGAAGAGCCGATTCATGAATAGATCTCATTCGGTTAAAGTCACGTTGGGCAGCACAGTGAGGCACTTTGTCTGAAAATAGATTGTGGGTCATTGTCTGCAGCTGATGCTCAACAGGCACCAGGTGAAAGGTTTGACGAAGTCCGTGACTGTGGCTGTTGAGTGAACGGACGGAACGTCTCCACATTATTAGCATCTTTCGGTGTCACCTTCTCCGACCTGGACCTGGAAGACGAGAACGTTGACCCAGCATTGGAATCATCCTTCGTGTCCTACTGCTGGAGCGCTCGTAGAGTATGAACGATCTTGCGCTCTAATGAGCCATGAAAATTGCCAGAGTTTACTATTGAATGCGATAATTGCGAGGTCAGTTGATCAGATAATACACTGAAGTTTTGTATTTCTTTGTAATACATCAAGTTCGTCTTTCGAAATAGATTTTAATTCTCGGGATAAAGATGCAGGCTGACTGCTTAATGCTCCAATGGTAACAGTATCTAGGCCTGTTCCACAGATGACAGTTGAAGAACAGTCTCAACGATTGGAGTTTAAACAACCAGTATCTGAGTGTGAGTTTGTTTTCACAGTTCTGATCTGAGGTCGTTCGATGTCTTTACGGGTTACTACTGTCTATTAAGTAGGCAGCGTTTCTTTCGAAATGCCATGGTGTGTGTCGACGGGCGGTCAGTATCGTGGTTTACATACATAACTTGCTGGATCGAAGACCAGGCAGCAGTTTCTATTAAATCTTTTTATGCGATCCTGTTCTCAGGTTAGAACCTGGAAGCGCAGCGAGATTCAGTGGTAATTATGATATAACCAGTGAAAGATGTGATAAAAGAAGGACTTTTGTTGCAGCATTTGTCGCGGACACGTACCCTCTTTTAAGGACACAGGATGGCGGAGAAAACATCGTCGACAAGTGGGCACATTGTTGACAACGAGACCGGAGCTGTAAAAATCTGAATTCCCCAGCAAAGCAGGCAGTCCGTGCAGCGAATTTGGTAACCTGAATTCTTGTACAAGACACAAATAAATCACTCTGTATATGTAAACACACTGAATGACGATCAAACAACAGCAAGATTTCATGGAATTCACGTTACAAGATATACATGTGCTTGAAAATCTGCTCACTACCGTTGCGAGGCGCGACGAAGCGCAATATGGTGAGACGAAGTGTAACTTACTGCTAAAGGTGTGTTGATTTAATGGGGTCAGGCGATCTACAGCCATGTGCAGTGACACTACGCTCTAAAATCATGGTTTAAGTGATTTAGCTTTGAATAACTGGAATTTAGCAGACAGCAAAACCTCGTGCACTTTCTCTGCATGGTACCATAATAGAGAAATGAGTGTATTTAACACCGAAAAAGGAACGGAAATGAAAATATTTTAATGTTAACACAGAAAAGGGAACACTAGCACTATGTTCTAATATTACAACATATTTTGCTTTGTTTTTCAGCATTTGTTACTTTTCTAGCTAGATTTGCTCAAGGAACAGACAGTTATCCTATCGAAAATCAAGTAATAAAATCATATTCCATGATATATCGACAAAATGTAGAAGCAATGTAAGATACACAAAGCTGTGTGCTAACCCGTATTATAAGAAGCAACTTGGGAGTTTTCTGCAAAGCTGTTTCACCAGTCTTTTACGTTTTTGCATGTTAAATGGAATTCATTTTCCACAGAACTGTATTGAAAATGACTAAATAAGGCAAAAGTATGAATTTCATGCGTTGAAGTTTCGCAGTGAAATGATTACTAGATGTGCCTAATAAATATTTTTTTGTGTAATCGAGTTGTATTTCAATCCTATTGAAGTTTGAAGTGTCTTTAGTGCACCTAAAGTCTAACAGAGGGAGTAGAAACAAGGTGTTGAAATACTAAGAACAGTGCTTTTGTTTTTGGCCAATACAACGCAAGTGGATTTTGTAAATCAACCTTGAAAAGAGCTTAATGGTGAAAAATGAAAAATAAGCTAGTTTAATTAAGTTTAATTCCGATAATATTAGTGTTGGAGTGAAAGTTGTAACTTTGCCTTCGATGCTTATCCGGATTAGCGGGGCCTGAGAAGAGGAGAAAGAGGAAATAATAGCATAAGAAGAAGGGCAAAAAAGAAAAGGACGAAGAAGAATAAGAGTAAAATTAAAAAGTTTATTTTTTACATACTTATTCGCTCGTTTCATCAAATTTACTCAGTATACATTGCATGATGCAATATCAGTTGAAAATGAATTCTAGTTAATCCCCGTTGAAATGTTAGCAGTAAAATCTTAAATCTTTTTTAGAAATGTCGCAAAACGGCGGCCTGTATTTTTATATCCCGAACTTTTTAAGCCAAATAAGTACAAATCACCTTTCCCCATGATCTCTCCCTCACACACTGCCGTGGTGTACATCATCATTTCCCGAAAAAAAAACAGGAAAAATGGACGACACACATCAACAAGGTTTTCTTAGTTTGTTATAAATATATCGCAGCTGTTGTGTTCATGATGGAATCTGTTTATGACATTTTTGAATATCATGTTATGTACTACGCCCTGCAAGTCATGTTTACACAAACGGAGAAGAGAAAGACTCGACATGTCTCAAGTCCCAAGTTCACAATAAGGCCACATTCTTTTGGACCTCTCAGAAAACTGGGAATCCTTGGTTTAAATGTGATCTGTTTTACCTAATAACATCCCTACCACTTCAGCAGTACCAACGGTGTTACAGATTAGACCTCAACCTATAGTAATTGAGGTTAAACCTTTGGGTCCTCTTGTGTTTCACTATCCCTAGTGCAATTACGTCTAAAATCTTCCTTGAACTAAATTTCTACTCTTAAATATTTATATTTCACATGTTTTTTTTTTTTCAAATAAGTTGTAGAAATGCCTTTGTTTACATTTCCGCCATCTTGTATCTGACCTTCTCGAGAGAAGTTTTCCGAGACAAAAACTGTCTCTAGACAACGAGAACTTACCCAAGAGAACACCTCTCGATTTTTAGAGAGCCTCTTGATTTTTCGAGACGGTCCAAGAGAATGTTGCCTAAGCCAAATCACACTTTGGGTGTTTGGAATAAGCCATTTCGCACTTTTTACTTTTGCCAAAAAGTTTTTGCGTTTCGGCTGAATTCAGGTGGGATAAGGATATAAAGAAATGATAGGAAAAACGGCAAAAATCTACAAAATTCCATTTTGCCAGAAGTATATTTACATGTTGGTTATTAAAGGGACTGAATAATATGTAAAATAGTTTTTAAAATTATATGATGGCCTTATAAATTTGAAAGTGTGCATGTTGAAAGAAAATTAGAATTTTTAGGTTTTTCCCTTATCATTTCTTTATAATTTATCCCCCAACATTTTCAGTCGAAACAACACCTCCATCGGAAAAATCCGAAAGTGCGAATTGGCTTATAAAATGCGCAAGACTTTTGAATTTTGATTGCGAGGGAACCGGGTAAAGAAATGAAATGAATAGCAGAAAAATATAGAAGAAATATCGCAAAAACATTGAACATAAAAGAAATTGAAACTATTTGTTAAAACTTTCAATTAATTTTTGAAATAGCATACGGGTTGTTAAAAACCAGATTGCCTTTGGTGCAGGAGAAATTTGATATTTAGGCGAAATCTCTATATTATTTCTTTCATTTTTTACCCGGTTATTTTTTATTCGAAACTCAGAATTTTTGCGCATTTTTATTGGGAACACCCAAAGTGATTTGGCTTATAAGCCAATTCGTACTTTCAGATCTTTCCGCAAGAAGTGTCGTTTCGACTGCAGATTTTTTGGGATAAATTATAAAGAAATGTTAAGGGAAAACATAAAAATTATAGATTTCTTTCAACATGAACACTTTCCAATTTAAAATGCCATCATACGACGTTTTAAAAACTATTTTACTGATTATTCAGCCACTTTAATAGCCAACATGTGAAAATGTTTCTGGCAAAAGGGAATTTGCTTAACTTTTGTTTTTTTTTTGTTTTTTTGTTTTTTGTTTTTGTTTTATCTTTTTTTATATCCCTGCCGGCCCTAATTAGGTCGAAAGGCGACAATTTTTGGGCAAAAGTCTAAGTAGGTGTCCGCTTATAGAATACGAGGGAAAGGATGTATAAATACCACAGCGGTATGGAAATGGAACCTTAATAACCTTTTCAAAACCTAAAATATATCCAAACTTCTTTCATTGAAACATAGTAATTATCTATTAAAATGAATTGTAAAAGTCTCTTCTTTGAAAAATGTTTTACGTGCAAAATGAACGTTTAAAATAGTGTCTTATTTCTGTATCACCGGGCACCATAAACTGCTCCTTTCGTGCTCTTTAGAAAATTAACCTATTCTTACTTGCGGGCCTTTTCGCTGGTGTCGTTCGGCTGCAGACCTTTTGGGGTGAATTATGAAGAAATGAAAAAAAAAAAAATTGTAATTTTTTCAACACGTCAACTTTCAAATTTAGTTCTCGTAAGCCAACATTTGATCTTTTAAAAACTATTTTACATGTTATCCTGCCTCTTCTATAGCCTCCTTGTGAATATGTTTCCACTAGAATACGACTTTTCTGGTTTACAACGGATTTCCTCTCTTATTTCATTATACATACAGTGGATATTCCATAACTCGTTATTCCATAATTTGAAATATTCAGTAGGTTGAATACTTTTGCTCAGTCCCGATTTTTTTCCTTTGCAAGTCTCATAGCGCCTACGCTAACTCAAATATTCCCCAGTTCAAACCTGTTGAGTAAGGCCTAATTTCTTTGTATTTGTGAAAAGTGGCAATACACACGCTACTTTAGCGTAGTGACATTATGCAAACAATATCATTACTGGCGACAGTCTGTTATCTATATGGAATGAAAACTGCCTGCATGTGCCCCCAAACGTCACTCTCTGTGACACTAATGACACCAGAATAGAATGGGTTTCTATTCTCTATCGTTATCTAATTATTTAATCCTTTGTGTACCGAAGAAAATTTCACCATCCGTATGTATGTATTTGAAAATTTGCTAAGGTTAATAAATAATAAAAAAATTTTAATACACTGTATTCATCAGCTTTGTAGGTACATGGATATATTCGAGAACTCGAATATTCCACAACTTGAAGTATTTTCCTCGGTCCCTCGATGTTCGAGTTATGGAATATCCACTATATATGTATGTTTGTCCCAACCCAATACGATTTCGGAATCTGTTTATTCATAATTGCGAAATCTTCCGCTGGAATTTGCGTTTAAATTGCATTTTTTTAGGATAAATTACAAAGAAATAATCAGAAAAATCTAAATTCTAATTTTCTTCCAGCACAAAAATTTTCAAATTTAAAAATCATATTATTTTGTCTAGTACCAGCAAGCCCTTTTAATCTTTGCCGTACAAAGATTAACAGATCCGCCAGCTGAAAAGAAAAAAATCTAAAATGTACAAGCTATGAATCGATCGGCGCTCTGTAAAGGGCACAAAGTTTCAAACTGACAGACTTTCCTTTAAAAGCTCAATGATAAGAATCATTGCGCCTTATTTTAGACTTCGGCACTCTCCCAATTATGAGTAAATAGCGATTTTGTAATTGTATGTTCAATATTATTTTGAGCGATAATGGGAATTAGTCACATCTTGACCAAAAAAAAAAAAAAAAAGAAATATTTTCCTCAATTAAAAGGTCTTATTTGACCATAAAATTGTGCGCGATAATTTAGAATGGGGTTATTTATGTGATGCACCCTTTTTAAGATAACATTGGCCCGCTTTGTGCGCCGAGATTAGCAAAACTGACATCAATGGCAAGCTTTAGTATGAGAACTATTACCTTTGCTGTCATAGGAAGACCGCGAGACTCATGTGGAACTACTTTGTATCCTGCTTGTGAATACGTTTCTAGTAGAATGGAGTTTGTTATTTTTTGCACATTTTCTATCATTTCTTTACATGTTTATTCCAACTAAATCCCAAAAGTTTCCAGCAAAATTCAAAAGTCCCGAAGGGAAATGAGGTAAAATTAATTACAGAAGTGACATCTTGATGTGTTGCAGATATTTGTCGAGTGTGTCGTTCAGAGGGAGCTGCCGACAGACCCCTGTACCACCCGTGCGTGTGCACCGGCAGCATTAGGTACATCCACCAAGACTGGTAAGACGCGCCTAAATACCGTTTCGCCATAAGAAAGGCTTGTTTATTCATGTCCAACTGTCCAGTAGTTCATCTCGAACGTATTGTATGTTCAGCTGTGATGCAAAAAAAGTGCTGGTTGCCAAACACAATCGCCTGGATAGTTGTGCACTGAAGGGAAAAGAAAACATGACAGCAAGGGTTTGAAACCAGATGCGCTGTACGGAAATGGCGGTGTGGTCACTGGAAAGAGCACAGTAGCGTCCTACCTTTGGTTCTTCCATAATTTAAACGCGATGGGTGAAAGTTGAGTGGCGAAGGCAAAGACTGAGGCTTTCATATATTTTCAACGACTTTGTGTACAGTGCGATTTGTTATAACCGAGATGCCTTTTTAGGGTTATGCGTAAAGTCGCACGGGTACAATCACCTTGAGACTAAAAGATAAATTGTTATTAGAGTTCTGAAAAAGGTTGCTAGTAGTTCATGGGACGCATTTGGGAGTACTCATGTTAGAAATGTTTTGTGTCATTCAGTTCGCGAACCACCTGTAATTATAGGTTATTTCTGTTGTTTTTTTTTTCTTTTCAGTTTGGTGCAGTGGCTAAAATACAGCAAGAAGGAGTACTGTGAATTATGTAAACATAAATTTGCCTTCAAACCGAGTAAGTGGGAATTGAGTTGACTTACTTCCTCCTTCATAAACCAAGGAAACTGCGTAGATATAGGCTTTGGAATTTTACCAAGTCCATTGCCTTATATAACCGAAACAGAACATTGTTGGTGCGGTGGTGATTTCAGTAATAAAAACAATAATTATGTAAATAAAAATAATCATGTAAATAAAAAAAAAGTAGTAAAAAGTTTATCATACAACTAATATTGAGTATTTTTTGTGATGTTAATTCGCCCAAATGCCCAGTAGCCACGTAGGCAGGGTTGAGGTCACTTTTGTCATAATCAGCAGAGGTGTTTTTTTTTTTCGATAGTTTATTCGCCTGACATGCCGAAGAGATTGCCCATTCGCGATATCGTGAGCGGTTTGTTGAAAAGTCTGGCCCGAGCCGTGCGTTATTGGTTCCAGTCCACCCTCGTCGCCCTCGCCTGGCTGGGCGTTGTACCATTGACGGCGTGTAAGCGTGCTATAAATCTATTGTATTTAAAACTGGCCACAAGTAACATCTCAGTATTTGCGTTTTGAAAAAGGTTTTAGACAAGTTTGAAACTGGGAGTTAAGTGACATCTGCTTCGAAGAAACTAATACTTTGCGTACGCAGTTGCTTTCTTTGGTTTGATAAATTATGTTGGATTTGTAATTGTATGACAATTAAAATGGAGGATGTTTGTAATGTCATACTAAATTAAAATTTTAAAATAGGATGTATAATAACTTATGGGATGTAGATTTTAAGAATATTTTGATATTTCAAAATCAGAGTGATCTTTGATTTTATAAATTCAGTTTTAACCAATTTAGATAACAGAATGCATATAGACTAACGGGGCGTTTTCGGAAATTTGTACTAGGTCGCATCTACAGATGTTTATTCACGGGATCTGTGAGTTCACTTCTGACACTACCGCTAGACATGCTCTCCACGTAAGTGCTTCAAAGGGCAGTGGGAAAAAGTACTCCCAGTTGCTTTTGATCGTGTAGAACTGGATGGTTCGATCCATTTAGAAGATAACTTTCGCGTTCAACCATTTAAAAAAATGTAAATTGCTTGCATATTCGTTTGAACTATGAATTATGCATTGGGCGGAATTTTTTTTTTTTTTTTTTTTTTTTTGGGGGGGGGGGTAGTATGACAGTAGCTAATACAAAATTAGCACATGCTTTTACGTCAGCTCACAGAGAGCAATGTGTGACTGTTTTGTCTTGCCTGTTCCTCTTCCACAGGGAGAACCTGGTGTCGGACTGCTTCCAGGGCTGTTTCGTCGTCACGTGTACACTGTGCGCGTTCATCAGCCTCGTGTGGCTCCGGGAGCAGATCCTGCATGGTGGCGGGCCGGACTGGATCGTGCTAGATCCCCGGGCCAACAGGCAGCAAGTGCGTCTGCACCTTCTCTCCATCCCCCTCCCCTCTCTCTCTCTCTCTCTCTCTCTCTCCCCCCCCCCCCCCCCCCCCACGCAAAAAAATATATATACGCGCAGATATCCGGTGTATTCATAGGGATTTTATGTGGATTTGAGTTGAATGCCAAAAAAGGCTTTCTTAGAGCTTAATTAGAATATTTGAGTGATGGATAGTTGATCAAGCACGCATTTCTTCGGTATTCATGCGTCGTGTTCCTGTTCAGAATGCAGCAGCATTAGGAAATAACGGCGTGCAGCCTGGGGCGGGACTTGCACCTGTCAATCAAGCCGCAGCGGCCAATCAGAACAACGCCCCTGGGAACGCAGCGCCAGAAGATAATCAGCAGGATAACAATGACGCAGGGGGAAATGGCCCAGCTGCCGGCCGCCCCGGGGAGCCCGAATTGGACGATGCGGTGTTGGGCAACGACAATGGAGCCGCCGCACAGAACAACGCTAATAACGGTAGGCGGGTGTCGCTTTGTTTATTGTTGTTCTTGCCCATGTAATAAACTGATTGATTTTATTTGAACATTAAAAAAGAAAAAAAGAAAAGGACAAGTGAAATTATATCCAAGAAGAAAACCAGCTCTGCAGTGGAGAACCGTTTCCCGTAAAATGATACTAATAATTGAAAACAAAGACATTTACGGGTACATGTGTCCGATAACTGTAACATGTTTTTGTTTGCGTGAGTGAATGACGGACTTAACAGGCAGAATAGTAAATGAACAAGTTCTTAATTAGTGCCGAAGTGTACTTGGTATGGACGAACTGACATTTGGTTGTGAGGCACCATATCAAAGAAGAGTGACATCAGTCTTGTTGATGACGCTGTTCGCAGTTGGGTTTTATTGTGTTGTCATCCCTGTTTATGATTGGTTTCTGTTCAGGAGAGAACGAATGGAACCCGATTGAATGGGACCGGGCGGCAGAAGAACTTACCTGGGAAAGAGTACGTCACTTTCAGCTCCAATTCATATGCGTTTGAACTAAATGTTTTGTTTATTTTTTCCCCCACAGGAGGAATATATGCGATCGACCGCGTGTCGGTCTGTCATCAAGAGCTTGTTAACACGATAACTTAAAAAAACGGCTGCAAGGTTTTTAGTGAAACTTGATATGTAGCTTCTATGGGAACAAAAACACATCGGTATTATAAATAGGCCAGGTTCGTCCAAGGAAAATGGACCAGCTGTTCTTATAAAATTTCAGCTCTTGATTGACTATTGATGGCCGTGTTTAACTGATGGGGGATGGGGGGGCTGTGGGGAATATGTGGGCTGTGCACACTGCTCTAGTTTTCTTTGCAATTAGTATACTTATTTGTATTGAGAAAATGCAATGTATAAAAATGTTTAATTCAGAAATTTGATGAGAGAAGGAGAGAGAGAGAGATACAGAGACAGAGAGAGAGAAAGACATGGAGAGAGAGAGAGAGAGAGAGAGAGAGAGAGAGAGAGAGAGAGAGAGAGAGAGAATATTTCCTTACGATGTAGTTTTTGACCATGGCATTGATCTGCTGTTGCAGTTATTGGGGCTAGACGGCTCGCTTGTGTTCCTGGAACACGTTTTCTGGGTCGTCTCTCTGAATACGCTGTTTATTTTGGTTTTCGGTAAGTCAGTTTTCAACTGGGTGAATGGATGTGATAGACAAAGCTTTGAAGTACAATGACACTAAACAATATATATTCAAGAAGTTGATAATAATGCTGCTGTGCTCGAGTCTTTTGTAAAATGAAAAGATGTTTCATTTTGATTTGGCATTTTACTTAACAATTTACGTCTATTTATATCTGCGCAAAATGACTAGATGTTTCATTTTGTTTTTAGCATTTTGTCCCTATCATATAGGAAGGCTCACAATAATGGGCCTGAAACTTGAAAAATATGTAAGTGGTTTGAATTTTGAGTGTTTTCGATTATTTATTTAATTTTAATTGTGTAAAATGTGGAAGTCGTGATGGAAAAAATAGCACAAATTGAACCGAAACATCTGTTATGGTCGGCTGATGGGGTACATTTGTTATTATCGCCCATTTTTATAGATTCGCGACCCTGTTCAAATAACTTGTGTCATGCTGTACTGTGATGTTGTGGCCTGACCATCAATGTGCTCAATGAAGAAATTCATGTTAAATCTATTTTTAGAAGTGGTCTGTATTAACCGCCAGTAAAAAGACTGAACCCTTTGTATTTTTAAAGCTAAGTCAATGACGCGAAAAATACCCCGACAACTGTTGCCGCAGCGCGTATTAAGTGTTGTTTTGAATGCCTTTATTTTAATATGTATCTTTTTTTCAGTTTCAAATGACGCAGTTTGAGGGCCTGCTGACGTCACTATTGGGTTATTGCATCATAGCCGTGTCTCTAGTCATTTTACACACGTCTGCCTCCGCTGTCAGGCTGCTAAAGTAAAGGCCTCTACGCATAATTACTTGTATGATGCCGTGGCGAAAAGTCATGTGAAAAAGTGGGGCTGGGGGTCTGGGGTTAGAATGGTGTGCAAAAAATACTACTAAAGCGTAGTGCTTTATATGTAAAAACTTCTAAAAATCTATTTGAACAGAAAAAGTTTTCAACAGAAAAAGACAAGATGTAAAAAACATAAATGGAAGATCGATTCTGAGAACAGAATCTTTTAAAAAAGGGTGATGTTAGAAAAAAATCATTGCTGATACTTCCTTTGTTTCAGGTTCAAGCAGATCATGGGCCTGTGTTATATTGTAGTCAAAGTATCGTTGTTAATAGTGATAGAAATCGGCATCTTTCCCTTAATCTGTGGTCTGTGGCTCGATATATGCTCCTTGGTTAGTATACTGCATTAATTCTACATATTTTGAGTAATTCTTCTCAGCAATATTGGTCACGTTTATTTTCACTGATTGTGTGCAAATTGTGCATTCCCAGTAAAGGTTAAAATACTGTAACATAATAATTTAATCATTTTATAAAAGTTGCAAACAGTAAAACTGAAAGATTCTCTATTTTACTTTAGGTGGAGGGTCTCGTTTCTCTTGTTATTTATTAATAAGTCCATTATTTGGCTGTATTATCGCCCACAGAGCATGTTTGACACGTCGCTGAAGGAGCGCCAGATGAGCTTCAGGCTAGCGCCTGGCACGTCCATGTTCATACACTGGCTCGTGGGCATGGTCTATGTCTTCTACTTCGCCTCCTTTATCCTCCTCCTCAGGGAGGTGCTTCGTCCCGGCGTCCTCTGGTTCCTACGCAATCTCAACGATCCAGATTTTAACCCAATTCACGAGGTGAGATTTGTTGCTGGAAAAAAGCTTTAGTAATGTAAATTTCTTCTTGGTGAAAAAAACACGTTTTTTTTCGTAGAATGCACTGGATTCACATGAACCAAAATTATTTTTTAAATTATGGAAAAAAGAAACATAAACAAGGAACAAACTAAATGACTTCCGGTTTCAGATGATCCACCTGCCGGTGTACCGACACGTGAGACGCTTCCTGGCATCCATGGTAAGAACCATATAGCGGCTTTAAAACTGAGATGTTGATCAAATTTCTAATGTGGGTGCGGCGGTTCGTTGTCCGGCATTAATAGAAAAGATATTGGAAGAACGCACATTGGCTGTTTCAAGAAACAAACACACACATAACATCAACACCCCCCCCCCCGCATACACCTCCTTACGCCTCCCCCCGCCTCCCCGCCCCCCCCCCCCCCCCGCTCCCCCAACCACACAGTCATAGAGAGATGCTTGGAAAGTGATTTGTAGCGTAACAAGGGCTGGCGGTAATTCAATGTACTTAGGCGAATCGGGTGCCTTGTCACGCCTGTAACAATGAATTTGATTGGACGAAAAGCCCCACTGGCATAAATAACGGCGGCGTTGATTGGTTGCAGGTGATATTCGGCAGCTCTGTGCTTCTCATGCTGTGGGCGCCGGTCAGGGTCATCCGCTACCTGTTCCCCACTTTCCTGCCCTACAACGTCATGCTGTCCAGGTGAGTACGTCATCTGTCATATGTCGCCCATTGTATGGAATTAATCGTCAGCATTTGAATTCGGCGTGTCACACACATATCGACGTGTTCCATAAGCCTTAATTGAACAAATGGACGCAACTGGAATCATGAGCTGTAATCATGTAGGTGGAGGTAGTATAACAGTTTTAAACATGTTTCTCGTAACAGTTTGATATAGTGCCGCAGTTCTTTGTTATGTCTCCTTGCACGGGGGCAGACATAGGTTTTCTATGTTCTCTGTGTGTGTGTCGGTGTGTCACTCCTGCCTCCTCTACATTGACAGTGACGCCCCTGTCAGTGAGCTCTCGCTAGAGCTCCTCCTCCTGCAGGTCGTGCTGCCCGCGCTGCTGGAGCAGGGACACACGCGCCAGTGGCTCAAGGGCGTCATACGCGGCTGGTGCGTGGCCATGGCTTGGTGCCTCGACATCCGCTCCTACCTGCTCGGAGACGTGCCCTTAGAGGTCAGCAGATTAGTCCTACCTACGGCTCGAAATTAGACTTCACTTTGATAAAGAAACAGCTTTGACTGTTGTATGTAACTTAGTTAAAGTAAGATTATCATAGTATCTATCTGATTTTTACGGAAATCCCTGGGGTAGTGTGGCGCTCTTCTTGTTTTTTTTTGTCTCTCTGTCTGGCTCTGTTTATCCGCCGGGGGACGGATATAGTTTTCACTCTGTCCGTCTGTCTGTCTCTCGAGCCGTCCGTCTGTCTATGCATTTTCAGTCTCACGCGCCTAGAGCATTTTTTAGTTTATGGATTCGTCTCAAATTTTACCCAGGGGTGGTTCCAGTCCTTGGTCAGTGCAGTGACCAGGAATTTTTGAAATACGACAGAAATTGACAAAATGATAAATTGTGGGAAAAAAAAATACTTTCAAATTGTGCCCAAACCCCGGCGGATTCATGCTGCTCGAGCATCTAGTGAGTAAGAACCGTTTTTTCGTCAACAGGAGAAAGAAGAAGACGCTGCTGACGCACCACTTGACGCCGGCATTGGTGACGTCAGCGATGACGAGAGTGATGATGAAGAGGCAGCAGAAGTACACGGCGCCGACGCGGAAAACGGACCGGGCGCGGATAACGCCGCCGCTGCCGCCGAAGGAGGCAATGGCATAGCAGCCAATGAAATTGCGCTGCCGCAGATCAACGTCATACCACCGGTGGCCGCGCCAGGTGTAAATCTGGCGCCAGGCGTAGGTGCAGCAGCGCCACAAGGCGCACAGGGCTTAGGTGCAGCACATCAAGCTTTACTGATGGGTGGAGGGCCCACTGGGTTTCAAGCTTACACGAAACCGCCTCTGTTCCCGCCCAGAGTAAGTATATAATCTGTCCTAAAGTAATTTCGAGTTATGTAGCGTCATCATTTTTTTTTCAGGCTTATATGAACTCGCAAATGGGTAACCGGGATTGTGGCAGTGGCTCAAAAGCCCTCTATGTGTTGATGTATACAAAAGCAATTAAAGATACCTCATCAATGATGTCTGTTTTCTTTCTTTTTTTGCCATTTTACTGAAAATAACATGGGGAATTCCTAGGCCTTGCTTCGAAATGACAATAATAACCAATATTGCCTCTATGTGTTGATGTATACAAAAGCAATTAAAGATACCTCATCAATGATGTCTGTTTTCTTTCTTTTTTTGCCATTTTACTGAAAATAACATGGGGAATTCCTAGGCCTTGCTTCGAAATGACAATAATAACCAATATTGCCGAGATAACAGTTATTTAAATTGTTTCCTGCTTGAGGTAAGTTTCTTACTGTACTATGTTTTCAGGTGCTGTGCTTATTTCTCATGATGTGTGTGAGTTTGTTCGCCGCTTCAGTGCTTTCTTATATTGTTCCAGGTAATGGATTCTTATTGATTAGAGCTGGTGAAAAGTTTCGGTGTGTTTTGTTTTTTGTTTTTTTTTTAAGTGGCCCTGTGACACTCATGTGACACTCATGCTTATGGTTGATCTGCCTGTCCTGTGGGTGACGTAAGAGGGATGGCGCATTAGGCGTCTTGCGTGGAAAGTCAACTCCTGATCGTAAACGCTAAAACGCAGAGAATTACAAAAAAAAATTAAGTCTCGTTGTATGTGAAAACCGTAGCAACTGAGAAGTAATTTGGGAAGTAAACTGTGTCCGTAAGGTAGTCGTTGTCCAGCAGCCAACCTCAACGGTGGTTCGGTCTGTTAAATATCGCACCCTTTTGCTCTACAGACCCACTGGGGTTCCGCGAAAATAGAGAGGAACTACTTTTTAAAATATCCATCCGCTCGTTGTTACATAACAGAGGGATCTCTTCAGAGGACATCTGTTTTATAACAGCGATGAGGTACATTCTGTTAACGGTCCACGTCATTGCAGTGTGGCTTGGGCGCCAGCTAATGCGCCTGTGGATGAAGGAGACCAAAGTACACGAGCTGTACACGGCCGCGTGCGGCCTCTACGCCTGCTGGCTGCTGCTCCGGGCCGCCAGTATTACGTCACACTGGATACCGCAGGGCTGGCGGGCCATCTGGGCTAAAATCAAAGAATGGGCCATTCTGGTGGGCACTAGCTTTCGGCACCTGTTTTTGTTAACTAAATTCTCAATAAATAATTAAATAAATATAAACTATTAAAGCAATTTTGGAATATGTTTAAAACTAAACAAAAATTTTATCAATAATCATAAGTTCATGTATGTGTTTTCTTACAGAACTAACCCCTACACCCTTGGGGCTGCCTCTGTTCACGTTAAGTTTTCATGTTTCTCGTCCAATCAGACTCTTTGTTTTTGTTTTGCTGAACCGCTTACGTCATTTTTTTCGCTTTTTTTGGCAGGGCGCCAAGTCACTGGCAGTGACCTTTCTCCTGATTGGCTGCCTCTGTTCAAGTTTAGTTCTCATGTTTCTCGTCCAATCAGATCTTTGTTTTTATTTTGCTGAACCGCCTACGTCATTTTTTCGCTTTTCTTGGCAGGGCGCCAAGTCTCTGGTGGTGGCCTTCCTCCTGATTGGCATCGTGCCACTTCTCCTCGGCCTCCTGTTTGAACTCATCGTGGTTGTGCCGCTGAGGGTGCCGCTCGACCAGTCACCAGTCTTCTTCCCGTGGCAGGCAAGCATACGTCTACTTGTTCCACGTTCCTTCTAACCGGGTTGATCGACATGTAGACTTACTCTGAGTGCATGAAAGCGAGAGTTTGAAGTGGGCTTGATTGATTAAAATACAAAAGTACATCAAATTGAAGAGTAAAAACAAAAAAAAAAAAAAAAAGAAAAAAAAAAAACAAAAAAAAATTAATAAATAACAAAACAAAACAAACAAAAGAAAAAAAACAAAACAAAAAAAAAAAAAGCAAAAAAAAAAAAAAAACAAAAAAAAAAAAAAACAAAACAAAAAAAAAAAAACAAAAAAAAACAGCAACAAAAAAAAATAATTATCTCCATTACATGGAGAATAACTGACGTGAAAGCCTCTCGATTACAGGACTGGGCGCTTGGGGTGCTACACGCGAAGATAGTGTGTGCTATCACTATGATGGGACCGCAGTGGCGTCTGCGGCGGGCCATAGAGCAGGTTATACCGCGCTAGTCAGCTAGCCCCACTCATTTGCAAGCCTTAATCCAGGGTGCCGTAAATGTCGGTGTTTGTGAATAGTAGTTTCAACGCTATCAGGTTTATCAAGTTAACCTTTTAAAGAATGCCACAAACTGGTCCCTGGTTGACTGTTCTCCAAATTTTAGTATACTTAATGACATACTTTGAATTGGGACTGATCGAATTTATATTCCATATAGAGTTATAATCTAAAAAGGGGTTTACTTTTTAGGTATATAATCAAGGTTGGAGGAATATGGATTTAGAGTTCATTGTGACGTCACTGTGCGCACCTGTCATAGGCGTGCTGGGCATGTGTATATGCCTGCCGTATGTGGTTGCCAGGGGCATTGTGCCCTTGTTTGGTGAGTACCGAGCAGTTAGGAAAGTACCGGGTTACTTGAGTAACTGCAGAGGTCTGTTTCTATTTGTGTCTGCACCTGGAGTTGCGTTAATATAATACGGAGAATGTGTTTGAAAATCAACAGGGCATCACAGTTGAAAACGCAAGTATGTATTCAAGTCGTGTCGTAGATATTTATAAGATGGCTGCAAGTGTTTGCATATCGTTGTTAAAAAACATGCTTAACAAGTAAAATGTTAAAAGGGCTATTCGCACTGCAGTGGCATTTACTTGCTGCTTTAGATCTGGGTTTTGAGACGGAGAATTTAGTGCTGCGGCGGATCTACCCATCGCTGCTATGCTTTGTGTTGTTCATCACCTACCTTGTGTTCCAAGCCAAGCAGTTCAAGAAGCTCTACGAACACATCAAAAATGACAAGTGAGTTCATGATCACCGAACACATAAAAAATAACAAGGTTATGATCCGCGAACACATCAAAAATGACAAGGTTATAATCCACGAACACATCAAAAATGGCAAGTGAGTTCATGATCACCGAACACATGAAAAATAACAAGATCATGATCTGGGAACACATAAAAAATGACAAGATCATGATCCAACGAACACATCAAAAATGACAAGGTTATGATCCGCGAACACATCAAAAATGACAAGGTTATGATCCACGAACACATCAAAAATGACAAGTGAGTTCATCATCCACGAACACATCAAAAATAACAAGATTATAATCGACGAACACATCAAAAATGACAAGTGAGTTTATGATCCACGAACGTATAAAAAATAGCAAGGCCATGATCTGCGAACACAAAAAAAATTACAAGTGAGTTCATGATCCGCGGATACATAAAAAATAACAGGATTGTGATCCGCGAACACATCAAAAATGGTAAATTCATAATTCATGAATGCATAAAAATGACAAGTAAGTTCAATATTCACAAGCACAACGAAAATGACCATTAGGGTTATTATCCGTGAACAAATGTTAGTCCAAGAGCACGCTGCATGTGATAATTTCCAAAGTCAGTTTATTTTCCACAAACACATGAAAAATGATAAGTTGAGATCATCTACAGTTTTTACTGCTCTTGAAAAGGAATTTGGCGTAAATACATGCGAATGTGTAGGATCTAGCCATGGAAGTAGGTCAACATTGTTGACTAAAATGAATTTCTAGTCGTGAAATTAGGCGAGGGAATGAATTACCTTGTTTCTCAGTCCCGGGAGGATCTCTAGAATCGCAAATTAACAGCAACAAAAAATGACGCGGCTGGGTCTGAAAAAGTCGATTAAAAACAGAAATTTAACATATATAAAAGTTAAAAATAACAACAAAAAAAATTCGAAAGTCAGGAAAAGTGCTTTAGTGGAGATTTTGATACTGAAATTATGTGCTAGCGCCTTCGACGTTCGCATTTTCACGCAATAACGCTTTGAAAAAACAGTTCGTAAAGTCGCAATTTGAAATTACCTACTCATAATGTAAAAAAAAATGGATCAGAGTTGAGACTATTTTTCTTTCTGACTTTAATAATAATGGTATTTGATGTGTAACAGATGGCGGTGGGGGGGGGGGGGGGGGGGACGGGGGAGGGGGGCT
The DNA here is from genome assembly GCA_949752745.1 of Protula sp. h YS-2021. Classification (NCBI taxonomy): domain Eukaryota; kingdom Metazoa; phylum Annelida; class Polychaeta; order Sabellida; family Serpulidae; genus Protula; species Protula sp. h YS-2021. The sequence continues at coordinate 72,811,120 of OX457027.1, forward strand.
GTAATATGGAGGCGTCGTTGAGTAAAGGTTTGACTGTACCTCGTGTCTTTCCTTGCAGGTATTTGGTTGGGCAGAGATTAGTGAACTATAACGACAGCAGAAGCAGCTCAGAGGAGGCTACGTCCGTCTTGTCGTGAGGCTGCGCCCCCCCCCCCCCCTAATGACGTCACAATGCCACTCAAAGGCTTTGTGTGTTGCAAGTGAAATTACTGGATACATCCTACCGTTATAAAACGAGGATCTTAAAACAAGTGTATGAAAATCAACCTGCGTTGTGATTGGCTGCGTGGGGTCAGTCGGTGTTTGATTGAGGGCATTAATTTTTTGCGTTAGTAACTGATGCTAACCGGCGTCTGAATACAAATGATCGGCTTTCTTAAAATCAGATCATGACAATCCTCTGACGACATTTTTTCTGTCGCCCGACAATAAAAGTGAAGTCAGCCTATGAAAAAAATTTGTCAGATCCTTGAGGGCCGTGTAGATTATCTTAATTAATAATTATCCTGATAAGTAAGATTGTTACGGAGTATATTGCTCAAATGTTGAATGAGAAATGGTGTTTAACAATAAACTCACCTGTGTAAGTAAAAAGACTTATGTACGAAAGATGACTGGCTCGTCACTCCGATGGTGACGAAATACGAAGTGAGAAAAAACGAAAGCTTCCTATGTGAACCGTTGTGTGCAGGCTTAGCCAGGCTTTTCAAAAGTGAGGCGATATCCTGATTCCTGAACGACAACACCCCTCCCTCCCGCCCCCCCCCCACACCCCACCCTCCCGCCCCACCGCCTGCACTCACAATGTAAATCGGCGGCCCCTAAGTCTGTGTCTGTGATGTTTTGAATCAAATATTATTGCTGCGGATTTTCTGTGAAGGCATGGTTTATTTTTGTGCTCATCGTTAAGTCTTGTGAATTATGGATTAATATAATAATTATAACCCGCACCGACCTTACTTAAAAACTCGATTTTCATTTTACCCATGAAATATAAATTCTTTGGCAGTTTGGTCCTTGTCGTGCGTGTAAAAAAACAGACTGTTGTCGTCAGTCATAAATAGTTCTCAAGAAATGTCCGTTCAAAAATGTCATGAAACTGTATAAAACTATATGATTTAGATAAGTTTTGAATGTAACAAATTGAGGCGCTTGAAGCGTTAGGTTTAATAAATTACTTTTTTTTTTTTTTTTTTGATGAGAGGCCACGTATAAAAAAAAACAGATCTCAGAGTAGTCTCCTAATAGAGCGCTGAAATACTTCTAATCAACTAGTAATAGTAGTACGGTGTGAGGTGTGACAAACAGTGTTGTTAGACTGGTCATGCGTTGGTTCTTGTTTCAGTTGTAGATGTAATTTGGAGAAAGTGCTGCAATAACTGGTAAATAACAGTGGGCTTATTCACTATATAGTAGCCCGGATGTAAATAAGAAATCCTTTGCATTTAACTCTGTACCTGTGCTTGTTGAAAAAAACTATATAAAGAAATTAGCGTTTATGTTTGTAAATTTGCGCCGTTCTTATCAATATCTTTAGGATGTCCCTGACGTGTTCTCCCTTTTGCCATGTTAACAAAGCAGGATCATGAGCTGAGACAGATGCTTGAGGAGACTCTCTTGCTGTAACAAACCTTTCGGATTTGCAGAAATTTTTACATCTGTCGGCAAGTTTTTAAGCGTTCTCTTACATCTTGCCAACCACGTCTCGCGTTTTGCATATGCTCAGTTGCTGTAGTCTTGACTCGAGATTTTGATAATCCCTATCCCGCCTGGCTGTACTCATATCAGTTAAGAATTATTACTGAGTACTAAGTATTCGGTTGTGGGATAGGGTTTGGTTTAAAGAAGGCTACTTATAGTTTCAAGTGCAGTTAAACCTCTACAATCAGCAGCAGTACAGGCATTTACCAGACAAATTTAAACACGAGGTTTCTTTCAATATCAAAGGGCATTATGGCCACTGTGCCTAAAAATAGGTTCACTTTAATGTTAATTATCTAAAATCATGTGCCGACTGTTTTATCGCCGGCATTTTCGCAGTGTTTCTTTTGCTAAAATATAAGTAGGAAAACTTGCATTTTCCGGAAGGGCCAGAGTGCAGATGCGCTCACCGAAGTTTTTGTTAATTGATAGTATTTATTCAGATTTTTCTCTCTTTTTTTTGTTCACTGTCGTTTTCTTTGTTGTTTTGTAAATATAAAATACACAGTGCGTACAATAAAAATTACCAGAGCAAATTGAGAGTTTGTTTGAAATTCAGTGACGGTACTTTTTGAATGAAAAAAAATAAAACAACTACACTTCTTTTTTTTTGGCGGGGGAGGGAGGGGGGTGATGATAAGGTAAGTGGTATTTAATTTATTTAATACATGAAAGTGACTGAAGCAGTTCGAATGCCTGGCAGTACCTGGCATACATTTTGTATGTGCTGTCATGACATCTTGCTAAAAACGAATGTGGAAACTTAAAATAAGAATAACAAGGTAATAGTAAATAAAATAAATGCAGATATGTACAGATATTTTTACAGCGCCATTAAGACATAAACGAGTGACGGAATTCTGAACAGCTTTGATCGCCTGCAAATATTTCCTTGTCAGCACTCTTTTGACGTAAATGGGACTTGTGACTGGCATAAAATTCAAAATAAAACCAGTTCGAATAGAGTGTATTGGAACGTCGCGTTCCATGTTTGGATTTTAAAGAACGCAGCTCCCATTTCCATTTCCATTCAGGTCTTGGCCTTTGGAATTTCGTTTTGAAATCTAACGTGCATTGCGATGCGTTGTTGCTCTGCAAAATCTGCTGGGTAAATGAACAAAACCGTCATTATCTCCCACCGCGCTAGCCGGGGGCGGGAGATATAGAAAAGCCTCGTTTCAGTCTGTCCGTCCATCCGCAGTCCTCTTTGGCGAGGCTGTATCTTTGTTACTATTCCTCAGAGATTAATAAAACCCTACAGCAAGAAAGAATATGACGTGTAGTTGTGCAACGTCAGGTTATTTTTCGATTTTTTTGAAAACTTGTCTCGGTGGCCTAGTGATCTAAAGCGCTCGCCAGCAAGCAAGGCATGATCTGTAGGGCGTGAGTTGAAATCCCCGCTAGTCCAGGTAACATGCTGACCCCAAGGGATTTAAATCGACCTGACTATATATGTTCATATGCATTATACGCTAATAGTTAGGGATCGAATACTGTAAAGACTGGCAGCCCAAAGAATCTTAGGTGAGATTCAAGTGTGGGCCGTCTGCTTAGTTAGGGTAACTTGCATGTGACTGTATACCCAGATCGATAATCTGTACACAGCGTATATAATAATAGTAACCAATTTGTTCTTAGTGGATCTTAGTCAGCAACATTATGTAATATCAACCTTCGGGTTGCAAATATAAGAAGAATATTTTTTAATGTAATTTTGGCGATTTTTTTTTTTTTTTTTTGAAAATTTGGATTTTGTCGTTTTTCAGAACAAGTTTGTCCAGGCTGTATCTTTGTTACTGTTCCTCGTAGACCAATAAAACCTTACAGGTAGAAAGTACATGAAGTGTAGTTGTGCAGCGTCACATTATTTTTCGATTTTTTTTCAAAACCTGTAATTTTGGCGATTTTATGAAAATTTGGACTTTGTTGTTTTTCAGACAAGTTTTTCCAGGTAGAAAGTATGTCACGTAGTTGTGCAAGGTCAGGTTATTTTTCGATTTCTTGAAAAAATGTAATTTTGGCGATTTTTCACAATTTGGACTTTGTTGTTTATTTTACCTTACGGGAAGAACATATATAGTGTAGATGAGCGTGGCGGGGGATGTGCAATCAATGATTGTCTTGTAAAGGAGCTTTGAATGACTCAGTACATTGTAGCACAGTCGACTTGTCGGTGGGTTATACTCCTCACATGCTGGGTATCCGGTGTAAGTTCTGTGTCTGTGTAAACAATTTTTCAAAATGTTAGTTTTCCTATATTGCTATTGTTTTGAAATTTCACACACGGAGAACATATAGAAGTTGTACAACGTATTTTGCTTCAGATTCATGAAAAACTGTTTAAACGGCCGCTTTTTTAGCCCAGCTTACGTGTTTGCGGGCGGTGTCCGTTAGTTAGTGAGTAAGTTAGTTAGTTAGTTAGTTGTTTATTTAGTAAACTTTGGTTCAAAATGCATCTCCTCCTACAATTTTGATTCGATGTCATTTATTTTTGGTGTGAGGCATCCCTAAGGGGTCGTGCATATGGCTTGTCCTTTTTTAGTCGATCGGACAATTCTTGTATTTTTGGCGAATTTTTAAAGAAAAAATTTTAACATGTATCTCCTACATTTTTGACCGGATGTGATTTATTTTTGGTATGAGTCACCCCTAAAGTGTCGTGCATACGGCTTGTGCTTTTTTAGTCGATCGGGCAATTTTTGTATTTTTGGGGAATTTTTTTAGCAAAATTTTAGAAAATAATTCAAAATGCATCTACTCCTACAATTTTGATTCGATGTCATTTATTTTTGGTGTGAGGCATCCCTAAGGGGTCGTGCATACGGCTTGTGCTTTTCTAGTCGATCGGGTGATTTTTGAATTTTTGGGGAATCTTTAAAGAAAATATTTTAAAATGTATCTCCTCCTACATTTTTGATCGGATGTGATTTATTTTTGGTATGAGGCACCCCTAAAGTGTCGTGCATACGGCTTGTGCTTTTTTAGTCGATCGAGCAATTTTTGTATTTTTGGGGAATTTTTTAAGCAAAAATTTAGAAAATAATTCAAAATGCATCTACTCCTACAATTTTGATTCGATGTCATTTATTTTTGGTGTCAGGCATCCCTAAGGAGTCGTGCATACGGCTTGTGCTTTTTTAGTCGATCGGGTGATTTTTGAATTTTTGGGGAATTTTTAAAGAAAAAATTTTAAAATGTGTGTCCTCCTACATTTTTGACCGGATGTGATTTATTTTTTGTATGAGGCACCCCTAAAGGGTCGTGCACACGGCTTGTGCTTTTCTAGTCGATCGGGTGATTTTTGAATTTTTGGGGAATTTTTGAAGAAAAAAAATTAAAATGTATCTCGTCCTACATTTTTTATCCGAAACCTCTCAAAGATCCGATGACCCTAAAAGGTCGTGCATACGGCTTGTGCTTTTTAGTCGATCGGACAATTTTTGTATTTTTAGGGAGCTTTTGAAGAAAAAAAACTTAAAATGCATTTTCCCCTACAGTTTTGATCTTTCTCTCTCTCTTTTTTTTTTTTTTTTTGTTTTTTTTTTTGATTTGAGGCATCCCTAAGGGGTTGAGCATACGGCTTGCGCTTTTTAGTCGATCCGATAATTTCTGTATTTTTAGGGAATTTTTGAAGAAAAACTTCAAATGCATTTCCTCCTACAGTTTTAATCCGATTTCGTTTATTTTTGGTATGAGGCATCCTTAGGTGGGTCGGGCATACGGCTTGTGCTATTTGACTCGACTTGGGAATTCTTGATTTCGATAGGGAATTTTTGATGAAAATACCTCAAAATGCAACTTCTCCTGCAGTTTTGATCAGACATCATTTATTTTGGGGCTGAGGCATGCTTAGGGTGTCGTGAATACGGCCTGTGCTTTTCGAGTCGATCAGAATTTTTGGTGAATTTTTGAATTAAAAAACTTCAAAATGCATTTCCTCCTACTGTTTTTATCAGATTTCATTTATTTTTGATACAAGCCGACTTTAGGGGGTCATGCATACGGTTTGTGCTTTTTGAATGAATTGGAAAACTTTTGAATTTTTTTCGGAATTTAAAAAAAAAATAAATGAATCTTCTCCTGCAGCGCATAAACGCAAGTTAAATGAACTTGCGCAGTAGTCAGATTTAACAACCGCACATCGACGCAAGTTAAATAAACATTCGCATTGGTCCGAAATGTGAACCATTGACGGAAGATAAACATGCAAACTGGTCCAAAATAAGCACCGCGCATCAACGCAAGTTAAATAAACATGCGCAATGGTCCGAAAAAAGAACTACGCTTCGACGCAAATTGAATAGACATGCGCAGTGGTCCGAAATGCGGATCGAGCATCAACGCAACCTAAAGAAACATGCGCACTGGTCCGAAAAAAAAGAATCGCGAATCAGCGCAACCCAAAGAAACATGCGCACTGGTCTGAAATGAGAACCACGCATCAACGCAAGTTAAATAAACATGGGCAATGGTCGGAAATGCGAACCGCGCATCGACGGATGTTAAATAAACATGCGATCCGGTCCAAAATAAGCACCGCACATCAACGCAAGTTAAACAAACATGCGCACTTGTCCGAAAAAAGAACCACACATTGGCGAAAGTTGAATAGACATGCGCAGTGGTCTGAAATGAGAACCTCGCATCAACGCAAGTTAAATAAACATTCGCAGTGTTCCGAAGAAAGAACCACGAATCGACGCAAGTTGAATAGACATAAGAGTCGGGCATCGACGGGACTGAAATAAACATGCGTTCTGGTCCGAAATGCAATTCGCTTGTCAACGCAAGTTAAGTGAACCTACGCACTGGTCCGAAATGCGAACCTCGCATGAACGCAACCTAAAGAAACAGGTACACTGGTCCGAATTCCGAACCGCTCCTCAGCGCAAGTTAAATACACATTTGCACTGATCTAAAATAAGTACCGAGCACCAACACAAGTTAAATAAATATGCGCACTGGTCCAAAATGCGAACCACGCATCAACACAAGTTAAATAAACGTGCGCACTGGTGGAAAATGCGAAACGTTCATTAACGCAAGCTAAATAAACAAACACACTGGTCAGAAATGGGAACCGAGCTTAACGCAAGTTAAATAAACATGCGCACTGGTTAGAAATGCGAACCGAACTGCGCATTAACGCAAGTTAAATAACGTGCGCACTATTCAAAATAAGAACTGCGTATCAACGCAACTTAAATAAACATGCGCACTGGTCCAGAATAAGAACCGCGCATCAACTCAAATTAAAGAAGTATGCGCATTGGCCTGAAATAAGAACCGCACATCGACACACGTTAAATAAACATGCGCAGTGGTTCGAAATGCGAACCACGCGCCAACGGAAGTTAAATAAATATTTGCACTGGTCCAAAATAAGCACCGCGCATCAATGCAAGTTAAATAAACATGCGCACTGGTCCGAAATTCGAACTGCTCATCAACGCAAGTTGAATAAACATGCGCACTGGTCCAAAATGCAAACTCTTCCGAAATGCGAACCGCGCATCAAGGCAACCTAAGGAAACTTGTACACTTGTCCAAAATAAGTACCGCTCATCAACGCAAGTAAAATAAACATGCGCACTGATCCGAAATAAGAACCGCACATCAACACAAGTAAATAAACATGCGCATTGATCCGAAAGAAGAACCGCACATCAACACAAGGTAAATAAACATGCGCACTGATCCAAAATAAGAACCGCACATCAACACAAGGTAAAAAAACATGGGCGCTGGTCCGAAATGCCAACCGCACATCAACGCAAATTAAACATATGCACTGGTCCAAAATAAGCACCGCGCATCAACGCAAGTTAAATAAACATGCGCACTGGTCCGAAATTCGAACCGCACATCAACGCGACTTAAATAAACGTGTGGAGTTGTTCGAAATGTGAACCACGCTCCAACGCAAGTTAAATAAACATTTGTACTGGTCCAGAATAAGCACCGCGCATCAATGCAAGTTAAATAAACATGCGCACTGGTCCGATATTCGAACCGCGCGTCAACGCAAGTTAAATAAAGATGCGCACCGTGCAAGTTAGATAAACATGGAAACTCTTCCGAAATGCGAACCGCGTATCAAGACAACCTAAGGAAACTTGTGCACTTGTCCAAAATAAGTACCGCTCATCAACGAAAGTAAAATAAACATGCGCATTGGTCTGGAATAAGAACCGCGCATTAATCTTTATTAAGTTAAATGAACATGTGTACGGTTCCAAAATGAGAGCCGCGCATCAACGCAAATTAAATAAACATGCGTACTTGTCTGAATAAGAACCGCGCATCGAGGCAAGTTACATAAATATGCGCACTGGTCCGAAATGCGAGCGTTGTTTGAAGGTATCTATGGCAGACTATCCAGTCTACCAGAGATACAAAAAATCTGTTCCCCATTTTTCACGTAAAGAAATCTTTGTATGCATTTATCGGTCTATGTTCTGGTCCGGTGCTAAATTAATTATTGAGCTAGCTCTTTGCCGTCTCATCTTTTGAAGCCCGATATTTCAGGGAAATTCCTTGGACAAACTTGTTTTTCGATTTTTTGGAACTTGTGTATTTTAAGCGTCGTATCCGGGCTTAAGATTGTTTTGAAATTGTATATAGGGATAGGGCATATATCGAGGATGTACAAGGTCGTAATTGTTTTTGGATTCATGAAAAATTGGCAAAGTGACATTATTTTGAAATTTGATATGATTTTGTCCACGTAATGCAAATGTCGTGTCTCCAGAACTATTTATCGGATTTTTTAAAATTTCAACACACGGATAAAATAAATAGCTTTTGTCGAAATTTAAAAAAAGTAAAACTGTTGGAATTGTGAAAAAAATGTGATGAAAGTGGCAGTAATATGGCGCCTTGCAAACCGATTTCAGCACTGATTCTATAGGCCATCGCCGCTACCCGACTCTAGTATGTTTTGGCGATTTGACCAGACTGAGCAAGAATATTGACAAAATTTCAGAAAACACCAAAAATGCTACTATTGCTCCAAATCGAGTCCGATTGCGTTGAAATTTGACAAGAATGACCCCCTGAAGTTCCTGCATAAGTTTTGTATTTTATTTGGCAGTCTGAAGCTTTCTGCCTCTACACATGAGTGACACTCTTGTTGTATTGAAACAGCCCATCCGTAGGATGGGCCCATCCAATAACAGCGAGGTATTGATTAACCCCATCTTCGTTGTTTTGCTCTTCTATTGTTTCAGCCCATATTTGGCTATAGAAATAGCACATATTTTCATCTCCCCTTAAAGGTGGGAACAAACTGCCTTGTATTGTGAACAAGATGGGCTGTTTTAATGGTTGATGGGTGTAGAATGGGCCCATCCTATAGCTGTAAGCCACAGAAATAGCACATATAGAATCAGTATGTGCCAAATCTATAGACAGATGCATAGGAATACCCTATCCATAGAAACAACACATCTGATCAAGTATACGGGCCAAATCTACAGACAGTTGCATAGGAATACCCCATCCATGGAAACAGCACATGCAAGGCCGGCAGAATTGTACCTAATGTTTGAGGCGGGACCTCAGTACCACCAGTGGTGCTAAATGCTTCAAAATGCTATATTAGGCGGTCATATACAAGCTGAAAGAAACGCTCAAAACCAAAACAATGCTGCTCATACTGCTGCCTTGATCAAGCCGCTTCAAGGTTTTAATTACAAAGCCGATGGGAAAGGCAAAAAAAAAACGGCATATATATATATATATATATATATATATATATATATATATATATATATATATATATATATATATATATATATATATATATATATATATATATATATATATATATTTTCATATGCCAAAAAGAGAAAATTTTCCAAAACAATTTGTGAATAGACATGTGTATTTATATATATTTTAGGGAAAAAAACTAAGATATTGAGATAAAGACACAATTAAAGATAGGGGCGGGGCGGGGGCGGGGAGTTCATATGAAAAATTTGTCGGGTCCTCAGTTCCACTTCAGGACCTCAGGACCACTAGTCAGGTCTCGAGCAGACGACAACACTTACTGAAAAATATTGTCATTGTTTCGTCAATTAACAATTTTTAACAAGACAAAAATATCACCCAACTTTACTGAGGCTACAGACGAAGTCCCTGTGTGTTGTGTTTTCCTTCACTGAGTCCTGTTTTATGGGGGGAAACTGTATGTGCTGTTTCAATAGCCTCTCTATTGATTTAGCCCAGCCATTGGATGGGCCCATACACTGATGTGGTGTTTCAATGCTGGGGTGTTTCAATGCTACAACTCTCACTGCTAAACGAGAAACTTGCTCCTAAATGAGTACCTACGCGAGACATCTTCTAAATGAATACGGCACAAGGGATAAAGCTCTACAGGAAGAGATGTGGGATTTCGTCAATAAACCTGATCGAAGTATACCTCCTACCCCGATCGGTCAGCAAGTTTGTGTGCTTTCAGTTGGGACAAAAACGTTTCTTGTTTCTGGCATTTGCTTTCGGCCTCTCGGTGGGTTTGTACGTGTTCACAAAGGTAACACGGGAACGTCTATAGGACATGCTAGGGTTGGAGTACCTGGGCGATTGGTTTCTGGCAGATTTTAGTGAAAAGACAGCCAGCAGATGTTTCGGCTGGCCAGAAAGGCCTCATGGTATAGGTCTCATGGTAAAAGTGAGCAAGTCAGAATTGGCCCCGTATGGGATTTTCTGTCTTTTCAAGTGCGTTCAAATGGTTCTTTCATTAACGACATTTCTCCGTCAGGTACGTTGGTCGCCCTTCCCTTCGAAATCACCTTTCGACAGGCATCACAAGATGTTCACGAAATGTGAGTATCTGCAATTTTACCGGGCCAGCAGAAGCTTGGAGTAATTCTGTCTAGGGTCTTCTTCATTGCCAAGGGTCCACCAACAAGTGGTTCGTGTGTCAATTCATGCCGTGCTTACGATGCCGTGTTGCTGGCACTCTGCTCGATTTCGAAGGCAGCAATGCACCCTTACACTCTGGATCAAATAGACCATGGTAAAACCTGTTTGTAGCAATAATTTTAGTTTGTCCCCTGTGGGGTGGGCGGGGGAACTTAAGAATACATCCACTGCGTTCTGTTCCGTGCATCGCGTAACAGGCGACTAATCGGAATTTCTTTCTAGCTCCTCTTTTACTATTTCCTCATTCTTCCTTCTTTTTTCCCCACTTGTTTCTTTAGCAAGTCCGTCCTAATATACCCATCCTAATTGGTGATCGGGACGTTAAACACCAAACAAACCATTTTAGTTGCTTTGCGAGTCTAGTTACGCGTTGATCTAAAGCAGCACGTGGTTTATATACTAACGCGCAAAAGAAACTTTACAGCATCTTTTTAAAATAACTCAAGATCTAGGAAGCGAGTATTTATCACAACATGCCTGGTCACTCCGCAGTATCATAGCGTGTTCATTTAACCGTATCATACTTTTTCGAGAAATACCACCACTATTTGGCTAAAACCCTATTGACCTTGGTGCTAGGTAAACAAGCAATGATTCAACCTTCTTTTTACCCTGAGACTGAAAAGGAAAATGCCTAACTGGCAAATTGAACATTTTGCCCAAAGCTTAAGGGAAACATGCCAGGCCTCACTAAAGGAGAAAGGGAACGATCCATGGGCAAGTTGGAAAGTGGCATATCAGCAACACGTCTAGCTGAGCGGTTTGCATGTAGTCAGATGACGGGTTACAACCTGCAAGGGCGCAACTAAGCCACAGGAACAAACAACCTCCCACGAAGTGGCAGACCACGCATGATGTCAGAGCGCCAAGATCGCGCGATTGTCTGAGAGCACCTTCGAAACATCTGCAGGACTGCTACACAAACAGCCAGAGAGACACCAGGGCTCAACAACCATCGAATAAGTCGGTCTACGGTCTCAAGACGTCTCCATGCAAGGCAAATTCATGCCTACCGACCTTACGTCGGAATCGACAAAGAATACAAAACCGACTACACCATACCACAAACCACGGGCAATCGCAGTGGGGATTACAGAACTGGAGGCGTGTAGTGTTTAGCGAGGAGTCTCGTTGTCCTCTTTTCCGAGCTGACGGTCGCCAAAGGGTGTATCGGCGACATAAGCAGCGATTTCACGGGAACAACGTCGGAGTCGATTCGGAGGGAGGTGGATCCATAATGGTTTGAGGAACCATCCAATTCGGTTTGCACTCTCATTTGGTTGTTACCGAAGGCAATTTGACAGTACAGCGATACGTTGTTCATCTCTTGACACCGCACGCGCTACCCCACATCCGGAACAACCCCAATAGTGTGTTTATGCTCGATAACGCTCGACCACATGCAGCACATCGCGTCAGTACATATAAATGAGTAGTCCTAATTGTGCATCCTAAAGCGCCATAAGAGTATTATAAAAAATAGCCACATAATAGTTTGAGTAACGTATGTCATTTCACTGTCTATTACGATGATTAATAACTATTAACGGAATGCACTTCCAAAGTTTTGTAAATTGTGCTAAGGTGAAGGATACATTCTTTAATATTTCTGCATTTAGTGTTAAATGTCAAAGCACCAAAGCGACAGACATATAGATCTATAAAGGATATTTTCATTGATAAAATTTACCAAATTGAAATATATTTTATGTAATAAATGGTAGAAAACTGGAATTTTTCACGCAAAAGTGCTATCAAGCAAAATAATCTCAGTTTTGGAAATGGCATTTTTCGAAAGTGATCGCTTGGTAAGCCCACAGACTGAACTTGTGAATGTGGATGTTGAACTAGCCGTGGAGGTGATAGAAGCTTCAGTGCCAGAGCATCCAAGTACAGCGTTGTATAACGTGGTCGTTTCGCCAGCCATAGCCATGGATTCACCTTTATCGCTAGAGCATACAACTGTAGTGCTGTACAATGGGGACTTTCAGCCAGCCATAGCTGTGGTGGCACCTTTACCTTTGGAGTATCCAAGCACATCGCTGCACAAGGTTGACGCACAGCCAGTCATAGGGAATTGTTCACACGGTGAATTCCAAAAACAGAGCACGTTTTGAAACGTGGCCGTTAAAACGATGATCGGATGTTGTAGTTTAAATGGCAGCGTCGAGGGTACAAATAGAATAAGATAGAAATATAGAAATAAAAAATAATTAAGTAGCTTAAATAAATATAAGCAAATAATAAATTCATTAAGCGAATAGAAGCTGTGTGAATTATTGTATTCCTGATCTAGAACTGGATATTTTACTTTATTTAAATATGGCACTTCTATTTTTGGATATTCTTCCTTGTATGGATATAAGTACGTTGGATATAAAGTGCGTGAAGTCAAGAGAAACGAAACTAGCAGTTGAATGATTTTCATCAACTAGTCAACTACGTCTCTTTCTCCGTGACATGGTCACCCACCATATTTAGTACAATGACTAAAGAAACATAGGTCTGGGGTAGAGCTGAAACGGATCCTGAGAACAGTACACGTGCACACGAGGGCTTAGGATCCGTGTACACGGAACTACACGGACAATATAAACATAAAACTACGGTTACTAAACAAAGGCAGGTGTAGGAAAAAATGGCACCGGAAAAAGTGGGCCCGGCACAAATGGCACTGGAAAAAATCGCACCGGAAAAAATGGCACTTTTGAACATACGGAAAAAATGAAACTATGGACCTTGCAATAAATAAATGATAAATGAAAATTAAGTGAAATTTAATTTACAATTTTATGTAAAATGTGTAATAGGCAAGACTTTTCTATTGTTAAAGTATGAAGTGAAATAAATAAAATATTAGAAAATGTTAGAAACAAAGGTGCCATTTTTTATTGTTTCAAAAGTGCCATTTTTTCCGGTGCCATTTTTTCCGGACACCACAAAGGCAGCGTATGCAGTAAAATGTTTATGCTGAATCACTAATGGCTGTTTTTTGTCAGTTGTCTTTTCAGAGAATTCCCAAACCCAAGAACTTTTTTTTGGCCATGTTTCTTTTTGAAATTTGTTGCAATGCTAAATACACGAGTACACTGAAGATACCGTGTCCATAGCATGCAGCGTGTAATTACAATGCACGATGTGAAAGACAGTGCGTCGGATCAATAACTACACGGGGAGGGGCGTGCTGTTACGACACAGCGCCACAGCCACAGAGCATCATATTGGTTTCGTGTCGCTCAGAGCTCACGAAGCAGTTCGTGTATCGTGTAATGGGTTTTGGATCCGTGTAATGGCCAGACACTACACGGTACCGTGTATACGAGGATCCGCTTTCAGCTCTAGTCTGGGGACGGGTAGCTCAGTTTGTAGAGCGTTCGCCTTAAGATCTGGGGTGTTGAGCCGGTGCGGGTTCGAATCCTGCTCGTGCCTATTGGCTGTGCACTCAGTTATGATCCCCCAGACATTCAAACTGGAATGGCTCATTTCAGTATAATATGGCAGGGTAGTCCTGACATAGCGCTGTGATCGCTGGAACGGACTTAAAATACCAATGAACAAACAAACTCTGTGTCTTGAGTGCTGCGACGTCACAGTGAAGGATTATGTTATGTTTTTTGGCTGCAGTTCTAAGCTTCAAATATGTGTAAAATCCTAATTGTGATAAAGCCTAATTGCGCTGTAGGTCAGGGGTATGTTTCGGTTTTTTAAGTAAAGCGCACGTGACAGTTGTTTGTGTATTGTACTTTTCTCATATTGTCACTTTATTTGTGATAGAAGAAATACCAAGAAGGAGAAGATAAGTTCCTTGTGGGGTGGGGTGGGGGGATCTTAAGAATGCACCAACTGCTTTCTGTTCCATGCATGGCGTAAGAGGCGACTAATCGGAATTTCTGTTGAAATTGAATTCAACAGAATCGATGCTCTTGTAGCCTTGCCATTTCCAAAGAGAGTCTAATACAAGACAAAGTCGGCTGGACCAGAAAGTTGCGCTGAAGTACACTTCATTACAATTCATATTCTCTTTAATTGTCAGAGTCTACCCAGCACTAAATGTACGCAAGTGTGCAAGTTTCTTCCGAAATTTCCAAGACTGTGTCACTTAACTTTCAAGTACTTATGTGCCTCATTGTATTGGGGGAATATAGGAAATTTTTCTGATTTTAATATCAACTTTCTACAATTCTCAAATGAAACAAACCATCAAGATCCAATTTTATATCAAAAGGCTTATATTATGTAACAGTGTATGCAAAGATAAACGAGTGACGATTCTTTCATCAAAATAGACAACAAATTTCTTTTAAGCTTTACTATATTTCATAACAAGCTCTGTAAAGTCTCTGTTTCGAAAAAACTTTACGTGTATGCGAGTTTTTGCCACAATTTCATTTTATAGCTTCATTTTATGGGTTTTATTATCACCCGTGTAGGGAATAAAGATATGAACATTTTTGACCCCCGTCATTTACCTTATCCCTGTAACTATTCATTACAGTTTTTCAGGTTCTCTTTGTTTGTTGGCGGACGGTATAAAAATCGTGCAACCTTGCATATTTTTTTCAAATTGTAGGGAAATATTTCAGCAAATTGTTCGTTTATCTTCCGATGTCTTTTGTATCTTTATTTCTTTCTTGTTTAAGCTCACGATAATTCAGATTTATGTGTAATAACCTCTGAAATACGTTAATTTCTTCACTTCGGGGGGGGGGTGGATTTTGCAATCCTCTTTTTGTTTTATTTTGCAGAACAAGAACATGTTAGAGAAGTAGAATCTAAAGAAGCGGCTTTGTAAATGCGCTCATTCAAGCTGTTGTGTTTAAGTTTGTTTACTAGTACATTGTGTTCGGATAAACAGAAAGCATAGGAAACTAGAATGACGTATGTCATATGCAAACTTGATTGATTTGTGTCCTCCAAATTTATTATTTGTATTTATAATTGCACAACTTGTTGTGATCGGCCGAGCATGGAGCCACACGTGTGCTGGTGTACTTTTGTGATCATTTGATGTCTGATAAACATGACCGTTTTAAAATCGACTAAATTTGGTATGTATGTATCGTGGTTTATCCAGTAACAGATGCTTTTTACTTTGCAATTTATGATTTGTCATTTATATATCAATGTGACTTTCGTTGACGATGAAAGGTTATTAAAATTGTTACTTGTGGCTTGCAATGAACCTTCAAATTTCAAGCTTCACACTTCACCCTTCAATCTATCTTCAACCATCAATTTTTGGATAATGTCAACGAGAAGCGTTCCGAATAAAATTGAGAAAGTGAAATTGTTAGTTCTTTCTAAAACGGCCATGACAGAATCTGAGAAACGTTTGCAAGAAACTGATATCGGCACGACAACATTTTTGAAGAGAAATCGCCGTTTAGGTCCGCCCACTGACCTAGACGGATTTATGAATAAGCCGCCCTCTGATTTGATTGGTCTAAAATTATCTGTACTCAATGAGGGTAGCTGTTAAGCATTCAGCAACATGTAAGGGTTATACTTCACATTCCTTTCGAATAGGTGCCGCGACACATTGCCTCCGAAAAGGTTTAAATAAAACACGCATTTCTCATATTGGCAGGTGGCGTTCTAATGCTATATATATTTTCGCGTACCGTCTTTCACAGTGTGATTGCCCGTTTGTCTGTGGGGTTCTTCTGTGGGGTATTCAATTTGTTTGACCCCCAGACAAATTTTTGATCAGTGAATTATATGTTTTCTTTCTCATAAATATGTGTGATGTAATTCTTCTTTATTGTTGTACATCTATCAATTATTGATGTTACGTAATTGTATTGATGTTACGTAATTGTACTGATGTTACGTAATTGTATTGATGTTAAATAATTGTAAATATATTAATTAAACATTGGCAGTACAAGAAATTTATAAAAAATCCCACCTGCGTGTTTATTTTTGTGTTCACGTACAGGACGGCTTGAAATCATAAATACACAGTTATCTCATCTTCCGCAATTTGTCCTTTCCAAATGAAGCTTTCATGGTGATTTCTTGCACAATATTTCAAATTTATGTGTAAAGATGTGGTTATGTGGTTGAAGAAAATAAAGAAGTGATTATACAGGTCTTCTTAGTATTTCATCTATGACAAACAGCTAATGTGACAGCATCAGCAAAGAAACGCAGCATATTGCAAGCTTTGGTAATTTTGGGGGCACCGTAAGTTGGTAAGATGCAAAACAATTGAAATTTTAAAAATTGAGAAAAAGAGAATCTACAAGTTAGTTTCACCAAATGGTCATGGCAAATTATATTTAAGAAACCATTTTGGTCATAATACGTTGATTTGCGGGCTATTTGTAATTTGCGGAACTACACGGAACGGAACGAAATATGATGCTGCATGGAGGGACTAAGTTCATAAAAAATCACATTTAAAAATTTAAAACTTTACCAAAACCTAGTGCAATTAAATCCTCAAATATTTTTTCCAAAAATTTAACAGCTGAGCTTAGACCAATGTGAAAATAACCCTTTCAAATGATTTTATCATACTTTACTCACGTTTTATTCTATGTTTTGCTCAAAATGATGTTTTATCTAAATTAAGTTTTGAATTTCTTTCATACTTTATTTCTCATTCCGTTCCATTCTGTAAATGATAATTTTCGGACGGGGATATTTATATTTGCTTGGCGAAATGCAACCATTCTACATTAATTCATGTTGGTTCAGAACTGTAAGGTTTTTACCCTAAATTATAGTCATCCCGGATTCAGTACTTTCTATATATGGGCACATTGTAAACCAGCTTGAGTAAAATCATTGGAAAAAAGCTCTTCCTTCCTTCCTTTCTTTCTTTCTTTCTTTCTTTCTTTCTTTCTTTCTTTCTTCCCTTGTCCTTTTCTTCTTTCTTTAATTCCCTCCCTCCCTTCTCTGATCAAAGGTTTATCTAAAGTAGAGCTACAGTAATCGGTTCGGCAAAAACTGCTTAAATCAACGGATAGCTTTAAGGGAAACAAACAGTTCGCCCATGGATATTTAATGTTTATGGTATAAGATATACCTTTTTAAAGCTATATTAATCTTGTTTAATATCTGTTTCATAATATAATGTAATTATATTGTGGATTTAAAGTTGAAGCAGCTGCTAATCAAACATTTCGATGGTTTGTCTATATTCCACTCTATTAATTTAAAACTAGACCGATTCCGCTACTGAGTATCGCAGTTTACACGTGATAGTGTAAAATCATTATCCTGAAAGCCAACAAAAAGGAGCTCTGCAATAAATGATGTCATCACACCAGTCACATGACCAAATATTAGAAAATAAAAAGTTGAATGAGCAATTTTTCCAAAACCTTGATTATCCTCATGCACAATTTTAAAGAATTTGTCGGAGACACGTATTTTTAGCAAATGATGTTATCCATTGTCAAACTGAGAAAACTGGTCGTCGCTCACATAAACTAATACCATGCCCCCAACTCCTAACAACAACAACAACAACAACAACAACAACAGCCGCAGCAACAACAGCAACAACGACAATACCCACTCACACAATGCATCGCGCGATATATACCGGTACACACATTTTTATGTCGATCCAATGGGAACTGTAAGAGAAGTAGCATTTAATTACAAACGGAGCATTTAATTTAGAGACGGGCGGACAGACGTGTAAACTGTCATTCCGAACAGGCTTTAATGTGCGTCTTTTTGTGAAAATAGAAACAACTGAAGCCGCGTTCATCATCTATATATGTTGCATGCCTACCATCCCCACCCACCAAATTCTTTGTTGCCCCATCGTATCTTCTTCCCAAGACTTCTCAAATGTTATTTGAAAAATTTATACAGTGCCTTTTAACGCAATACATCCCGATATTAATAAAATAAGTAAAAACTATAAATACTATCACCATGCTAGTATCAAAACCAAATATTCGAAAAAAAATTCCCCTGACCTTGACTGCCCTCATGTCAAATTTCTAGACGTATTTTAGCAAACGAGGTTTTACTTTGCCAAATTGGGGGAAAATTGTCGAATTGTCCCTCCACATACACCTAAGTATGGCATTTATACACAGTTCTTTCTGAGATCTAATAAATTCTGTAGGAGTAGTTACATTTAAACAAAACTTACAGGTGATCGGACAGATGTAAAAGGGGTGCCGTGTGAAAAGTGTTCACAACGAACAAGCTTTACTGTGCGTCTCTTTTTCCTTCCCAAAACTTTGTGAATCTAGTTTGAGAAATACTCCTCCCGAGTTTTGTCTTAAAATTCATTGTAAAATACATAAATAAACTTCGGAAAAAAAATAGGCAGAAGAATAACAACACTAGCTGTACGAAACTTTTTATTTTTTTTATCATGCCAGACAGAAAACGGCTCAAAATTGTCAGTTTGGCAATGTCGATCTAATGAACAGTACTGTGTCCTGAAAGAAGCGTAAGTTTTTTCTTTAATGCCGGGGACTTGTTGTACTGTGGGTTACAGGAGGGTAGGCCGGGAGTGGTAAGGCGTTGATGGTGGCGTCAGAGGTAAAAAATTTTATCGGTGTGAACAAGATCCTAATTATAAGCGTGCCAAATTTCATTTTCCTAGCTCGGACGAGCTGTGTGGGAACCGACGGAAAAAAGCGAAAAAAAAAAGAAAAAAAAGGAGAAAGCGAAAGAAAGAAAGAGAGAGAGAGAGAGAGAGAGAGAGAGAGAGAGAGAGAGAGAGAGATTTCCCGAATTTCGGTAAAATAACTCCTTGGGGCGCCACCCCAAGTGTAAAGAGAAACGTCCAGACTTTCAAGCAGTTCAATATTTTATTGGGACTCCCAAGTAATACACAGTCTGTTGAACTGAAGTTGGCAAAGTCTGCTAAAAAAGCATAAGCGAGTTGAAAGGTATGCTGTCCATTGAAGCAATTTTTGCCCGACTTAATGCCCCGATGAGAAAGTAACGATTTGGGTCAGGATAGGGTGGAAAGCTGACAGCTGATTATCATACGCATACGTGATACAACTGACATTTTTTCTTCTATAGATGTAATCTTTAACTCATTTACTGGGAGGGGGCATATGAAGAAAACAGCTCGCAATATCCTCTCAAGAAGTTATATCCCTGTATAAAATTTCACCACCATCCTAGTCAGTATCCTTAAAAATAAGAAAGAAAAAGAAACTATTGGCTTCTACGTTTGGATCTGCATGAGAGCGCTTCAAAATGACCACTGTTCGGTGGAGATATTGAAAACACAGTGCATTGACACCATTTTAAAAACAAAGCAAAGCATACAAATAAAAACACATAAAAATTAATAGAAAAGGGACCAGTCTTATGCTAGACTGGTTGAAAAAAATGTATATATATCACCCATATCATGCAGGAAAACCTCAATAAACTGAACACCCATGGGTCTGTCCTAATTTTTCACATATTTTTACAGTTTAACGCAATATCCTCATAATATTTTGGCAACGTAATATTGCACTCAATTATACATCGATCTGGCACATCGGCCTAGCTTTCGAATTTATTGACGTTTATTTTCTTCCTTATACAAATTTGATGTATTTTCTAAGGAGGCCTTTTAGAACCCAAATTTAGTACGGCTTAATATGCGATAACTGCAGAGTATGAATTTTTTCACATTTCTAGAAGTCACATTTAGTATGCTTTGGTATGCTATTACTGCAGAGCACGATTTTTTCAAAATGACCACTGTTCGGTGAAGCTGGGAGCCTAATTTAGTATAGTTTAGCATACGATAACTGCAGAGCATGATTTTATTCACATTTCTAGAAGCCACATTTAGTATGGTTTAGTAGAGCATATTTTTTTCCACATTTCTAGGGGCCACATTTAGTATGGTTTAGTATACAATAACGGAAAGCATGATTTTTTTTTCACATTTCAGCAGGAAACTTTGAAACCTTCCCCAGCTTAGTGAAGCGATTTGTTCCCGAGACTTCGAATGCGATGGTGAATTTTGCAGTGTCTGGGACTTCTGTTCATGGCAAACCAGTTATAAAGATTCTGAAGTGAATTCTGGCAGGACCCATTCTGCAGCAGATCAGGCAGAAAGTGTTGGACAAATGCTACGCGATTATATTTTTCTGTCCCTCATAGCGGGTAAGTGTGTTTTTTTTTTTTCATTTCACAGGAGATAATTAATTTCACTGAAGTTCGTAGGAAGTTCAATGGAAACTCACACTGAAGTTCGTTGAAAATTCATATGAAGTTCACATGAAGTTTGCTTGAAATTCCATTGAAATTTACAATGAAGCATCTTGAAAGAAACCAGCCTACCGGTCTTTCGTAATTATGGGATATGTTATCCTCCGCTGGTGATCGGGCTTAACATTAGTAGCACCGACCATCTGCAACTTTACCTGACACTGTCATGATTTTCCTAATTCAAAATGTTCCGAAAACGGGTTTAAGATTGCTTTTAGATAATTACTTCATATTATTCGTTATGATTTGTTGTTAAAACATGTATTTTACATTGTTTTACTTCTAGTTTACTAGTGTCTTAATGTAAAGTTAATATAATGTAATTATTGTACTATGTGAGGCGCTTAGACCAAAAAAAAAAATTAACAAAGCTATGTATAAGTGGTGGTGTAATGGTCATGTTATGGGGCATGCTAACTGTCGTTCATTACACGGTTTTCTATCGTTCTGTTGAAACGCGTCTATTTAACCGGCATGTCCAATTGGAACAGATTTTGTTGTGTTATCTGTTGAAGGACTGTGGGCATTGGGATGTGACCAGGACCCCTGTGATCATATCTGTATCGATACGATCGACACCTATTTATGCGATTGCTTCGAGAACTGGGAGTTGCAGGAAGATGCCCACACATGCATCCGTGAGTTCTATATACCGCATGGATAATTCTACTACAAACTACAGTAGAATTTCGATATAACAACATCTGATGTAACAACATACAGCTTATAACTACATAAATGTCTGGACAACATAATTTTTCATGGTTTAATACTATCGGTGATAAGGCCACATTTTCCAAGTCATTTGCAGACTAAAATTGTTGTTTTTTTTTAATCATTTCGAAAACGAAACTTATTTCATAAAGGACCTTATGATTTACAGCAAAACAAAAAAGTACTATATCAAATAGGTGTTGTTAAGGAATATTTTATTCATTGCAAGTAAAAGAAGTTGTTATACATGCACATCTTTTTATTTAATTGCTTCAGACTTCAAAAGATTTAAAAGGGCAAATGTGAAAATGGAAAAATTTAATAAAACGTTTTTTTTTTTTTTTTTTTTTTTTTGATTTCGGTGAAGTTTGGTATTCTAAAAGGGCGATTTATGTTGTATTTAGGAATCATATTTCTATGAATGGAAAACCGGTTTAATCCATTTCAATGCAGCCGTTTTACCAGAAAATGAACTCAATCTGCAGCAAAATAACCCCACAACAAATTAACCAGAAATGGTTGTCGGAACCTCTGGTTCAACAACCATTTTCCAAAATCAAAAATATGTCTGTTTAACAGAAAAATGTCTACTGTAATAATAGATCCTCGAAGCACCGCCTATGATAGCATGCTGCTTGGGTGCTATGCTGAAGACCGTACAAATGTCGACATGGAACATTTTGCATGGGATCGAAGATCTACTGGCGATGCAACCGTCGAGAACTGTGTACACGACTGTAGGACCCGGTCCTTTACATACGCTGGGCTTCAGGTGAGCATTAGCAACATATTCTAATTGAATAATGTATTATATTGTGCATTGGAATTGGATTTTATACAAAGAGTCGTCTGTATGAAGATTGAAAGAAGGAGCATCGCAAGCAATCGCTTCGGGTTACACCTTTTACAATTAATCCTCTGTTATCAGAAGTCTAATCGGAAGTCCATGGTTCTGTTAAAATCCTAGCATTTAACCCACGTGGACACGTACCCTAGTTCCTGTCGCTTCCACGCTCTATCCACCCCACCCCACCCCACCCCCACCCCCTCCACCCCCTCCTTGGGCCTGCGTCAGAGGCGTTGTTTATAATTGTTGTACTTCTCTGTTGTGCACTCCCATAAATCGGATATTCGTACAGAATGGTGGCGAGTGCTGGTGTACGAACAACTACGTGCGTATTCACGGCGAATGCACGTCCTGTAATATGACTTGCTCTGGAGAAGACTATCAGACCTGCGGTGGTGTGGATGCTAACACTGTTTACCGAGTTACTCCAGGTATTAAAATCAGTTAAATTGAACTCAATCCAGAATCCTAAAGCTCTCTCTCTCTCTCTCTCTCTCTCTCTCTCTCTCTCTCTCTCTCTCTCTCTCATAAATAAGTAAATCCTTTCCAGTGTCCAATTACTTTAAAAATAATAAATATTTATAAACTATATTTTTAGTAAATAGATACAATAAGAGGACTTAGATTTCATGTATGCAGATAATGGTCACTGATATTTGTACATGTGCTCGCAATACGCAGACTTATGGCATGGATGTTCCAGATCAGCGCTACATGGGGTGTCACTACGAGGATCCGCTGGATCCAGACTTGCCAGTGCTGATGTGGGACATCGACGAGAAGGGCTCGCCACAGGAATGTAACCTGGCCTGTTCTGAGGCAGGATACGCTTTCGCAGGTATATGCTTAATTTATTGTTAGAGGGCGGTTTTCAATATTAATACTGCATACACACGTTATTAAGTGAGTTTTATAACCGTAGGGGGTGTAGCGGTTGGGATATTACGAGACTCTAGTTGTTCGTTGCAAGTTATCGAAGATCAAAGTAGCAATATTCGTGAGGCATGTATTTTGGTCATTTTACGGTTCTCAAAAATAATTAAGAAGTCCCAGCGACACGTTTTCAAATGTTTCCAATATTTAAAAATCTGAGCGTCACTCCTGAAAACTATCGTCCTCATTAACATCGGGAAAGGAAAGTTCGCAATGGTGGTAGAAGGCGAGGGCAATCGGTCCAGGGTAATCTGTCGGCGTTTTTTGCCGTGAAACCACGCCGGCATGTAATAAAATGATAAAACCACATGAACAGTAGCACTTGTAGTATGAGCCTAAAAGCCGGGCGCGAACAGTGCGCAGGGCTAAGGCAGGGTTTTCGGATCGGTCCAAATGTGAGTGTGTGTGTGTTTTTATTTCATGATTTTTGGTATACATATATTCTCTTATAATTTAGATATTTTTTCACTCCTCTTCGATGCTTAGTTACACTGTTATGACGATATCACGTACATACTTTCAGTAGTGCGTATCATGACTTGTCGATACCTATCGGGGTACCTACCAGGCAAAAAAAATACTACTGTTTCCTTTGTACACTACTGGCAATCATAAAACAAAACAACATATCGGATAAAAATCTATTTTCTCTGTCTCAGCGTTGTCGTTATAACGAGGTTGTAGTGTATATGCAAAACATAACGACGATTGTGGTTGTAAAAAAGGCATAATGAACGGAGGTCGCTGCTCATGTGGGGATAGCTATGGAAAGCATGGTGTGGCGTTTGAACTGCTGTGTAACACGACTTGTATCCACGGGTGGAAGGAACAGAACTGCGGAGGGGAATCTACAAATGCTATCTACAGAATAGTCAGAGGTGACTTTTGCATTTCATCATAAATTATATATGTTTTTAGATATTTACGATAGCAGAATTCTGTTACTTTAAGAGAGAGAGAGAGAGAGAGAGAGAGAGAGAGAGAGAGAGAGAGAGAGAGAGAGAGAGAGAGAGAGAGAGAGAGAGAGAGAGAGAGAGAGAGAGAGAGAGTGCAATATTTACAAAAGTTAGCCAGTGCAAATCAGCGAACTCTAATTTAACTCAATTGGGACAGAGTATAAGTGAGAGAAAGTCATATCAGTATAAAAATAAATCTAAAATAAAATAAAAAAACACTTCACTGGCTCGCGAAATTGTTATTATCCCCGGAACAAAAAAGAACTTCGTGTGTTCATAACTGTGGTTCATGTGTGTACAGCTGAGGATAATAGCATACCGGATGATGCCCCACAACCGCGGGCCAGCTTCCCGGCAAAACTGCTCACTGACTATCCGCACACCAACGGTATTCTTACGAAAAGGTTTGTAATTGCTCGTCTTAACATGTCTTACAAGCTAAATAAATACGTTCTTAAATTTTCTAGTCTAATATAGAATCTAGGATAATGTAATGTGACAGATATTAATATTTTGTACGTGACTCTAGTTATTTAAAGTCCGGCTGCCAATTTGTAATTTGTTTCTTTGATAAAAGCAATTAGCTCTTGAATATTTGTGGTTTTTCTTATCTTTCTCATTTGCATCTCTGAAAATCGTTTAAGGAATGCAACCAATTCGGATAAATACAAATTAAAACAGTGGTACTTTTTATAGTTTTTTACTGATTCAAAACGCGAGAATACTGACGTTGTGACGTGTTTGTGGTACAGGTTCGTCCTGTACGCGAGCGATGTAGTGCAGGCGCCGTACGAGGACTACGCCTGCTATACAGGAGAGTGTTACGATACGTGCGGTAGTATTCACAAACCGGAAGGCATTGACAGCAACAAGGTGGACGTCATCATCCGGGAGTTTATGATCTACCTCAGTGATATCCCTAACCGCGTCAGTAAGTGAACAGGATCAGAAATAATAATGATAATAATAATAATAATAATAATAATAATAATAAGAAGAAGAAGTCTAAAATTATAATGATAACAATGATAATAATGACTTTAATAATAATAATAATAATAATAATAATAATAATAATAATAATAATAATAATAATAAGAAGAAGAAGAAGAAGAAGAAGAAGAAGAAGAAGTCTAAAATTATAATGATAACAATGATAATAATGACTATAATGTCTATAATAATAATAATAATAATAATAATAATAATAATAATAATAATAATAATAATAATAATAATAATAATAATAATAATAATAATAATAATAATCTTTTGACACGTATTTACAGCTGTTGAGGCCGCACGAGTATTTGTCTTTGCACAGACCCTTGTCATAGACGAGACGACACATTTTAATTTCTCCATCTACATGAGAGCCCGACAAGTTATCATCAATTATGAAGCCAATCCAGAGATTGGATTTGATCACAATGGTCCTGAATTCCCTTACGACATCGATGAAGCCGTGATTAAAGGTGAGAAAATGCAAGCGGTACTAAGTTTCATCTGGGACTGACCACAACAGGACTCCTCTGTATTTTTTTGACAGTTACTTTTCAAATCTGAGTTTTGACCCCTCTTGAGTAACGAAAAAATGCTGGATGCATTCTTTTTATAATTCTACATTACTTAAATTTTATTTCACAACAACACTTTAAAATTATATTAACCGAGTATTTTAAATGGCATGAAACCTCTATTAGAGTAGGCTCCGAAATATGTCGTTACCTAAACTCTCTCTTAAATACCTGGGGTTGGAGGGGGGTGGGAGGTGAGGGGAGACTTAGTAGCATATGTGTTACCCTGTATATGTGAAAAATAAACAAACAAACGCAGAGAAAAGGGGTGATTTTTGGACCAGACGCAATCTACGTATAGTGTCAATTTCGTTAAAGGAGGAGGATAATTTTCATTCAGTACTTCGCGTTTTCCCACAAGGCGCAGGGGGAGGTCGGGAGGGGCAGGGGGAGGCTTGTTAGGCAGCTGCAACCCGAGTCCTACAAAAAAAAAATATAGAACACACAAAATGCACGCACACATTTTCAATGCAAGTGTTTGTCCAGGTTTGGTTCTATGATTTTAGTGCCGTGCGTTTTGGCATCTCGTGTATTCATACACAAATAATTTGGTGAAAAAGGTACTTTTATAATTAATTTCAACACAAGCTTTTCGCATTTGGTTAAAAAGTGGGGTGGGGGTGGGGTATTTTTCAAGCCCGTGTCGGCCACATATTAGTCATATATATTCTCACGGCGACAGGACCGCAGTCAGACCTGGCCTTTATGAAGCTCAGTACACTGTGTGCCCGAATGCTGTTGTACACCGAAGACGACCTTGACCTCCGCCTTGGCTGGTCAATCATGGATGACATCGCCAGGGATTATTCCTATGGTGTTGAGCAAAAGACTTACCAGGATGCTGTCAGAAACTACAAGTACGCTTACACAGGTAAGTCCATCGCCGCAGTTTAGCAAGACAATATAAGGCAGCAGTTTCGAGGGGAGGGGGTGGGAGCAATAGGAAAATTATTGTGGCATCTATTGAGAAAACTGCCTCAGATTTTTCATACTTAGCTATTTCATGAATATGTAGTTTTTCAAAGAGCAGCAAAATTCGACTTGCCAACAATATTTGAGTTACAAAATAAACAGAATCGGAAAATGGGTGACTTTAATGCAATTAAAAATGTCTGTAGGCCTTGGGCTGTATGGTGTTAAGTATGCGCCGTATTTCACCAAGAGTTTCTTGGAGCGCCAACTTGAGAACTACTATGACGAAATCAGTATTTACAGGTAATTTACATCAGCGAGCATAATTTGCATTCCGGTCATTCAAAAACAAGTACTTTGATCAAATATTCAAAGTGATTTGCTTATATTGAGTGTAAAAATTATATTTTTGTCTAAAATATGTGTTTTCTTTCTGTAAATTTGTCTCTGATATTAACTTAGTAAAAAACGAAAGCAGTGCTGTTTTGACAACAAATTAAACTTTTCAGTTTTCACCAGTCTCATTTTGCTATCTTTTGAGTTCTCTGTAAATGAATAGCAAGACGCGGAAAACTAGACGGAATTCCGCTAAAGAGCAGAATGACCAACTTACAAAAACACAAAATAACATGTATGTTTTACATGATGACTGAGATGGTCGTCAATCACCGGGGTACCTCTTAAGTAACGTCTTCTAGGCCATAACGGTCGAAAATCTCTGACCGTCTTAGAGACAATGGTCAGATCCCAGTTGGCCATGACCCAAGACGAAGGTCAAGGTCACCAAAGAAACCTTTATATAGCGTCTTTTAGATCAAAAGGGGCGAAAAAAGGCTGGAAATCGACCTATCTCTAACCGTTTTTGGAATAATGGTCAACCTATCTCCAGTGGTTTTCGAGAAACAAAAACAACACGCGACCTTCGACCTTGACCCTGGATGTCAAGATTCAGATCGCGAGGTTACTCTTTACTTCAACCGTATACGTTTGCAAACAAGGTTTGAATACTATATGTAGCCATTTTCCGTTCTAAATAGGGGTTTTGAATATATTTTGGCCTCAGTTTGACCTTGAAGGTGGCGGTAAAAAACTGCAGATTTTGCGAGACTTCATTACATGTGCCAAATGTCGTCTTCTTAGGTCAAACCTTGTAGGAGGAGTTTTCTGGAAACCATTTTGAGGTATAAAATATTTAAGCCTCAATTTGACCTTGACATTGGGGGTTCAGGTAAGGAACAACTGCGGATTTCACAACGTCTCATCATCCTCAATCTGTGTGGTAAATTTCATCTTACTACGCCAAATAGCCGTGGGGAGAGGATCTGGAAACCATCAGAGGCGAAAAACGGGAATAAACTGCCGAAATATCTAGCAAGGCATACCTATTTGCAAATATTGTTTGCAAATGGTAAAAATAAGCTTTTTTGAAATTCATACAAATGCACACATGAAGTTATGAGTATAATTTCATAACAGGGTTCCAAGTAATCCGTGAATTTCGGGATAACATCCGATCCTTAAATTTAAAAACTAGGGAACAAAAAAAAAAAAAAAACAAAAAAACAAAAAAAACACAAAAACAAAGAATTAACAGCTTTCAAACAAATTACATGTTAAATTTATCAAGTCCCATATTTTTCTTTTGCTATAATTTCTATATCCGCAATAGTTATTTAGAACTGTTATGTTTCTTTAAGCGATATAACATGTCTGATACATATGTGAAAAAGTCCCACACATCACCATCACTAAATAAATTAACTTAATCAACGCCTATTCTCAAACCAAAACGATCGCTTTTTGTGTTTATGAAATTAATATATCACCAAGCCATAGCTTTTTGTTGTCCTTTTAATATCTAATTTTGTTCCGGTTGTTCGCAATGTCCTTGGACATTCTTGTTATTTGCCTCTCAGAGACGAGTACGAGTTGATGATGGACGACATACAAGATTGCAACAACTTCCTGGAAAGGGCGGACACGATGATCGGGATCTGGGCGGACACCATTGTGCAGGAAGCCGAGTACATACGGGACGCCACCTACAGTGCGCTCCAAGAGTCCGAGGCCGCCTATAAGGCGTAATTATCATACTTATGAATATTCATGAGCTGATGGCAGTTAAGATGAAAAGCATCGTGTGTATTTGCGCTGATACTCACATATATCTTAACAGCGGTGATAGCTCTTTACATAAAAGAAAAATAACAAAATAATTAATCCAGTTGAACTCAATTAATTTTACAACCCATTTTCCACTCTGTATTTATGCGATTAACCGTTACAATCTAGACGTCAAGTAATTGTGAATTTAAAATAACATACGATTATCCGATTCCATAATTATTATTATATTAACATCATTCTGTACTTACGAAAGCTTTATGACAGTAATTACTTAACAATTAACTTTGTAGGATTTATTTGGAATTCAACGAGTCACGTGCGGAGCTCGGGGTGGCCATGGACCTCTTCATTGACGGTATCATCAGCTCGGTGAAGGGACTCATCATGCGGGCCATGCTGGGGTTATGCCGCAGCATCCTTAAAATGGCCATGGGGGCGCCACCTACTGGTGCGTCACTGGATTAATATGCCTAACTTAAAAATGCAATATCAATAATAATAATAATAATAATAATAATAATAATAATAATAATAATAATAATAATAATAATAATAATAATAATAATAATAATAATAATAATAATAATAATAATAATAATAATAATAATAATAAGAAGAAGAAGAAGAAGAAGAAGAAGAGGTTATGGGGACTTTACTGTAGAACACTGAGGGATCCCTTAAGTCGCTTCGTCCCCACCCCTCGAGCTCTGTTTGTTTTTCTAGAGGCCGAGCAGACGGCAGCGGATATTGCCGCGGCGGAACCGGAACTGGAGAGCACGGTGCAGGGGATGCCGTACGCCATGGAGAACATCGCCTACGGTGTGGAGGACCAGGAGGACATGCTCCAGCTCGCTGATCAGATGATGATCGGTAACGGGCGGACCGTCCATGCAGGACGCACATAGGGAGGGGGGCTAGTCAGGGGCTTCGCGTACGCTAATGCTATAGCCAATGCGTGACGTCCAAAATTCTGCGAATGGAACAGGCAGGAGGGATATCGGGGTGGGGGCTTTAGGGATGGGGTAAAAGTCCGATATTTTTGCGTACGTACTTTATGGATAACCCCTGAGGTTATGTCTTACCAATATCATCGTACAGTAAAGCCTCTTCATAATGAACATACTCCCCCCCCCGGACCCAGTTCAGTGTTCATTATACAGCGGCGTTGACTACTGTAACAGGAAATTAAATTTTACAATGAAAACTAGAAATTCTAAGAGAAGAGCATTCACTTATATGACAGCTTGTTCACGAATTTTTCACATCCAGCGGGGCTTTTTTTTCAAAAACAAAACGAAAAAGATCTTACCCGCCGGGTCAGCTTTCTATGTAAGATATACTGATTGAAATGAATAGTAGGGAAGAAACGGGGGTTCTAAAACAGGAAGTGACGTCATAGTGACGTCACATGGTGTTTTAGAATCCCCACGGGGGTTCTAAAACAGTGACGTCATAATGACGTCACTGTGGGGAAAACCCGATCGATAAATTTCAGAGTGCACTCGTACAGGTGGTGGGGGAAAACCCGATCGATAAATTTCAGAGTGCACTCGTACAGAGTGTGGGGGAAAACCCGATCGATAAATTTTAGAGTGCACTCGTTCAGAGCGTGGGAACGATCAATAAATTTGAGAAGGAATGGGATTTTCAGCAGGATAAAAGTGTGGCTCCGGAAACAGGAAGTGACGTCATAATGACGTCACGAGGTGTTTTCGGAGCCCCATGGGGCTCCGAAAACAGTGACGTGATTGTTTTCGAATTCGCATGGGTATTTTGAAACAGGTAATCGAAAGAGCGCGCGCCCGTTCAATGACGTCATGATGACGTCATCATGACGTTATAATGACGTCATCATGATGACGTTATAATGACGTCATCATGACGTTATAATAACGTCATCATCATGACGTCATAATGACGTCATAATGACGTCATCATGACGTTATAATGACGTCATCATCATGACGTTATAATGACGTCATCATGACGTTATCATGACGTTATCATGACGTCATCATGATGTTATGGCATATTAAGACAGTTCTAAGCAGGATAACCCTAAGTCGCCTGTCAATCATCATGACGTCATTAGTCACGTGACCTGTCAATCATCATTGGTCACATGACCTGTCAATCATGTGTGATGTGATTCCAACCGCATATGAGGAATATTTTCCTGCTGATTAACCTTCTGGCCTGAATGGCTCAGTTGGTAGAGCAGAGGACCCGTAAGCGGACCCATGATCTGAAGGTCGGTGGATCGAACCCGCCCTCGGGCATAACTTTCATATCATGGGTCCTCCCCCCAGGATCAAGACATGACATGAATCGAACCCCCCCCCCGGACCAAGACATGACATGTATCGGACCCCCCCCCCCGGACATTCTTGGACATTCTTGTTATTTGCCTCTCAGAGACGAGTACGAGTTGATGATGGACGACATACAAGATTGCAACAACTTCCTGGAAAGGGCGGACACGATGATCGGGATCTGGGCGGACACCATTGTGCAGGAAGCCGAGTACATACGGGACGCCACCTACAGTGCGCTCCAAGAGTCCGAGGCCGCCTATAAGGCGTAATTATCATACTTATGAATATTCATGAGCTGATGGCAGTTAAGATGAAAAGCATCGTGTGTATTTGCGCTGATACTCACATATATCTTAACAGCGGTGATAGCTCTTTACATAAAAGAAAAATAACAAAATAATTAATCCAGTTGAACTCAATTAATTTTACAACCCATTTTCCACTCTGTATTTATGCGATTAACCGTTACAATCTAGACGTCAAGTAATTGTGAATTTAAAATAACATACGATTATCCGATTCCATAATTATTATTATATTAACATCATTCTGTACTTACGAAAGCTTTATGACAGTAATTACTTAACAATTAACTTTGTAGGATTTATTTGGAATTCAACGAGTCACGTGCGGAGCTCGGGGTGGCCATGGACCTCTTCATTGACGGTATCATCAGCTCGGTGAAGGGACTCATCATGCGGGCCATGCTGGGGTTATGCCGCAGCATCCTTAAAATGGCCATGGGGGCGCCACCTACTGGTGCGTCACTGGATTAATATGCCTAACTTAAAAATGCAATATCAATAATAATAATAATAATAATAATAATAATAATAATAATAATAATAATAATAATAATAATAATAATAATAATAATAATAATAATAATAATAATAATAATAAGAAGAAGAAGAAGAAGAAGAAGAAGAAGAGGTTATGGGGACTTTACTGTAGAACACTGAGGGATCCCTTAAGTCGCTTCGTCCCCACCCCTCGAGCTCTGTTTGTTTTTCTAGAGGCCGAGCAGACGGCAGCGGATATTGCCGCGGCGGAACCGGAACTGGAGAGCACGGTGCAGGGGATGCCGTACGCCATGGAGAACATCGCCTACGGTGTGGAGGACCAGGAGGACATGCTCCAGCTCGCTGATCAGATGATGATCGGTAACGGGCGGACCGTCCATGCAGGACGCACATAGGGAGGGGGGCTAGTCAGGGGCTTCGCGTACGCTAATGCTATAGCCAATGCGTGACGTCCAAAATTCTGCGAATGGAACAGGCAGGAGGGATATCGGGGTGGGGGCTTTAGGGATGGGGTAAAAGTCCGATATTTTTGCGTACGTACTTTATGGATAACCCCTGAGGTTATGTCTTACCAATATCATCGTACAGTAAAGCCTCTTCATAATGAACATACTCCCCCCCCCGGACCCAGTTCAGTGTTCATTATACAGCGGCGTTGACTACTGTAACAGGAAATTAAATTTTACAATGAAAACTAGAAATTCTAAGAGAAGAGCATTCACTTATATGACAGCTTGTTCACGAATTTTTCACATCCAGCGGGGCTTTTTTTTCAAAAACAAAACGAAAAAGATCTTACCCGCCGGGTCAGCTTTCTATGTAAGATATACTGATTGAAATGAATAGTAGGGAAGAAACGGGGGTTCTAAAACAGGAAGTGACGTCATAGTGACGTCACATGGTGTTTTAGAATCCCCACGGGGGTTCTAAAACAGTGACGTCATAATGACGTCACTGTGGGGAAAACCCGATCGATAAATTTCAGAGTGCACTCGTACAGGTGGTGGGGGAAAACCCGATCGATAAATTTCAGAGTGCACTCGTACAGAGTGTGGGGGAAAACCCGATCGATAAATTTTAGAGTGCACTCGTTCAGAGCGTGGGAACGATCAATAAATTTGAGAAGGAATGGGATTTTCAGCAGGATAAAAGTGTGGCTCCGGAAACAGGAAGTGACGTCATAATGACGTCACGAGGTGTTTTCGGAGCCCCATGGGGCTCCGAAAACAGTGACGTGATTGTTTTCGAATTCGCATGGGTATTTTGAAACAGGTAATCGAAAGAGCGCGCGCCCGTTCAATGACGTCATGATGACGTCATCATGACGTTATAATGACGTCATCATGATGACGTTATAATGACGTCATCATGACGTTATAATAACGTCATCATCATGACGTCATAATGACGTCATAATGACGTCATCATGACGTTATAATGACGTCATCATCATGACGTTATAATGACGTCATCATGACGTTATCATGACGTTATCATGACGTCATCATGATGTTATGGCATATTAAGACAGTTCTAAGCAGGATAACCCTAAGTCGCCTGTCAATCATCATGACGTCATTAGTCACGTGACCTGTCAATCATCATTGGTCACATGACCTGTCAATCATGTGTGATGTGATTCCAACCGCATATGAGGAATATTTTCCTGCTGATTAACCTTCTGGCCTGAATGGCTCAGTTGGTAGAGCAGAGGACCCGTAAGCGGACCCATGATCTGAAGGTCGGTGGATCGAACCCGCCCTCGGGCATAACTTTCATATCATGGGTCCTCCCCCCAGGATCAAGACATGACATGAATCGAACCCCCCCCCCGGACCAAGACATGACATGTATCGGACCCCCCCCCCCGGACCAAGACATGACATGTATCGGACCCCCCCCCCCCGGACCAAGACATGACATGTATCGGACCCCCCCCCCCCCCGGACCAAGACATGGCATGTATCGGACATAGTCATATAGCTCTATGACTATGTAATTGCTATGTGAACATAATTAGTTTCAAGTATGTATGTCATTATCAGATCGTTCAACAGTCAAGCCGCGATAGCTCACTTGGCAGAACAAACGGCTAGCAACCTGAGAGTCCCGGGATCGATACCACATCGGGGCAAACTTTTTTTGGTTTTTTTTGTTCACTTTTATGACTCTGTGACATTATGTGACAAGATGTGACTGTGACATCATGTGACTCTGTGACATTATGTGACTGTGACTGTTTTTTTTTTTTTTTTTTTTTTTTTTTTTAAACATAATGGCTATATTTCTATGTCTATTTTCACTATTATTATGATAATATTTAATTAGTCATATTTCAATGGTTCTAACCACACAGCATAGGAATAAGTACATGTGTACAGAGTGTGGGGAAACCGATCAATAAATTTTAGAGTGCACTCGTTCAGAGTGTGGAGGAAACCGATCGATAAAATTTCAGAGTGCACTCGTTCAGACCGTGGGAACGATCGATAAATTTGAAAACATCAAAGGCCTAGACCGTGGGAACGATCGATAAATTTGAAAACATCAAAGGCCTAGACCGTGGGAACGATCAATAAATTTCAGAGTGCACTAATTCAGAGCGTGGGAACGATCAATAAATTTGAGAAGGAATGGGATTTTATGTTTTATGTTTTATGTTATAGTAGTTGGAAAATGACACTTCTAAAGCACATTTAACAAATGTAGGTTTTTGTAACATATAATATATAAAATAAGTTTAAACATTTTAGCATGCTACTTATTTAAATGTTCTAAAGTTATAGTAGTGGAAAAATGGTGGTTCTAGACCAACTTTAACAAATTTAGTTTTTAACACCATATGATATATAAAATAAGTTTGAACATTTTAGCATGCTACTTATTTGAATATTCTAAAGTCATAGTAGTGGAAAAATGATGGTTCTAGACCAACTTTAACAAATTTTGTTTTTTGACAAAATATGATGTATAAAATAAGTTTGAACATTTTACCATGGTGTAGTAGGGTAAAAATAAGGGTTCTAGACCAACTTTAACAAATTTAGTTTTTAACACCATATGATATATAAAATAAGTTTGAACATTTTAGCATGCTACTTATTTGAATGCTCTAAAGTCATAGTAGTGGAAAAATGGTGGTTCTAGACCAATTTTAACAAATTTTGTTTTTTGACAAAATATGATGTATAAAATAAGTTTGAACATTTTACCATGGTGTAGTAGGGTAAAAATAAGAGTTCTAGACCAACTTTAACAAATTTTTGTTTTTTTGACAACATATGATGTATAAAATAAGTTTGAACATTTTACCATGGTGTAGTAGGGTAAAAATCAGGGTTCTAAACCAACTTTAACAAATTTTGTTTTTGACACGTTTCAGACGATTCTACCACTTGGTTGATTGTTGGAAAATGGGAAGTGAAAATGTGGATAGTTATGTAGGAAAACTGCGCCCATTCAAAAGACGTGTTCGAATGGCAAGCCCATTCAAAACACGTGTTCGAATGGCAAGCCCATTCAAAACACGTGTTCGAATGGCAAGCCCATTCAAAACACGTGTTCGAATAATTTTTTGCAAGATATTACGTCGTGGTATTGTTCATCAAATTGTTCAACATGTTCAACAACATGTTCAACATGTTCAACAACATGTTCAACATGTTCAACAACATGTTCAACATGTTCAACAACATGTTGAACAACATGTTCAACATGTTCAACATGCTCAACATATTCAACAACATGTTCAACAACATGTTCAACAACATGTTCAACATGTTCAACAACATGTTCAACATGTTCATCATGTTAAACATGTTCAACATGTTCAAAATGTTCAACAACATGTTCAACAACATGTTCAACATGTTCAACAACATGTTCAACATGTTCAACAACATGTTCAACAACATGTTCAACATGTTCAACAGGCTCAACATGTTCAACAACATGTTCAACAACATGTTCAACATGTTCAACAACATGTTCAACATGTTCAACAAGTTCAACATGTTGTTTTTCAACAAGTTGTATATAAAGCTATGTTTAAAGACTTTCTCGTCATTTGAATAGTGTAGGTTGAACCGAAAGGATGTATAAGTGCAACATTTGTTCGAAATCTTACAATTGGCCGCAAAGTCTTAAAAGACACTTAAAGGTTGCTCACGCTTCAGAAATGGATGAAGAATCGGATATGGAAAACCCTGTAAAACTACCTTTCACGGAAACTTTAGATGAGTCTTCTATGGAAAGTCAAAGCGTCAACATAGCTGAAAAGAATGCACATGCTTGTACAGAATGTGGTGCATTGTACAACAGCGAAGAAGCTTTGCTCAAACATATGGAGCAGTGTGGTGAGGATGCTGATGACAGGAGTTCTGAAAGTGAGTCAGAAACAGACTCTGAAAGTGAGTCAGAAATAGACTCTGTTTGGCATGATATGGTTCAAGACGTCTACGATGACTATGATAATATATTTCAAGAAAAGGTTTCAGAATATGAAGAACAAGGACTTGAAGATGCGCGTGAAATAGCAAGTTATGACCTTCGACCCATTTATAAGCATGGACTAAAACAACTGTTTATGAGACTGTTCAACTATACCCAGCGTCTACAACAAAGCAAACATTATCAAAAGATTTTAGAGGACTTTAATTACTTTGTTGATGAAAAACATTATAAGTATTCAAAGGCATTAAAGGCGGCTATAAGGAAAAACAATGCATTCTTTGAAGAGCTACTAGAAATGGAGGAGGAGGAGGATGGTAGCAGTGATGAAGAAAGTGGCATGGACAATGAACAGAGTGAAACAGATGCAGAAAAATAGACTTATTTGACTAAACTTTATAATAAAGACTTTATAAATGTTGTAATATTTTATTAACTTAAGCGTTGTGTAATATATGTCTTGCTTTGCAACATATAAAGTCGTAAGGTTCCTGACACGGTTTTAATTGACCCGTAAACCATATATCATATATTGGGTATTATAGTTAATTTTGTATTATTATGTATTATATTCAAGAATTGTATTATTATGTATTATATTCAAGTATTGTTTTATTATGTATTATATCCAAGTATTGTTTTATTATGTATTATATCCAAGTATTGTATGAGAAAAATAAAAAGTTGAAAAGCATCATATGTGTTTTTATTGAACATTACAAATATGTACAATTATGATAAAAACAAAACTATTTCAAATACATATTATGTTAATACATGTGCAGAAGAACTTAACTTAAAATTTTATAACAACTGACAACACATGAACATAGATAAAGTTAATTTCATAGTCTACATATGAAGACAATTTAATTTGAACTACATATCAAATGTACATGTCCATATGAGTCAAAGCTAAGTTCTTGTCAAGCTTCAAAACCATCGCACTGAGGGTGATGAAATCATAGCATCCACTAAGCTCGTCATGCTGTTAAAACTGTATACAGTCATCTCGCTGTCTACTCATCCACCTTCTGACAGTCACTGCATTTATACAGATCCATTTTCTGAAGCATGAGATCCACTGACGTCATTTGCTTCTTCAACATGTGCCAGTCGTTCAATGACAACAAAATTCCCTTCTTGGTAGGATGTAACCTCCCAGATGTATGATCCGTAATATATTCACGAATGTGAACCATCACTTTCTGTTGATATTTCGCCAATTTAATATATATGTCTCCATTAATAGGTATGATAACCGGTAAATCATCTACACTCTTCTTCTTCATGGTGGTAGCAGCTTTACGCTCTGGTTCTCGCTTCATTTTAGGCTCTGTCTTAATTTTTCGCTTTTTACACGGCGGCGTCATAGCTGGTAGCTCATCTTTTTTTATCTTTCTAAGATGTGGTCGCTTTTGACGCTGCTGACGTGACTTCGCGTTAGACTTTACCATGGGCATTGCCTTAGACTTTGCTGTAGGTATTGTCTCAGGCTTTACTATAAAATTTTCTACAGGCATTGTCTCATAATGTTCTACAGGCGTTGTCATAGATCGTAGCTGTTGTTCGCTCACTAGAGACATGTTCACTCTTCAGTATCTTGATACAGAATGTGTGTTATGTCTGAGGGTGGCAGCCTTTTATACTTTATAGTTGTCTTAATATGTTTAGAAATAGCTTTACCGCATGTAACTTTGAGCCTAGTTGTAAGATTTCGAACAAATGTTGCACTTATACATCCTTTCGGTTCAACCTACACTATTCAAATGACGAGAAAGTCTTTAAACATAGCTTTATATACAACTTGTTGAAAAACAACATGTTGAACTAGTTGAACATGTTGAACATGTTGTTGAACATGTTGAACATGTTGTTGAACATGTTGTTGAACATGTTGAGCCTGTTGAACATGTTGAACATGTTGTTGAACATGTTGTTGAACATGTTGAACATGTTGTTGAACATGTTGAACATGTTGTTGAACATGTTGTTGAACATGTTGTTGAATATGTTGAGCATGTTGAACATGTTGAACATGTTGTTCAACATGTTGTTGAACATGTTGAACATGTTGTTGAACATGTTGAACATGTTGTTGAACATGTTGTTGAACATTTTGAACATGTTGAACATGTTTAACATGATGAACATGTTGAACATGTTGTTGAACATGTTGAACATGTTGTTGAACATGTTGTTGAACATGTTGTTGAATATGTTGAGCATGTTGAACATGTTGAACATGTTGTTCAACATGTTGTTGAACATGTTGAACATGTTGTTGAACATGTTGAACATGTTGTTGAACATGTTGAACATGTTGTTGAACATGTTGAACAATTTGATGAACAATACCACGACGTAATATCTTGCAAAAAATTATTCGAACACGTGTTTTGAATGGGCTTGCCATTCGAACACGTGTTTTGAATGGGCTTGCCATTCGAACACGTGTTTTGAATGGGCTTGCCATTCGAACACGTCTTTTGAATGGGCGCAGTTTTCCTACATAACTATCCACATTTTCACTTCCCATTTTCCAACAATCAACCAAGTGGTAGAATCGTCTGAAACGTGTCAAAAACAAAATTTGTTAAAGTTGGTTTAGAACCCTGATTTTTACCCTACTACACCATGGTAAAATGTTCAAACTTATTTTATACATCATATGTTGTCAAAAAAACAAAAATTTGTTAAAGTTGGTCTAGAACCCTTATTTTTACCCTACTACACCATGGTAAAATGTTCAAACTTATTTTATACATCATATTTTGTCAAAAAACAAAATTTGTTAAAATTGGTCTAGAACCACCATTTTTCCACTACTATGACTTTAGAGCATTCAAATAAGTAGCATGCTAAAATGTTCAAACTTATTTTATATATCATATGGTGTTAAAAACTAAATTTGTTAAAGTTGGTCTAGAACCCTTATTTTTACCCTACTACACCATGGTAAAATGTTCAAACTTATTTTATACATCATATTTTGTCAAAAAACAAAATTTGTTAAAGTTGGTCTAGAACCATCATTTTTCCACTACTATGACTTTAGAATATTCAAATAAGTAGCATGCTAAAATGTTCAAACTTATTTTATATATCATATGGTGTTAAAAACTAAATTTGTTAAAGTTGGTCTAGAACCACCATTTTTCCACTACTATAACTTTAGAACATTTAAATAAGTAGCATGCTAAAATGTTCAAACTTATTTTATATATTATATGTTACAAAAACCTACATTTGTTAAATGTGCTTTAGAAGTGTCATTTTCCAACTACTATAACATAAAACATAAAACATAAAATCCCATTCCTTCTCAAATTTATTGATCGTTCCCACGCTCTGAATTAGTGCACTCTGAAATTTATTGATCGTTCCCACGGTCTAGGCCTTTGATGTTTTCAAATT
The DNA here is from genome assembly GCA_949752745.1 of Protula sp. h YS-2021. NCBI lineage: Eukaryota > Metazoa > Annelida > Polychaeta > Sabellida > Serpulidae > Protula > Protula sp. h YS-2021. The sequence goes on from OX457027.1 coordinate 72,851,005, forward strand.
TATCGATCGTTCCCACGGTCTAGGCCTTTGATGTTTTCAAATTTATCGATCGTTCCCACGGTCTGAACGAGTGCACTCTGAAATTTTATCGATCGGTTTCCTCCACACTCTGAACGAGTGCACTCTAAAATTTATTGATCGGTTTCCCCACACTCTGTACACATGTACTTATTCCTATGCTGTGTGGTTAGAACCATTGAAATATGACTAATTAAATATTATCATAATAATAGTGAAAATAGACATAGAAATATAGCCATTATGTTAAAAAAAAAAAAAAAAAAAAAAAAAAAAAAAAAAAAAAAACAGTCACAGTCACATAATGTCACAGAGTCACATGATGTCACAGTCACATGTTGTCACATAATGTCACAGAGTCATAAAAGTGAACAAAAAAAACCAAAAAAAGTTTGCCCCGATGTGGTATCGATCCCGGGACTCTCAGGTTGCTAGCCGTTTGTTCTGCCAAGTGAGCTATCGCGGCTTGACTGTTGAACGATCTGATAATGACATACATTCTTGAAACTAATTATGTTCACATAGCAATTACATAGTCATAGAGCTATATGACTATGTCCGATACATGCCATGTCTTGGTCCGGGGGGGGGGGTCCGATACATGTCATGTCTTGGTCCGGGGGGGGGGGGGTCCGATACATGTCATGTCTTGGTCCGGGGGGGGGGGTCCGATACATGTCATGTCTTGGTCCGGGGGGGGGGTTCGATTCATGTCATGTCTTGATCCTGGGGGGAGGACCCATGATATGAAAGTTATGCCCGAGGGCGGGTTCGATCCACCGACCTTCAGATCATGGGTCCGCTTACGGGTCCTCTGCTCTACCAACTGAGCCATTCAGGCCAGAAGGTTAATCAGCAGGAAAATATTCCTCATATGCGGTTGGAATCACATCACACATGATTGACAGGTCATGTGACCAATGATGATTGACAGGTCACGTGACTAATGACGTCATGATGATTGACAGGCGACTTAGGGTTATCCTGCTTAGAACTGTCTTAATATGCCATAACATCATGATGACGTCATGATAACGTCATGATAACGTCATGATGACGTCATTATAACGTCATGATGATGACGTCATTATAACGTCATGATGACGTCATTATGACGTCATTATGACGTCATGATGATGACGTTATTATAACGTCATGATGACGTCATTATAACGTCATCATGATGACGTCATTATAACGTCATGATGACGTCATCATGACGTCATTGAACGGGCGCGCGCTCTTTCGATTACCTGTTTCAAAATACCCATGCGAATTCGAAAACAATCACGTCACTGTTTTCGGAGCCCCATGGGGCTCCGAAAACACCTCGTGACGTCATTATGACGTCACTTCCTGTTTCCGGAGCCACACTTTTATCCTGCTGAAAATCCCATTCCTTCTCAAATTTATTGATCGTTCCCACGCTCTGAACGAGTGCACTCTGAAATTTATCGATCGGGGTTTCCCCCACCACCTGTACGAGTGCACTCTGAAATTTATCGATCGGGTTTTCCCCACAGTGACGTCATTATGACGTCACTGTTTTAGAACCCCCGTGGGGATTCTAAAACACCATGTGACGTCACTATGACGTCACTTCCTGTTTTAGAACCCCCGTTTCTTCCCTACTATGAATACTTCGCCTGGCGAGAGTACCTACGTGTCATCGCGTGATGCTCTCTCACTGACACTTCTTTTTCAATATTTCAACATTATATTGTTATTTTATCTGTTATTTTTTAAGTTGTTTAAATATGTCTTGATATGGAGTGATTCTGATAAACAAATATTTCGATCAGTGGATAAGATAATCAATAGTCTGAAATGATGTGTTGTGTAGGGTTAGGCACGGATGATGGTGAGTTTGACTGGACACAGTTTGATGGCATATCCGGTATTGTATCAACACTTTACATCCTGATTGAAGAATGGCAGAATATCGCCGATATTGTACGTCACATGTGTATACCTCATATATTCACGAAACGTTAAAGTATAAATAAAGGCAACGATAAGGGCTATGTAGTAAAGGAATGAATTACAGAAAGACCTGAGAGAACATTCAGTCTACTTGAATTATTACATGTTAGCGGGAAATCCTTAAAAATTAAGTCTCAAAGTGGTCAGTGGGGGAAATGTGCCCTTTGCAATACACGGAAACACATGTGTTAAAACAGGTGGATGTGACATTGAGAAACCCGACATTCCGTAACATCCCCGGATGTCTGGAATTCCGAATGGCTTTCCTCGACTTCTGCGCGTGGGGAGAAGCTCTTACAAGGTAGGAAAAGTCATTCTCCCAACTCAAAACGACTGGATGAACTTAGTTATGCGTAATGTTGACTTTAATGTTAGTCTTGTCTAAACTTTTAGGTCGTGGTGTTTTTAATTGAAAAAGGCTCTCAATGCAAAGAAGTGGCTGCATGAATAGACATTCTGTTGTTTGAAAAGTGCGCCATGTCAATTCAACTGTATTTTAAACTAGAGCGACTATTGAACACGGAGAGAACCTGCGAAGGGCTATCAGCGCATCGGCTATCTACATCAATAGAAAACTCATGCAAACGCGATACGACATATACTTTGCACAAGTGGAGGCGGAATGTTCGATGTCAGAGCGCGCGGCTGTTAGGTGGGCGGAGCAACACTATGACGTCATTTTGGAACTGAATCACGCCTTAATGACCTATTGCCAGGTCCGTTAAGTATATTTTTTCAATAACTGATTAAATGTTAAACAAATACAGCATGAAAGTAAAATTCACAATATACAAGCAAGCAAACTGCAACTCAATAAAGTAACTCTATATTCCATCCATCGACATTTTCGTGGTCAATTGCCGGGGCAAGAGGGGGATGGAGGAGAGGAGTACTCTCGTCTAAATTGGTTACCAGGTGTATCCATGATTTTTTACAACTACCAAAGACCACGTGCAGTTCCAAAAGAACTCCACTATTTTGTGGGAACCGCTGAATGAAAATCACTTCCTTTTTAACGAAATTGGCACCCTGAACCGACGGCGTCCCGTCTCAGAACTACGCATTTTTCGGTGTGTTTTGGACTTATTGTAAGACATATGATACCAAATGCCTCCTCCACAGGGAGGGTCGCTTCCAGTTTCCAACTAAATAATTTCAGAGCAGTTTCATGGAGTTTGCTGCAAAGTCTTATTTCTGGTACTGTCAAAACAGGCTTTCTACTACGAAGAAATGACCCAATGTCCAGAAAGCTCCATGCCTAACTTCTCCGACAGCTTGGATGATGTTCTTCTCCGAATCCTCAATGCCCTCAACATAGTCAAGGGCATGGGCCGGACTAGTAGGGCTGTCCTTGACGTACATATTGTGGTGCGTTACGTTATTACATTTCTAACATCGAGCGTTGGTCTTACTGCAAGGATAATATATTTTTGTTCGAGCTGTAATGTGTTTATTTGACAGCAAAAGTGGTGTTAGGTATGAAGTCTGAATTGGTCATAATATGCAGGTTTCAGCGGCCGTTCTTTTAGCAAGGAACTGGACCTTCTAAATGCTACTTCCTAGATTAAGCCATGACCGTTTAAAAAGTCCATTTCTTTACAACTGGCACAGCTTCAAAATCCTGCAAATTTCAGAAAATGTCCGTGATATGGTCTCCTCGATTTTCTGTGCTTGGATGCGAGAATAAAAGATTCCAACAAATAGCGGATGTAGAGTTTTAATTGCAAAGATTTCCCCTTCTAAGCGCGGACACCCCTGTGCATCGCAATACAACCCAAATACCAGTGCCAATTTTAGGCAAACAGACTTTTCACACTGTCTTTGAGTTGAACAGACAGACGGCTTTTCTGTCTTTCGACATATTTTCTTCACACCCTGTCAGTCGACTAAATATTAACTTAGCTGACAGGCAGTTAATTTTTCTGGCCCAACCGTTTTAATTTTCTTTTGTGTGGATTTGGCTTCGTGAATTTTTCTTGGTCACGTGTTTTTTGTCTGTTTTAACTTGCGTTGCGTTGCCAAGGACACCGATACAAATACCTCGTGCATCGACTATGAGGTCTGCCCGGTGAATGTCTTCAGAAACACTGGAGCACTCTACTACAAGATGCCTCTTGACCACCCGTACGTATATTTATATTACATGTGCCTGCATTTTCAATTCATTAAATTTGAAAATTCTTATTGGCTGTACTTTGAGTAACGTTTCAAGATTACACAGCATTTTTGCTCACACCCTTTTATTTTCACTTTCCCCCGATTTTGACCAAAGATTAAGTTAACGATCCTGTACCCCCCCCCCCCCCCCGATTTGTCTCATTTTCTAGACTCTGGGATTTTGTACTCTGTTATCTCCAACTATACACAATCCAGAGAACAGCAAGTCAGCTTCACTTTTCGACTATGTGTTACTCATTTGCTTTACATACAGCACAAAAAGTATTTCACGATCAAACCCCCGCCCCCCCCCCACGCCCCCCTACTCCCTCACTTGCTGCATGGACACCTTAAACCTCCATGCTCCCAAAAACAGTAGTTTCAGAAGTCCAAGCATTCTTCATTTTGCAGAACATTCTTTGAAGTTGACCTCCTCCTAGTAGAAGAGCTACGCGTCAAATTTCACGGTGCCGAAACTACTTTGCCGGAAGACCCTACAAAGCAATCCCTGCGCATTTATATCGAGTCAAGCGGTCCTTTTACGAACAGGCGCGACGGTAAACACGACAAGTTCCTCACAAAGGCTATGTCCCGGAGGACGTACCAATACAACTTAGTTACGGGTAAAATAAAACTTTATTACAGTAGCCTTCTGTCAGAGGTAAACATCTTAGAATTCTCGAGGGAGGGGGGGCGGAAATTGAGAAGGTTGTGCCCCCCATAACCTTTTTTCGTAATTTTCACAAAGCAGATGAATCTCAGATTGTGGCTCCCTGTTGAACAAAGAATTATTTTTAAAATTTTAGTTCATGCGCACAATGGTTTTAATGCTTCGGCTCCTAGATATTTGTCTGATATACTCGTTAAATACCAGTCACTTCGTAGTCTCAGGAGGTCCTCTCAATTACTTAAAGAAGAACAAAATAGGGTTTTCGGGGTTTTTAAACAAATCGGCCTACCTGTGGAATCTTTTACCTCTGGATATTAAATATTGTTCTAACTCTCCTGTTTTAAAAAAAAAAAGCCTTAAAACTTTTCTTTTTCATGCAAACCTGTTTTAGTTGACTCCTTATATCATGTTTTAGTTCTGTTTAATGTTAACGTGTTATGTATTGTTACTCTGTTGATGTTTATTAACAGTATTATTGTCTATAGGTATTATCTCTGTAGCTCTTTGAGCTAACATGGAGAGAGGGCTTTATAAATGTTGCATTATTATTATTATTATTATTTAATCCACTTGCTTAAATGACTGATTGAAAAAGGTGCATTTCAATGGGTCCCACCTAATTTTTGCACATTGCCCCCTCCCTCCGTAACCTGACCCTCATATCAAACTTGACCCTAAAGTTTAATCTTGTCTCTTCAATTAAGACTGATCCCTAACACTCAAAGCTGAAGTATATTTAGTAGCTAATGTGGACATCTCAGAAAAAGTTGTGTGGATATTAATATACGCAGAGGGAATTGTCTCTCGTTATGTCTCTGCCGGGGGGGGGGGGTTGCTTTGCAGTTGCCAAAATGGGGGGGGGGGATTTCTCCGGGGCCGTTTTTCCCGGGGAGAGATTCTCCATCTGCCTGCAAAACTAGGTAGGTCCCCTGAGCTACACCGTTACCGAAAGATTTGCTTTATTTACCCCCCCCCCCCCTCATCCGATTACAGATGTGATTGAGTTGTACTGCGACCTCTACGAGCCATCGGGCAGCAAAATACAACACCTGACGCCTTTCACCACGTGGATGATGCGACTGACGGAGGAGCCAAGCATGGATCACATAGACATCAGCCAGGTGGACAGGGTCACCATCACCTTCATGGGCTCTTTCCTTCAGGGTGTGAGACACATTGATAAAGTGGACAAGCCTTATGTCTATTAAACAACGCGAATATTGAAAATAAAAGCACAATGATAACTGGATAATTCCTTATGTGTTTTTAGTTATAGATACACCATGATGTTAAAGAATATACTCATATATTTGTCAATGTATCTTGAAGCCGAAACAGTAACCCACAAAACGCATAAAATGCTTAGGTAGATCGCCTTACGATAGTTCGCTCTACACGAAATTGAGGAATTAGCATATTTATGTCCCCTTCCCCTCTCAATACACATCCCACGGGATAACAGCTGGTATTTGATGCCAAAACCATAATCGTGGCTATTGTGTCAGAAAGAATAGCATTTTTTCCTCATCTCATTTTTTGTTATTTACCCAGCCTGGCCCGAACATTTTTTATTTAATGGATTTATAAAACGTTTACATGCCACAGCACTTATATTATCAATTTATAATTTGTATTTTGAAGGATTTGGAAGATCACTTGTATGAAAATCCGATCGCCGAATAAATAATGAATAAATTCTTCACTAGAAAAGCCAGTAGCGTACCTTTTTTCGCTTCCGGATAAATCTTTTCACATTAAAGGTTTTTACAGCGGGCCAGCCTGTCGATTTCTATCTCTTTTACTCGAACTTTTTGGCTTCAACTGGGTCACTTTATTTTATTTGCGTTTTTAGTAAACCATCCGAGGGAATAGAGACAACGTTATTTTTTTTCCTCGTCTAACAGCCGTGGAGCTGTGAATTTATCTGCTTCTGTAAGAGACCTGGTTTCTATGAGCTCAATAATGCGTAACCAGATCTATACAGAAGTTACAAAATTGAGCCCAAGTGTCGCAAGTGCAGCACAGGAGACTTCATACGATTTACGTAATAATAATAATATCAGACTTAATAATAAAACACAGCACTCTTTGTGTTGATTCCAGTACATTGTTCTTACGTTTGGACAAAACACGCTGGACACAAAGTAATCCTTAACAAATAAATAAACCTTAAACCAACCACTAAACATTTCTATTTTCCACTTTGCTTCACTCAGTACATCACATATTTACTTACCAATGTTCACCTTAATTTATATAATTCTACAGTTTTATAAACTCAGTTGTATGGTTTTACGCGCATGCGTAGAGATCTTCGCTTATGGGTTAGATCCTCGTAACCAAATGTTTGAAATCGAACAAGAACTTGAAGTTGTCTTTGGGCGAAGTTTCTAACTGGGGCAGAACGTGACTAGCAGCGAACAACTGACAACAACAAGACCAAGCAACCCCTTCAACCCCGCTCATGACAGTTTGTTTTAGTTATAAGGACCCAGTTCATAGAAGGTGGGGAGGGAGGCGGGAGGGAGAGGGGGGGTAGACACTACCGAATTTCAATTCACGACTGTCTTGTGAACTTAAAAATGCGATCAAATGCAAAACACGTTGCAACATTTGGTTACAATTGGTATGGTTTATTCATGAGTCTTGAATCGCAGTTGCCATTAAAACACAAGAGAACAATAGGAATGTTAATATAAAAAACGGTGCTAAGACAATTCTCCTTATAAATATCTTTTATGCACAAGCAACATAATACTGTTTCCTGGTAAATTTTCCTAGCACCAATGTCAGGCATGTTTACATTCAGCGGTTGTCATGGTTACCGGGTAGTTCTTGGAATTTGTCCATGGAAAGCAGGGTTTGTGACATCAACTTTAAACTGTCCACGCCCCCTAGCAGCTGCCTGTAAGACAAAGCGTTCTGGCATCGTAGTCAGTCTGCTATGACTAACCCTCCAACCCCCCCCCCCGACTTATCTGTGCTTCTGCAAAATTACGTGTACTGAACTCAAGTACATGAAAATATCATGTGACATAACAGGGAACTATCTTAATTTCCTATTACAAGGTCTAAGATCCTTTTGTAAGACAAAATATTAGACATGCTATATTTACACAAAGTAAGTTTCTTATTGTTCTGACAGCAGAGAAAGGCGAATTTGTATGATTAAGGACGAAATGTGCTTTTTTGGGACCAATAAATGCAGTCTTTACTTGAGTGAGTGCTCGGCGTTGTTTGCCGCGGCAAGGAGTTGGTCGGATACAAACTTCAGCTGATCACCACTCGCCCCTGGATGGCCATGGCCCCTGGATTTCAGCTGCTCGTTCTCGGCTCGAAGTGACGTCACAACGGTCTAAATTGAAAAAAAAAAGAATGACAAATTTATAAAGTAAATTGTTGTCTGTTCTTTTGAACTGAATGTTTGCCCCGCCCGTTGCCGCACAGAAGATTTACTTAAAACCGTTACATACCGGAGAAAGGCGTGGAAAAGAATTTTTATTCGGAGAGTCCTACCGATATACTGCAGTCAATGAGGTTAATTTTTTAGAGATTTAATGATATAACTCATCCAAGTTTATATTACAAGAGCATAAAAAATTACTGACATGCTGTTCAGCTCCCATCCCCCTCCACCCCAAGGAAAAACAACGGATTTCCTTTGAATACCAAATAACCGGCATTGGAGAAGTTCGAGTCTAGCATATAGCATATACATATAGCAGATAAACTCTTCCAAATGATCCATGAAACAAACTTGAGAACGTCAGCACTATTAGCAAAGAAGAATATGAATACAGAAACACCCAAACCTAAACTCAACACATACCAGCAAGCGTGAACTATGACTTGGAGATACAAACCTGCAGTGACTTCAATTCTTGCTTCAATTGTTTAGCGGATTTCTCTGACTCCAGGGCTCTTTTCTTAAAAGAAAAAAAACAAACAAACACACACATCAAGAAATGATTTTTTTTATTTTTGACCTCTTAGATTCTAATGCTGGTAAATATTCAACAGATGTTTACAAAGGGTGCGTTTCACACGCTGAATACTTGAGCATCGCAGCCCCGGTACTGGTATTGCGGCTGATATACGTAAATTCATTTTACCTGGAAGAAAGCGAAAGAGTGAGGAACCAATCGAATCAGCATGTAAACCCCGTGAAAGTTCCAAACGATAAAAAATTAGGTACTTGTCCAGCAGACTACTGATCTCTTTAAGTCCTGATACCTAAAATTGCACACATTTCACCCTTAGCTTTCTTACTAGCTCCAAGCGGGATTACACGCATTGGAGGGAATCTATTAGGTGGGGTCTTGTCAGTCCGTCCCTTCGTCCGTCTGTTCCATATCACTGGGGCTGGCCGGTTTTTGGCTAGGTGGAAAAACCCGTAGTTTTTACAGCCCAGCAAAAGTACGTTTTTTTTCAGTTAAATGTGGAAAAAAAATGTTGACAATAGGCTATCATAGTGGGTAGGTGCACATTATTTTCATTATGACCTTGACCTAATTTCGAGGTCACAATGGCCGTCATCTAGGGGCTGTGCTCGTGGGTGTGCGCTCTACGATGGCTTGTTTTTGGTAGAGACTTTTGAACGTATAAAAGAAACGCTTCAAAATTCATTGACTTTTATCTAGGAAGTAAGGTGTTATATTCTTAAAGCTAGGCAACATTTTTCAGAATGTCAATCCTCCCTATAAAGTCTATGACTTGATCCTTTTATAGCTTTGGCATACGCACAGTCAAAAATCTTCCTTTATACACTTATATTTTATGTACGGATCGTTTCCGAAAAGGAAGAAAAATAATCTAACTTTCACTCCCAACAAAGTGCTTCCAGACCAATTTGTTTTTAACCGCCCGTATCTTATCTAGTAAAAAAAATCTATTTAAAAACAAATTACATCTACGTCATCGTGGAAGGTACTTGCAGTCGAATTACGGAGCGTCAAAATAGATCGAATTCGGATGAAATTATTTGTGGATTCCCGAGTCTCACATTTTAGTCTTACTCAGTTAAACGACAGTGTATAAGCGTTATGCTTGAACAAACACAGTTTTAATTATCATGGCATTAGTTTTGAGATTTTCTGAAACGTTAATTTTATCTGGTTGTTATTTGTGGTACTGTTTCTAGGGGGGAGGGGGCTTATTAAAAATTCTCTGAAACAATAACTAAATATATTACGGCAGGGTTAAGCTTCGCAGTCGCACAGAAGGCCAATGTGACTTTCTGGCCGGGGGGGGGGGGTTAGTTTAAAAGATCTAAGATCTGCAATAGCCTACATGATAATGTTTTCAAACAGAAAGTCAATATCTTACCACACAATATATATAAAATGAACCTTAACCTGCACCCCCCTCCCCCTCGGGCGATCCAAAAAAGACCATTAGGACTAGAAACACTTTACAATTTCAAAAATGCTGGATGCGCCTCTACGCCCTCAAATCAACCCCAGCAGGAAGAGCCCGCATTCCAGCACTGAAGGCCTACCGTGCTCGTTTCCAGATTTGCTTCCACTTGTTGTATGACCTTCTCCAAGGCCGCTGTCTCCTTACTGTCTTCTCTCCTTACTCTTTCCAGTTCCTTCTCTTGCTCGGCAATCCTACATATCATTGTTTGAAAACCCGTTATACCACGCACCCTAGTGACAATGCACTCCCATATAAAAAAAAAAAAAAACTTTTAAGCAAATTTTGCGTTATCTAACTGCATACGAAACTTTGTTGGCCACATTCACTCGAACATCATAGGCATTAGCAAACGTGACACTGGCAAAAGCTTCGTGACGAAACCGTTTTTGCTTTGCGTAACGAATGTTGCCAAGCAACATACAGAAGGCAGGGGAAGGGGGCGTCACAGTACAAGAAAGTATCTGCGATGGACAAAATGAGTTTATTTGTGCTCTGTTCGACTATCCAAGGCATGATTATGTGTGTTTGTGGTTATAACAGCGATAGATCAAGGGGCTGGTGTGCTTCTGTTGGATTCGGTCATTTGTGGAAAGGCAATGATCTCACTGCTGTGCGTGTTCAAATCCAATACAAAGCACCCATCCCCAGGATCTATACCTATATTAGAGTACCTGGATGGTTAAGGGCATAGGTCGGGGCAAGTCACTAAAATCAGAAGTAACACATCTGTATAACTTTTAGAGGAAACTTCTAGATTTGAACCTAATTTCAGAACCATCCGGCACAGGTTCTTAAAATTCACTAACCTTGCTAAACTAGCCCTTGCTGATTCTTCACTTGCTTTCAACTGACACATTAAACTCTTGTTTTCTTCACGCAACTGTTGCAACAATCGGAAAAATATTTACAAGCAGAAAGGCATAGTGTAAGTGTAAATAAAACCCAGGAAAATAAAACTATAACTCTTAAGGAAATGAGAATCAATACATGACCACCTTTACCTGGGCTGAAGTTTAAAACCTCGCGCGTAAGAAAAACTAAATTCTCAAAAACTAATAACTACGACCGAAAATATGCCTTGTTAGAATGACGAAATAATGCTTAATCAATATTTATCCATCCCGGGGGTGGGGGGTGGGGGGGGGGGTGGGGGGTGGGGGGAGCGTGGACGGGGGGGGGGGCGATGGGCCCACAAATCGTGCCACTTCCAGCTCATGGTACCTTTTGATAACACACCTAACTGACAACTGTTAGCCTGTTTTAAGGGATTAAAATGATAATAAACTTATTACTGCGGACTGCTTATCGATATTACCTTTTCAATGTTGCGTATTAGCTCCGACTTATTCAATCCATGCAGATTTTCAAGTATGGCTCCTTGTAATGGCACATTGTCAGCATCTTGTAACACAGTCGCTTGGAACGAGTTTGAAGGCGGAGTAAAATCATCGGAATCCGAGGAATCGATGGACGGAAGATGGTGATTTCGGGGAGCAGCCTCTGGCACAAAGCTTTGCTCCTTCTTTACACTGTCTTCAAAACTATCATAACTGCTGTCTGAGTCACTCTCAAATAAGTCACTCTTTGTTTTCACATGCTTATGTTTGAACCCTTGTCGTGTTTCGTTGGGTTCACCATTTAAAAATGTAGTCTTTCCGCTGTTTTGGAGCTCTTGTAGCAGTTCATCTAACTGCACAGTTTGATCATTCCGGTCCAATTTTGAGGCGTTGTCTTCGGTTATGAAATCAAAACTGTGCTGCGTTGCTCGACCAGAACTCTCTAAAGCATCTTCAAAATCGGGAAGTTTCGTGCCAACTCCTGGCTTTATTTCAGATTTAACAAATGTCTTAAAACTGAATGGGTTGCTGCTTGTTTTTGCTGATTCTGAAAGAAATCGGTTTTCTTGTTAATACCTTATTATTTAAGTTCAGAACATGTTAAGCAAATACGCTTCCTTTTGGTATGGATGAAACAAGCCACTAAGTGACAAAGTGACTCTGTTCTGAAATAGTTGCTATACTGAATATTATGTAAGTTGTCGTTAGTCTAATCAATAGTTCGTTATTTCGCAAAAAAAAGAAGAAAAAAATCTGAATTCATATCTGCTTCATGCATTCATATTTTAAGTAAGAGGTGTTTGTTATTCATTTAGGTTTGTTCAATACCAATGGCCCAAGCTTGCGCTTCTTCCAGTCCAAAAGGTATTATTTCAGGAAAGTGGAAGAAACTCGGAAAAAACTTGCACGAAATGATTTTTTCGGACAAAAACTAAAATCAAACCTGGAAGTTCAAGTTGCTAACATATAGTCAAGATGTACCATAGTGCATTATATATATATATATTCGGCGAAATATATATATATATTCGGCGAAATTTCAGCGAATCTACAGATTCGCTAAGTTAGTCAGCGAATCTATATATTCGCTGAAATTTTCAGCGAATCTATAGATTCGCTGGTTTTACAGATTCGCTGTAAAATATATGTATATATATATATATATATATATATATATATATATATATATATATATATATATATATATATATATATATAATGCAAAATTGATCAAAAACATCATCATACATCATATTATTTATTAACTTCATATTAAAACTTTCGATGACTTGAGATACACAAAAAGGCGCCCAAAAAACGCCCAAGGCTTTTTTTCCAGTTTTGTATACGTTTCGACTGGAAGAAAGTATTTCTTCCGGACAGTTTAAACCATGTTTTTAACGAGTTTTTCCACATGGGAAGAAATCTGCTAACCCTGCAAGGTTAACGGTAAAAACGTGTCAGAAAAGACTGCGTCTTGCTACATTTAGCAGTCGGAACATAAACGTGTCTCAGAGTGTACTTTTGTAACTTTTAAAATAGAAGAAATGTGCTCTATATAACCTGTGCCGGTTTTAAAAACTGAACATTGCACACGAACTTACATTAGTCAACCACTTGTAATCTGTTGATTTACAGGTTTCGTGCCTCAAAAGAGACAAAGTTGACTGTTACTGTTGAATGCGTTGCAGCTGAGATAAAGGCAATATAGAATTCATACACATTAATAGCCAAAACGAAACATATTCTTGCTGAGTGTGAAAACAACACACTTTTGGTGTTCCAAATAAAATGTGCAAAAATTTAGCACTTCGACTGTAAGCAAAAGAATAAAAAATGAAAGAAATGTTAAAAGAAATATCGCAAACATCACTTATACTCAGAATATATAAGCAATTACAACTCACAACTATTTTTTTAAGCTTTAAAAAAAATTAAATAGCATACAAATTATTAAAAACACGACCGTTACTTCGTACACAGAAATTTTACATTTAGGCAAAACCTCTATTATATCTTTCATTTTATACGCGGTTACTCAGTAGTCAAATCGCAGAATTGTTGCCCATTTCATTTGAACACATAAACTGTGATTTAGCTTAAGTGTTCCTTAAAATTATCCCGCTTCCTTCCCGTTACTTTGTTTAAATTTGTTAACATCCAGTGCGCATGGGGTTTATTACCTAAAAAAATGACGGTAAATTTAGTAATTATTTACCAAAAACCTGTCAATTGGTATTTCAAAAGCATGGAAGAAATTAAAAGTGAAATATTGTGGGTGTACGAAATAAAAATGTATATACCTAATTCTGCAACTATCACTTATTGAGTATATATTTTACAGAGAGTCATAATCCCTTTATCTGAATTTTTGTTACTTGTCTTTGGTCTTATTACGCTTAAAGCCCGAAACGTAAACAAACATTTGACAGGTTGTGAAGAAGCGAACTTGCCTGCACTTTAACGAAGAAATAAAAGATATAGAGCCCATTAAATACTGTGCCTGTTTTACAAAAAGGGTATATTTAGTCTCAGAGGACCCATTCTGTCTTCCTGGGACAGAACGGTTCACAGTTCCTGTAATACAAAATTGACACTGATCTCAACTTTCGAGACTGAGGATCTTTTGACGCACATTTCAGGACACCGAGGTTTTGACCGGCAGGCTTCCTATTGCAGCGCACACTGAGAAGTATCCCGGCGCATTATTTTCGTCCTATGCGAAACTTCCACACTTGAGTAAAGAGTGGTTTTTGACAATGCAGATCCATTGTTGTTGTGGACAATTATGGGAGATCTATCTCCTGATTTAAGAAGAGATCTATTTTTCTCACTACAAAATTGTTATTTGACCATAATAAATTCTGCGCCATAATTTATAATTGGAGCATTTATTTGGTGCAATCATTCTAAAATAACGTCATTGGTAAGAGTCGTGCGCCGAGACTGGCAAAATTTAAATAAATGGCAAGATTTATACCAGTAATAGAAACAACTCGTATGACTCTAGCTCCAAGAAGCGGCCCGCTACTAAGGTTCGGCGAGATATAGGCGTTATTTGAATCAGAGCTGATTCGGAGCTAGTATGGCTCTTGCTGTCATAGAAGACTGCAAGAGTAATCTAAGACTGCGGTATATTGGGCATGAACTTTCTGTAAATGTTTAAATAATAGGGATTGGTATGCAAAGTTTATGCATCACATCAAATGAAGCTGACCGCTATTAGCGGAATGATGGAAGGCGTCGCAGCTCTGGCAGGCAGATATAGCGAGTAAGCTGAGTTTCCAGGCACCACTTCAAAGCCTCGCTATATAATGATAACCAAGTCAACTGCGCTCGCTTTGAGGCACCCATTTGGCTACTTTGTGCGAGATTCAACGACCCATAAGTTTTTATTGGCATTTGCTAAAGGCCCTCAAAGTACAACGGTAATCATATACAACTTCTGTGTCACGCTATCTTTAAAAGAAAATAATACGGAAATAACCCCAAATCTCCCGCAATAATTGACATTTGTTTCTATATAGAGAGCATACTTTATTATGTAAAAACAGTAACAATAATTTTTGCAATTATCCACCAAAAAACTTTTAAACTGATATTTCAAAAAGAACGTAAACATAAAAAGTCAAATATTGTGGGTGCACAAAATAAACTTATAATTCTGCATCTATCAACTATTTAAAATATATTTTATAAATAAACTATAACCCCTTTATTTAAATTTTCGGTCCCTTGCCTTTGGCCACGTGGCATTTAAAGGCCAGAATGTAAACAAACATTTGACAGGTGGATGCGGAAGCTAACTTTTCTGAACTTTAATGAACAAATAAAAGATATACAGCTCACTAAAACTGTGCCCGTTTTACAAAAAAGGGCATATTGGGCATGAACTTTCTGTTGATGTTTGAATAATAGGGGCTGGTATGCAGGATTTGTGCCTCAGAACATATGAAATTGACCCCTATTAGTAGAGCAATGGAAGGCTTCGTAGCTCTGACAGAGAAATATACGATGTTATACAAGTCAGAGTTACTCGGAGCTAAGTTTTAGGCAGATATCCAATGTTATACTAGTCAGAGCTGACTCGGAGCTAAGTCGGAACTAGCTCCAAGAAGCCATTCGCCACTGAGGTTCGGCGAAATTAAGAAATAAACCAAGTATAAATAATGAGGAACTGACTTGGAGCTAAGTCTTATGATCTCTCAGGGGTGGAAACACATGTGGTTCCTTGCGGTAAGGTTTTGAATCATTTAAAAAACTGGGATTTGATATTATACAATATGTCACCTGATATCTCATCTGACTGTACATTTTCTTTCTTTGTCACAAAAGATTTGAAAGAAAATGGATTATTTTTATCATCACTTCCGCGTTTGCTGCTACTCGCCATTTTGTCTACTGCTAGGGTCTAGCTATATATCGAGCAAGTAATTACAGTCGTTGTAATAAAACAGCTGACCTTTAAGGAATGCCATTTTCACACTTATCAGACAAATCACTGACATCAAGAATTGATTTTTGGTCTCAAAAATTAATTTTTTATATCATGAATTAAGTTTTACTAGATGTAATTATATTTTGATATCTTAAATGTGTTCACGATCACAAAAAAAATAATTCTTGAGATCAATACATATTTACAGATATCAAGAATTGAGTTTTAGAAATTAACCATTAAAATCTTGATAGCAAAAATAAAATATTTGATAGCAAATCTTAATTTTGGGGTCAATATTATATATTTCTTTTATTGATATAAAGAACTTTTTTCAGATATCATTATTTCAGAGTGAGACTTTTTAATTTTAAAGTTTCATATCTGCAAATGATTTTTTGATCTCAAAATTAATTTTTGATATAAAAATATCAATCTATATTTTTGTATCTGTGAATGAAACAATGACTGGTCCTTTTATACAAAATTTTCTTTCAATTTTTTACTGTACAAGATAGAAGCAATGTTTGAGCTCAGAAACTATGTTGTTAATATTGATATCAATAATTCAAGCATTCATCTCCAAAATTTAATTCATGATTCGTTAAATTTTATATAAATGCGTGTCTATCTGAGAAAGTTTGTAAAATGAATTTTTGATCTCAAAAATAAGTATTAAATGTTAAAACGGTTTCCATAGACCTTTTCTGAGATCTACCTGTTATACAAAAACACGGAAGGAATGGATATTTTAAAAAGTAGCTTCTCTCATCATGAGTACTATTTTCGTGGAATTTCATGTGGCTCTGCGAAGTGAAAACGTGTTATGCACAAACAAACCGAATCGCCGCAGAGGTTGCCTGTTGGACAACAACGAATTAGTATTTGTGTAGCCGGAAGCTAGTATTTGGACGCATTATTTCTATTGCTTATTTCTGCAAAATTTTGAGCGATCCAAACAACACGGAATAAAAATGCTTACATAGGGCAGATAAATTGAGATAACAAATTTCAAAGAAAGGGACTCTGTAAGGGGGAAACTATCCATACAGGAGGGTCTTGGCGGAGTTCACCTTTCACTAGATTGAATGTCAGTTGCCTTGTCACCCTCAAGTCAAGTCGACGTCTTTTGAACTGGCACAATGACCGTCCTCCGGCGTGCGTTTCTCCGTGTTCGGAATTAGCAGCATTAGCAGTCGATGCGTTAGTTTGTCGTTGACTCAGCTGGTGTTGTTCGCATTTTCCTCGCCGTCAAAAATCGTCGTCGAAGGTTGTCACGAAAGTGTGGCGCGAAAGATTGAACTGTCTGTTGCTTATGAATCCTGATCTATTAGAACTGCCTTGGTAACCTTTATTGTCGCGGTTGCTGTGCGTTAGAAATCTCCTAATTCTCTTGGAGTATGGCAGCCTGCGACAACCTCATTGGGAGTATTATCATCCAAATCCTCAATTATCACAGCTCAATCTTTGGTGTATAAGTTTTCTTTCTTGGAGAACAAACATTTTTCTCAGAGGGTACTTAAGAGGTTGGAGACGGTTAACAAGGATGCCACAAATTAGTTCTATTTGTAGCATTGGCGACTTTCTGAGACATGGTGTGTCGACAAAGGTATCGATTCTGTGGCTGCTACAGCGGAGGGAGTTACCGACTTCATTGTTTACCTCTATGTCGATAATGACATATCATTCAGCTGTTATTTATCTTTAAGCGCTCGTCTGGCTGTGTTTGTCTGCATGTGATGTGTTGTCGGGCTTGCTCCGGTCGATTGAGCTGGAGTATTCCCTAGCCGACAGAATGATGCTTACTTTGTATTTGCCCCTTGAATTTAAATATCTCACTTTTCCACTTTTTCATCACTCTGTCATTATGTAAAAAAACTGCTTACGCTGGAGTATGCTTTGTGCAATTCAGTCTGTCAAGTTTATGGTCTATGATAGGCGATGATTCTAAATCCATTAGTGTCTTTTCTGTCTAGGCAAGCTGGATATTGCTACCAAGGGCTTGGGTATTTGCTGAATTATAATTAGTCAAATTGTAATACTAGCCTTACTGGATGGGAAGTCACGTGGTAGTATCGACACCGCGTCGCAGTCCCGTCTCCCTAAAACACGCATATGTAAAACAGTTAAGCACTTATCGTAGCACGTTGCAGTGGCGTCTGTTTATTTCATTCATGTATAGTATTACAGTGGACATTTCTAAAGCATCTGTCTCTAATTATGTAAAGACGGTTGTTTTGAAAGAATGCTCTTTTAAAAGGACCTGATGATGAAATGCAACAGAAAATGTCAGTTTAGGCCCATCAAGCCAGACATGTACCACAGTACTTGGTCAGTTCTACTAGCGTGTCAATGTGTGATTTATTGTGGGCTTGCTGTTGGGCCTCGCCAAACCCGTTTATTAAGCACTTTTGCAAGAATAGACAATTGATGCTTTAATTCAGTTGCATAGTCTTGGTCCGTTTGTTGCTGCTGATGAGTACTTAATTATAGTCCTACCTCTTGCAGGACTTCTAAGCAACCACGCGGAAAGAAGGACTTTAAGAAGGAGAAGGTTGCCAAATAGACTCTGCCCCTACTGTCATTCCGCTCGTCACTTAACTGTAACTGTTCCCGTGATGTGAATGGCATTGTATCGACTCGCCACATTCACGTCTTGCGCCACGGTCGTGTTTTGCACATGGTACAGCACGGCACTGTGACGGGTCGGGGCATATTGTTAAGCTGTATGTGGCTTGTTGTGTTATAGGTAGGTTTTTTGTGTAAAATGAAGGGAGCATGAGGTCATACCAGTCTATTTGTTCAGTTTCGTTGTTGTTAATGAGCAGTTCGTGATGAAACCACACTGAACTACGTTGCTGTCATGGAATGGGCAGTTCGCGGTGAGACCACGTTGAATTAAAATAATTCTTTCATTTCTGCCTCTCCAACGTGATATCATGTAGAAATCGTGTCAACAAGTTCTTATATATTTGGTGTACAATTCTTCGACCCATTCTGGTCTTCCTTAGTGATGGCTTCTTAGCTGGCTGACAAATGTAAACGCAGCAACGAATGAAACCCATTCAGCGTTCCCATTTGCTGTAATATTCCGTAAAATATTTATTATGATCGCTTTTAACACATTAGAAAACCCCGTAGTGATGGCTTCTACAACATATGCAACATATTTTACTCAGAAACATGATTTTTAAGAAATTAAATATTTCAGATGCAAATCATTGAATATATCCAGTGCTGAATTCGGAGTCTAGTAGCTGATATTTTCTAAATTCACACAATCTGAAGTATTTGATTTCTTAATACTCCTTTTTATGCGTACAGTATATCATATACCTAGAATCCATTGTCTGTAGTGCACCTTACAGTCCTTTCTATCGGTCAACGTGTTAGGAGCCATTACTTTTGTGATATCACTTGCTTCGGATAACGTGTCATACATGTGCTGGATGCTGATTAGTGTTAATATGTGTAAATAAACAAGTTACATCTAACGTGTTCGGCACTGACACTTTATTTCTTATATTGTGCGTTTGCAATGCAATGATATGGATATAAGTGAAGAAGTGTTGACAAAGCGACTAGGCAAGGTCCAGCAATAAAAAGAAACAATTCTCAATGTGATTGTTATGGATGACAAAAATTGTCAACGCTACCTCTCAAATGGCTCAAAAACAGATTTCACAGTTTTTAATGAACCACTAGTATATGTGTGTGTTGCAACCTTTGGGCTTTTTTTATATTTTAAATGATACAGTTCACACTGGTGCAAATAGTTCTATTTGTATTTGGTGGCAAAAATTATAGTTCTTTTAAAACTTTGTCTCGTCAGCCACATTGCCGGAAATCAATTTTATATGCATTGTTACCCCCACTTGATGGAAGTTTGAACACAATGTGTGTGACATTGATCTGTCTGACAGAATGCCAATGTGCGAGATCTAGCCCATTCGCATTGATCCGACCTAGGCGCCCAGTGTAATGTTTATTTTCGAGAACGCTACGCTGCATGCTGCGTAAATCAAGTAGATTTTTTGGAGGCAGCGCAATAATGGTCTGGGGTGCCATTTCATATGGGTGGCGTTCGCAGTTGGTCATTATTGATGGAAATTTGACCGCCAGTTTCTACATAAATGACGTTCTAGCCACCTGAGCTATTGCGCACATACAGCACCCAGCGCAAAATCTTTATGCACAATAATGTACGGCCGCGTATTGCGCAGATTTGCCAGGATTACTCGCAAGTGAACAATATTCAAGTTTTGGAATGGCCAGTGTATAGCCCCGATTTGAATCCTACAGAAGACTTATGGGACTATCTGGATAGAATTCGGGCACCAAAAAGTCACGCCCAGTTGTGACAGGCATTAATCGAGGGATGTCGCAGATATTATCAATATCTCATCAACAGATTGATAACGTAGATGCACTACGCCAAGCTAACGACGTAGTGCTACTGAGTAAGTGTCCGGTACAATGTGGGTTCTAAATTGATCAAGATTCGTCTTTGAAAAGAACTGCAAAGCTTCGGTGTCGATGGTTATTTCGTTTCGAAGTAAGCGTTTACTTTTTAAGGTCCTTCAGTACATTTTCATATGTTTTCATAGCTTTTTGCCGTCTATCGTATTGCAAGTGTAATTATTATTAAAGGAGATTGGATGAGGTCTCTCATTTATCGGAAAGCGCTTTGCCGAAATAGCTTTTTACTGTTTTACACACCCATAATAAAGTTATTTTGTACATAGTATTTTTCTGGTATTGTTGATGAGAAGGCAACGGTTTATTACGGTCAAGAAAGTTGTGCATTTCTTTGTTCATCCACCGCAAAAGAAGGTGCTTTGAACACAACGGAAATTGTAAGTTAAAAATGGCGGGTGCGGGTGCCAAGTATCCCAAAATGCTCGGGTCATGATTCTGAGCACCTTTCGTACTAACTTACTCGCCTACTTTGGTGTTGAAGTGTTGAAGTGTTGACTGACCATGCGGTCTGTGGGCTACAGAGGGATGAACAATCAAAATCGAATTTCTTCACGTTGCAGTTCATATTTCTTGTACACTTTTGAAAATATCTCAATGACCAGAGCTGCTGAAATAATACCACATTTGGCGCTGGTCATAAGTGACTTCTTAATTCCAGAGGCTTCTTTAATGGAAGTGAATTGCAACGGGACTGACGAAAGTCTAATTTCGAGAATGTATTATCCCGGAGCAGTGGTGTTTTTATAAAGTGCGTTGTTATAAAACAGCTTCCTTCTGGTGATATCTATCTTTTATGTATTAACACAAAGCGAAATGGATTTTAAAAAGTAGTTATCCTGTTTCAATGAGTGCTATTTTCCCGGAATCCCTATTAAGTCTCCGAAACAAAACGATCTGATACACAACAGATCGACCGTAGAGGTTGCCTGTCGAACAACAACGGTAGCCAGTGTACCAGATTTCTCCAATAATAAAGCCGATTATATTAAGCGAAATTAAAAACTTTATTGTCTAGACTGTTTATTGCGAATAAATGCCTCCAAAACACAAACTAACAGAGCCAAAAAATACAATGAATTAAAGAACAAAGTTTAACTTGCCGTACAATTGTTAGTGGTGCTTATAAAATAATATCTTTCAGAAAAACGTCGCCAACATTATGACTATGTTAA
The DNA here is from genome assembly GCA_949752745.1 of Protula sp. h YS-2021. NCBI lineage: Eukaryota > Metazoa > Annelida > Polychaeta > Sabellida > Serpulidae > Protula > Protula sp. h YS-2021. The sequence continues at coordinate 72,872,677 of OX457027.1, forward strand.
TTTAGAAATCTCATTCTGACAAATAACTTTAATTATAAAAAGAAAACTTAAAACTGTGAAAATTGTAGGCCATGTCTCAAAAACGTAACACCGTTATATTAGCAACATTAAAAATGCACGTGGCTTTTTAAGTTTATATACACATAAACATTACATTAAACAGCAAGCTGCAGGAAATTCTGCAACATAACAAACCGTACATAACAAACCGTACTGAACGATTACAGATATTACTTACCATTGCAGATGAAGAACCTCATGAAAATGATCACGTTTGTTTTGGGAATGTAATTTATAAATCTGCGACTAATTTGCACATTAACACCATTTGAATTTCTATGATTATAGACCCTTCGACAATTTTTTTTTGGTTCGGGTCTTGGAGTGGGTTGGGAGGGGAGGTGGGGATGGGAATGGTAATCTGCGTTCGGAGGAATGAAGTTCAGGCGCATATCCTGGGTTCGAACCCTTTGTAGTCATGCAAGTGGCCTGGAAAAAGCACCTAAACTCGGAAGATTTCAAGGGCACGCTTCAATATTATCTGATTGTACTAAAACGGAATGAGAACCAACTTCTCGATAAAATTGTATTGTATTTACATTTACTAAATAAACGAGTGGGGGAATGGGAAGGTTAGTGGACGTGTGTGTGCTTGTGTGTGTGAAGGGGGTGGAGGTCAAGTAATGCCTTATTGTACAATTGTTTTTCTTCTAATTTCTACATGCAAGAGCAACAACGCTTGAGAATCACTGATATGATTTTGAAAGAAATCAACACTGGCTTAAAGTCAACTGCACTTTGTTCTTATTTCCGGGGTGTACTGTAGATAATAAACTTCAGCATTGAAGACACTGATCTGATTTTTGGGATAGTCTGAATTCTGAGCAGGTCCAATTCCGAGATTTTCGTACACACAGAAGGACAGACCAACCATAGCACAAAAGAGATGTCCGCTAAAAAAGCTTTTCGAAAAAAAAAAAACAAAAAACACGCATTATTGATATAATCCACACCTCACTGGAATAAATGTGTAAAATTTAAGAACAGCATTGAACTCATCGCAAATGAAAATTTAAAAAATTGATTAAATTACGATAAAGACGAAAGGACGAAGGATGAAGATGAATTTGACTTACTGTTTCCTCTACACAAATAATGATCTTCAAATGATAAAGGCAAACAGGAACAAAACTATAACTGCCTTCTTATATTAAACTGATTTCGGGGGAAAAAATAATACAAGTCTATAAAGTTGTCTCTGTGTAATTTTTCTGTGTATTTACATGTACTCTTTCGAAGTAGGGAATATCGACTTCACAAAAATGTAAATTTCAAGCAATTTATGAATCAATATAAATACAGTTTGAATAAGCACGTTTTGATAACACACTTGGAATTTCGAGCGCATTTTGAAGACCTAATGCTTCTTCTGTGGTTTTTTATAGACTTGGATCCTTGCTAATAAATCTGCGTACTGTCCTATATGCATCATTGTGTCCTTTTCACCGAAAGCAGTTTTCATGAAGAAATCTATTTCTTTTTCTGTAAATTCCTCGCCGTCCTGTGTCTTCATATGGGAGATTTCTGTGCGGATATCTTCTGACTCGATGTAACCATCGTTATCTGTGTCCAACTCGCAGAATCGCGATACCACTTTTGGAGCCCTGTTAAAAAATATGAACTTTTTTGTTAAGCTAGTATGCAGTGTAACGTACCCCAGCAGTACCTCTCTCTCTCTCTCTCTCTCTCTCTCTCTCTCTCTCTCTCTCTCTCTCTCAACGCATACCACCCACACACACTCTCTCTCCCTTTCCCCTGTCTCTGTCATTCATTTACTCTCCCTTTCTCACTCCTTTTCGCTCACTCACCTCTTTCTCTCTCTCCAGCTCTGTCTTCCTCTGTCTCTCCTACTCAGTCACTCTTCTATTCATTTTCTATTTTCGATGTGTCTCCCCTCTCCCTTTATTCCAACCTGTCTCTCTCTCTCTCTCTCTCTCTCTCTCTGTCTCTCTCTCTCTGTCTCTCTCTCTCTGTCTCTCTCTCTCCCTCTCTGTCTGTCTGTCTGTCTGTCTATCTGTCTATATGTCTATCTATCTATCTATCTATCTATCTATCTATCTATCTATCTATCTATCTATCTATCTATCTATCTATCTCGAACTAAATTTGTGCTGCAAGCTTAACTTGCATTCCTACAAAACTCACCTCGGTCCTACAACGTGGTAAAAATGTTGGAATTCCCACAGACTAAGCACTTCATTACTGTCTGCATCGAAGTGTGTGAAAAATTGCTCTGCCCAACGCCTCTCAATGTGAAACTCGGCGACCAGCATGTTTATAGCGTCATCTTTGACCAAGCGGCGGGTGTTGCCCGGGACATACTTCTCAAAGATGGCCTGTACCTCAGGTCTGAAAATCAAAGTGCGCTGCAGGTGACACAAAATCCTTTATTTCCAGTCTTTTTAGACACGGATTTCTGAACAAGACACTATTATTATTATTATTATTATTATTATTATTATTATTATTATTATTATTATTATTATTATTATTATTATTATTATTATTATTATTATTATTCATAAATAATGTAATCAATAAATCGTACAGTCACCAATGTGAAAGTCTGTTCGGATGTGAAGGGGATTTGATTTGACCACACAAATAAGGGAATACTTCCCAACGACAAATCATTACTCTTTATTAAACCATAAAGTGGAGCATTCGATTCCCATATCCATTGATATAGCACGAATCTGCATCTTTATCGAAAGTCCTTAAAGCCTTCTAAAAATCATGTAAGTATGTACTTGAGCTTAGTTCACTTTAATTACGAAAGAACAGCCACAGATTAGATGCGATTCCAAGTACTAAAGCCCGTGGCATTAAATATAAAAAAAAACTGAATCGGTTTCGCTCCCGAGTCACAAAAATACGATTCTGAACTCTGCGAATTCTTTTAAAATCTGTGGTAAAAGTCATGCCAAGTTGCTAGTTGCATCAAAACTACGCAACACGTATTGATATATTATATCCCAGTAAACATTCTGATGTCTAGAAAAAGTCGATTCGAAGTTACGGCGGTGACAGGAAAAATTGCAAAATTGAATCTGCTTGTAATTTGTTTTACGATGACTTTGGTGGCCAAAAAAAAAAAAAAGACAAAAAAAAAAAAAAAACAAAAAAACACACAAACAAACAAAAAACAAAACAAAAACACTTCCGCAGCATTAAATCTGGTAATATTTTGGTTGTGATTACATGTGCGACATGTGCCGAAACACCAACCCTTTCCGACGCTCAGTTAACGTCTCTGACGCAAGGTCGGATATATTTCGGAAAATCGACGATTTATGTTGAAGTCAAAAAATAGAAGTCGCAAAAATGTCCGGATCACACCCCTCCCCCCCCTTCCCCGCCGCAATATAGGAAGATAAAGTAAGGAATGGGTGTTTCCGTGGTGTATCCGTGGTGTTTTGACAAATGGTACTAGGCTTGGACCATAACATGCGTCCGCAGTTTTGCAACCCTGCCGATGTTAAATAAGGTGAGCGGAAATCACTCTCCCTCCCCCCCCCGACAGGCTCGAGTATTTAGAGATGGTTGAGAGCGATGGTTGAGTAGGTGACTACTGGCTTTGACAACACAGCTTCAATCTGCTATCTTATTTTTACTATTTTTTTATCTTTGACAGAGGGATTTCCAGCGGGTTGGATACAGAAGAAATGATACCTTTGCCTGGCTTCACTTAATCTCCTTTGTCTAACCATTATACGGCAACGCCAAGTCAAAACACCAAATTAACTATGTTATCCGAAGTCGATCACAAACTTGTTTATTATCCAGGTAAGTCACTGATGTAAGTTGTTGGTACCGCTCCTTAAAACAATTCTGGATCGCAAATGATTCCATGGTCACTATATATAGCCAGAACTTATGGCTATGAACAATGAAATTACGGTGATTGTGTTGATAAAAGCGCGCATAGAACGAGTCAGCTTTCTAGAAGATGTGTTGCTCAGACAGGAGAGTAAAGATATTAGCATCCCGGATCATTAATGCTGTGAATCACGGAGCGCAAAAAGTCACTGAGCAAAAGAAGGGTTGTTCCTACGGAAGCCTCTTAAGATTGGCTAACTGAACTCGATCCATCTTTGAAACGCAAAACGCATTATGGGTGACGTAAAGGGTATATTTGTGAATTGGATCGCGATGTTTTACAGGTCAAAGTTAACGTGATTGTTGTACCTTGAATCCCAAATACTTGCACAAATAGAAAAATAGAATTAAGATGAAAACATAAGAAGAAGAAGAAAAAGAAGAAGAAGATGAAGAAGAAGAAGAAGAGGAAGAAGAGGAAGAAGAAGAAAAGGTCAAGAAACATCAGAGTGACAGCAGCTACAAATGAAATTTGGAAACCAGTGACATAATCCAGCAATTGAAAAAAATCGGACAACCATTATATGCTTCCGTATTTCTGCCAAACGTTGAAAGAATGCCTGACACTGATACATTGTAAAGGTGAACGCCTTGCTGTACAATTTTTAACGCTTTTCCTGACCAGGAATGTTTCCTGATTACTCATTCTTCTTGAGTAATAGATATTTGCGCATCTTTCCGATAGTGATTTATTACTTGTATCAAAAAGTATTTTCCTGTGAAATCCGTGCATTTACTTCCGCAGAAACCCTAGATAGACCAGCAGCTTAATATCCGTTATTATAATAAACGCAAACAGGGCAGTAATTACTGTTAAAAGAATTGTGGCCAGGCGCCTCGAAACAATCATGCAAATTTTCTATCTATTCAGGAGTCAAATCTTCATCAAGTTTAAGTTTGTTTAATCATTTCCAGATATATCCAATGATAGCAAAAAAAAAAAAGGCTAAAAAACGAGCGATAAATCTAGTCTCTTTAAAATAGAAGAGAACCAAGCATCTGTGGTCAGGTGTCCCGGTGTCCTAGGATATCTTGGCCCCCGTATATCTTGGCCCCCTCCCCCGGACAAGATATCCTAGGATATCTTGGCCCCCAGGAGCCAAGATATCCTAGTATATGTTGGCCGCCTTTAGGATACCTTGGAGGACCAAGATATACTAGGATAACTTGGCCCCTCTTAAATAATTTCATATGAAAACTTCACTTGAAAGAAATGTTAGAGGGTGTTTCATGTTTGATTGATGTATGCTTGATAAAAAATTCAATAGTCTTTTAAGAATGAGTAGCTTTTGTATTGCATTGACCTCATCTTCGAATCCGCATCCAATCTAAACAGTGTTTATCTTGATTACAATACTGTCAGAATTAAAGGGGATGGAAATTGCTATTTTCGAACCCTGGGCCATATTTTGACCGGTTCCCCAAAAACAGCCACAAAAAATTAGATCGGCAGTGGCAATGTACTTAAGTGAAAACGACGAGATTTTTTTCCAAGTTGGCAAAGTGCGATGGATATTGTGAAAAGAGTCGCATGCACCAAAATAGAGTTTGGTCGACAGAAATTGAAATTCTTAATACAGCCTCCATGTTGGCGACCGATATATGGTGTATTTTCGTCATGTGGATGCGATGCGGCAGGAAACCTTACCTACAAATGGCTTACGTACAAAGCTCAGAGATCTGCTCTAAAGCCATTAGCAAAGCGTAGACTGACAAATCGCAACATCTACTTTTAAAATACAAACGAAAATTACTCTCCAGTTCATGAAATGTAGAACTGTAACTGTAAAGTTTAGTCTAATGAGAAATAAAATATATGAATAGGCATTTTTTTTATTTTTCTTTTATCTGGGGGCCAAGATATACTGGCTAACTTGGCTTCCAAAGGGGGCCAAGATATCCAAAAGGGGGCCCAGATAGCCTAGGATATCTTGTCCGGGGGGCAAGATATCCGAGGGGCCAAATTATCCTGTTAGACCGGAACAGGATTTACGTGAAAAGGACCACAATAATTCTGGGCAAAAATGCCTGAGGATTTCATCGAAGGGCATTACGTTTATCACTTGAAGATACTTCTTATTTCCTCATTGTTTTTGTCATACTTGTGTTCTTTTTCCTTATGTATTAACATCATCCGCCAACGCTTCCGGCAAAACGTCAAACCACCGCAACGAAATTCCAGCTAAATCAGATTTTTTCAACTAGACCGCATGTCGCTATCAAACAGCGAAATAACATTTATTGTTTCATACACGTATTCAAGCTTGAATTTTTCATACAACACAGTTTCAAAAGGTCAACCCTTTCTTAGTTACAGTAAAACCTCCACCCAATAAAACCTGTATTATGTGGAAAACTCCTTAATTCGGACAAAATAATGTCGGTTCTTGTTATAATAATTTAAATACCTGAGGAATTAACTGAATTATACTGATAATCAGAAATGAAAACAGTGAAAATAAAAATAGAATTTATTTTAATATTGTTGAAGAAGGAAACCCCTCAGGTTTTGAATACTAGTTAAGTGACTTCCCTTTTACTTTTCAAAAGCTTTGAATTCGCTTATCTCCACTTTTAATGGGTTATCTTCCAGTAATATTTACCACGCAATATAAAAAGAACTTTTTGAGGTACTGTTCAAGATACTCTAACCCTTCCATCCATCCTTCGACCAATCAGAATGCCCGAGACGTCGTCTGCTAATCTCGTCTAAACGACATTCCTTTTTTGCGTGGCGTCTGTTCAACACGCCATTCTGTGTGCTGCCGGTTTTTTGCAGCAAGGGAACTGGTTTAAGGTGCGAATTGCTTCATTTTTTACTTAATTCACTACCTAATGGATTACTTTATCTATTATTGTGCGTTGGGATAAATTTATGGAGCCGAAGTGTGTTAATTCGACATCTTGTTCTTCGGTCTGGTTAGGTTGAGTTTGCAGGATCACGGAGACACTTTCCTAGTCCCGAGAAGTGCGCCTCTTTCTCCACTTTCTTTCAGATCGAGGAACTTTCCAGTTCCACCTCAGTTCGTCTAGGAGTAGGATCTTTTCAGGCTGCTGGACCTGATCAGACTCCAAGCTTTACCAGCCAGCTGTGTCATCGCGGAAATGGCCAGTTTTGCTTAAGCTTTGCTCCTTGGGTCGCTTCTCAGTATTCGTAGAGCAGGTTCTGCAAGTCTGACAGCGTTCTCCGACGAAAAGAGACGTTTTCTGTGACGTCTGAGGGTCTTTTTCATTGCCAGGCCCGTTTTCCCATTGTGGTCATACGGTCACGGGTGCGAGAAGACCATTCGGATCCAACGGGATTTACAACCCGTTACGGTCCTATGGTCTCTGGTTCATCTGAGGCAAGAGAGACCCATATCCAATACGGGTAGGTCCATTACGGTCCAACCCGTTACGGCCCGGGTACGCTACCGTTCCGGGAGGCATCTCTTTTCGTCATTTCCTTAGACCCAGCGAGTCATTGCGGTGTTTAAGCGATTATAAACACAGCTTGAAGGGTTAAAGCTTGCAGTTGAAGCAAAGCACTGAGAAATGTAGTGTTGTAGGTTGTTTTATACTACATATTCTCACCGTTGTTTTTCTCTGCTTGCATTTCAGATATGACAGAGGCCAGTCTACACTCTCCACCGTTACTGCCTCAGTGTATCCATCATCCAACTTCGTGTAACCCCCACTCCATCTGCGACCGCTGCAGACGGAACAGTGGAATACCTCTGTGCGAGCCGGACAGCCCGTGCGGCGAGTGCCTGCATCTCACTCCAGAGGATTGGAAAGTCCTGTTACGAAATAGGACCAAGAACGAGCGCAGGAGGGATAAGCACAAATTCCTTTCGTCGGCTTCGTTTGTTACTCGTGAATTCATTCAGGATACCATGAAAAAGGCTAGCTCCGTTATTCTGGGCCAAGTCTCCACCCCTGTACACGTAGGCACTGGTGCTGAATCGGAATCCGCTACGCCAGCTAAGAGACATACAAAATCCAAGAGTAAAGGACGTGCATTTTCTGAGACTGTAGCAGAATTGGATATCCCGGAAGGGCAAGAACGGGATCTTCTCCGCGAGGCATGGGCATGATCTCCTAGAGTGAAACCCATTGTCAGTCCATGAGGGGCGTTTGAGGAACAAGTGACTTTAACGCATAAGGATACGGGAACAGTTCTTTCGGCGGTTACAGGCCGGTTAGGCATTCCCCCGCGAGAGGATTTATCCCCCCTTCTCAGCTACAGCGTCTCCCGAGTGAATTTTCAGCGTTCTTGTCTATGCAATCGCAACTGCAAAAGCAACTTTTGGATTTACAAAATCAAGTTCAGAAGCAGGAGAGTCTGCTTAGTCAAAAACAAAAGCCTTAACCATCAGCTACGGTCTCTCGTCCTCCTCCGGAGATTCAGTCAGTGGCAGCTATGTCGGGCTCGCCTGTACCTCACCCTCCCCCCCCCGCTGGACTCTAACGTGGATATTCCCGAAACGGTCACCATCAGCGAGGAGGATTCTGTGGGCGTGCCCCTCTCGGGCCAAGTTTCTGCAATGCTGGAAGATGACGAGGAAATCGGGCCGATGGAAACTTCTCCCCTAGCAGCAGTCCCAAGCAACAGGGAGAAAGAAATTTACACCCCAGTAAGGGAACCCCACATGTCACAATTACCACAATCCCAACTCCCAGAAGCAGCATCTGATGAACAGGAGTCGGAGGTGGAAGACGGGGAAGAAGAATCCGAGGGTACGCCAGTACATTCCCGTTTTCATTTACCGTTACGGGCAGTGGAGCAGGTGCGTTCTCCCCGCCAAGGGCAACGACTTTGGAGAGACCCAGCGGCAGCGGGCAGACGTCCCATCCGTACTCCCTCTCCACCAGATCTTGCCCCATCGGTCGAGGACGCGGCCCCCTCGAGTTCTGCTTCTACGATTGCACCAGAAGACGTGCCGTTCAGGGATGCCATTCAAGAGATAGCACGCTTAGCAGAGGTCTCCTGTGGCTCCCCAAATTTAGATAAGGAGGATCCGCCCATTCGTATGACATCTCAGGCCGCTCCACCACAACAGGACTCCTTCATCGCACTAGCCACCAGCGAGGGCATTGCTCATGCTGTCACGGTCCGCGCGAAGGAATTCAAGAAGATGGACGCCGGTGAGAGTCGCACATTGTCGCGTTTCCACTTATCTAAACATTGCCTAGTACGACCAGGCCCATATCGGTCAGCGGATGAGAAAATTCCCCTAGAGGCACTGGAACAGCCCGTGAAGCGTACAGTCTGGATGCCCACAGTGCGTAGTGACTCAGACATTCCATTAGTGGAGAAAGACGCCAAGACCATTGAGGCGTCTTCTCGTCACATCCTGAACATTATGTCATTTCAAGATCACGCACTTCAAGCCCTGAAGTCCCGTTGGGAAGAACTTCGCCTTAGTGATCCTGTGTCTTCTAAACTGATGGAATGCCTGGCCTTAGCTACCCGAGACGTGGTCAAACTCTCCACCTCTCCACCTTTGATGACGTCAATGGTCTACCTACGTCGAGATGCCTTTCTCCAGCACTGCTGGTCTAGTGTCAAAGGTTTACGGGATCTGCGCCATGCCCCTACCCTGGAAGAACGAGAGCTATTTCCTCCCACCGAGATAGAGAGGGTGAATCAGGAAAGTCGTTCGCTTTCGCAAGACTATGCCCTGATGTCCAGGATGTCTCGCTCCTCCTTCAAACGCCCACTGAAGAGGAAGAGACCACAGCAGTCCTCACCGGCACAGACTAAGCCGAGTGCGCAGCCACAACAGCCCCCCTGTCAAGAAACCGAAACCCAGCTCCGGCAGCAAGACAGAGGGTCCGTCTCCACAGTCGTTCAGGTAGCAACCAATCAAAGTACCGTCACGAGATTCCCTCATCTCCTGGCGATACTTTAACAAACTTAAAAGACTTGAAAATTTACTCTCCTTAAATGCCTCCTTGCCCATAGGAGGGAGACTAGGAAAGTTTTGGCAGCAATGGGCAGAAATGGGGGCGTACGTTGGTAGTACGTTGGTTAAAGAGAGGTTACTCCCTACCTTTCAAACGAGATCTAAACGGGCTCAGGTGCCCTATTCCCCTAACCGCCCATGCGCCAAGACAACTGGTCACCTCTTACCCCAAGGGGTCAGAAAAAGACCGAGCTCTCCAAGAAATGCTATTGAGCTTGTCACAAAAACAGGCGATAGAGGAAATGCCAGAAAATCAAATGGGCTTTTTCAGCAGGGTTTTTCTGGTCCCCAAGAAATCCGGAGGGTGGAGGCTGGTAATCGACCTCTCCCCCATAAACGGTTTTCTCCGAGTGGTCACCTTTCAGATGGACACGGCCCAGGTGATAAAAGGGTCATTACGGGAAGGGATGTGGGGTACCTCCATAGATCTCTCCGATGCTTACCTCCATATCCCTCTTAACCGCTCGGCAAGGAAGTTCCTAGCCTTTCAAGTAGGGAAAAGACGTTTTTGGTTCCTGGCACTTCCCTTCGGTCTCTCTACGGCCCCGTACGTTTTCTCCAAGGTTATAAAGGTACTGAAAACATGGGCACGTCTAGAAGGGATGTTAGTCCTCATTATCTGGACGACTGGTTTCTGGCGAATCAAGACAGGCAGGTAACCGAGAATCATACAATGTCTTTAGTTGTCTTTAGTTCGCAAGGTAGGTCTAGTAGTAAACCTAGCCAAGTCCGAACTAACCCCCAAACAGTCCATTACCTTTCTAGGGGAGTTCTGGGATCTGGCAATAGCAAAGGCCTTCCCCACGCCAGAACGCCGTCAGAGAATTGCGGGTGCCATTACAGGTATCTCCCCCGGATAAAAGGTGAGATTACAGGCCATGGAATCCCTTCTTGGCCTGTTAGTGGCAACAGAGAAGACAGTCCCCCTGGGCCGTCTCCATTACAGGCCATTTCAAAGCCAGGTAAGATGGGCATTGCATCAGGGTAGTTCAGCCGCAGCAAAGATGCAAGTTTCACAGGTAACCCTACAAGCCCTCCAGTGGTGGTGCGATGTTCTAATTATGTCCGAAGGAATGCCATTTCAGCCCCCCACCCCAGAGTTAGAGATTCAGACCGACGCATCCCACTCGGGGTGGGGAATTTATTGGAACGGTTAAGTTTGGAAAGGCAAATGGCCACCCAAATGGCTCCAGTCCTACCACATAAACTGGCTGGAACTTCGGGTAGTCTGGATTGCCCTAACCAAACTGACCAACCAACTCAGAAGCAAGGCAGTCCTCTTTCGGTTAGACAATTACACAGCCATAGCTTACCTCAACAAGCAAGGGGGTACCAAATCACGGTCCCTATCCAAACTCGCATTTCAAATTCTTACAAGGGCCAGGGAGGAACAGGTGACCGTCTCCGCCCGTCACCTGGCCGGGAAACTAAATGTCTTAGCGGACTTAGCTTCCAGACAGGGTCAAGTTATCAACACCGAATGGTGCCTATCCCCTGGGTCCTTTCAGTGGGTGACACACCAATCTCCTTGGGGTGCCCCGACTCTGGATCTGTTTGCAAACGCTATGACCACCCAACTTCCCCGGTACGTGTCCCCTTGCCCGGACCCAGCAGCTTGGGCAGTGGACGCCCTCAATTGCCAGTGGCCACGGGACGAGGTACTGTATGTCTTTCCCCCACAAGCAATCTTAGGGCAAGTCCTGCAGAGAGTAATCGAGTTAAAACCACCGTTCCTATTACTCATTGCCCCATGGACACCGGAAGCCCCATGGTTCGCCCTCCTACTCCATTGCAAGGTAGTGAGGTCGATAGCGATCCCATGCCACAACGAGTTGCTATCACAACCCCATTGGCAACACTTCCACCCTTCCCCTCGCTTACTGAACCTCCACCTGTGGTGTCTGACCAGTCCTTTCTGAAGAACAAGGGTTTTTCTAAACAGGTGAGAGAGGAAATAGTAAACAGTCACAAGGGCTCGACGGCCAAGGTTTACAGGTCGCAATGGAATAAATTTGCCGCTTGGTGTAGCACTTCTAAGCTAAATCCGTTTCAGGCTAGCCCGGCAGTGGTAGCGGACTTCCTCGATCACCTTTTCACGGAGGTGAAATTAAAGGTAGGTTCCATCGAGGGCTATAGGGCCGCTATAGGGTCAAGACTCAAAGCATTCACAGGCTACATCCCTATCACAGCTAGTAAGACACTTTAAAGTAAACTCCCCACCCTGCCCATCCAACATAGCGCAGTGGGATTTATCTTTAGTCTTACGGTATCTTCAGCGCCCAGACATTTTTAGTAAAGACGTGATTTCAGCAAAAAACGCAACTTTAAGATTCACGTTTTTATTGGCTTTAGCTTCGGGCAAAAGAAGAAGCAAAATTCATGCCCTGGACAGAAACGTAAATAAAGATAAGGGTACATGGGAGAAGGTCACCCTAGTCCCCAGAGCAGGATTCATGGGAAAAACCCACATCATGACCCAAGGGATGGGAACGTTCGATCACATTACCCTCCCATCCCTACCAAATGACCCCGACTCAGACGGTCTGGTCTCTTTGTGTCCCGTCAAGGCGCTGCAACAGTATTTAGGAATGTCAGAGGCCTACAGATAAAAAAATCAGATGGCTCTCATCATTTCTTTTATGCCGAAATTTAACAAAGATCTTTCGAAGCAGTCGATCTCAAATTATATTAAAAAGATCATTTTGGCAGCCTATGACGACGCACAAATCGACCTGAACCCGTTAGGGGAATCGAGCATCAAAGCCCATCAGGTAAGGCAAGTAGCTAATTCCCTCAGGGCGGTACGTAACGTGTCCCTTTCGGATATATTAAAAACAGGTTGTTGGGTTTCCCCCAACTCGTTTGTTAAATACTATCTGAAAGATTTCTCTCAAGATGAATTGTCTGGTTTATATTCATTAGGACCGTTCGTGGCTTCAGAAACGACCATTACGGGATGATGGTTTCTGTTGTAGGAATGCTCCTCCCAAGTTCAAGAACAGGGGCAAGCAGAAGGCTAACTTCTCCAAGGGCCGTAACGGGAACAGTAACAGCAACAACAAGCCACAAAAGTAACAACCCACAAGAAGGTTTTTTCCTTCTTACTCTGAACATTTCGCTTTTTCGCTCAGGTTCTTCGGACCATTTCGGTTCTGTGCTTATATTAAGCTACGGGCAAACGCTGGACGGTTATGTTTAATTAAGCATTTTTACTCGTAAAAGCTCGTTTTACGAAACGAAACGATACTTTTCCTCACTTTTTCACAAACGGGGTATTTTCTTCGCTTTTAGGGGTGCGGTATTTGGTCTGGACATTTTTAAAGGCTACTAATCACGAGATAAAGTTTCTTTCTGATTTTTTAAAATAAAAGCATATAGAACATCCATTTTAATTAAACTTGTCACAGTGTGCATTCTTTGAGTAAATAATTAGCTGTGTGCAATTCATGTTGATTGCAATTCGCTAGTTTTCACTCAATGCAATTTACCATTCAATTCAATTAACCTTTAAAACACATTATTCATGTGATTACATGATAAGATAATCGAATATTTGGGCTCCTTACCACTTATGCAAAATGAGGTGCAGAACACGGTTGGGGGGGGGGCATTACAGGAAAAGGGGCATATTGTTTACATTCAACATCAATATTTTTTTGTAAAAATTGAGCATTATACCACAGCCTGAGAAAAAGGGACATCTTGCCAATCCGGTCAAATTTTGTCAGTCCCAAAGTTGTCCGGATTAACAAAGTTTTAGTGCAGTTATTAACACAACAGATCACCCAAAACAATGTGATTAAGCTACCCTCTGGAATTTGTAAGTAGCTAACATACACATTAGACTTCCCAAAAAAAACAGCAGCAAGTTTTCGTAGGCTATTAGACTTACGAAGATCAAACCTGGCATACATATACAAGAAAATGAGACGTCATGAAATCCGCAAATTTTTCACTTGGCCTTCAAGATCAAGGTCAAATTGAGGTCAAAGTATTTTATACCTCAAAATAGTGTTAAGAAATTCCTTCCTAGATGGTTTGACATAGGAAGACGATATTTGGCACAGGCGTTGAGGGTAGTCCGCATTTTTTGACCGTAACAATTGAGGTCAAAATACTTTTAAAACCCCTTTTTATCACGAATAATGGCTAGATATAGCACTCAAACCATTGTTTGAACATGGTTTAAGTAAGGAGTATCCTCACAATCTGAATCTTGATATTCCGGATCGAAGTCAAAGGTCACGCGACCTTTGTATCTTGAAAACCGTTACAGCATGGTTTACCATTGCTTCGAAAGGGGTTAGAGATCTGGGGCTTATTTTCTACTCTTTGCACTTAAAAGATGTTACAAAAGGCGTATCTCGGTAACCTCAAACTTTTCGATCATGGTCAAGGTAAAGCCGAAAGTTGGGGATAATCTCGAAACGGTTTAGAACAGAGTGCTTCCGAGCTTGATTTCGACAATTTGGGCCTAAAAGACGCTATATCTAAGGTATCTTGGTGACCACGCTCAAGGCAAGAAACCGGAAGCTGATCATCATCTCGAAAACGATTAGAGATAGAGCGATTTTCAGCTTATTTTAAAGCCTTTAGGCCTGAAAGCCGTAACATAGGAGATGCCTCGGTGACCTTAACCTTCTCGGTCATGGTCAAGGTAGAAACCGGAAGATGACCATTGCCTTGAAAACGGTTAGAGATAGAGCGATTTTGAGCTTAGCTGCAGCCCTCTGCATAAAAGACGTTATATATAGCAAGTCTCACTTTGACCTTATTCTTAAAAAACCGGAAGCTGACCAATATCTCGAAAAGAGTTGGGGATTTTTTACCTTTTTAGTTTAAAAGATATTACTCGGTGACTGTTGACATCCGCAGTCATCATGTAAAACATACATTTTCTCTTGTGGCTTTTGCCAGTGGGCCATTCTTCTTTCTGGGGGAATTCGGTCTAGTTTTATTAGATTTTGTAGGTGAACGCGGCTAACAATATTAATCAAACGTTTTATTTAAAATACATTTGAAGGCTCTGTTTTCTATTATACTTCACTGGCTAATTTCAGAGGAAATATCGCGTGATTTAGTTTAATTTGAACTAATTATGCCTTTCATAAATTGGGAAAATTAAATTCGCTTTTCCTCTTATCTTGGACGTCTTTGGAGACGCAAACAATAAGAGCAATTTTCTATAATTTTCTCAATACTTTTACACAAACACATTTTTTACATGACATATAGACACATTCACCATAATGTTCCTCCTTAGGTAAGTCGCCATTGAACGCGGAATTCTTATGTCTGAAGAAAAATTTAGAAGGAGGACAGTGGAGAAAAATCTTTGGTTCTAGTACGCCAGGGGACAGAGTGGACGTCTCTAAGACATCACATTAAGGGTGACGTCATAATAAGGAAGCTGCGGCACAAACCCTCTCTGTTATGTGATATAACTCAGTCTTATTTTCCAGGTACCCGTATATCTTTATATAACGACAGTCAGGCTATACCATCACACACAGACACGCACACGCAGACACACACACACACACACACATAAAAAAAGACGTTTGATAGATTTAAGAATAATTCATAATTTGCAGAACATGTATGTTTTAGGCATTTCACGTCGGTTAAATCACTTTGTATATACGATGAATATGTTCTTCAAACGAATATTTTCGTTTTGCCATGGGCATTGGCAACTCTCAGAGACTGAGAGTCCATAGCGAGTATGCCAAAAATATAACAAAAGTTACGTGATAATTGAAACTTAGACCTGTAAAACATTAGTTTGAGAACACTTCAACGAAAAACAACCCCCATACGTGTCTGCTGACCACTACCACAGATTACTGTCCGTTGTATACAATACCACGGTATATTTGACTGAAAACAACTTCAGTAATTCATGTTAGTCAGTTTCCCAAGGTGCGATCTGGTTTTAAAACCACAAAGAAAAAATCGTTTAATTTTTGTTAATAAAAGGCTGTTTCTAAAATCAATAATCAGCATTCATTGGTAAGAAATATAACAATTACTTACTTGACTTTTCTATTCATTTTGTTCAATATTTTGAACTATTTCAATGTTATCCAAATCATGCAATAACTTACAGGAACTGCACTTCTCACAGACATATGACGAGACAATTGCTTGAAATTTAATCTATCATTGCGTAGTAATTTTCAGGTCAAACCACCTCTATTACCATCAAGCGTCAAACTCGCGAAGTGACTAAACAACACCGAGCTATTTTTTGAAATTCCCTTCTTAAAATTCAACGCACGCTCCTCAAAACGTATTCGTATACGTGAAGCAAATTGCAGGAGACCCGGAGCTGCTGCAATTAAGTTCCCTTAGTATTGATGCGACACTTTCCTAGCTATTTGACTTGGGGAAAAAGTATTGAATCTGTCAATATATTTATAGTCTGTGATGAATCGGGCTTCGCAGTTGCCTTTCAACTAGACAATGTATGATATTGTATTTAGCAAACCGCGCCAAATTGCTTGATGCAATTGAACGCCATTTTGAAATACCTTTTACCGTTCAATGCATTCACCATTCAAACTTTGAAAATGATAGCTTATTTTTATTACGTACCCACCCAATGTATTACATTCAGTCATCGTTTCGAAAGGAAACAGCAAATCTGAAAAGGGTGGCGGGGGGGAGGGGGTTCTATAGATTGTAAACTCCCTAAAATGTCAGGCAAAAATACTTAAATTGGGTGACAAAGTTCTCGCCATTTAAGAGTCTTTAAAAAAAATTAATTTGCTTCAAATGTTTGCAGGTTATATAGCCTAATAACTCGTCCCATCGGTATTCTTTTCTTTTTAATTTTTTATTGACGTTTCAAGACCAGAATAATGCTTTTCTGAAATTTTTTCATTTTAGGGCTCAAATGAACCCTAAAATAAGAGCTGAACTAGAAGCTCATTCCGCTAGTACTTGACAAACACTTGACAAAAATTAAAACGCAAAAATACTTCCTTCAGTGGGTTATTTCTTGAATAATATATTGCAAACAACACAGCTTGAATGCGTCTTAAAGGCCGAGTAGTGTTTGGTTGTTGTTGACTTAAAGGGAAATGCGGGTATCTCAGCTACAATTGACATTTCCTTCATACTTTCACAGTTTAATGCTTTGAGGTCCAAGCCGTACATCGAGCTTGCTACCCGCGCTCTGCTGTCCACAAACTTCAAAAGATCGCTAAACTTCGGCTCACGACCGGAGTCACTTTCCGGGGCCACGTGGACCCACCTCTCGCGTAGATAGCGAGGTAACCTGCCTACAATTTTCCGCATGTTCTCACTGTTGTCCATGTGCGGAATGAAAACCATTTGCGAGAGATTGATTTCGAGCTTCTGCATCTCGAGCGCCAAGTCACTAAGTCCCTTGGCGTCGTCGGCTGCAATGGGCGCGCCTTGCGTAACTTTATCCACGTACGTTCTGGCAATCACGTGAGGTCTGCCATAGCGAGATAGCAGAATCTCCCTCGCTCTCTTGTACCCTTCACGTTGCTCCAGCAGCACACAATCCTCGATACTTCGTTTCGCCTCCCCGTGACAGTATTGGATCAGGTAGCTCAATTTAACACTGTCCTCTGGCACTCTAGATTCCACCGATGTTTCGAAGTTTCGAATGAACTTGTTGTAATTGATCGCGTGTCCATCGAAGGTAAGTATCTCTGGCTTCGGGAGATTGAATGCTTCTTGTAACGTACTCGCCAGGCGGGAGAACGCATCTTCTGTGGATCTCGGTGCAGTTCTCTGTTCTTCGGTAGGGTTATCTTCCATTGTAATATCCGTTTTTATACAAAACTAATAGTTTTCGTTACTGTTAGAAAGCTGCGTTGCGAGGAGAGGAATACAACGGAAAATAGTTCGTTGACGCGTTGGAATCTTTTATTCACTTATTCGTCCACACTGGGTGCGCTTGCCCACAATTAACGAAGCGTTCACCCCACAGAAAACCTACTGGTACGTCACCAGCGTTAAAACTTGATGGACGTGTTCTTCATCGTAGTTATAAAGGTCATCAACGGTAACTGAAACAACACATATTCAGTCACACATTAATCTCAGGTACACGGTTTTGACACTTATTCACTAAACCAGAATTCCACTTAAACTGACGATTAAGTAACAAGTATCAATACATAAACAAATCGCTGTCAAATGAAATAAACCGCTGAAATGTACAGACATATTTCTGGAATATTGGCCTTTACGTTTTTCTCTTAAAATACAGGTAAGTGATTGCAACAACACAATATTAATAAAACAACAATAGCTTACCGAAAACTATTTTGGCTCCTCCTACAACTTTCTAAAATAAATCCGTGTTTCTTTAAGCACCCATTCATCCACTTAGAGATTCAGTACTTATTCTTAATAAACAACCTCAAATAACTGTCCAACTTTAGGACGTAACAATTATGCAGTTCTTTTATCTAAATATTGTCCACTTTTGGACCTTAACTTCTTGTTTAGTTTAGAACCTCGTTAGTACTTTGTCCACCGTTTGAACCTTCAATTCTTGCCCGCTTGTGGGACTCTTAAATTTGTCCACTTCTTGGGACTTAGACCTGCTGTCTATCTGTGTTTTTTATCTCGAGGGCGTTGCCTCGGAATCACTCCAGATGGGATAAAATCGCATATTCTTATACCCAGATTCTACCCCAGGGCGGTCCAGTGCAACACGTGCCCCGTCACCAATTCGGGATCTTATTGGCTACAGTATCTAAAGTAATCTACAACAATAGGAAGACTCACTGACCCAATAAACTTATCTAATTTGACCACTATGGCAACCAAAGATCTGACGGATTTTACTTACATAATAACCCCTACGGAAAACATAAAAACCCCCGCCCAGAGACGCTTGATGGCTGCGGAAGGCTGTTGAATAATGTCTTATCTTTTACACAAAAACAAATAAGTTATTATCAGTAAGGGAAAGCAGTATTTACTTGGATTCTTTGAAACTACCAGGTTATCCGGTCGTAAAATACATCAATACATTAAAGCAATGGCAGTTCTTACTAATCTGATTGAGAAATAGCATCAAAACATCTGTAATTATGTCACAAAACCACGTTTAAAGTTGAAAATGAACGCCCGAAAAATAAAGGGAAATTCACAGATTTATTCCTTTTTAAAAATAAAACAGAAATCGCTCGTAGCGGTTTCTACATATATATTATAGGGAAAGGTTAATTTCAGGAAAACTGTAGTTTGCCCAACGAAGCTATAATTTCCCTGATGCAGACAGTAAAACTATTGTTTCGCAAAAAGGTTTTGGGAACACTATAGTTTCCCTAAATTTTAACACGTAAAACATTAAAGTTTCCCTGAAAATGAACGGTAATTGAAATCTTAGGTAATTCAAAGGAACTTTAATCATTATAGATGAAAAATTTATTTGTACATTAATAGATTTGTTTCGGATGAATTATAGCGTGTCAAGTGGAATTATTGTAAAAACGAAATTAGGAGAAATGGATTAAGTACCGAACCCGGAGTTCTGTTAGAAACAAAATGCAATTATACACAAAACACGCTTTTTCCGAAATACAAATTTAGTGACTGCAATTATACATGAAAGATATGTAGTGACAATGGCAAATGTAGCCAACTTTTTTATGCGTTCTGTGACATTATTGTTTGTGTATTTATCCGATCTTAGTCTAGATGCGGTCTTGGTCTGGATGCGAACATGTCATCAAGTTCCCTTGCTCTGCAAAATATAAGCCTTTTTAGGGGTGTTTAAAGTACGTGGTATATTTATGATAAGTATTGAAAACTTTTGACAAGATTTTTAAAAGCAGCCGATTATGTGAGCAGAATCGGTTATTGCCAGATAGTTCAATAAAAAGATGCGGTGAAGAAAAATATCAAGGAACGTGTTTGATATATATTTGCATAAATTGCAGCTGTATTATTATTTCAGGGAAACTTTAATGCTTAACGTGATAAAATCCGGGGAAAACTAAAGTTTCCCTGAACAATTTTTAGCAAAACTTTGGTTTCCCTGAATGAAATTAATCTTTCCCTGTAACAAATAAATACAAACAAATAATGAACAACTACAGGGAAACCATAAAAA
The DNA here is from genome assembly GCA_949752745.1 of Protula sp. h YS-2021. Lineage (NCBI taxonomy): Eukaryota > Metazoa > Annelida > Polychaeta > Sabellida > Serpulidae > Protula > Protula sp. h YS-2021. The sequence continues at coordinate 72,892,669 of OX457027.1, forward strand.
GAGTCAATCAGTGCGCAGAAACCGATGTTGTCCGATTTTTGGGAGGGTTTTGAAATGTTTTTACACGGTGCAGTTTTTTTTTTTTGTTTGTTTGTTTGTTTGTTCTTTTTAGTTTTATTGTTCAAAATCTTGCATTTTATTACGTTTCAGACCATTTCAGACGTGTGATATTTCAGTGGCCTTTTTTCAGCGACCACACTTCAGTAGCCATATTTCAATGGTCATAGTTCAGTGGTCATATTTCAGTGGCTATATTTCGGTGTCATATTTCAGTTGCCCTATTTCATCGCCCATAGTTCAGTGGTAATTTTTAGTGGCCATATTTCTGTTGTCGCATTTCCGTATAATATTTCTATAGTTCTATTTCGGTGACCATACATCACTCAAAATATTTCAGTGACCATATTTCTGAAAACACATTCCAGTGGAAATATTCCTGTGGCCATATTTCAGTGACCATATTTCTGTGACCCTATTTCGTTGGCTATATTTTAGTGGTAATTTTTCAGTGACTATATGTCTGTGGTGACCACCATTTTTCAGTGGTTTTATTTCAATGGCCGTGCTTCATTGACCATATTTCATTGACTACAGTTCTTGGAGTGTATTGGTAGCCATATTAGACACCGAGCCATTTTTTGCTGCTTTCTTGAGAATAGGCGGCTCTGATAAGATGTTTTGCAGCTAAAACTGATATTTCTTCATTGCTTCCAAAATTTACATCGACATTGGTGCTTATAGTATTCCTCCATTATGAAGGGGCGGTCTGCACACTTGAAAGGATGAAGATTGAAATATCACATATTTTTCAGTGTGGCCCCACACCAGTAACAACCTTTGCAGTCCAAGCCCCTGCGCACCTAAGTACTAGAACCTCATTTCGCTAGCGAAATGTGAAACACTTGACAAATATTAAAAAGCAAAATTACTTCATTCAATGGGTTAGTTCTTGAATAATATTGTAAGTAATTGTTTTACGAAAATGCAAACATCCATTACGCGCTACAGTTTATTCCATAAGACAGCACAAATCAGCGTGGAACAGTGTCAAATAGCGAGAGTAGCGAATATAGCGTTTACAGCGGTTATAGCGGATATAGCGGATATGGCGGTTTTAGCGGTTATAGCGGTAATCTACAACACAACACAAATTAAGGTAATGGGACTAAAATTCGACAACTGAATCGACAAACCCACTGAGAAGTTTATCATTGAAATTCAACATAAACGATGACTGAAATTAAAGCCAACTTCATCAAACAGTAGATCACCATAATAATCAATCAACTCTAATTATCCTTAATTGGCTATTAAACTGATTACCTTTAAATCAATTTAACACATAATATCAGCTAAAACTGTTCCAATAATAAAGCTTACCGAATGTTGGTGTTTTCTCCACCCCAATCCTTAATTCATGCAAGTTTTGTTCCTAAATTCTCTTTTAACGTCATGAAACAAAGGCGGAAAGTGAGACAGGAATGCCAAAATCTCATCTTTTAACCAAATGCAATATTTTTTTATACTTCCTCGGAATAATGATGATAAAACTGCATCCGTAAGAAAAAAGCAGGCATATTTTTTTGCTTATTAGGGCAAGCGCAATAATTGCGCTGGACATAAAAATATGAAGCGCTGTTCCCCTGGACGGCGAACCTCTGGATAGCAACATTCCAGCGGAATCGCCGGCACACGCACAAATAAGGAAATGTTGACATACACAAGTACAAGTTTTTAAACCTAGATGGCACCAGATTGAGTGTGCATGCCAGTATTCCATGCAACCAATTTACACGCAGCAATGGCCACCGATATAATGCTTCAACAGACATGAAAAATCCATGGGAACTATTTTCATATAACTCACATTGTTACCATGACAAGCGAATATCTGGACACGCATTTAGGCGAGTAAAACTCATCGACCACCTGAACGCATTTTTTTTTGCTATGTAAATAAACAGAGTTGAGAGAGGAAAAGCAGACCCTTACAAATATATTGCAAACAATACAGCTTGAATACGTCTTATAAGCCGAGTAGTGTTCGGTTTTTGTTGACTTAATGTTTTATTGACTGATCAGGCATACGCCGTGTTATGTATTTACGCAATGAGAGCTCGCACAAAGCTGAGCAACTGTGTATTCTGTGCTGAGCGTGAAATGATCCGCATTTACTTGCAAAAACACACTCTTTTCACATGGCGTTTTAAACAAGAAAACGAAATCGAAGACAAAAATAAAAAGTACCATGCACACGTTCACATCATGTTCTACTTAAGTCACAAGTTTCGTGGCCCTAGGGCCCGTAGTGCCAGTGGAGGAGGTGACACAATAAATCCAATCACTGTCAAGAAAAAAAAAAGAAACCAACGGCTGCTCGCACAAATTCAAAAACACCTTACAAACCAAAGGCTCGTCAAGTGTTAATAACTTTACCACCGCAGCCCACCACACTCGTCGCAGCAAAATCTCTGGAAATGGTAGCACTTTGTGCTGACTATCCATTTTGAAGAATACACTCTTGATGTTGCCAATGCCTGTACTCTGCAACTGCAACGCTTAACATAAGCTAAAGGATGGGGCGGGGGTGGGCGGGGACGCACCTTTACATGGTCTCATCATCAAGAACTAAAGCGAATGAGTAAGTTTTTTTAATTTTTTTAAAAATCATTTGCAACTATTAGTCCTTGCTGAATGTGGAGAATTCATCTGTTCCCAAATCATCCTTAGTGACAGAGCAATAGATCGTTACACTTTGCCACAAAGTTAGATCAGGGTGATCCCTAAATGGACCGTATGCAGTCGTTAGGAGGTAGTCTGTTTGGCAGTGTCGTAACTTTAAGCGTATGCGTTAATGTAAAGAAGGTCCCTGCACACAGGGACCTCGCATTATGCTGCGCGCGGAGTACGATTGCGCACTGCTAACAAATTGCATATTCGCATCTTAAGGGTGCGAGCTTGTCATTTTTCCGGTTCTAAGCAAACCAGGCAGACCCAATGACTATATATATATATATATATATATATATATATATATATATATATATATATATATATATATATATATATATATATATATATATATATATATATATATATATATATATATATATATATATATATATATATATATATATATATGTTAATTTTAAAATTTTTTTCGTTGAATGTTTCTTGTTTAATTTATAGTTAAGTTCTCTGCAGCAATGCATATGGATTAAAATACCATATTATTATATTTTACAGGGATATGTAAATATGGAATGCCCTTTTAATATTTAATGCTTATTTTTGATATCAAAATATAATTACAAATAGCAATAAATCAATGTAGATCTCAATAATTTATATTTTGCTATCAATAATTGAATTTTAGATGGCCAAAATTTATTTTTGAGGTCAAAAAATCAATTTTACAAACTTAAAAAATCTTAAGGGAGACACACATTTACACAAAATTTAACGAATCCTGAATTAAATGTTGGAGATGAAAACTTGAATTATTGATATCAATAATAAAAGCACAATTTTTGATCTAAAGAATTGCTTCTTTCTTGTACAGTAAGAAATTTAAAGACGGATTCTGTATGCAAGGACCAGTGATTATTTATTTACGGATGTGTGTTTCTGAATTTTTTTATTTAAAAAAATAGACTGATATTTTGATATCAAAAATCAATTTCTGAGATCAAAATATCGTTTGTAGATTTCAAAATACAAATTAAAAAAGTATCACTCCGAAATAATGATATCTGAAATAAATTCTTGATATCAAAAAAGCGAAAATGAATAACTGAGCTCAAAATTGACATTTTGCTCTCAAATATTTCATTTTTGCTGTCAAGAATTGAATTTTTGATGTCAAAAAAATATATTTTACTTGTCACTATTTCTTAATATCTCTAAATATTTATTAATATCAAAAATTATTTCTCGAGATCAAGAATACATTTAGAGATATCGAAAATACAATTACAGATAGCAAAAATGAATTCTTGATATCAAATTATAGATTTTTAGATCAAAAATTATTTCTTGACATCAGTAATTCCCCAATAAATGTGAAAACGGCATTCCATATGTAAAAGGTTATATATATTTATAAATTTATTTACTTTGGTTATGCATACACAACTGTCTTTCCTAGGACGCTGATCTGGAAATAACAATGAAGGAACGAATTTAAACCATGCATAAAGAATTCACTTTCGCTTTTTGCAATTCATGTTATTTGTTATTATTACAAAGAAAACTTGTGTCACTAAAAATAAATGTTTCCAAAGACGCGCGTTTTCAAAATGTCCTATGTTTGATATTCTCTTGCTGTGTTATTAGCCTTTTTTTTTTGTAATGTATGAACCAGTTCTTGCATACACTGTCGATAACCTAAATTCTTCCGTCATAAATTTATTTAGTGCCATTACGGTATGTACATATCAATGAAAATACAATATGAAAAGTTGCGTTATATTGAAATAAATTGCATTCTGTAGGAAGCCGGAGCTGGGCGGATACAGGTAGGAGACATTTGCCAGGATATAATATTCGTGTGCGTAATACATGAAGCGTCTTACTGTGTGCTCGCTCAAAACAGAAGGTTTTTTTTGTTTATATTTTAAGTCTCACCTAAGCTACCCTTAGTACTGACTCGCTCAAATCCTCATTACCGTATATATGGACACAGTTTCCTTGGTAACACAGAGTACTCTTGTTTACGGCTCCCTGAACTTCGTTATGGCCACGGGGGTTTTCAGCAATTTTTATTCCCCACACGGAGAATATATGCGATCGACCGCGTGTCGGTCTGTCGGTCGGTCGGTCGGTCTGTAGGTCTGTCGGTCTGTCATCAAGAGCTTGTTAACACGATAACTTAAAAACTGCTGCGAGGATTCTAATGAAACTTGGTATGTAGCTTTATGGGAACAAATACAGATCGGTATTGTAAATGGGCCAGGTTCGGACTATTGATGGTCGTGTTTAACTGATCGGAGGTGTGGGGGGGGGGCTGTGGGGAATATGTGGGTTACGCACACTGCTCTAGTTTTTTTTTTGAAACTAAACATGATCATAAGTACTTCATCTTAAACCGCCCTGTATATTGGCGAGTGACCAATAAATGCAAACATTGAAAAAGAAAGAATCTGGTAAATGAAGTATTTCGAGGTTGCAAGTCTCCTCTGTTTTTTAGACTCGAATTTAGTTTTAAAATAGTAGGAAAATCCGCGCCATTTCGATGAAAAAAGTGTGTCACAATCGTCCCTCCGCCAGCCCTTAAATCGCGACTCATATTCCCCCACGTCTACCCTGACTTGTGTGGGTCTTGGTTCTGTGTTTCAGGAAAACTGCTTATAGAGGATCGTGAAAACTGATAAACTGCATTCTTTTTTACTCATAAATTACGGTGTTACCATGGCGAAAGTTTTTTTCCGGCAACCCCGGAAATCTGACCATATTAGTTCAGTCACACAGGTGGTCTTATATTTCATGGCTTCTCCTACACTTGAGGTGTGGTGTCATTTTATAAAAAAATCATTGTACTTGTTTTTTTTCACAATAACGTCACTACATTTATTCAATCCACATTCATTCGAACTGCCACTGTCACAGACCCTCGTTACCAAAAGCTACAACCAGTAACAAATATTGCTATCCATACCCCCTAAAAACATACACACGCACACGCACCCTTTCACACAAATGCCATTATTCATTTTTATAATACGTTACTAATCCTAAAATGTTATAGATTGTGAGCAACGTTTTGAAATAAATAATTTTCACTTTGATGAACTAACGCTGAAAATTGATTATATTTATCTGAAAAAATTTACGAGATAGTGCTTTCTTATCAACTATAATCCGTTTATAAATTGAATGAAGGATTACCGTTAAACATAGATTTTTCTTATAGGTTCTCACATGGCAGACACACTGTTTAATGATGAGCGTAATCATGTTTACTGCTTTATTTTCTGTACCAAATAGAAATTCTTCCTTGCTGAGTGTACTGAATATCTCAGCTGAAGGATCAATTATATTAAACAACTCTGCAAGCCAGGTAACAGTATTTGTACATTCAAAGAAGACATGATATAATGTATCTGACTTATCCACATTGCAAAATTCGCATATAGCACTTTCCCTAATTTTCCATTTTACAAGATTTTCTCCTGTGTTTACAATGTTATGAACAATCTTGAATTGAAAGGATAGCAGTTTCGGTTCCCTTATGCTTTTCGGCATAGAACCAAACTTTCATAAATTTTCTCTCCGGAAAAGTTTTCCTCACAAACCCACTTCCTTATTGCTGTTGGTGGACTAGTTGTAATCGACAGAAATTCCCTGTAAAAATATTTGCTTTTAGCTTTAGAAATGTCAATTTTATTTCCACTCCTCACGCATAGAACGTTATTTTTAAAATTGCTTATAGGTCGAGATAAATGCTCCCTATCCAGCTTTAATCTATCTTTTTTACTGCTTGTTTTATAGCTGATAGAACTCCTAAGTATCTTAGAAAGTTTGGTTTAATGTGATATGTCTCAACAAACTCTGAGTACGATAACCATTAACCATCATTTGCAAGTAGATCCTGGATATAAATTACACCCTTATCAAACCATTCTTGGGGAAAAATGCTTTTTCCTTCTACTAAGATTTCTTTGTTGTTCCATATGACGTACTCAGTATTTTTATTACACAAAATTTCTTTAGCAAAGTCTAGCATTTCTCTGTAAAATATTGGAAGGTATGGCAGGTTCGAAGTACTATAATTACAATACAGTAAAAATTGTAACCCTCCCACTTGTTTAAAGTATTCATTGACGTAATGATTCCACCCTTTTCCATTAATTATTCTACATATCCACTGTAATCTCAGAGCCTTAACTTGACAATCAACATCCAAGGTTCTGAGCCCCCCTTCATCATAATCAGCTATAAGAACGTGATGTTTAACTTTTGGTGGCTTGTAGCTCCATATAAAACTATTCATGTCCTTTTGAATAGTTTGCTGAACATTTTTCCCTGCATAAGTTATTGATAGGGGGTAAATAAGATTTGCAATGCCGAAAGTTTTTGAAATAGTGATTTTACCAACAATACTGAGATCTCTTACGGACCATACTTTAAAAAGACGATTCATTTTTTCCAATTTTTTAACAATGTTGTATGAGAAATTTTGTTTTTCATCCCGCCCAATATGTATTCCAAGCATATTAAATAACCCATTCTTAATTGACATATTCATCACATTTATACTTTTATCTCTCCACGGACCTAAGAAGATTAAAACAGATTTATCCGTATTTAATTTAAGACCTTACATTTCCGAAAACCCTCTAAGTGTCTCAATCAGTGTGTATATAGAGGGTATATCCTTCATTAAACATGTGCAATCATCTGCAAATTGTTTGATTTTGTTGGTATGTGAACCAATTGTAATACCTTTTGTATCTTCATTATTTCTAATTTTATCCCCCATTACATCACCACATAATATAAACAGTAAACATGATAGACCGCAACCCTGCCTTACTCCTCTTTTCAGTTGAAACCAATTTGAAGAAAAGCCATTATTAATGATCCAATTGTAAATCTCAGTATAGCAACATTTCACTGATGCAATAAAATTTGGACCAAAGTTACACTTTTCTAAAACCGTAAACATAAAGGGCCACTCGATTGAATCGAAAGTCTTTTCAAAGTCCAGTTGGACTAATACACCAGTCTCGTCTAAACGGTCACAATGCTCTATTAAATCCTCTATAAAACGAATACTTTCACCTATAAATCTACCTTTGATAAACCCAGACTGGTCAGGGTGAATAATTTCAGGTATAACTTTTTCTAATCTTTTAGCTAGGGTTTTTGTAAAAATTTTGTAATCGATATTAAGTAGACTGACAGGCCTCCAATTCTTTATTTTTGTAGGGTCTTTACCCTTTTTTCTAATAGTGTTGAAATTCCTCTTCTCTGTGACATTGACAGTAACCCTGTTTGTCGGGAGAAATTTAAACACTCGACTAGTTTTGGTCCAATGCAGTCCCAAAATTCCTTATAAAATTCTGCACTCAGTTTCACAAAGTTGCATTTGATCTCAAGAAAGCTTCCGTTCAATGCAAAAGTCTTGATAAATGTGTTCGTTCTCTTGAGCATTTCCAAACCTTGAAGAATAAAGGTGTATATAAAAAGACTCAAGCAAATTTAGAATTTTAGTAGGATCCGTTACCTCCTCGTTGTTCTCACTAACAAGTCTTTTAATTGTCTTTTTCTCGAAAGAGGATTTTGAAGTGTTTAAAAAGTACGAGTTACTTCTCTCGTTTTTTTTCAATGTATTCTAGTCGCGATCTCAGCCAAGCTCCTTTAGACTTTTCTTCTTCAATAGACTCAATTTCAAGCTTTAATTTTTCATACTCATTTATATCGGCATTACTTTCCTGATCTTTACATATCATTATATCCAGCACTTCTAGTTTTTGAATTAATGTTTGTTCCTTTTTCCTCTTTTCTTTAGCCCTGTTTTTACAATAATTAATCGAATACAGCCTAATGTTGTATTTTGTAGCCAGTCAAATTTAACAAGGACGTTGCTCAGCTCAGGTGTTTCGTCCCAAAGACGTTCTATTAATTTTCTTATTTCTTGGTTATACTTCTCTTCTTTAATTATGCTAGCATTTAATTTCCAAAATCCGGGACCTCTAATGTCTTTATCTAGTAAAATAGATAATTCAATAATAGAGTGATCACTTTTTACCCCCGTTATTATTTTGCTGCTAGTGACTTTATCTATACTCTTTCTCTTAATCAGAAAGTAATCTAACCTACATCTAATCAACGGAGTTTTCTGAGACCAGGTATATCTTCTAGTACCCTTATTTTTATATCTCCAAATATCGACCATATCATGTTTTTCTATCAATTGTTTTAATGAATGTTGACTTTTGAGAGTGTTTTTTGTCCCTCCTTTTTTATCTAAATTACTGTCTAACACAATATTAAAATCCCCACCTAAAATGATTTCGTCCCCATAATCGATGTTCATTAATACTGCGTCAAGGGTTTTGAAAAATATAAGCTTTTCCGATTCGTGGTTCAATGTGTTCAATAATGTTGGTTGGTTTGGTGCACAGAATTGCTTGTCCGGCGCTGCGTGACGTTTCGCAATTAAAATAAATATCTCCCATTCCCCGCTTTACTTTCCACTGGTCAAGATCTGCGTCATCAGCATGGGTTTCTTGAAGCATGTAAAAAGATGCTTTTTTGTTTTTTAAATAATCAAATATTGTAAGAAGTTTTGAAGGGTTGCGGCCTCCTCTTATGTTAAAACACTGTATATTCAATGTGTTTTTCGCGGTCATAATGTCTATAATTTAACCGACAATGGCATAAGACACTGCGAGTAAAGATGGCACTTTCAAGCGCAATTACACTAACGAATAAGTTCTGCGATTGTTGTGGTCGGATAGCAATACCATACACATACAGCCTGTAAAATGCAATACTTATTAACACCCATTTCAAAAAATGGCAGCCTTGCATGGTCAACAAAAATTCTTGGCTGAGTGGCACATTTTGAGTATATACACGCAGACAAAAACACACACACCAAGATTCTACTTGTTTGATTACGGTACCATACACGTCCCGAGGCGTCCCCTGTCTAATCTGACCATTGGACCCCAACTCACAGCATATGACATAAAACACACACATGTATATATCCCGCACGATCTGTATATAAACATCCAACTCCATAAACCGGCAGCCCAGCATGGTCGGCAGAAATAACTTATCGATCAAAACTGCATGAGTAAATACACAAAAACACACCCGCCAAAATAGTATTTGTGTGACTGCGGCCCCATACACTCCCCAAGACAACCCGCGAAATGTTTGGCTATGAGACCACGGCGCATAATATGTTTCATTTAACCCATACACACCCCAAGGTGTTCTATGGCCAATCTGACCACAGAACCCCAAAACACAATATATGACATTAAACGCACATGTATGTATGTCACATTTGATCTGTATATTAACGCCCCACTTCAAAACACTGGCGACCCATCCTGGTCCACAGGAGTTCTTGCTTGATCAAGACTGCCTGTATAGATACACAGAAACCTAACCGCCAAAATTCTAATTGTGTGACTACTACCCCATACACTCCCCAGGGTGACCAGCGAATTGTTAGATTATGACACCACAGCCCTTAATATACTTCCTTAAACCCATACACGCCCCAAGGAGATCCGTGGCTATACTGACCATAAGACCCCAACACGCAATATATGACATAGAACGCATATGAGTGTATATCACGCATGATCTGTGTATTAGCTCCCAACTTCAAAAACCGGCAACCCAGCACGGTCGACACAAGTTCTTGATTGATTAAAACAGCACGAATAAACACTTGAGGAATGGTGTCATTTTATAAAAAAATCATTGTACTTGTTTTTGGTCATCTTCAATTGAAGTTACACTTCGCCTTGAAATTGGTGTGAAGAGAAAACCTTAAAATTGAAAAAAAAAAGAAAAAAAAAGAGAAAACAAAAAAACCAAACAAAGAAACAAAAAAAAAAAAAAAAAAAAAACAGTTGCAGTGATTTTTTCTGCTCTACTTCTTCCTGCTTCCTGGAAGCATTTTTTTGTTGGAGAAGCATTGCTTTCGGTATGACTGCGTCTGCTGGGATGCATCATTTTTTATCTCTTACGCCCTATATATATATATATATATATATATATATATATATATATATATATATATATATATATATATATATATATATATATATATATATATATATATGTGTGTGTGTGTGTGTGTGTTTGTGTTCGTTTTCATCCTCTTCGTAAATCATTTCTTTAATTCTTCGTCTCCCATGGGAGCATTATGGAAATCTGCTGTCCAGTGTAGCTTAAGTTACGTGTGAAACAGTGTTTGATAAGTGTATGAGTGTTTTGTTTCCTTGTTAGATCATTTACCGGTCGCTGTGTTGAAGTTGTATTCAAGTTGTTTTTCAGCGTTTAAAATAAATCATATAAAACTGTAAACCGTGTCTGTTAAGTATTCGAAAAAATATGAATTTTGTTCTGGACGCATTGATTGCGTCTTGGACGCATTGAATTTCTCGTGGAAGCATTGCTGCCATCGTCACTGCGTCCACTGAAGCATTGATTAGCAGAGCAAAAACAGAAAAAGAATCCTTGAGTTGAAAATACCTGACATGTAACAGGAATGTCTCTGCCGCTGAAGTTCGAGGATCCCTACAAAACTGCCGACGCATAAACGACGTCGTTAATCTCTAAATTGCATCGGCAGCGTTTGCAGCGGATTTGAAACATCGTTTATACGTCGGATATACAGTGGAATGTATACGCATTTTTAGAAACATCGTATATGCATCGAAAATGCGTCGGAAAAAAGATGCCGATATTGCCAACGCGTATTATACGTATTTTTTGAACGCCTATAAAACGCATATTTTCCTATGTATAAACGATGTCGGTAATACATCGGAAAAAAGATGCCGATATTGCCAACGTGTATTATACGCATTTTTTAAACGTCTATAAAACGCGTATTTTCCTATGTATAAACGACGTCGGAAATACATCGGAAAAAAGATGCCAATATTGCCAACGTGTATTATACGTATTTTTTATACGTCTATAAAACGCATATTTTCCGATGCTTATTCGACGTCGGAAATTTATCCATTGACGTTTTGTAGGGGTCATTATGAAGAATCAATAGGGGAGCATTATGAATATACTTGAAAATTATCATTTGCCTCAATAAACTATCCCTCAGCAAACATAAAGGACGAAAAGACAATACAAATAACTAAATTTAAAAGCGCCGCGGTAACAAAAAAACGAAAATGTAAGAAGTAAACTTTTTGGGACGAAATAGAAACGTTAGACCACTTAATTACACTGCCGAGGCAGCACCAGCCGCCGTGGAGTAGAGGTATGTTCCGAGCCTAGGATGCAAGAGGTCCCCGGTTCAAACCCGAGTAAGTACTAGTGTTCAGTTGCAATATATAAATATGTTATGTTGTATATTAATATGCTATGGTGTATGTATGAATATGTGAATTATGAATGGTTGGTAAGGGTTCAATGGGTCAGTTAAGGTTAGAAACTGTTTTTTAATGCGCACACGCATTTTTTATACGTCTAAAAACGCATATTTTCCTATTGTCACTTGGTCGAAAATGCGTTGGAAAACCTCGGAAATATGCATTTTATACGCATAAAAATCATCGGATGTTCGTCGGAAATGCATCAGAATATAAACGTATAACCGACGTATAGCCGACGGTTGGTAATACGTCGGATATGCGTCGAATATATGTCGGAGAATATGCGCATAAACGACTAATAAATGATGAGCAAAACGGAAAAAATATGCGTATATCCGACGTATGTTGCCGATATTGCCGACGCATTTTATATGCATCACCGACGTCGAAGAATTTGTAGTGATCAGGTACCGAAGCCTTTTTTTCGCATTGTTCCAATCTGCACTGTGTTGACGCGCTCTTCACATCGGGCATTGATTATCGGGTGCTCAATTGAAATACACATCTAAACAATAAATCATAGATACGTACAACCATACAGACAGTAATTTTTAAATTTCTCAAATTTCTCAAATATGCTACATTTTCGATTTTAAATTACGAAAAACAATTTGCGATCTTTTCGCTTTTGCACATGACAAATCGGCGGTCTTTTCGCTTTCCACGCAGTGATTTATCAATTATTTTCGCCTTTTACCTTTTCACTTTTCACCTTTTCACGTGGTATAATGTGCGGTCTTTTTCTCTTTTCACATCGTCCCCCACTACCATTAGGTTTCGGATTAAGTACACCTCCCTCTCCAACACCCTCCGCTCGTGGACCGAACCTCTGACTCGTGCAGCAGCTATCCCACTTTCTTATCACCACTGGAGTCTGTTTCTTAGGCCTAGGATGCTGATTACACAGAAATTATCTCACTCACGTTGTATGAGCAGGCGGGTTTGTGAACCGCCAGGCTTTTAAGCAAATGCACGAAGGCACGTTTTGCCATGATTTGGAATGACGCTGATGATAAATTCCGGAACCAATCAAATGCCGTTTCACATAGTTTATGTAGGTAGATCAAAATGTTTGGTTAAAAACATTGGCCTAAAATGCTGCTTACACATAGAATGTCAGAAAAACACGTTAAAAGAAAAAACTGCACTCGCGTTATCACCGTGTTTTATGTGGCACCTAAGTACTTTTTTCTTTCTCTCTCTCTCCTGGAATAGTTATAAACACAAGCAAATGCATGTTTAAACACGGGTTCACGGAAATAGATGACTGAGTTCTCGACGGATATCATGCCAGGTGGGATTATTTAATGTCTTTTCACGTGTATTTATAATTAAAATCAACCTCTTCTCTATTTCCTATTGTTTGCATTAACAGTTTCTGAGAAGACAGATGTAACACGTCAAATAGCCAATCAGTGAGCGAGCAAGCACTTTGCTTTTTGAGTTTCTTTGTAACAAACTTTGTTTAATTATCAAAGGTTAGAAAACCGTTAGAAGATTTTTTCTCTAAATATTATTCTGCGGTTTGTTTTTACAACACGTGTGTACACAAACGTTGCTTAATCTAAACAAAATGCCGCTGTAACGCAGTCTCAAAAGAAATCAAAACCAACAACGACTTTGCAAAAATGAATGTCTTCTAAAATCTGGATAAGATTTCAAGTGACATTAAAGGATAATCTTTGACTTACTCATATCTGGAATTTAATGGTGAAAGTTAAAAAATGCAGCCAAGGAAAGCCACTTGTACAGAATATTTTGTTGGCCATTTTATGGCAGGTGGAATTTTAAAAATACTGCTATTTTTTGTGGTATTTCTTTCTACACAAAACGTTCATGCTAACCCACCGATAACAGAGTCACCTGTGCCTTCCACGCGCAAACCCACCGAGTCCCCTTTCACGGAATCGGTAGCATCTGGCGAAGCAGTGGTCGAAGACTTTATTGATCGCTACCAAACGACAAATCTCGTGGATCTCATTTTTGTGCTAGATAGAAGCGGTTCCGTACCGCCGAAAGGTTGGGGAGCCGTCACTAATTTCATTCGGGACATTCTGCAGCATTTCACCGTCGATCAGCATAATACTCGTGTTGCTATAGTAACCTATAGTTCAGAAGCTATTGTTGATATCAATGATCTGGAGCCACGGTTTCTCAGCAGTCTGGAAAATAAGTGCACATTAAACAGACGCATAAAAGAACTTATCGAACCAAAAATACCTTACGGATATACATCAACCTACGCGGCGTTAGATAAGGTTTATGAAATAATTCAGGATGCACGTAATAATTCAAAGAAAGCTGTGCTTGTGCTAACAGACGGGCGGTCAAACGTCGGCCCACCACCCGTTAAAGCTGCATTCAATATCCTATCCTTAAAATGGGATTTACAATGGGATGAAGCCTTATTCGGCCCTCAGGTTGAGATTTATGCCTTCGGGATAGAGGAGGCGTACATACCCGAGTTGCATTCTATTGCGTCGGCCATTCCCAACCATACTTTTCTCATTCCTAGTTTTGAAGCCTTTGAAGATTTTGCTCGTAGTTTGCATGGCGGTAAGTTGTTGACCATTTAACCAAACTTTTTAGAACAGGCGCTCAATTTGGTAGTTTCTCCTGACACGTTCTTGTTACTTGGACATTGACAAATGATGTTGCAAATGGTAAGTTTTTGTGAATAAACGAGAGCCTTTGTTATGAATTTGCCAACGAGTAGCCGTTGAATTTCTTCTCAGCTTGGGAATTCTGCGTTGTTATTCAGGATATTTCCTACAAAAATGTTTTAAAAATATGTGTAAACGAATCTACTCCTTTTTGAGGTTTGAAGTTTTAAGGCTCATTAGGCATAAGTAAGCAAAGTCCCAACGGAACAACTTGTGCTATCTGTAACCTAGAAATTATCATTTCTATACCTTCTTATCTTCTCTATGAGACTGGATCATCGTTCTTGCCGAAACGTTGAATAATCAGAAAGTCAGTGGAAAGACTTATTCTACTGGCGCTATGAGGAAGTGCTATAACAAAATCATAACCAAAAAGGTTTGTTTTGTTCCTGACCATAACGTCTTTTTGAACATGTGACACAGATGTCAAAAACGTTTTCACACGTTTCATAGACGCTGGGATCCCCGAAAATATTATTGCAGAAATTGAAGCCAATTTGGCATTTCCAGAGAGCAGGCCAAACCCGGGGATGTACACGAGCGCTTAGAAATGTCACTTTTCAGACACCCCTGATATGTTGTTCTTACCAACGTCTACATAACGTCCTTCTAACGTCTTCCCAATGTCGTAGAGCGTTGAGTGTTTACTGTACAGTGGTGAAGATAGCAAATATAGCATGTTCTAAGCCCAGTCGCCATGTTTATGTTTTTGGAATAGCAAAAACCAATGGAGTGGCGCATTTTGTATCTACATAAACAAAATAAGTCAATTCTAAGTAGCTCATTTCCGGTATCGCTGGAACGGGAGTTACTTTAGGCACGTCTCCTGGTAGCACTGGAATTACTTACTACCTGTTCCACAAATCACAAGATCTCCAATCACGTTCTGCGTCTCGCAATGTCAGTCGTAACTCACAGCACCAGTGAACATCTCATTGACCGTTCAAACTCAAACAAATTCAAACCTTTTTTTGCTAAATGGTCATATCTGTTTGTTTCTCAAACGAAGCAATTGTAGCGATGACGTCGAGATCTTAAGTAAAAGTGGAATCAACGCCACCATGTTTATTGGAATTTCTTTCAAAAATGAGCAGACAGGAGTCACACTTAACCAAAGAAGAGTAATGACCTTTCTTTGACTTAACCTAAAAAAGGAGACATTAAAAGTATGATAAAGTGGGCAATATTTCTAAGAACATTGGAGTGCATTAATTTGCATTCGCACCCCTTCTTCTGTGAAGTCTGATCCATGCATAGTATGTCTCTACTGTAGAGCGTGTAAGTTTCACTGACTGTGCGCCAGCGACATTTCTGTCCATACTGTCACTTCGATATGGCTTAGATAAGGGTGCTGGACTTTAATCTCGGCTTAACGAAGCTAACTGGCTTAAGCCTGCGTGAGTGCTTTTTGTATTTCAACTAAAAAATTCCTTAGTTACACCAAGTGATTGTTATGCGGCCGTATAAAAAGCAACAGTACCCAGAAGAGAAAGTCTGGCGCCACATGTTACGTGAGGACAAAGACAGGTTTTTTCTCTTCATTTCATAGGTAAACAGAAAGAGACGTGGATTTCCACGCGCAACTCATTTGAATGTGGCGCGTGTTCTGGTGTGCACGCGCAGTGCATGTGCGGTGCAAAAAGCGGCGAGTACGCGTGTCTGTGTGGACCCGGATTTCAGCGCATTAACAGTCAGTGCGTCGGTATGTATGACGCCAGTCTCGTGCTAGCATATTAAAATATGTGGCTCATTCGCATTTTGCGTCATTCAAGGCATCGCGGATTGTCATGTGGAGTTTGTAGTCAAACCATTTTAAAAAGCGACTCTGTCGATTAAGGAACTTTTGGCTATACTGGTTTAGCTAGGCACACTTATGGACATGTGGTCATATTTTTAGACTTCATAGTTGTATAACATTATAACAGTGCAAAAAGGGTTTTGGCGGATGATCCTGGATTTTTCAAAAGGGGTGGGGTGAGTCGTGGTGGAAACAAAATTTTACCAATAACACATAAGCAGATCGGAAGGGTGGTTGGTGGGGGGAGGAAAAGGGGATGTGGGGAGGGGGGGGGGTCCCTGGATCCGTCAGTGAGTCTTACTCAAGAAAATCCGCATTGCGCATTTATGTTGAGAGAACATTTAAATGACGAATGGATGTCTCTAATATATATAGCTATATCTAAAAAAAAGCAATAAATAAATCTGAGAAAATAAATGGTGTTGTTGAAAGCTGTAACTTGACAAGATAAACATTTACCAGAAGCACACAAAGGAGAGTGCTTAGAATTACACAAACACACACACACAAACACATACTGACATATTCATGTTGGCAAAAGAAGGGATAAGGGCATGATAACGCAACCAGACAATTATTTCTGTGCACTTTTTTCAGCTGTTTTGTAATGCAGCACGTAACCGTAGAAGCGGGTTCATTGGAAGTCATTGATTTTGTTGGGCATAAAAACTGGAGAAAATAAACCAGATCATAGTTCATAGTGCGCATGCTCTGACTAAAATCCTGTTCGCTTTCAAGGAAACGAAAATTAAATGAAACAAATGAGAAAAAAGTAGAATTTTTTTCTCGTGGAATTTGAACGTTTGAATAAGTTTATCTTCAATATTTTGTAGAAAAAAATCTCCAAAAGCTCTTTATTAATTGTAGTTTTTAATACTCTCATACATTTCTCACTTCCAAAACTAGTAACCTGTTTTTCCCTCCGCTCTCGAAATCTCCCAAAAATGTGTTCCCAGTGAGTCTGTTTTTATTCATTAATTACTTATTTGTTATTACACTATCATTCTCATATAACTGAAATATTACAGAAGTATTTTTTAAACCACGGGGTATAATTTATTGAAAATTTGAAAAAAATATGTGTCCACACCGAAGTAATTCATTTCAAACTTGAGAGAATTTCGATGCCTCAAGCGGGATATACAAATCAACTTTGTTTTCTTTCTAGTGCAACGCCTTTGCTTCAATTCATGAAGAAAACTTGTTTTTGTTTCGGCCACGTAGGAGAACTTTTGCTTCGGAATGGGCCATCAATCGTGATGCTAACTCTTCTCCAAACACCAAAATACCGTCCGGATTCCTTCTTCCCGCCTTCCTCTCCTGCTGTTCCTCTCAGAATATCACCAAAACAGTTAAAAAAAAGAAACATTTGCAACTCGCCTATTTCGTTGCAACCTTTCGTTGCAATCACTTGTTATAGAATGCAGCAGAGGATATTATAAAGAATCATTCTCGCTTGACGCCTGCA
Organism: Protula sp. h YS-2021; assembly: GCA_949752745.1. NCBI lineage: Eukaryota > Metazoa > Annelida > Polychaeta > Sabellida > Serpulidae > Protula > Protula sp. h YS-2021. Next base: position 72,910,690 of record OX457027.1, read on the forward strand.
TCCCTTGCCCAGAGGATACAACTACGGAGTACAGAGCCAGTACATCGGCGGACAAATGCCACCTCATGCCAGGTATTCTTGTAGAGCGTAAATATGAGTGTCGCCTCAGCCAAATTATGCGAGTAGAGGGTAAATGTGGGTGCCGCCTCATCCAAGGCATGTGAGTAGAGGGTAAATGTGGGTGCCGCCTCAGCCAAAGTATGCGCGTACAGGGTAAATATGGGTGCCGCTTCATCCAAGGTATGCGCGTACAGGGTAAATGTGGGTGCCGCCTCAGCCAAAGTATGCGAGTAGAGGGTAAATATGGGTGCCGCCTCATCCAAGGCGTTCGGGTAGAGGGTAACTGTGGGTGTACCCTCAGCCAAAGTATATGATTAGAGGGTAAATGTGGATGCCGCCTCATCCAAGGCGTACGGGCAGAGGGTAACTGTGGGTGTCCCCTCAGCCAAAGTATATGATTAGAATGTAAATGTGGGTGTCGCTCAGCCACAGTATAAGAATAGGGGGTAAATGTACGTGTCGCCTCATCCAAGATGTACGAGTAGAGGGTAAGTGTGGGTGCCTCCTCCATTAAGGTTATTGTAGATGCCGCCTCGACCAAGGTATACCAGAGGGGGGAACTGTAGGTGCTGCCTTATCCAAGGTATAGGGGTAGAGGTTTAGTTTATGTTCAACATAAATTTGGTTACCCTCTCATCCCTGTTAACGAATGGAGGGTAAACGTAAACGAGTAGAAGGTACAAGGTAAATGTATGTGTCTCCTCATCCAAGATACAATGTCAAGTGACTCAAGTACAGAATTAGATAGTAATGGTGTTGGTGCCAGTATAAAAGTAGAGTATAAGTGGCAATGTACATAAATGAAGCTAACTGCAGTTGTCAGTCCATGCCAGTAACAGAAGGAGAGGGTAACTCTTCCGAGGTGCCAAGTCATCAGAAGTACAGTATGAGAGACTAATCACCACTTGTCAGGTTTAGATTTGAGGGTAGCTGTAGATATCGCCTTAGACCAGTTGCAGTAGTAGAGAGCAACTGTGGGTTTTGCATCACGCCAGTAATGGTTGTTGCATGAGTGGCCTAATCCTTGGTACAGTAAAGGAGGGTAATTTGGATGTTGGTACAGTGGTAATGGGTACTTGCTGATGCCATCTTATATTTAAGAACAGGAAAATGAGCAAAAGGAAAGTCAAAATAGTGAAGAGTAAAATGCCTTACTCTAAAATAGGAGTGGATAACTAGATATCGTCTCATCCCAATTCTACTATTAGTAGAGGACAGCTGTAGGTGCTGCTTCAAGCCAGGTGCACAAGTAAAGTGTGAGTTTATGAGAGAGTGAAGGATTGAGACATCAGCACGTTGAGTTTTGATCGGGCAAACTCAACGACTACAATTGATCATTTAGATATTGAAAGAATTACTATACCTCTAACAGGTACACAGTCTTAAGCGTTTCTGAAAACTGTTCTTGTAGGAATGCGTGAATGTCCAGTCTTGGATCCAGTGCCCAACGGCTATCTATTCTACGCTCCGGGTTCACGATTTGACGAGACTGCTCCAACTAAAATCCCGTGCCTGAACGTGAAAGATGGTAATTCTTGTCACCACGCGTGCAACGAAGGTTACTGGCTCGATGGCTCCCCTGTCATGATCTGTAAAGACACTGGCCAGTGGCAAGGGACACCACCCACATGTAGAGGTACATCAACATATTCATGTCGTTATTTGCCGTGATATAGTTCGTGTGGTCTTATATGATGTGAAAAAATCTCAGTGAGAAAATAAGAGTAAAGGGTTGTTCCCATTCGAATTTCGCATATGAGATCTTGAAACAATGCAAGATGCAGCTTAAATCTCAATTCAGTCTCAACTGCCGAGAAAACCAATTAGAAAACAGGTAAGAGCAAAGTAACTATCTCATACACGTGTGCATGAAGACAAAACGTCTATTTATCTCATATTTTGCCAATATATGCTTTTGAAATGATTTATTTGCTCCCTTTCTTTACAATGTTTTCAGTGGTTGACTGCGGACCAATCGAAAACCAGACCGGTTGGAGAACATTGGTTAATGCTGAAATCACGTTGTTGAATAACACCACTGTGTTTGGCTCTGTTATTGATGTAACATGTTTGGCAAATACTGTTCCACTTGGTAGCACCACATGGACTTGTGACCGGCATGGACAGTGGACAAAACCCTGGAACTTCCAATGCGCAAGTAAGGGACATCTATAAAGTATGCACACACGGGTGGTTCGTTTTAGTGGTTGATGTTTGTTTCGGAATAACAGACTCGGAATTGTGTTCTTTATGGGAACGTCTTGAGTGACGGCTGAGTTCATTCTGTTGTGTTGGTATGACTTGGGGTGTGTTGGAGAAAATAAGAGCCGCATGACAGCACTAAATTTCATGCTAAAATACACTAATACATCTGAATTTAGACCATCTCGTACTTGAGACCACGTTTGGTTGTTTCGTTCGAGCTTGTCATCCGCTCTCGCTTCAAAACTGTCTGTAAGATTCTAAAATAAAAATAGTAATAATACTGCCTATCAGACAAAAATTTTGTTTAGTTATGATGGTGGCTTGTATCGGAATTATTGTTATTGCGTTTCAGCTGTGTATTGCGGACCTGTCCCACATGTAGACTTTATGAAGACATCACCTGCCGATTGTGCCACTTCAAAACAAGAGTACAGAACAGAATGCCATCTTGTCTGTAAAGACGGATTTGAGTTAATTGGTGTAGACAAGCTGCAGTGCGGTTTTAACAGGAAGCCTGTTTGGGAACCAACGGAAGTGATGCCATACTGCAAAGGTACGAGTATAACGATAAAATCACACGAGCTGGTGGACTGATCCGAAAAAACCTTCCTGCAACCTCTATAGCCGCGAACCACATTGAATTTACCACAGACTTTCTGTATAACTTCCGGCATTCTGGCTTATTCCGTACATCTAGCTGGGCCAAACCAACAATTGTTTCACAGAGTTTGACCCCTGACGACTAAAAATGAGGACTAAAATAGGGGTTGACCAATTCAAATTTTTGCGACAACTTTACAAAGATGATACCCCATGGCCCGGCTTGTCCACATGCTAAAACTCAACGCTTTTCGACTGGAAATTGAAACTTGTATTAAAAATTTAAAAATAAAACTAGAAACATGCCGCGAACAAAATTAATTTGAAATAAAAATCTATATATATATAATCTCTTCCACTGTCCTTCTGTCCATTTTAAGTCACGTTATAGAAATTTATCTTCACAACAGAATTCCATAGCCCTATGTTTTCGAATAGAATTCCTGTTTATGGGCAACCAGGAAATGATTTCATTGTGGTCCGGTGTAACAGTATATCTTGCCCCCTGTTCAGCTTCGCCCCCGGGGGAATCTAGCTAGGCTATCTTGCCCCTTCTGGGATATTCTGGGATATTCTGCCCCCCCATCTCGGATATTTTGCCCTCCCCCCTAAAATAAAAGTTATTTTTAGCTGTATTTTAAGCTAGACTAGGCTTTCTTGCCTCCCTCTGGGATATTCTGCCCCCTGTTCAGCCCCCCCTAGGATATTTTGCCCCCCCCTAAAATAAAAGTTTGTTTAGTTGTATTTCACATAATGGGTAATCCGTCTGTATACTCACTCTTCTTTTTCTTATTTTTACCAACACTACACTCCCGGGTATGGTCTTTAACCCTCCTGCAGCAAAAGCGCAGTGAACTGCAGTGAATTGTGTAAATGACTGTTGCACAGAAGAAATTGTGCAAATGACTGTTGCACCGAAGAAATTGTACTGTATAGAGATCATTTACCATTAAAAGTTCTGTTGCAGTTAAGTCTTTGTTTCATTTATTCGTTTTTTATGGAGGAGGCAAAATATCCCAGAGGGGGGGGGGGGAGATAGCCTAGCCTAGCTTCCGCCGGGGGGGGGGGTGTACAAGGAATCTTTCAGAGCTGCACTTCTCGTTTGGTTTAAAAAGGGATTATTATTTGAAAATTAGCATTTCGCGTTAAGTGGTGTGTTAAAGAGTCATGGACACTTGTCCCTCCCTCCTGCTGGGCTGAGTTCCTATGTACACGTACTGGCAACGCGGTGTTGTTTAAGAAAAGCATTACCGTAAGAAAAAATACAGTTCTAAGATAAACAACCTTGGAAGTTCACGAACGCTTCTTGAAATTTTCCCTTAACACAGACTTCGTAAAACGCTTTTTCTGAAAGAATTCAAATGTCACGTTAATTAATTTGTAAATCGCAAGTCTTGAAAAATTGTAGATAAAATCAATGATATATCATCTTTTCAATTGCACAAAGACGTTTTGCCGCCGGCGATCACGTGTCCTCATGACATGACTAATGTCATGGTGGCACAGTGGGGAGACAACAGCACCGTGGTCCACATCGACGAGCAAGACGCTCTCGTCGAGGATAACTCCAACAACTATACAGTCGAGGTATGACCTGCCCTCCCCCCCCCCCCCCCACCCAACCCCTATCTTCCCTCCAAAAAAGCAGATAAGACAGTCCTGCCTCAGCATGTATGCCCTCTCATACATAACATATGGAACTTGCCTATTAGGCTAACGTTTTATTTCGTAAAACGAGTTTTTACGAGTAAAAGCGCAATTCGCGTTCTCCACTTTTAATGGGTTTCCCTTCCAGTAATACATACCACGCAAATAAAAAAAGAACTTTTTGAGGTACCGTTTAAGATATCTTAATCCTTCCATCCCTCCTTCGACCAATCAGGATGCCCGAGACGTCATCTGCTAGTCTCGTAGAAACGACATTCCCTTTTTAGCCCTAAACGGCGGTAAAACACGCCCAGGCTAGCTGGCGGAAGGAGGGTGTGGTAAGATCAAGTTAAAAGTGGAGAACGCGAATTGCGCTTTTACTCGTAAAAGCTCGTTTTACGAAATGAAACGTTAGTTTTACTTCGCAAAAGCTTTGAATTCGCTTATCTCCACTTTTAATGGGACTTGAGTCCGGAGCAGGGGAGCCTGCCATTCTTGAACTGCCCAAAAAGGTCGCGAATTACACTATGGCTTGTAAAAGCTCGTAGTTTAAAATAAAAGAGTCCTGGGCACTCGAGGCATAAGAAGTAATAAAACTTGTTAGTTAAGTTTCAATTCTTTTAATGATTTTCTCAGTTAAGTCCGGAGGCGTACCATTCCGGTCCTTTAACAAAAGTAAAAATCAGAAACAAAGTAAATATCACAGCAACTGTCAGTTGAGATGAGAAAGGCTTCCAATCATGCCTTCCTCTTTGAGAACTATCACCATCCCCCTCCAACCGCCCACCGGATGGATCCCTACCTCAAGTTCTCACTATTCACTTGCTATGTATTGATGAACAATTAAGTTTATTTAGAAGCACTACAATACGATCGTAAATCGTAGGATTTACGCAAATAAACTCTTTGACACTTCGAGCGCCGTAACTGAAATGCCTAACAAGACATGCTATTCATACTTGGAGAAAGAAAGACTCTGTTGTCTAACTTTTCTTCCACCAAATTTTTCTAAATTATCACGTTTATACGAAATAAACTTGTAAAGATTGACTAGATAGTTCTAAAACTACTGAAAATCACCACAAAATGAAGCACAGACACATTTTCAGCTAATTGTGACTGTTTCCCTATATGGGGCCGTTATGGTCCCATCATTCCATAATGACACTACGGTCTCTTATGCTATAGACACCAGGCCGGTCTTCCGGTCTTCCGGACACAAGCGGGTGTATGGTCACTGCGGTACGTCAGGGACCGATACGGTCCCCCCTTTCCTTCTGGAAGGAATGAAGAAAGAAGTGCCAAAGAAAAGCTTAACAAACCCGAGTAGCCTTAAGACCAAAGACTGGGTTGAACTCGTTGCACATACGATACTGAACACTTCGGAGTATATAGAATGCTTAATTAAAATTAATCGTCCAGCGTTTGCTCGTGACTTAATATAAGCACAGAGCCGAAATGGTCCGAAGGACCTACACGAAAACGAAATGTCCAGAGTAAGAAGGACGAGTCCTTCTTGTAGGCTGTTACTTTCTTGGCTTGTTATTGTTGTTACTATTCCCGTTGCGGCCCTTGGAAAAGTTGCCCTTCTGCTTGCCCTTGTTCTTGAATTCGGGGGAAGCGGACCTACAACAGAAACCATTAGCCTGTAATGGTCATCTCTGAAACCACGAAAGGTCCTAATGGATATAAACCAGACAATTCCTCTTGTGAAAAGTCCTTTAGATAATATTTGACAAAGGAGTTGGGGGAAGCCCAACAACCCGTTTTTAGTATATCTGAAAGAGGCACATTTCGTACGGCACTGAGGGAATTAGCTACTTGCCTTACCTGATAGGCCTTGACGGTCAATTCCCCTGACGGGTTCGGGTCAATTTGTGTCTCGTCATAGGCTGCCAAAATGATCTTTTTAATATAATTTGAGATAGATTGCTTCGAAAGATCTTTGTTAAATTTTGGCATGAAAGAAATGATGAGTGCCTTCTGATTTTCTGATCTATAGGCCTCTGACATTTCTAAGTACTTACGCAGAGCCTTGACGGGACACAAAGAGACCAAGCGGTCGGTGTCGAGATCCTCTGGTAGGGATGGAACGGTAATGTGATCGAACGTACCCATCCCCTGGGTCAGAATATGGGTTTTTCCCATAAATCCCGCTCTGGGGACTAGGGTGACCTTCTCCCACGTGCCCTTGTCTTTATTTACCTTTCTGTCTAGGCCATGAATTTCGCTTCTTCTTTTGCCCGACGCTAACGCTAATAAAAACGTGAATCTTAACGTTGCATTTTTTGCTGAAATCACATTTTCACTAAAAATGTCTGGGTGTTGAAGGTACCGTAAGACTAAAGATAAATCCCATTGCGCTATGTTAGATGGGCAGGGTGGGGAATTAACTTTAAAATGTCTTACTAACTGTGAGAGGGATGCATCTTCACCCGGGTCATAACCTGTGGATGCTTTGAGTCTCGATCCTATAGCAGCCCTATAGCCCTCGATGGAACATAACTTTGATTTCTCTTCAGTAAAAAGGTGATCGAGGAAGTCCGCTACCACTGCTGGGCTAGCCTGAAACGGGTCCAGCTTCGAGTTGCTACACCAAGCGGCAAATTTATTCCACTGGGATCTGCAAACCTTGGCCGTAGAGCCCTTGTGACTGTTTACTATTTTCTCCCTCACCTGTTTAGAGAAGCCCTTGTTCTTCAAGAAGGACTGGTCAGACACCACAGGTGGAGATTCAGCAAGTGAGGGGAGGGGTGGAAGTGGTACCAATGGGGTTGCGATAGCAACTCGTCGTGGCATGGGATCCGTATCGACCTCACTACCTTGCAATGGAGTAGGAGGGCGAACTACGGGGCTTCCGGTGACCACGGGGCAATGAGCAATAGAAACGGTGGTTTCAAATCGATTACCCTCTGTAGGACTTGGCCTAAAATTGCTTGTGGGGGAAAGGCATACAGTACTTCGTCCCTTGGCCACTGACAATTGAGAGCGTCCACTGCCCAAGCTGCTGGGTCCGGGCAAGGGGACACATAACGGGAAAGTTGGGTGGTCATAGCATTTGCAGACAGATCCAGGGTCCGGGCACCCCATGGGGATTGACGTGCTACCTACCGAAACGACCGAGGGGCTAGGCACCATTTGGCGTTGATAACTTGACCCTGTCTGGACGCTAAGTCCGCTAAGACATTTAGTTTCTCGGCCAAGTGACGGGCGGAGACGGTCACCCGCTCCTCCCTGGCCCTTGTGAGAATCTGAAATGCGAGTTTGGACAGGAGTCGTGATTTTGTGCCCCCCTGCTTGTTGAGGTAAGCTATGGCTGTTGAATTGTCTAACCGAAAAAGGACTGCCCTGTTTCTGAGTTGATCGGTCAGTTTGGTTAAGGCAATCCAGACTACCCGAAGCTCCAGCCAGTTTATGTGATAGGAATGGAGCGAGGGTGGCCACTTGCCCTTCCATACTGACCGTTCCAATAGATTCCCCAGCCCGAGTGAGAGGCGTCGGTCTGAATCTCTATCTCTGGGGTGGGGTGCTGAAATGGCATTCCTTCGGACATGATTAGAGGATCGCACCACCACCGTAGGGATTGGAGAGTTACCTGTGAAACTTGCATCCTTGCTGCGGCTGAACGACCCTGATGTAATGCCCATCTCACCTGGCTTTGAAATGGTCTGTATTGGAGACGGCCCAGAGGGACTGTCTTCTCTGTTGCCACTAACAGGCCAAGAAGAGATTCCATGGCCTGTAGTCTCACCTTTCTGCCGGGGGAGATACCTGCTTCCGCAATTCTTTGACGGCGTTCCGGCGTAGGGAACGCCCTTGCTATTGCCAGTTCCCAGAACTCCCCTAGAAAGGTAATGGACTGTTTGGGGGTTAGTTCGGATTTGGATAAGTTTACCACTAGACCTACCTCTAGAGCTTTGTGAACTAAAGACATTGTATGCTTCTCGGTTACCTGTCTGTCTTGATTCGCCAGAAACCAATCGTCTAGATACTGAAAGACTAACATCCCTTCTAGACGTGCCCAAGTTTTCAGTACTTTCATGACCTTGGCGAAAACGTACGGGGCCGTAGCCAGACCGAAGGGAAGTGCCAGAAACCAAAAGCGTTTTTCCCCTACTTGAAAGGCTAGAAACTTTCTTGCCGAGCGGTGAAGAGGGATATGGAGGTAAGCGTCGGAGAGATCTATGGAGGTACCCCACATTCCTTCCCGTAATGACCCCTTTATCACCTGGGCCGTATCTATCTGAATGGTGACCACTCGGAGAAAAACGTTTATGGGGGAGAGGTCGATTACTAGCCTCCACCCCCCGGATTTTTTGGGGACCAGAAAAACTCTGCTTAAAAAACTCAATTGATTTTCTGGCATTTCCCCGATCGCTTGTTTTTGTGACAGACTCGATAGCATTTCCTGAAGAGCTAAGTCCTTTTCTGGGTCCGTCTCCACGTCTCCCTTTCGGTCTCGTTTGAATGGTAGGGAGTAACCTCTCTTTAACCAACGTACTACCCTTCGAGACGCCCCCATCTCTTCCCATTGCTGCCAAAACTTTCCTAGTGTCCCTCCTACGGGCAAGGATGCGTTTAGGGAGAGTAAGCTTTCTAGTTCGTTTAAGCTTGTTAAAGTATCGCCAGGAGACGAGGGAATCCCGTGGCGGTACTTTGATTGGTTGCTACCTGAACGACTGTGGAGACGGACGCTCTGTCTTGCTGCCGAAGCTTGGTTTCGGTCTTTTGACAGGAGGTTGTTGTGGTTGAGCACTCGGCTTAGTCTGTGCCGGTGAGGACTGTTGTGGTCGCTTCCTCTTCAGTGGGCGTTTGAAGGAGGAGCGAGACATCCTGGACATGAGGGCGTAATCTTGAGAAAGTGAGCGGCTTTCCTGGTTTACCCTCTCTATCTCGGGGGGAGGGAATAGTTCTCGTTCCCCCAGGATAGGGGCGTGACGCAGATCCCGTAGGCCTTTGACACTAGACCAGCAGTGCTGGAGAAAGGCGTCCCGACGTAGGTAAATTATTGACGTCATCAAGAAGGTGGAGAGTTTGACCACGTCCCGGGTAGCTAAAGCTAGGCACTCCATCAATTTCGAAGACACCGGATCACTGAGGCGCAATTCTTCCCAACGGGACTTCAGTGCTTTAAGAGTGTGGTCTTGGAAAGACATAATGTTCAGGATGTGACGAGAGGAAGCCTCGATGGTCTTGGCGTCTTTCTCCACTAATGGAATGTCTGAGTCACTACGCACTGTAGGCATCCAGACCGTGCGCTTCACGGGTTGTTCAAGTGCCTCTAGGGGAATTTTCTCATCCGCTGACCGATATGGGCCTGGATGTACTAGGCAATGCTTAGATAAGTAGAAACGAGACAGAGTACGACCCTCACCGGCATCCATCTTCTTGAATTCCTTCGCGCGGACCGTGACAGCATGAGCAACGCCCTCGCTGGTGGCTAATGCGATGAAGGAGTCCTGTTGTGGTGGAGCGGCCTGAGATGTCATACGGATGGGCGGATCCTCCTTATCTAAATGTGGGGAGCCACAGGAGATCTCTGCTAAGCGGGCTCTTGGATGGCATCCCTGAATGGTACGTCTTCTGGTGCGATCGTGGAAGCAGAACTCGAGGGGGTCGCGTCCTCGATCGATGGGGCAAGGTCTGGTGGAGAGGGAGTTCGGATGGGGCGTCTGCCCGCTGCCGCTGGGTCTCTCCAAAGTCGTTGCCCTTGACCGGGGGAACGCACCTGCCCCATAGCCCGTAACGGTAAATGGAAACGGGACTGCCCTGGGGTACCCTCGGATTCTCCTTTCCCGTCTTCAACCTCCGACTCCTGTTCGTCAGATGCTGCTTCTGGGAGTTGAGATTGTGGTAATTGTGACATGTGGAGTTCCCCTGATGGGGTGTAAATTTCTTTCTCCCTGTTGCTTGGGACTGTGGCTAGGGGAGAAATATCTATCGGCCCGATTTCCTCGTCACCTTCCAGCAATGCAGAGACTTGGCCCGAGGGGGGGCACGCCCACAGAATCTTCCTCACTGATGGTGACCGTCTCGGGAATGTCCACGCTAGGGTCCAGTGGGAGGTGAGGTAACGGCGAGCCCGACATCGTTGCCACTGACTGAGCCTCCGAAGGAGGACGAGAAACCGTGGCTGACGGTTTAGGCTTCCGTTTCTGACTAAGCAGATTCTCCTGCTTCTGTACTTGACTTTGTAAATCCAAAAGTTGCTTTTGCATTTGCGACTGCAGAGATAGGAACGCTGAAAATTCACTCGGAAGACGCTGCAGCTGAGGAGGGGGGATAAATCCTCTGGGAATGCTTAACTGGCCTGCAACAGCTGAAAGAACTGTTCCCGTATCCCTATGTGTCACAGTTACTTGTTCCACAGACGGAGACTTGAACGACCCCTCCGGACTGCCACTGGGTTTCACTCTGGGAGATGATGCCCATGCCTCACGGAGAAGATCCCGTTCTTGTCCTTCCGGGATATCCAATTCCGCCACAGTTTCCGAAAAAGCACGTCCTTTACTCTTTGATTTCTTATGCTTTTTAGCTGGTGTAGTGGACTCCGATTCTGCACCAGTGTCAACGTGTACGGGGTGGAGACCTGGCCCAGAATAACGGAGCTCGCCTTTTTCATGGTATCCTGAATGAATTCACGGGTAACAAACGAGGCTGAAGAGAGGAATTTGCGCTTATCCCTCCTGCGTTCGTTCTTGGCTCTATTCCGTAAAAGGGCTTTCCAATCCTCTGGAGTAAGATGTAGACACTCGTCGCACGGGTTGTCTTGCTCGCAGAGAGGCATACCGTTGTTCCGTCTGCAGCGATCGCAGATGGAGTGAGGGTTACACGAAGTTGGAGGATGGATACACTGAGGCAGCAACGGTTGAGAGTGCAGACTGGCCTCTGTCATATCTGAAATGCAAGCAGAGGAAAAACATCGATGAGTATATGTAGTATAAAATACCTAACATACTACATATCTCCGTGCTTTGCTTCAACTGCAAGCTTTAGCCCTCCAAGCCGTGTTCACAATCGCTTAAACACCGCAATGACTCGATGGGTCTAAGAAAACGACGAAAGGAAACGTTTCCTGGAACGGTAGCGTTCCGGGGCCGTAACGGGCTGGACCGTAATGGAGCTTCCCGTGTTGGGTATGGATCTCTCTTGCCTCCAATGGAACCCTGAGACCATCGGACCGTCACGGGCAGTAAATCCCGTTTGACCGAAATGGTCTTCTGGTACCCGTGACCGTATGACCACAATGGGAAAACGGTCCTGGCAAGGAAAAAGACCATCAGACGTCACAGAAAACGTCTCTTTCGTCGGAAAAACCTGCTCTACAAAGACTGAGAAGCGACCCACGGAGTAAAGCTTAAGCAAAACTGGCAATTTCCGCGATGACACAGCCGGCTGGTAAAGCTTGGAGTCTGATCAGGTCCAGCAGCCTGAAAAGATCCTACTCCTAGACGAACTGAGGTGGAACTGGTAAGTTCCCCCATCTGAAAGAAGGTGGAGAAGAGGCGCACTTCTCGGGACTAGAAAGTGTCTCCGTGATCGTGCAAACTCAATCTAACCAGATCGAAGAACAAGATGTCGAATTATTACACTTCGGCTCAATAAATTTATCCCAACGCACAACAATAGATACAGTAATCCATTAGGTAGTGAATTAGGTAAGAAAAGAAGCAATTCGCACCTTAAACCAGTTCCCTTGCTGCAAAAAACAGGCAGCACACAGAATGGCGTGTTGAACAGACGCCACGCAAAAAGGGAATGTCGTTTCTACGAGACTAGCAGACGACGTCTCGGGCATCCTGATTGGTCGAAGGAGGGATGGAAGGATTAAGATATCTTGAACGGTACCTCAAAAAATTCTTTCCTTATTTGCGTGGTATGTATTACTGGAAGGGAAACCCATTAAAAGTGGAGATAAGCGAATTCAAAGCTTTTGCGAAGTAAAAGGCAGTTTTTAACTGGATAAAGTACAGATTTTGCCAATTAAACCTATTTGGATATAGCTTAACCACAATAAAATGTCGAACTTGGTGTTGTAGGTGCAAGGGGTACCGGCGGGTATGAGATTTCCACTCGGCTCGAAGGCAATAAAGTACATTGCCAAAGACGCCGCGGGAAATACTAACTTCTGCCAGCAAAGTATCCAAGTAACAGGTAAATGTTTTTTCTTCCATTTTTAGTTATTTTCTTACGCCCTATTCAGGAGCATGCCGCATCATTCGTTCAGGATTCACCGAATAGAAAAGTTACACGTAGATATAGGTCTCTTAAGAATCAAGCCATACATATTATTAGTATTATGAGATAACAAGAGATAACAATCCAGTAAATGCTATACCATATAGAGGGAGCAGAGAAGTCATGCACTGGCGTCGGATCAACGCCTGGGTTTGTTGATGGTGAAAATCGAAACGTCGCTTTTCGGAATAGATCAAAGTGATTTTGTCTTTTGTCTTATCGAATTCTTCAACTCACCGAGAACTGTTACATTCAAAACATAGATCAGTCCTTGTAAGAACACTTACATTTCGGGTATTCTCAAACCAGCTTCTTCTTCTTCTTCTTCTTCTTCTTCTTTTTCTTATTCTGCGTGTTACAGCCAAGACAGCAGAACCGGTGCGCTGTCCGAATAACACACAGAAAGTCATGGACTCAGCAAATAACGAGGTCTCCGTCGAATGGGAGCATCCGATCTTCATAGATGATCAAAATAACACACTCGAATTCCAATGCTCCCACTCTATGAAAAGCTTCTCTGTGGGGACACATGCCGTGGAGTGCAACCCTATATTATCTGGGTATAAGTTACTCAACGTCAAATGTAGTTTTAATGTTGTCATAGCAGGTGAGGCTTTCGCAATTGAATTAATTATTAACATGAAAGTATTAATTTTTTGAAGAAGAGATAATGTGATTGATTTAGAAATGTTGGTGCGTTCAATTTTAACGATAAACTTAAAAGTTGCATTTAATGAATTCTTTTTTTGGGCTACGTTTTTAGGCAAATACGTACAAACAGTCAAATAAATATCTTCTACACAAATGTCTTAAATTTTATTAACGCTCAAAGACTCTGACTGTTTTGCTGCATCTATTTCATAACTGGCAGATATTGACTCATTTTGAGTACATTGGGTATTGTATCATGAGTAAATGCTGTAACCTGATTGGTCGATTCCCAGTTAATAATTTTTCAATGTTGATTGGGAGGCAAAAGTCGATAATTGTTGCAGTTATTTGTAAACAAAACGCCAAAAGTGTTGACCTAAAAGTGAACCTGCGCTTACCGGCCAATAATAATTCACGCTGACTCATAATAAGTCCACAGGTGCTAATTGTTGACCAGTAAGAAAATGTTGAACTTTATGTTATTATTATTGCTGCTATTATTATTATTATTATTATTATTATTATTTTTTTTTCTGAAGAACCCGCTTGTGATGTACTGTATATGGAAAAGCTACCACGAAATGGTGCTCTGGTTTGTCGCCGCCCCAGAGATGATCGGTACCCGAAGGTATGCCGAGTGCATTGCAAAGAGAAATATAGGCTTCGGTTACACGACTACGATCACCAGTTTAAATGTGGCTGGGACGGACAATGGATAAAGGTTGATGGCTGGCCTGACTGTTACAGTAAGTACTGTTCGTCTCGGGTGCAGACATCGTAAACATTCACCGTGTAAGAAAGCGTCGCAGAAATTTTTGGAAAATGATTGAAGTCGATCACAGTAAATTAATAATTCATAAATATTTGGTAGATTGATAGCTATTACTGCATTATGTAAAGAACTAACATTAATTCTCTATAAAGGAAAGTATTTCCGATGAATATTTCCGGAAATTAATATGAGTTTTCTACCTGAAGATAGAAAAATGTAAATATTAAGAAAAAATAAGTCTCAGGACAGTCAAGCAAAACATAGCCTTTGCTCCATTCTGAAATTGCAAGATGCAACACATCTACTCGGTATGTAATGCAATAAACTTACAGCTAGACCGTTTTCGCAACTGAGTAGCGAAAATTACACTTGGGGCCCACAGAAGTACGATTTTGAACACTTTAAAAATCAGAATTCTTTGAAAATCCCTGTTAAAAGCCATGGCAAGTTGCCTGTAGCATCAAAACTAAACGCAACACAGCTGTTGACATGTTATATCCAAGTAAACATTCTGACGTCGAGTACACGTCGATTTGAGGTTGGTTTTCACTGGTTGCGACCATAGATCATCGTCTTTGACACAACGTTGAGTAGAGGTTGGATAAGGAACGACGTGTGAGCGATGATCCTGTATGCAAAAAAAAAAAACAAAAAAAAAAAAAAACTTCCACCACATTATTAAATCTGGTCGTAATTTTGTTGTGATCACATGCGTCACGCTTACTCAACGTCCTAACATCCATTGGACATGCCTTTGATACAAACACTCTTTAGATGTGACGTTTTTCTCCGACACACAATCTGACGCAGTGTTGGACATATTTCGGAATATTGACGATTTATGGAGACGTCGAAAATAAGCGTCACAAAAGTGTCCGGGTCACAACCAAAGAAACAAAAATAAACAGTGCAAAACCAAAAAAAAAAAAAAAAAAGAAAGAAAGAAAGAAAGAAAGAAGACAAAAAATTCTCTTATTAACGCTCACAGGAAGTTTCAGCTTGGTACTGGTGGTGAATGATTGCTTTGGAAATTTATGAAAATAAGGACATAAAGCACATGATATTTAGAAGCGCACCCATTTTTACTGCCTACTTTTAAAATATATTGATGAAAAATGAGGTTATGCATATACTGTGTTACCGGATGGCCACAGTCTAGACGGTGATATGATTAATATTTTTCGCGACACCTATATGTGACTCGCCCGACGTGTAACTAAGTCGGCAGGTAGATGCAGGTGATGGGCGGTCTCCTCGCCCCCCCCCCCCCCGCCGTTCCCCCATTTAAGCAACTAGAGAACTACAGAAAAAAATATTTTAGCTGCAAAATGTTTGTTCGATTACATATACAGTAAAGCCTGCCTACACCGGACAGTTAACTGGCGGATTTTGTCCGGTATAAAGAGGTGTTCGGCATTTCAGGGGTCATGTAAACGAATGGGGAGAAAACGAAAGTGAGAATTCTTGTCCGGTATTGGCAGTTGTCAGGTATTTCATGGTTTGTCCAGAATGAGGTTTTACTGTATATACTGTGTATTCATATTCCGCGATATGCTTTCTTATGACTTAAAGTTGGTTCTTACTAATATATATATATATATATATATATATATATATATATATATATATATATATATATATATATATATATATATATATATATATATATATATATATATATATATACACAGTCGAATCCATTTAAACCGACATCGCTTTAACCGACATATCGTTTTAACCGACATGTTTTCACGGTCACGAAGAATTTTCCCCATTGACCCCCATTATATAACGTCGGTTTAAACAAATATCGATTGTCAGACGTAAATTTTGCTGTCGAACAAATTTTTTCAGCCCCCTTTTCGACAAATCATTATGATTGACAGATCCCTTTTGTACGATATTATACCTATTGTAATTTCACTGTGATGTTATGCATTTGAGCCATTGTTTCTACGAACATCACAGAAGTCATGTACACACACAAGAATATTCATTAGTACTCAGGCCATTCAAAGGTATGGCATCTACTCGGGATTTCAAAGATGTTCATGTTCACATGTAATCGTTACATTACAGAAAACAATGCTACATGAACAAACTTGTGATCAGACAAAAAGAGTTGCTCAATAGCTCAAACGATTCTTTAGATTTTGATTGATCATGTCTGTTAATAATGTCACTTGATTACAACTTGAGCAGAAATTTTAAATTGCAATTTAATCTACTGCAATTTTGCGAATGGCATTTTCATCAATAGCAATTTAGACCCTACCTGCACAGTATAAAAAGGCTGTAAGAATGAAAGCAAATCAAATACGATACCGCTCAATGTGGCTACGAAACGTCCCTCCGACCCATCCGACAGCCAGTACTTTTTAACAGTTCAACAGACATATCGTTTAACCGACATTTTTTGCTCAGTCCCGGCGATGTCGCTATATATATATATATATATATATATATATATATATATATATATATATATATATATATATATATATATATATATATATATATATATATATATATATATATATAAAGGTTTTCATTAAAACCTCAGAATCGGTGGTGTTAGGACCTTAATATGACTGAACTTGTTCGTATGTCATGCACAGGAGTGAGACCACCAACCATAGCAACAACTGTCAATGACATCCACGTGGCATACACTGGAGACTGTCAAGACAAAAAGAGCGAAATCGAATCAGCATTTACGATTTCAATGGAGAAGTTGGTACAGGATTCTGGCGAATGCAATGAAGCACACGTCTGCACAGTTGTGGATGTGGAGGTGTGGTGTGGAGCAAGAAGGCGCCGGCGAAATCTTGACGACTCAGTCACCCAAACTGCTCTACTTTTAAAAGCAACGACGACGCCTTATGACTCTTACGATACTTTAGCCCCATCTTCTGGGTTTACACAACAATCTGAGACGAGGACGACGGGATTTAATTCCACTGTAGACAGCAATATAGTAACAGTGACCAGCATTCCACCTACCACTGTAACCGCGATGTCAACAGCACAGGAGCACATTTATGATACTACACCGGTACCGCCACGTGATATGTTTCTAATTCGATTCACTTTAAAAGGAGAAATTGCCAATAAATCTGAAACGGAAGTTACCGCAGATGAACAAAAGACACTGACATATGTCTTAGACGACGCTTATTATTATATTGAGGAACATATCGAAGGCTGGTCCTTCGCAACACCAGACGGCGAAAACGTCACAGCCGCGACGATAGACACCGTGACGTATACAAAGTTGGTAGTAAATTGTTCAGCAGGAGAAGCATACGAGGAAAACTATAACAGAAAGAGCGCTTTTTGTGGTAAGCAGATTTAAAGTCTGTTGATTTTAGCTGACCAGACAAGCTGACCAGCATGCAGTGTTCAGACTTTTTGACCCCCCTCCTCCATCATATTTACAATATTTGCGTTGACGTATAGCATCATAAATAGTATATATCGCAAATGAGGACCTAGTTAATGTGTTTATCATTATCTAAACACAGAGAATCAGAAAGTATGCGATTAAGGCTTACTTCTTTTCTTTTTTCTTTTTTATTTATTTATTTTTTTGGCAAAAACGTATGTAAGTGATTTATGTTGTGGCAATCGGCACTTCCAATAGTGTAAAATTAATGACGTCATAGACGACATAAATGAACATAGTAGTCAGAAATATATTTAAGTTTTCCGTTTTTTATTGTGTATTTCTGCTTTCATAGTGGAATGCCCGCCGGGCAGTTTTGAGCTCAATGCCACGTGTCTGCCATGTGACACTGGATATTTCCAAGATGAACCTGGTCAAACAACTTGTAAAAAATGTCCACAGAACATGACAACTCAAACTACAGGCTCGAGAGACAGCTGTGATTGCACAGGTAACATAAAATTTTTTAACTGACTTCTTACAAAGTTTCAAAAACGATTAATGTTTCTTTAATGAATAGAAAGCATGTCTTGTGATTTTTATCCATGTTTCTGACCAAAAACTAGCTCTTGAATGGATAAAACTTGTTGTTTTTGTCCTCCCGCTTTCTAGAAAACGAATTTGGCGATTTTGGAAACGAAACTGGAATCTTTAGAAACGAAACTGAAGGTGCCTTGGCAGCTGCTTCACACTCTAAACAATGTTACACCTGCCCCGCAACTGCAACAAATCGCACCTGTTCCGGTAAGTACACCAACCGAGATTACGGTTACACGTGACTTTACGTACTCACACATGGCTACACGTGATTACACGTGACTACATAGGATCATGTGTAACCACACCCGAATCCCGGAACAGAAATACTGTGCTTCTTGGGGAAAACAGGTGCACATATTTAAATATTCAAAGGAGCAACTTTGGTTCCGAAAGCAGAGCCAAAATATTTCCTAAAATGGTTACGTCTCGTCTAAAAATTAACACATCAGATAACAGCAAAGAATCTTCACCGGTCACACACTGCCGTAAACATCTGATAACCGCATGTTTCTCAACATTGTGAAAATTCACAAGATGGTCACTGCATGCTTGACCGCGTAGTTAACATATCTGAACCAAATATCTAGCAGCGTGGGCTGTTCTTGTGGGCAGAGTACATCTAAAACATATAGTAAGAACAGTTATTACATGGTTTGTTATATGGCTAGAGTATTAAATATGAGAATTATATGGTTGCCATTGCTAACATTCGGCTTCCACTTATTGCTACCCATATGCTGTCCCATATAGTTCATTAATTTCTACGTTATGTGTGCCACCACATGACAGCCACATGTCAGCATTTCTTGTGGTTCAGTACAGTCAGTCATGTGGTAGCCATGGAGTTACCATTTGGTTGCTATGTGAGCAGAATGTCAACATTCATCATGTGAATATCAATGACGTCAAAACCAAGGCAAACAACATACAGTTGACGTAATAAGCACTTGTAATGATGTCTAAAAAGTCCAGATATTAAAAATATTGGAATATTCCACAAGTAACCATAAAAAATTACATTGTTATAGAATCTACACAACAAAAATGTGGTCCAGTTTGTATTCACGGAGAATGCAGCGTTGAGGAAAACCACGTGAAGTGTGAATGTTTCGATGGTTACACCGGGGACAAGTGTGACTCCCAACTAGATCCATGCTGGAACATCACCTGCCGAAACAACGGAACATGCCGTGTGGGAGATGACGGATTTATATGTGACTGCGACGCAGGCTTCGTTGGTAAGTAAATAATATCACTTCAAAGTCGTTTCCCCCGTCTTTAGATTCCTGGGGAGCGGGAGGGGGTGAGGGGTGGGTGTGGAGATAAGATAATTGGTGTATAAAGTAACTAGGTGAATTTCGAAAAATTTTGATGAAAAATGCTTTATTCGACGAAGATCGAATTTTCCGTTTTGGTAAAATGCAGCTCAAAAGGATCACTAAAGCTTGAGAAACTGGAATGGATCACTATATCTTTTTTTCTTAATTCGAAAATATTGCTGAACATTTATTGTCCATAATAATTAAAAATCGTTATTTGTGAGTGTAAAAGCTTGGTATTTTAAGCTGAGTACTGGTAACCAACCCAAGTATGTGATTAAACCCCTTCACGATTGAATTTGTGATAAGACCCATTCAAATCTGATGTCATTTTTTTTTATTGAAGTTACATATCAGTAAAAAGTCGTTTGAAGACTTTTGAAATTCGCTAATTTATCCAAATAACTGATTTCGATAATCGAATCAATGAAACAAGCATATTATTATTGACGCATTTTCTCGGTAACAAAAATTTGATATGAGAAATTATTGAACATTGGTCGTTCATTGATCGTGAGTTTTAAAATAGTGAAATATTCTGCTTTCTAGGCCCTTTTTGTGAGCAGGCTGAATACTCCTGTGAATCGGACCCGTGTTTCCATGGTTACTGTCTAGAAATTCTAGACAGTTACAACTGTGTTTGCGACAATGGGTGGACAGGATTCAATTGTGATGTCACCATGCCTGACTGCCTGAGCGATCCATGTCACCATGGCAACTGTTCCGTGTCCAATGGCGGCATTGTTTGCCATTGTGAAGAAGGATTTTACGGTGAGTTGCTAACTATACATAACTGTAAAGGTTATGTCGATCTCCAATAACCTTTTTTGGATATCAGAACGTCACAAAACATTTTAGATTTTGTACTCCTCCTCAAGTACATATCTTAAGGATAATCCAAAACACAACTCGTCATCTACTTATTCTTGTGTCATATTTGAACTCTTGACATAAGAATTTTAATTGGCACACAAAATTTTCTTGATATTGTTTGTCCTATTCCCTTGTTTATGTGACTGTCTTTCTCTAGGACCTCTTTGTGAATACGAAATAGATGTGTGCTCCCTGAAGCCATGCCATCACAACGGCACGTGTGTCACTGACGATGGCCGCCCTTTCTGCTTCTGCCAGCACGGATGGACAGGTTAGCCATAAAACCACACACATGAAATGATTCATTTGTTAGTGTTTCCCATCGTGTCAGTCTGGAGTATTGGTAACTTTTTAAGGGACGAGCGGGGAACCCTTGTGATATCCCAGAATCCCACAAAAAGACCTAAAAATTCTAAGATAATTTAGAAGCAAATCGTAAATATTATATACCTAGACAATACAATTGCGAAAGCTCGAACAAAATTCCCCTACATAGAACACAACCATTCACCTAGTTATGGGCAACAAAAAAGGCAATATCTGCCGCATTGGCAAATTTAAATGGCAGGAGGGGAAAAGGGGGGTTAGTAACTGATACAGATAATTTTAGAAACTTGAACCCCAAAGCAACGTGTTTTTTGCAGGAGTTTATTGTGAAGATGAGGTTGATCCGTGTACAGACCACGACTGCTACAATAACGGATCGTGTCAGCATGGTTATGGGTACGTCATGTGCAAGTGTCGGCCTGGATTCGCTGGTCCAAACTGCGAAAAAGGTATCTTACATTTTATATTGTGAGCCATCAGGATTGAGACCACTTTTATACGGCTTTTTCTAAATTCCAGCACCTGACAAGGTAAATGTATGATGATTTTGTAAATTATTTATCACTTCTCGTCGCATGACCATTGAAGAATGATTTCAGTTGATATTTTCTCGTAGTAGTTTTTGAGCAATTTTTCCAGTAGATGGCAAAAAGTCAAGCGAAACGTTTTCCATTTGGACAGAGATTGGCACGAACTTCGACTTGGTGTACCCACGAGGAAGTGTTGAAGATTTTGTGTCGCTTCGACCGTTCACGGCTTCACTGAAAGAACTGACGGCCTGTTTATGGCTTCGTACGTCGGATGCGCATAGATTCGGAACTATTTTTTCGTATGCCGTACCGAGTGACTTCCTTTGCGTCCGCGGTCCGGACTCTTTCACTCTCTACGACTATGGAATGCTCAAGGTATTTTTTCTGTTGCTTTTATGTCCGTTGGTACGTTTTCTGTTTGCGAAAGAAGAACGAGAGTTTACTGCACCTGTTCACTAAATTTGTATTTCAACAGTGACACTTCATGGTGTCTCATTTTCAAACTGAGCGTGTTTAAATTACACATAGCCTACTGAAATGAATTATTTAATCTCAGTCGTAACCAACTTTACCTGTAATGATATGCTTTTTTGCCTGGTTTGACCAGATCTTTGTCAATGGCGATTCAGTAAACACGCGCTTTGCGTTGAACAATGGCCGCTGGCACCATGTTTGTGTCACGTGGTCTGCTGTCAAGGGAACGTGGAGCTTATTGGTCAACGGCACAGTGCGCGCACGTGGTTATGGACTAGCTGTAAACACAACTGTCGAGCAGCGTGGATATTTGTTGTTGGGTAGAACTTTTCTTCTTGTCTAAGACAGACCTGTAAACTTCCAAAATCGTCTCGTTTTAAACATCTTTTTATTTTAAACATTGTTCAAGCTTTATCTCTTTCTAGTGTTTCCTAGATTACTTGCACACGTCAGTCTAACTTGTGGCAGTAAGTCGTTGCGACGTCACAAACCGACGCATTGTGTGCAAGGAAAGGAAAAATTTAGGTTTATAATGATTTTCTAATTTTAGTATAATAGAAAACACATAGTGAGACATCTTTCTTTAAGGGCAAAGACAGGTCACTGCAGGGAATGCGTATAACAGCAGGTCCAGTTTCATTGGTGAAATGCACCAACTTAATATATTTGATCACGTATTAACAGGTGTGTATATCAACAATATTAATATATAATCACCATGTTATCTAAACGGTTAACTGGCGTCAAGTTTTCTAATACTATGTGTTGAACTACACGACTAACATATGTTAACATGCATTGCATTTAACGTGTGGTAAACACATGTTAACCATATGTTGAACATGCTTCTATACTAATCAACTTTGTTGTAAGGAACGTATGGTCAACATATCAAACATTTGGTAACCATATGATATGAGCTATAACCATATATGGGATAACATATGATATACACATGTTAAACATCGTGTTTCATAATGTGGTAAACATATTTTTGGTTTGTTATGTACAACGGAGATGTACCAGTTTTACTTACCGGTACTTACCGGTACTTGATACTTGAATAGGTGATAAGTAATCAATTGAAAACTTATTGTAATTCAAATGTCTTAAGCATT
This sequence comes from Protula sp. h YS-2021, assembly GCA_949752745.1. Lineage (NCBI taxonomy): Eukaryota > Metazoa > Annelida > Polychaeta > Sabellida > Serpulidae > Protula > Protula sp. h YS-2021. The sequence continues at coordinate 72,933,489 of OX457027.1, forward strand.
ACTATTTGTTTTACGATTCCATTTGGGAAGTTAAATGACGACACAAACTTAAATGTTTTTTTCTTTTCAGTCATTATGCGAATTCCTAAGACATCCAATGAAAGTTTTGACAACATAGATTCGCTTGAACATTTAAAAAATTAGGCAGAAGTGAATGCCACTTTCTTTTAAATACAATTGTAGGCGAAGAAATGAAAGATTTGGCGGAAACTACCAACTCGGACTATGAGGGAGCCGTCTTGAACTGGGCTTCCGTAACAGGTCACGTGAACGGAGATGTACTGATAAGAAATACGAGCTGGTGTCATGGTAAGTCCATGACGAATTCCATGAGATGAGACCCAAAAAAAGTCTTAAAAAAGATTGTACACAATAGTAAAAAGAGAACACAGGCTTAGGATGTTTCCAACATTGCGGGGGGGGGGGAGGGGTCGGAGGAAGGGGGAGGGAGTGCCAGGCAATTGCCATCATTGAGTTGGGTGGCAACCACTGACTCCGGTAAGCCAATGAGCATTGTTAAGAACCACCTAATCTTTGTCCACAGTTTCAACGCGATAAAAGAAACAGAGTAATAAGAAAATGATTCCGCCGTCGCAAAATCTCAAATCGAATCTACTTCATGAACAAAATCCAATAACTTTCCGACGACGGATTCTCGCGTCGTTGTGACGTCACAGTGTGCCAAGTATAAACCCATCTGCTCCATATCAAAATTCTCTGTACATTTATTATTTCGTTTTGGTTGGTCCAGATGTAAATGAATGTCTGGATAACAACGTATGTGGCGTGGAAGAGCGGTGCATCGACGAGCTGGGATCGTACCGTTGCGAGGATATTTCAGCAGATCCATGCGAGAGTCTTAGTTGCTATAACAACGGCCAGTGCATCATTGGACAGAACGGGCAACTCCAGTGTTCGTGCCTGCCGGGTTATACAGGTTAAATCTTAACAAATGTCACGACGGAAGTTTAGATGTAATAAAAGGTGCATTAACATACGCGCAACGTATAGACAAGCATTTCTCTCTTCAACAAAATTCGAGATTCAAGTACTGTATTGAAATATAAGTCATTTATTTGCTGTCAGGACGCCAGTGTGAGCTGATGTTTTCATGTGATTGGCTGCTCTGTGAAAACAATGGCACGTGCTCGGAGGAAGGCGGTGCGCATTGTGTTTGCCCTCCCAGTTACCATGGTGATCATTGTGAAGAGATGTCAGATCCATGTGATAATGCTATCTGCCACAACGACGGCGTTTGCAAGTCGTTTGGCAATCAGTATAAATGTACCTGCAAAGGAACGTGGAAAGGTAAAATATTAATACGTCATTATACATGTGCAGAATGTTATATTTTGCCTGAAGCCGGTGTAACAGTATAGACTAGGCTATCTTGCCCCCCCTCCCTCTGGGATATTCTGCCCCCTGTTCAGCTTCCCCCACCTGGGATATTTTGCCCTACCCCCTAAAATAAAAGTTATTTTTACTTGTATTTTAAGCTAGACTAGGCTTTCTTGTCACCCTGTGGGATATTCTGCCCTCTGTTCAGCTTCCCCCCACCTGGGATATTTTGCCCCTCTCCCTAAAATAAAAGTTTTTAGTTGTATTTTACATGAAGGGTAATCCGTCTGTATACTCACTCTCTTTTCACAGTTATCGGAGGATTTAGAGTTGGCTGCAATAAAGCCACATCTCTTTTTATAATCAATTTTGATTGATCAATTGTATTCGACAATAATGCATAACAGTACAAACAATCTCAGGGAAATGGATTTTGAGGCAAAAGTTTACTCCGAATTGAGAGGTTTAAAAGGGTATGCAAAAGGGTATGAGCATTTCATTTTTTTTTATTGTAAATTAATTACTTGATCAGCAGAGACAGGAAATATTGAAAAGAAGTAGTGAATGAAATAAATAAAAATAAATGAAAATAAATCGGCATTGACCTGGTTGGACCACTTCCACAGACGCCCGAAGGAAAACGTTACATTCGTAATATTTTCTTTTTTTATTTTCTTATTTTTTTTTGTTTTCTTATTTTTACCAACACTACACTCCGGTTGTATGGCCTTTAACCCTCCTGCAGCAAAAGCGCAGTGAACTGCAGTGGATTGTGTAAATAACTGTTGAATTACGCAAAAACTTGATAATTTTCAAGCAGAGAAGAAATTGTACTGTATAGAGATCATTTACCATTAAAAGTTCTGTTGCAGTTAATAGGGCAAATAGGGCAGCCCCGGAAATCTGGGGGCGTATTCATAAAACGTTACTAATTTAATAGTCTTTCTAGTGCCATTCAGATATTATAAGCTTCAGTTCAGTCCCAATTAATGGTGGTTCTATTTCCGGTTTCGCACTTTATTTGAATTTAAACTATGATTTTGATCCATATTAGAGGAGTTTTTAAAATTGTCTTAAAGACCTTTGTAGGTCATTGAGAAAGTTTTAATTGCAGGAAAACACTGTCAAACATTCTTCACGCCAAGCTGTGCGAATAGCCCATGCTTAAACAACGGCACCTGTGTCCTTGACCCATCAACTGCTGAGGGCTACAAATGCGAATGTGGTGCTGACAACATGGGGCCTAACTGCGAAGTGTTGCCATGCTTATCAAACCCATGTGACAATAAAGCGACGTGTAAACAGTTTGACAGCGGTTATGAGTGCATATGTGCCTCGGGGTTCGCAGGCGAACACTGTGAATACCACGTAACAACAACTGCAGAAACGCCATCAGACGCTACGACTTCACTTTCGACATCATCCCCAGTACCGACTAAGGGTCGTCCCACGCCTCTCAATCGTTGCCTTGGCGTTGAGTGCGAACATGGCGATTGTGTGAACGACCCGAACGGGTTCTATTGCGAATGTGACATTGACTTTAAGGGTCCTTACTGTCAGACAAAGCGGCCCGTCACAACACGAACGTACCAAGTCCGCTTGACATTATTACGTCAATACACCAATAGTCTGCAATATAATGAGACTTTTAAACGCGAATTAAGCAATGCGATACACGACCTATACAGGCCAAAGTCATCCGACTCCAAGTTACGGATTGATATCGTGAATCTGTTACCGGGTAGCGTCATCGTCGACCTTGACCTCATTCACACCGTGTATTCAGATGGCACCGCCCTGGGGTCAGACGCCATGAAGGAAACACTACAAGGGGCTCTCCTTTCCGGTAGACTTGGTCACTTACGTGTCTCTTTGGACAACTTCAGCTTCAAACTTAAATCAGGTGAACACTTACATATTATATTTCAATGCTTAACCATTCTCAATTCAATTAGATTAGAAATTCTGTGTACTTTTGCACATTACTAAACAAAACCTTGGTAACCATAATTCAGTTTGGAGGAAGAGAAGATCCATGTTTCATTTGACCTCTGAGTTAGAAGTATAAGTGATTTGTATGCAAAAATGTTATTAGAGGACAAAAAAACGCAATTCGTTCTAAGCAGATCAAATGTGGTAGACACGAAAACACTCGAGAATCTGTTTTTTTTCCTTTCTTAATATGCAGTGTACATGTGGCAGATAAAAACTTAACATATGCATGCATGTTAATAATGGATAGTCTGGTAACACATTGAATTTTACAGCCGTGCGGGCGGTTACCCTGTGGTGGGAATTCAGCTTCAGCTTCAAGTTTGAATCAGGTGAACACTTACATATTATATTTCAATGCTTAACCATTCTCAATTCAATTAGATTAGAAATTCTGTGTACTTTTGCACATTAGTAAACAAAACCTTGGTAACCATAATTCAGTTTGGAGGAAGAGAAGATCCGTGTTTCATTTGACCTCTGAGTTAGAAGTATAAGTGATTTGTATGCAAAAATGTTATCAGAGGACAAAAAAACGCAATTCGTTCTAAACAGATCAAATGTGGTAGACACGAAAACACTTGAGAATCTGTTTTTTCCCTTCTTAATATGCAGTGTACATGTGGCAGATAAAAACTTAACATATGCATGCATGTTAATAATGGATAGTCTGGTAACACATTGAATTTTACAGCCGTGTGGGTGGATACCCCGTGGTGGGGATGGGTGCTTCTAGCTGTGGCTATTGTAGCCGTGGTAGCTACAGTGGCCGGTGTGTGGACAGTCTGCAAAAAGCGACGCCACCATAGTAAACCTTGGTGAGAACTACTTATTTTTTAACAGCAATGTTTTACAGCATAGACAGATGCTGAGTTGGAAACATCTTCTATATATGGATTTTTAAATATACCATGTAAAATCTTCTGATGAAGAATTGTCTCTGAAGTTGAGCATAAGTTATTTCTCTGTCAGCGCCGCTGTAACGAATGTAATACAACCTGAGTAGCCGTTATAACGAGCACTTCCAGGGTATTGCCAGACGGATCCAGATTTATGTCACTTAACCGTGTCATATCCAAGTCCATTATTTTACTTGCAGATACACTATATAACCTTAATATTTCAATTCTTTTCTTTTCTTTTTTTATCTTCCAGTAAACTGAATAATTCCCCGGATAATGTGAGGAATAAAATAAAGAATCCTATGTTTGGAGCAAGTGGGTTATCCCCCCAAGCAATACGTATGTTGCCACATGGTAAATTTTTTTTCTTCTTTCAACGATATGTTAAAAAGCTTTACTTAGTTTTCGGAGACAGCTCGGGATGTCATCACCCGTGTCCTCCTGCCGCACCGTCAAGGTAAGGCAATCTGGGTGACATCCGTTTTCGTGCCATCCCAAGACACTGATGTCATTTCGATGGCCGTCTCCTGATTGGAGCCTGCCACCCAAGCGACGAAGCGGCGATATCCTTGCCCTCTGTCTAAATGCTTACTGCCCTCTCCCGTCGCAACATAAACCTCGGGAGTACCGTTAATAAATTGGAAACAACCCCTGTTTCTCAGAATGGGCTAAAAGCTAATGACACGAATGCATAGATACGGAACTGATGTCCTAAAATATTTGAGATATGATATTTATAAATAATGCAACATTTGCTAATTATGGATAAATGTGTTATGCTTTAGTTACTAAAAACTCGTTTTGAAACAAACGCAGGACACACATATTTCTTTGCCTTTTATGTTTCGTTTCACAGAGCATGAGGAGATATATTCTGAACCAATAGAAATGCCTTATGCAGTGACGTCATTCTCGGAATTTGATAATGCTAAAAATGAAAGCGGGGAGGATTCGCTAGGCACAAGATTTCCATCTAAACGGGGAAAAGATATCAACAAAGACTGGGCAACTGGTGGAAATCGTCATACAATGCCCCTCCCCCTTCGCCCCGATGAGGCCCCTGAAAAAGCCACTCAGTCCTTATCCGATCCCAGAAATATGGCACAAGAACTGTTAGATCATCATTATAAACAACCTAAAGGAACAAAAGTAACACCTGCTCCTACGTACAAGGATGCGATATCGAAGAATCTAAAAATGAGCAATGCTAATATCAACCCATCGTTTGGCGCTACGGACACTTCGAAATATGGCAGTGGTGGTGATAGCTTGTATATCACACCGGTAAGTGATGACGACACCAAGTTAGCTGGGTCTCCCCCACCTGGTGCTGTGGGTACCGTGCCCAGTATAGTGGTAGATAGCGAGGACGCGTATCTGACACCAAGGCATTCGCGTGTTGCCAGTGATCACGAAAGCGATGACGGATACACCGCATCAGAGAACCAGTCATCCACTGATGAAAGGCTTGAAACAGCATCCAACTTGAGGCGCTGTTCTGTTGAAGTTGGCGTGATTTCTGTGGGAAATAAACCCTCCCAATGCAAGCCAAACCAGATGAGCGATATAGCGCAGCAGAATTATTTACCCATGGCAACTTCAAGGTCAAGGCCAGGGAGTGCGTCATCGGTTGATTATTTAACACCAGTGAACGTCCAGAAGCCTGGATCAGACCTGAGCGGTGAAGATGTCGAATATCTCCAACCCATAGCGAGTCCTGAGGCACACGTATACGTCAACGATACCCCGTTGCTCAGTTGACTCAGTTAAGAAAGACAATTGGCATTGTTTCCCGCAACCATCCCCCTACCCCCTCCCCTCCTCCGCCCCAACCTCCTTACACACAAATCTACTGCCACATGTTTCTTTCATACTGTTGCTATTAATTTTTAAATCCTACACTGTACAGTATAATGTTCTGCATGCACACACACTTAGATATTCGTTAACGTTCTTTAATGGAAAATTTGCTAAATGCTAAATCATCGATATCAAAATACGGCTGTGGGTTTTTTATAAGTTTTTCTTTGACGCCAGTACCATGATAATTAGTGACATCTTCAGAACAAATATCTTGAAAAATGTCTTGGCACGGACAAAATCAGTCAGCGTCTTTAGACAACGGATCAGTTTGGAAGCAGCCAGTGATAAGCTTGCCCAGTCGAGGTTTGACGTCAATAAAATTTAATCAAAAACAAAAAAAGATTGCTCTTCTTCTAGACTAAATCTTGAGAGTAGCTGCAAAGTTAGCTTCTTTTTCATTTTTGAATTCTTGTACTCCCCCTAGCCCCCCCCCCGTCCCCATTCCTTCCGTGTAATATATGTAGTCATGCAATATTAAGACCCAGATGTTGCATCTCTTAAGATTCCAGTGCAAATTGCATCTCTTTTTTCATTTTCGAGTTCTTGTACTATCCCCCCCACCCCCACCCCCACCCCCACGCTCCCCCTTGTTATATGTGTTGTCATGCAATGTTAAGACAGATGGTGGAACTCATTTTTAAACGTTACAGTGCAAATTGAAAAAGTCATTTGAACGAAACTGACTCATTGGAATAGTATCCGCAGACATTTTGGTGCATAAGTATGTCACTGTCATTTTGAAACCACGGAAAGCATTGAACGACAAGCCTCGTTTTCTTTCCCAGCAGCTGGCTTAATATCGCTTAATATCCGTACGAAGAATATGCAGTGTCTCTCTCTTGTCAACCCCCTTCTTGAGATGTACCCCCACACCGGGTAATGTGCAGCAATTGTTACAGATCGCTGACAAAATATAGCAATTTAATACTGATTCATAAGAGTTTTAGAGGTTACAATAAAATTATCAATTTTATGAGTATAACGGATTTTTGGAATCTGGACCACCATTGGCACCAATCACAAATTAGAAGTGTCCCATATTAGGGGTAGCTTTAAAAAATGCGAGCGAACTGCAACTGGACAGATCAACAGCAAATTAATTTTGCAGCTGGTCTTAATTTAGAGGCTGTAGTATTGTGGCAAGAGGTATTACTGTATCTGCTTATTTATTTTTTTTGGAGTAGTGTTTCGATTTAAGTAATGACGGTTAATTGCATTATACCACACCAGTGTTGTTTTCATTTTATTTCACAGAGCAGCCTAGGATGTTTAAATTAGTGGGTTTTTATTGAAACTACATAATGTTGTGTGATGCGTTGCTGGCAAGTGTACCATATTTAGACTAGCGACATTATACAGGCGCAATGTCTACTGATTTCCGAAGATAATACACTAGAAACGAATAATTATTACATATTTACCAATCCCATCCAGCCATAAATAAAATCATTTGAAAATAATTGCATTTTCTTCGTCTGATCCTACATAGGCAAGTGACCCATACTGATGTTTTTAAATGAGCCATTAGCACAGTGGAGTACTTTTGTAGATATTTTTCCGTCCAGACTAAGTGCAAAAAATGTTTATTAAGTTACAGAATTAAGGGTGTTAAAAAATGAGAGTAAAATAAAGACGAAAAACAGTCGCATATTTCTGCATGAGAAAAGCGAAAAGATCACACATTTCCCGATGTAAAAAAGCGGAAAGATATCAAATTTTTCAAGTTCCAGGGCGAAAAATGTGGATTTTGCTTCAAAGAGGGGAGGGTGGGGCTTTGACGCCGCGAAGTTTAAGAGATTTTTAGGTTTAGACTGCTTTCTGATGAAAATCACACTGGTGTGATATACTGAAGGAGTCACTTGTGTTATTCTTTTGAGAAAAAGATGCGCCCAGTGATTTCATGGCGGAAAACAACATACGTATTTATTTACTATATCGCACTCGTAGGGTTCTTATTATAGAACCTGTCACAGCTGCACGTGCTCCTCAACATATGTGAGAAAATAAACGCTGGTACCGTGTGAACATTTCTGCCACAGTGAACTAGTTATAATATTTCACCCATTGTCACATTATTCCCCATAGATAAAATATATGATCGATACAGAAATCGATTATGTAAATCCCTGTGTTGATTCGTTCCCGCTGTAGAAAGTTAGGATTTCTACTCAATGTCATTGATATGCTCAGAGGTATAGATTCTAAGCTTAAGAGGCCGATATACCAACAATGCACGCACCACGCTAGAGGATTAGTTAAACAATCAAAACCCCCAACACCCTGTCGCTATAATTGTTAATGTTATCCCTGTGCCTGCCCAATATATTATTTGGTTTGGACGGGTCTCTGCAAGGCACTACAGGTTTTGTAGCACCGCGTACCATTCGGCGTCCTTTCACATTTTATGAAGTTCGGAGAACATTTTATCAAATGTGTCCACAATTAATGAAGATGCAGTATTACAAATTGCCAGCAATTTTCAACAATTAATTGCACAAGGATAAAGTCTTAGAAGAAAAATCGATGCTGAGAAGCCATCAACCAGACTGTTTGCAATAATCAAGCTAAAAGGAGAACTACAGTAAAAAGGTACGACTGTGAAATTCCTTTATTTAGTCATTATTTTAAATCTTTTACTTGTAAAGGATTTAAGGCCTAAATGGATCCAATATTCCCTTTTGGGGAGGACCAGAGGCGATTAAAAGACATGAGATTAACCAGGAGATCTAATTTGATTAAAATTATGGATGGGGGGATAGGTTAGACTAGTAGACTCGCAGGCTTCCGTGTACAATTTAGGAGTCACTTTGGACTGGGTAGCTAAAAGGGTAAAGGCAGACGATATATCTTATCAAATAGGCATGGGAAACTATGAAGCGTTGTACCGTATACATTTTGTGCGATATTTGATCAACGTCGCAATGTTTTCTGTTTACCAACGTTTCATAGGCGTTGAAGGAGCGGAGTAAGATAAACGTCGGGACACGAGGCTAAATATATATAGCGACGTTGCATAGACGTTGGGAAAGCGATATTCCTCAGCGGCTATGGCTCACTTTGTAAGGGTCGCCGCCTTTTTTTTCCTTTTTTTCGTCGCGACGTCGTCTATACGACGCTTTTTTCGAAACCACTCGAAAGGAAGGGAGCAAAATATTAACAGTACCGAACGATTTTCAACTTCTTTTGAAAAATAGACATGGAAAGTGACACTTTACGGAAAATGACTCCAAGTTGAGGTGGGAATTGAGGCGCTATGAACGTCATTAAAAATCTCTCCCTTCACCCCACGTTAATGCAACGCCAAAATAAAAAAGAACAGTTGTTGATCCCAGTTCATAACCACCCAAATCCAAACGGGCATCCTACGGGGGCCATGATATCTAATGTACGTCGGGACACGAGGTTAAATATATATAGCGACGTTGCATAGACTTTGGGAAAGCGATATTCCTCAGCGGCTATGGCTCACTTTGTAAGGGTCGCACCCCTTTTTTTCCTTTTTTTCGTCGCGACGTCGTCTATACGACGCTTTTTTCGAAACCACTCGAAAGGAAGGGAGCAAAATATTAACAGTACCGAACGATTTTCAACTTCTTTTGAAAAATAGACATGGAAAGTGACACTTTACGGAAAATGACTCCAAGTTGAGGTGGGAATTGAGGCGCTATGAACGTCATTAAAAATCTCTCCCTTCACCCCACGTTAATGCAACGCCAAAAAAAAGAACAGTTGTTGATCCCAGTTCATTACCACCCAAATCCAAACGGGTATCCTACGGGGGCCATGATATCTAATGTACAGCTATACAACGCCGCATGTTTACAAGAAACGACCCATCGGCCATACACTGACTTTGAGATATAGTACAAGCCCACACGCGTTCGTCAGAGGCCGGGTGACGGACATTTTCTACAATGTGGACATTCGATTTGTCGGTAACTGCGTATTATCCAGATCGGAAGGAAACGAAAAGTGCATATATCAGAAAAGAAGCTGCAGGAAAACCAAAATACATTACAGATGCAGAAAAAATTTGAAATACAAAAAAACAACAAAAAACACACAGATATATATATATATATATATATATATATATATATATATATATATATATATATATATATATATATATATATATATATATATATATATATATATATATATAGAACAATAAAATTGCTGCTAAAAATGACAGGTGCATGTACACGTTTCCGGTAACTATACAATAATAAGTACATTATTGAAATATTGGGTTAACCTATAAGTGTGCAGGTTCGTCGAAGTTGCATGGGGAGGGTGGAGGGTAGTTCACGACATGTGTTTGGTCCGCACTGTCTACTTATTATTGCCATGGTCTATTTATATTTTTTAGCAAACAAAAATAACATACTGTATCTGATCTGAGGGGCCGCCAGCCGTTGAGCCATTCGGTCATGTCCGCCTGTGCATACTTGATAAAGAAAGAGGGGGTATCACAAGGGGGAGGGGTTAGATGAACCGGTTCAGCTCAACGCCCCCCCCCCCCACCTCTGCCGTTACGTGGGTGTGAACGACTTGAGAGAGAGAGAGAGAGAAAGAAAGAATGGGGAAAAGAGATAAAGAATGGGAGAGAGAGAGAGAGAGAAAGAATGGGAGAGAGAGAGAGAGAGAGAGAGAGAGAGAGAATGGTAAATGAGGGCAATATCATGTCGGATAGGTTGTAACTTGTTTCCCACTCTCTTGTGTTGGTTAATAACCACAGCTTGCAAGAATGCATACCCACGTGTATTTATTGCCTGGCTATGAATTTGTTAAAAGGCATTACTCAGCGGAAAAATATGTTTAAATATTTAAAAATAACACATACCCACCAGCTTAATTTCAACAATTTCCCTTTATTTAAAAAAATACATAAATTCAATGAACAAAAAAAGTGTGGCAAAAAAATACATAACTACATAAATTCAATGAATAAAAAAGTGTGGCATATGGTGTCCAATAAATACAAGTTGACTTCTATTGAAAATGTGAAATTTATTTTGGTGACACCCTAGTACTCTTTTGTTTCCCAAAATGGCGTGTTCCCAATGCTGAAAACAAATATGGCAGCGCAACCCGAGTTCACAGCAACGCTTTTCTCAATATTTATTTTTTTTTGTCAGAACAAATATACAAATATTATAATGTAGAAAGACAACGTTGGGAGTTATTAACGAAGTGATTTCAAAAGCTAATGGAGTCTTTATGCCTTTCAAATATCTGGTCTTAGCTTTAAGTTTAATCGCACACTCCCACTCTCACTAGTGTAAAGTGCTCAAGATTCTAAAACAAAGTGGCCTACACACGTTATATTTGTCAGGGGTAGTTTTTATAGAAAGGCTGGCTGGATTATGGAATATATTGCAATTTGACCCTCACGCAAGTTGTCTTGCTAAATAGTGTTAAGTTTGGTTCGTTAGAAAATGCTAAGCCTCTCTAATTTCGGATAACTTAAGAGAGTGTTAGGCCTAAAGCTGACTGACTGATATAAAACACGCTGCCTGCCAAATTGCTGTTCAATAGAATCCAGACTCTTCTAAATCGTACACCCCTACCCCCACCCCACACCCAACCCACGCCACTGCTGTCCTCTTCGTCTTCCACTCAGTACTCAATGTTTCCTTGAAAGGGCGTTCTTTCAGAACTGTAATCCATGTTCATCAAAAAAGAGCACTAAAATGTGCCACATCAATGTAAGTACCGATCTGCTTCAGCACTCCGCTGTGAGGGGGTGAAGCTTAAAACTGATCCACATACAGCTCAATGTAAGTGCCCATTTAAGTTCACCCCTTATACGCTCCGAATTGAGGGAAGAAACTTGCAAGGGATATGTCACGGGAAGTATTTTTCAAACTTGGTACTTCGCATTTTTTTGGTCACTTTAAAAAGTCAAGGACATACGTGGTAACCTGTACGTGAGTCCCCCTCCTCAACCCCGGGGAGGGGGGGGGGTCATATGACACGAGGTAGTCAGACGGTACGAGGTAGATAATTAACAACTCGGTGATGAATCTGTTACTGTCCCAGTGCTTTTTACAAGCTTATCACTTCACACACTTGGACCGTCTGCTCTTGTGCAGTTGAAAAAAAAACAAACAAAAACAACCCATTACTCAGAACACATGATCGAGGTATTGCAAGCTTTTGGGTACTTTTTCTTTAGCTTTGTGTTGCACTGTGAGGTCGTTATACTTGACCAAGAGAGTCGACATTTTACGTGAGTATAGGTATTTATGTTTTTAACTCTATGGTGCAACTGATTTGCTAAAATACTCGGGTGTGCTGAGCTGCCTTAGCGGAATCCATTTCACTCTTTTTCTCGATCTTGGTGTTATGTCTGTTCATATATCCTGGCTGGTGTCCCAACATTTAGTCTAGTGACGGTTAGCCTAGCGACATTTGGCCGAGCTGCATATTTAGCCGAAATTGGCATCTACGGCATTTAGTCGAAATTCATAATGGTGGGTGATATCTTTTTATTTGTCAAACTGTAGGTAATATATTTTTTTAAAAATTCATTCATCAAATATAATAGGGAAATGAATAATAATTTATAATTGTGGTTCTTTTTAAATTTATTGAAAAGTTGTTTAGTGCTTTAACCATCAGTCACACGAGTACCTGTAAATGAATCAATTAGTTGTTGTTCGATTTGACTGATTTATTTGAAAACTCGATTCCAAAAGATGCCGTGATTCATTGAGCGTTAAAGTGGTCAGTGGCGGGAGATTGTGTTGAAAATATGTAAATTGCAATTTTTATCGAATTGCAATTGACATATACACCCACCACAAAACGTTGAAATTGTGCAGCATTTCAGTAGTCGTTTCAGAAGTCGGCCTATGAATCGCTCGAGATGGTCGAATTATCGTGAAATTAGAACTGATTCAAGTTATAGAAAAGAAAATATCTAAGGCCGTCTATAAATCGACTAAGTTTTATGGAAAACAGAGTCATTGTGTACACGATGAGCCGTTTTAGGAAGCCACCAAATAATTTCCAATGGAATTTCAGCATCGAATCATGGAAAATGAAAGCTGTTATTTGAGGAATGTTCCTATGCGAAAAGTGATGCTAAGAAAAAAAAAACAACAATCGATATCATGGCCATACACAAAATAGATTAATTCATTTTTCTATTTGATCAATCAATTAAAAAGATATCACCCACAGTTATAAAGTTCGACTAACTGTCATAGATGCCAATTTCCGCAAAATATCGCTCCACCAAATGTACATTCGTCCTGTCTGGGTAAACGCACATAAATATAATTCTTACTTCAGACAATGAAATAAACTATTTTACCTGCTATGTATGCACGCACGAACAAAACTTCTGATTATGGTGACTACTATCACACCAGCGCGTCCCCAATGACATCGAGGCAAGTTACTCCCTTTGTCGTCGGTGGGGGGGGGGGGGGGAAAGCCAAACCCTTCAGTATCTATCATTTATGTGCCTGTTTAACGTCCATTTTATACTGCACACTGTTCCCCCTTGTGGGGTGACCGGAATCTTAAGAATACACAAACTGCCTTCTGTTCCGTGCATGGCGTAAGAGGCGGCTAACCGAAATTTCTTTCTTTCCCACTCTCCTTTTACTATTTCTTTATTCTTCCTTCTTTTTTCCCACTTAATATGCGTCCTAATATACTGATCCTAGTTAAACACCAAGAAACAAACAAACAAATTGCACACTGTTCCCCTTTTGTATTTTGATAAAGTGTATTTTTTATCCCCTGACTTTATTGTACGTTGACACCTTCAGGATTCTGTAACAAGAATATTCTGCACAAGATTCTAATTATAAGAGACTTAAGGACTCTCCTTATATTTAAACAGGCGACCTTGAGACAACTGCCCAGTAAACATTGAGATGTTGATACAACGTTAATGTGAGGTTGAGACGTCGACCCGAACGAATCGCAACATTGAATCTGGGTGTCATTTGCTAGTGGTCGGTCGCCATCATAGATCGTCTATTTGATGTCTTTCACAAAACGTTGAATAGGCGTTCCATAAGCAACTTTGTTCTGATCTGTTTTTGGTCGCAAGCAAAACCCAACTTTCTCCCTTTAATCAAGACAATGACTGGTCGCTTCGAAAGTAGATGTAAAATATAAGAATATCGGGAGCCTAACAGTACCCCTACCCTGCTTATTCAGGAAAATGTTCATGAAAATTGACTTCATGCATATCACAGCGGGTACTTTGACGGGAGTGGGAGGGCAGGGTGGTAACCAAGACACCTTCTCAGTTGCACTCTCTATATATAGATGGCGATTCTATAAGTTTTTTCCAGGCATCTATGCAACGTCGTGAGAGAGACATTGAGACATCAACGCATTTCCCTTATTTTATCCTCAATCAAACTCTCTGCTTGATACCACACCTTTAAGATCACGTGATTACTTGGTGCACCAAAGTTGATTACAATGAGCCGAACAATAAGACGAAGCTAGCTGCTACATCTTAACGTATATAAAATGCCAGTCCACGATAAGTATCACCCGATCGCTTTCAGCTTTCGTACTACTCGTCATCAGCCGCGATTGCCAGGCGCAACCATTTCCTTCGAATGCACCGATGATGGCTCAGAAATAACCAGTTCTCTGTACTTTTTATTTAACGTGTTTGAAATGTTACTCCTCCTGGAAGCCTGGTCCGATTCCATTCAAATTTGGTAGGAATGCTCTTATTCTAGCTAGTGCGCCAAAAGTGATAGAAAAATCAGCTAAAACAGGCCACTTTTTTTAGCTATTACAAATTTCGATGCATATAAAATACCTGTTCTGTGACAACTGTTGTCCGATGCCTTTCGGATTTGACAGGAGTCTTACTCAGGTGCTCTCTTGTTAAAAAAAGTCAGTTTTCTCTACTTTGAACTTGCACATGTAAACTGCCTTCCTCCTATATTTCGTGTCGCATTACTTCCAAATCTGGAGGGATTGCGCTCCATGTTGCCCATCTCCAGCCCTATTCCTAATTTTACAAACAGGCCAAAATTTGCAAAAAAAAAATCAAAAATTTTCCATATTTTGAACTTGTAACTAAAGTAAAAACTCGCATTAAACAGTGTTCGATTTCTTGCAAATTTAGGAGGCGTATTGCCTCGACGGATGGCATGCTTGGCCTTTCGTTGGCAAGTGAAAATAATTGGCGAACAATTTGGCCAAGCCTTTCGCTTTGCACACATTACATGATTTTGGACACATACATACTATTCCTCCCCAGTTCATGTATGATCACTTTTAAATTTGGTTTCGCTTGTGCCTAGACGATTCTTCATTAAAAACTATTTATTTAGCAATGTGACTAAAAGCTAATTGACCAGTTTTTTAAATGGTATTTAGATTGGGATTTATTTTTCCTGTTTTAGCAATATTTTACACACATCTCATTGTAATATCAATGCAGTAGCCTTTGTATCAACATCTAAACTGCAGCTAAGCAAATTTGCAACTTTTCATGGCTTCGCAAATGGATCCAGCCCCATTCCAGTTTAATATCTTGAGCACTTTTCAAAATGGAACGTTGGGGCGTATTTCTGTCTCTACGTTCGTGTTTCCATGCGTGCCCTTAAGATTCTCAAGTTTTATCCTGAGTAGCTGAGCGCCACGTCTACGGACATTCCTCTTATGTTTTTCTAACACATTTTGATTCAATTCAATTTGTAAGGAATTCCTTAGAAGTCTGACAAACGATGTTTAGTAAATGTAAAATCGGTAAAAGAATTTCAAGTTAGCATTGAAACGTTTTCACCTTGTTTTTCAGCTGTTACTTGGGACAGAGAACGGAAATCAATACATTGACGTACATACATTTTGGAAGAGCATGGATGGTTTCTACAAGAGACAGGAAGACGAACTCTCCATAAATATACGCAACGAAGAAAACATGAAGGTCATTTCCGAACATTCCGCTTTGTTCTATGCCAGCAAGGAACACGCACTGAAATTGACGATAATATGTACTGTGATCGCGATAGTTTTCCACGCGATATCACGCATTCAAGGCCGCGTCCGTACAAGCGTTCACGGTGGACTACACTTATTCTGGAGCTGCTTGGTGGTAGGAGAGTTGGCAGTTTGCTTGGTGTGTCTAGCAAGTACGACATACACTTACGCACGGGATAACGGTCACCAATCGACGCTTATATGCACCGAGTTCTCACCGTTGACGAAGTACTGTGCCTACGCTTGGCTGATCGTGTGGGTCACCTTCGTTGTGGCCGTTTTGCGGGGAACTGTTGCAATAACATGGCTAAACAGAATGTGCGATTCGGAGCGTCTAGCCGACATGGAACGAGGTATAGGAATTCTCTGTTTATCGCTCATCTATCTGTTTCCGCTCGCGTTACTGAGTCGTTTCCATGCCGACGACATGTCCCAGGAATATGGACCAATCACAGTGTGCGCACCTGCATTTGACCACGGTGTGAATGCGACGACAGTGCAGATGTCTGTCTGTGTGGCTTGGCTCGTGGCTGTCGCCTTTGCCTTTTTGGCGTCAGGTAAGAAATCCTATTAAATTTGGACTTTCGTTGAGGGAGCGGGTCGGGAGGGGGGGTGGGGTGTTGTCAGAAGTTCAACTTACCTGTGACTCGAAAGTTTAGGTTGTATCAAAACAGAGAAAGCTCCTCTCGAGGAGTATTTTTTTATCGCCTGCAGTTTATTTTATATTTAAGATAAACTGCAAACGACCATGTTCCATTCGGCAACAAAAAATTTAGCTTCTCGTTCTGAAAAAGTTTAAAGGGCTTGGGGGAGGTAAAGACCTGCAGTTCGGACATTGATTAGAAACACTATTCGGTAAGCTCAAATTCGCACCAGCACGATCGGCGTATGCGGATGAGAAGCCGTATGCGAGTCTGCGCCTCAAAATTTTACTTCTTTAATGCATTCAATGGATTTTCTGTAAAACCAAAAAAAAAAAAAAAAAAAATAAATAAATAAATAAAATAGAAAGCGTTTGTGTAGACGTCAGCCTGTATTTATTAGTCATAAAAACATATCTGGTTCTTTATCACACAATTTCTTATTCCGCGCGTGTAGAAAAAAAATTAGAAAATTTGGCAAAAGATTCCTTAAATCAGGTGTTAACCCGTGCATATTCCAGAAAACAGCAACATCCATAAGAGGCCTCAGGTCGCTAAAATGCCGAACCGCGTGCATATATCGGCAATTTCTTTTCTCGAAAACCTTAAAATATCGATATTTTTATTCAATGCAATGCATATTGCATCACTACACCTATCTACAGGCAAATCTTTGCTTTTTTTTGACAAGCACAGAATAGAGAAATTATGTAATAAAGAGTAAAAACTACGCTTTTCTGTGATTCATAAATTCAGGTCAACTTCTACTCATTTTTCAAGCCACATTCTTTCACACACAGATGATTCTTGCCTGTCGATATTCATCGATCCGCGCCTTTGTTTGTATTCAAAAGTAATTTCTATGCAAACGAGCTCGGAATAAAATCTAACTAGAGTGATTTTCATGAGGATGCAGCAAAAACAAGCTGTCATGAGGAACTCTGTGGGAAACAACTGCAAACGAAACGAAATTGGCTCAAGCGATTTTCTAGGGTTTTTAGCCAAGCTAACTTTAGTCGGTGGGCTATATCAATCACTTGCAGGGTATTCAAACTGCTACTCTTCCTACAAATCCGGCTCGATTGCGTGAAATTGTACAGGAACATTTCCCTCAAGCCCTTGTATCAGGCTTGTATTTTGTTTGGCGATTTGGCCAAAATTGGCCAAACCGGCTTGAGCAAAACTTTATGAAAACCCCAGTAAATAAAAAATCTTTCTTTTTTCTGTCTTTTTCTCTCTTTCTTTGTTTCTTTCTTTCTTTCCTTTCTTCCATCCATTCCTCTATTCCAAGTAGATCTCGAGTGAAATTGCAATGCATCTGTTATCGGTTCAGCAAAAACTGGCCAAAAAACGGATGCACAAACAATGTTGTATGGCCCAGAGATCTGGTCTAATTATATTTGATAGCAGTGTTGGCAATGAAGTCTCTTACCAAATGTAAAATTTATCAAAATGGGCGCAATGTCCACGAACATTCTTGTTCAAATTATATTGATCCCAAACCATTAAAAAAGTCAGTAATTTTACAGTACAAAATGAAAATTTTCCTGTGTTTGCTTAAATAAAACAGTAAAAAGCACCTGAAAAGAATCAACCCATTTGTATAGGATTTCCTTCTTTTTTCAGATTCTAATGTTAAACAGAAGCAAATGGCGACCGTCTTAATTAATTACATGACCTTGGTCGATTATTGAATATCTTTACAGTGTAGGCCTTTGACTCCGTGGTGCCCAGGACAGCTGAAATCTATGCACAGCGCAGCTAAAATCTATAGACATTTTTTATTTTGTTTGCAATGTTGCAGCTACAGTTTTGATCAATGGGTTGAACCTTTATTGTGCCCTCTTTTTCCCTTTCGTTACTTTTAGAAACGATTTGAACCCGACACACAACTTTGGACCGGTGTAACACAATTATCCTTTCCCCACTGATAACTTTACCGAGAGATAATTTTGCTCCCGGAGCTAAAGATATCTAGGTAACTTCAAAATATCATTCCGATTCATGTTGTTTCGACATTATGAAGCAAATGTTTAAAAACAGGCATGTTTAAAACTAACTCTCCATTTTGATATTGCGTAAAATGTAAAGAAGCTGAGCCTCTGAATCCTTACAGAAGATAGCATTTCATTGAACTTTAATGCAGGGGATGGGAGGGTGGGGGCGTTTAGAGAATGGAATTTCTCAGGTCGGAACACTCTTTCACGCAACAATGCTTATCGTTACCTGACTGGGCTAAATGCTGTAATGTGACTGAACGGAGGAGAGAGTCACAGGTCCTTTTGTGTAAATGTCCATTGAAGTGAAAATGTGATACCTCGGCGCACATGTTGGGGCCACGCTTGATTAATCACGTTATCGCCCATCAAACTTCGAACAATCTTGAATATTTTACCACCAACACTTACTTGATAACATTCTCGTTAATGCTCTTTCTGCGAAAACAAATTGCAAGCATCCATTTTTCTGTTCGCTGACATGTTGTTTTCACTGCTTTGGCATAAAGCAAAGGCTAAGTAGACAAATATATTTGGCTTGTTGTCGGTATTGTATACAGTCAGCATCTGTTTTTGCTGTGGAAAAAAAAATATGAGGAACAAGTCTTATCGTTTTCTCACAAATTGGATATCTATGGCGTAAAAACAACTGAAACTGGTAATAAATCTGTGATTAGATAAAATTATAGGATATATACGAATAACACTGTCTGAAAAGTAGAATAACGAAAAGGGGGCACCCTGTGATTGAAAATTTGCAATTTTGTTTTTTGAATATATATTTTATATATATATATATATATATATATATATATATATATATATATATATATATATATATATATATATATATATATACATATATATATATATATATATATATATATATATATATATACATATATATATATATATATATATATATATATATATATATATATATATATATATATATATATATATATATATATATATATATATATATATATATAAGAAAAAAGGAATAGATTATTGCAATAAACTTTCACTGTTTATATAATTGTTTAAATTTGTGTTAATTTTGCTTCACTTTTATTTAAATTGAAAGGATAGATAATAGAGGTAGCTTTCTCAGAAAAAATAGTTTTGATGACTCGAAACATACCTTATTTAACTTAAAAATTTTCAAGTTAGAGATTTGTTATCCGCATGGAAAAACCTATTTAAGCATGCAAATATGTTTACACTGTACTCTTCGTTATTGTCACTGGGCAGTTATTAATACTTTTTTGACAATATATGCATATATGCATAGCTATTGTTTATTTTATAAAACGTTAAAGAAAACAACAGTTTATTTCCGGAAATAGCCTTATGACACCCATTTAGATTATGAATAATATCAATAATCAAAATCTTACAGTTTTACTAAATTATTAAAAAGCAATCCTTGATTTTCCTCATAATATCACTGCTCTCAGATCCCACTTGCACCTTCTTTGTGGAATTAAGCATTACATTTTCGCAGACTTTTCGCTCAAGAAAAGGCATCACCAATGTAAAAAAAGGCTTTACTTAGTAACAGAGGGTATAAAATATATACAGTAGATTACGACTGTTTATGAGTTTGCAAATTGGCATCTGTGGTATTTATATTGGAGGCAGGTATTGTCAGTTATTGGCCATAATTTTGGTGGTTTCTTTTTTATGTCTGATATTACATCTCGTTTAATCCTCTCCATGCGTTCCCTTTTAACTCACTGACCTCAGAAGCACCCAAGAAATTTGTTTCGCTACAGAAAGGGGTTCATATAAAATTAGACGTTCATTTCTAGTTGTTCATAACAAAGTAAAAGAAAAATATATTAAAAAACACATTCAAAAATATAAGAAAGTAATACAACTAAATTTAAAAAATGGTTGTAAAGTATTTCATTAATGTTCACGAGCATCCATGGAAATCCAGATTATACAGTCACGCTCTTGTTTTATCAGTGGCACCATACCTATTACCCATTACCCAACTCACATACAGCAACACTCTTTCGTTTAGAAACAGAAAAGTTTTCGCTCCTTTTCGTCTCCTACTTGATTGTAGGTTTATGCATTTTTCATACCACCAATTCTACTTTGTCTGACAGCGGACTATAAAAATATGACAGAAAAAGTTTGTGCTATATGACACAAAAAATGGATTTCTACAACAACACAATAAATTATGGCTTCCATTACAAAAATGTTGCAAGTTGCAAAACTTGTATCAATATTTATTATTGTTACTCTTTCCTTTTATTAACATTCCTTTGACAATAATGTAATGTTGGACAAAGTTCAGATCTATTCACATTATGTAAGCCAAAAGTAAACAGTTATAAGGTCTTATAAATAAGCAGCCTTTAAACTTTTGACTTATGCCGTAAGTCCTTCGGCCATAACAAAACCGACTTTAGGCTTTGATGAAAAGTCATAAAGGAACAAGAAAAATTAGTTATCACTCATTTGTCTTTGACCATGTTATTTTTATTCCACAAAGTAAGTGACTTGCTTTAAATGCGAGATATTCGAAGATAAAGAACTTAAAGTTGTAGTTAAAGAAAATACGTGTTCGTATGTGGAGTTCTGAACGTAATGATCTAAGCTATATGGTGACGCAGAAAAGTGCTCGCCTAATGGAATTTGCCTTGCGTCCTTAAGAAAAACCCTTTAAGGGTTTAAGAGCAACTATTCTTGCAAAAATATTGCTAAAGGCGTTTTGCCTTATGACTTTTGGGTTAAGGGATATAAAATTAGCTTTACTTGTAAGGACATTTTATTTTTCAAGTTTAATATGCTATCATTTATGCTTGCCAGCTGACTTTATACAGCGTAATTCCAACAAAAATTGAATATATATATTTTGTTCAAAATGGCATCTAATTATGAGTTTGTTGAATGTAAGTAACAATAAATTTTCAATATTTTATTGTAATATTTGTTTTAAAAACAAGCATAAACTCAGAAGAGGAACGCGGAAATAAATTGTAGCGTGGTATAAACAGTACGGTGCTATAGAGAGCTTTTATAATATGTCGCACCTCCTGTTAGACCAAACAGTTGCTTGTCACTTACAATATCAGAGTCATTAGGTGTTTACACAGCATACAGAATTCAGTTTAAAGGTTGGTGAAGTCTTCAATCAGTGCGACATGGGATCAGTAGCTTATTTTTGGTTCTTTGTGGTTCTTCTTGGTGGAATGGCAACGGTTAAAGGTGAAACAATACCTATCATCGTGAGAGAAAACTACGGGGTATTATTTCAGCAACACGCTATTGCAGACATGAGCAGCAGCTATTGGATCCACACTATTGGTGTCAAGTTACCGGAGCCAATACGAATACCCACATTGGATGTGCCCAAATGCCACTGGATTTACAAGAGAGTAAGGCTTAACGACAGATTTGCAATGGAAAGTTGTGAATCTATGGAAGCGATGGTGGATATGTATACTAACATGCGAGATAGGTAAGCTTTAAGTTTCTTGTTTGTGCTAAAATTCAACCATTTAACAGTAACATTACGAAATAGGTTTTCTTGTTTCTTTTCTGACTAATTATATTTACAACAGCATTTTATATAAGTCACAATATATGCCGTTAAAACACTTCATCTAATCAGCAATTAATACAGCTATATTTTGTTTGCATAATAACTTAAATATCCATTGCTATAGAACACAGATTGTTTTGTTAATGAAGTTAGTAGTTCTTTGCGTACCTGTCTCATATGTGGTTTTCAGTGACAAAACACAGCAACAAATTAAAAAAAGCAAAAATCTTAAGATATATTTGTAATATTTCTTTATAAATAAGTGAAACACATATTCCTTCAAACGTTTTACCTTTTCACTGTTTATTTTCGGAAACATCCTATGTTTCTTCTTTTAAAACTATTCACACAGGCTACTCAACGTTACCAAGAAACAGTGGCAGAGTTTGCATCACTTACTGAAATCTGGTTACAGATTTAGAAGGAGTCTCTTGCCTTTCGTTGGTGATATATACAGCGATCTTTTCGGACTTGCCACTAAAAAGGACATTGAGGCTCTTGAATCAAATATGCATATTGTCGAAACTCGAATAAACGACATGTCTACTGTTATTTCTAAGGGTGTTGCAGACATGTCGTCTTTCGAAACGAAAATGGATACCCGATTAAGAAATATATGGTCTGCTATTACAACAACGGCTGAAATGTCCCATAAATTTGTCTCTAACATATCAGAAGCACTGTCTAATTTGCGTACGGGGATAAGTAACATTTCTCATGAGCAGTACAAAATTTACTTGCTTTTTCAGCGATACAGAGTACAAAATATTTTTTCCACACAATTAATGTTAGGGATTTGCACATACTCCAAATGCTTATTTCGGAAACGGACAAATTTTTGAATGGATTGCAACGTTTATGCGAAGGTTTCGTATCTCCATATATCATTGACTCGGATTCTTTAAGGGATACTTTAACATATATTTCAAATATTTTGAAACATGACTATCCTTCATTCCAGTTACTTCATACAGATCCCATGGTCTATTACGATTTTCAAGACGTGCTTTCAGTCCGGTCGGAAAAGTTTATATATATAGTTAAAAATCCCATTGAAAGATATTTCTATGCAATATTTGATTTATGCAGTAAAGTCCATACCGATTTCCCTGCACTATAATACTTCTTCGCGTACTGTTGTTGAAATTGTGCCATATTTTGGAATATCAACTGACAAATTATACCTTATAGAGCCCACTCCACTCGAGGTAGCTTCTTGTTTCGGACATAACAGAAAACTATGCACAACCATATCCTTATCAAAGACAGTAGACATGTTTTCGTGTACATCTGCTATTTTTATGGATAATACAATGGTGGTGAAGGAATTGTGTACGTTTAATCTCTATCCTCCATCCACCACTTTGTTTACTCATTTTCTAGATTATGGCAACTCATCTTTGTTTGTTAGCACGAACGACCAAGCACCATGGACACTAAACTGTCATAGAGAGATCCCAAGATCTCTTAAATCGTGTAACTTGTGCATGATTTCTAGACATTGGGAATGTAGTATTACAGGTAACACATTTCATTTGCCACCGGATTTGCTAGCTTGTGGGCCTCAGTACTCGTCTTCAACTATTTATAATCACTACTTCAACTTGGGAGCTCTTTTGCATGTCCTTGACAATGACCATTTGCTTGCCCTAAATGTCACAAGAGTCATTCCAGCGATCAACCATTGACGATTCCTTCAACTACTCTGGACAATCTCGACAACGAACTTATTAAGATATCAAAATTAGACAACGTTGACAAAAAGATGAGTTTAGATTTGCAAAGATCCGTTGACAAAATGAAACACAACGCGGATTTGATCTCTGACCCAATACACCTTCAAGGTGTTGCATGGATTGCCCACTCATCAAACACATTTCTGACACATTCTCTTGGAGGTGTTTTAATTTTAATGAACTTCATTTCGTTTGGCATATCTGTGTTTATGCTTGTAATGTTTTGCAAGGGGAGAGCAAGAACTTTCATAGCAGCAACAAGTGGATTGCCTGTTGCACATGGATTGGACTTTAATAATCTCTTCACAACAAGAAATCCAAATTTTGTTTCTCGCCAAGGCACTGAAAGTCCCTCGTTGAATTCAGTGCAATACCTACCATTAATTTCGCACACCGTAATTTTCATATCTGTCATCCTCTGCATTTTTCTGTTTTGTAAGATGTGCAAGAATTTCGGTTATTGCATTGGTAAAAAAGTAATATCGTCACCAAAAGTTGCACTCTCCACCTATCAATTTGGAACCCAGCAGATAAAATGTATACCCGACAGTTAAGCCGTATACCTTGCCTCTTTAAGGACTTAGAAATACGTTAAAGTTGCGCCGATGAAATAGTGTTCAATCCTGAATGGGTCATGCATTGTGTCCCAAAATTAACCTTGAAAAGTGACCAGATTGAAATTGTTATGACAGATGTGTATGCGAAACATGTCATCCCAACCTGTTTCACAATTTCTCCTTGGGAGGCAATGACATTAAATTAACTTATGAAGCAGCCACATACTTTGCAAATACTTATAAAGGAAGGTTTTGATAATCATTGCGTTTATAATTATTGCAGTAAAGAATTAATTTCCAGTGATTTTGCAGCTCCTGTAATGCGAAAAAGCATGCACGCCAACAAAAACACTACCCTATACCCGGAGATTGCTGATTAATCTTTATGCTTTTGAGAAATGTTACAAGAATGTTATTATCAGTTATTTGTTCCTTGTTAAAGCAGTGTGTGGAACACAAGAATTTCTGGGGATTATTTCCCTTAATGAAGCAAAAATAAAATATTTGACTTTGTTGTTACTTAAATTATTAGCGCTAACGATTCGTTTATTTTGTATATCATAAAAAGACTTGTAGCTTATTTAGTTTACAAAATGCCACCTCAAAGCTGTAAAATTACATTGCAAAGGACTGCATATTGTGAATTAAGTATTTGCTGTTGTTTGCTTAAAATGAAATGCAGTCATACACAGCATTGATTACGCTTTTGCCATTTAAAATATGTAACATAACTTTTTGCCAATTTATGTTAGACTGTATGAATTAACCATGATGTACTGATTTCTGTTTTTAACAAATTATGTGCTTGTATAAATACCTATTGTATCCCCTTCAGGTTATAGTATTTTAAAGCGAATGACGTATAACGTTATAATCTTATGATAATTCTGTAAAAGCGCACTCCATTTTATTAAGGTGTTTCTTAATAGTATGAGTTATTAAAGAATATTGTGGAATAACCAAGTTTTTAAAAATGCATATAAAAATTTTAAAAGTTGTTTTACTTCTGCCTGTCTGTTTTAAAGTGGGGCCTATTTATTCCATAGAATATATGTAACTTACAGACACCCTCTTCTTTTCCATACATATATTTTACTGACTTTATATGCTGTGAATTTGTTTTGAAATAAGTAAGTTAAAAAAGATACTGGATATTCATTCAAAATGTATAACAGGTAAAATATTGATTTGGATAATAGTTTTATTTAAAGATGGATAAAAAGTGTGCGCGGTGCCTGTCTAACTTTTCCAAAAAGAAAAAAGGCTGGAACAGATATTCGTTGAAGTCAATTAAAATTACAGACCCTGACTTGGTACAAAAAGGACAATTTGTTTGTGCAGCTTGTAGAAATTTCTTGACATCTTCGACAAAAGAACAATTAAAATTGAACTCAGCATACAACGTAGAGGAAAGAACACCTAAAACGTGTAGGAAAAGAATATACAGCACACCTTTGAAAAAACACCAAAACGACCTTTGACCTACTGTACACCAAAGGAGAAATTGTATTCATCAAGAATCTCATTTAAAGAGCCAGCAGTGCAGTTGTTACAACAGAATAAGTATGAAAAGCATTAAATCTGATAGCAAACAGTAATAACCGAACATCTAAAACAGCCTTCATCAAATTAATAAGTAGTGTTGTAAAAAAAAAAAGAAATTAAGGAATACTTGAGGAAGAAGAACAATATTTACAGTCAAGAACTCAATACGGGAAATTTGCAGGCATTTCATTGGGATCTGGTTTACAGCGAGTTAAAACGATCACTCCCTTTTACAGTAGGGTTATTAGCTGCATTGGTACCATCGCCACAGGTATTCTGCAATCGATGTGCCATCGGAAGAAAAGGAAGAAAGAGGTATAAGTATAACACATTAAATAACAGTTATTCTTTGCTATAGCAATGTTACTACTGTTAATAGAACGTTATTAAGTACCTTGTGGAAATTATTATTATTACTTTAAATTGTTATTTTTATAATTAACAAAAGCCACACAAATAAAAATAGCATACCAGCAAAAGCATTGATCGTAAAGGTAAAAAATGAACAACTCGTGGTGCACTTCTAATGGATATCTTTTAGATATTACAAAGAATTCTAATACCAACGCTTCATTTGTTCTAACAGTGCAATGCCGTTGGATCGCGCAACAAGTCAATGGAATTCCAGAATTGGTATCATACTTGCTGTTGCTTTCTTTTCCCAGAAGCCAAAGAAATGCAATTTAATACAGTCTTGTATTTCGACGGAATTGTGGCGTCAAGGGGCAAGCCAGAAGGTAATAGGAGTAAAAATAATTAAATATATTTGCATTTTTAATATATTATCCAGTATAATAGTAGAAGTGGGTATGTTGTGCTGCTTGTGTTTTTAGAAAGCACGAACATGCTTTTAATTTCAGATTATTTCATTGCTTAATTACTTGGGTTTGAGCAAGGGAATCAAGGGAACTACTGGTGCTGTAGATAAAATTCGAAAAGAATTTGACAGCAGCATAAAAATGTGGAAGATGAATATTGAAGCAGGAATGAATATACAAGCCAAAGAAAGACGGGCTCAACGGCTGGCAAGGCGTAGATTATTTGACGACGATTGGAAGACAGAGGAAGAAGCTGAAGATGAATGTGTACCTGAATCAGGTACAAATAAGTATTCCGTGACACATTAATTTTTTTAATTTTTTGAAAATTCGTTATAACAAGAATTGTACTGTCATTATAAGTCAAGACAGGTGACTATAAAAAATGCAATGCTTAAAATGATTAATTCAATTTATTTATTTTAAGGATACTGCTTTGTATGGGATAACACCCAGATGGAAATAGCTGCAAGACATCAGGGTAGAGTGAACACTAATGAGTTCAAGTTGTGGGCTCTAATGTTCGCTGTGAAAAACCGTGTCGATTTCACAGATGCTGGCGATGAAACAAAGCTGTGGTATAAACACCTGATTCCATTTGGCAAATATGATTTTTTTGTTATTTGTAAATAACAATATTAAACATACAATTGTTCAATGACACCCTAACAACTTCCATTCTCACCAACATTTTCATATAAGTGTTAATGAAGAATATTCTGTTTTAGCGAGGATATACCTGTTGCTGTCTTTCTACCTTCACGAGAGCAATTGCTCTTGCTGAGAACAAGACAAATTGAAATCGTTAAAAGAATACTTGTGGAACATATGCCTTTCCTGAACACAGTAAGAACATCGCAACATATAAAGCACGAGTACTCGAAAGAAATGTCAAGAAAAAGTTCCATGGTACTTGTACCTCTAAATTATTTAAGCAATAAACAGACGGAACCAACCAACAAATAACATAAATAGGAGAACATTTTACAACAAAGCACTTTTACCAAATCTTTGTTTTGCCTGCTAAATACGTGTACGTTGTTGCAAGTTGAAGGGATTTTAATTGCTTACAGATCACTTTAGGAGTGATAGAAGAAAATCCGTCAACAGTTGCTGGTGTAATAAATTTTCTGAGGCACCTGCATAACTACGTACCGATTTCAAATGATGGGAAAATGCATGCCATCCCATGTCATGGAGATGGCCTATCGGTTGAAAGAATGGTGGATGCCTATAGACACAGCAGCGGAGCAAATACACCATATGACAGACTTGAAGGAATTATCCCAGTTCCCCAAGAGTTTCACAAGCGTGGCATACTTTTGCAGGTTTAAAGAAATTTTCAAATGTTATTCAAGATTACTTGTAAGTAAAATATCATATTTCAATATTTACCTCTTAATGAAATTGTCATCAATGTGCCTTGTGCTTTCTTCCAGGATACAATGAATATGCTCTTTAGCATGAAAAGCGTTGCTTCAAGAGGAACGTTATCTCAGCTGAAGGCAGATTTTAATCACAGAAACGTTTCCTCAAATGTTATGCAGTGCTTCAACCATGCTTGGGATTTTTTGGAGTTTTTCTTCGCAAAAAGTTCATTATTGCATATTATAAAGACTTCTTGTTACGGTATTGTTACGCTTCTTGATACGCGATTGTATCAAATTAATTCGTTGTGGTATTTTTTCAATTTGTTACAGTTTCATATTGTTGTTTGTTGGCAATAAAAGTGTGTGGCATAAATAACACTGACGATGTTCCGGAAAGCTTTCCAGAAGAAAAAGAAAAACAACATTTATTTTTGGCAACGCTAGCGGAAAAAGCGGTGGATGAAGTTTTTATTTTCCTGCATGGTGTAGACGAAGTAAAGCAATGCAGTCGTAAGAACAAGTACTGCGATTGTGAGGAAGGTACATGAAGATCAATAATTAATAAATTTTTAAATACTTTTATGCTTTAATTTCACATTGTTAGCCTGTATTAGGATGTTTTATAACCAGTTAAATTTAAGACTACATCTTTTTTGGCTTTAAATAAGTGTGGTTATTAATAGTTTTGGAATGTGCATTTTAGCTGGTAAAGGCAGAATGGTGAGATGTTGCAACAATAATTGTAAGAAGCAATGGTTTCACATTCGTTGCCGCGAATTGCCAATTTCGATTTATGACGATGACTGGTGGTGCAGCGATGAGTGTAGAAATTCTGGAGGTTACATTTACTGCAAATGCAACCAATCAACTGATGAAAATAACATGATGATTCAATGTGAATTTGGAGAAAAATGTCTGTACAGTGAATGTTATCACCCATCTTGCCTTGATGTAAAACCAGACAGCTTGCCAGGTGTGACTTACTTTAAGAAGTTACTCTATGCCAGATGATTACCATAAATCCAACATAAACGAGTAGAAGTTTTAAAAACGTCCCTCTGTAAAGAAGCATGTTGTGCGATTTTTCAGAGGCTTGGTACTGCAGCAATAGTTGTAAATTGAAAGGAGATAGGAATGTGGACAGAATTCTTCAGTACTCCAGAGCGTTGCTTTGGAGAGGTCTGAACCATCTAGCGAGAAGAGATGCCATAAGAGAAGGGGATGGCAAAGCAATTATTCATCATTGGTGCATGGACTTCATAGAGTTTTTTCAGGAAAAACATCCAAAGTACACGATACTTGCACACCAGCTCTTAGCGGGTAACCATGCCTTTCAAAAAAAACAAAGAAATCAATTTAATACCATGATAATATTTCATAATTTTTAACGGAATTTGCAAGAAACATTGTTAAATTGCATGAACATAGTATCATGTGGCTGTGCGATCATTTGCCGCTGTTTTTTCATTGCTTTTATTATGTTATTTATGCAGAGGTGAATGGGTTTTACCACAAAAGAATAGGGAAAGAAATAGTTTGGAACCGCACCGCCAACATTAAGGGAAAGCAAGGCTGTAACATTGAACTTGACTTATGGAACGAATTTTTGAACAGGGATTTCAAAGGTACCGTAATATATTTTTTATTGACAAATAAATTTATACATTACTTTGGTTTGGATCTAATTAATTCACATGTGTAAAGACAACATGAAAGTGAAGTAATGGCATATATCTAAAGATAAATACTTCAGTAGTTCATAGTACTGTGAGGAAAATAACAATGAAATCAATAAGAAAATTAAAAGCGTAGTCTATTTCTTTATTGCAAAACTTCATCGTTTAAAATTCATATGGTAATACATAAGTGCTACTATTTCAGAGCGACTTGGTAGATCAAAGGGTATTTATACAGATTTACAAGTGCAGAGGTGTAGTCAAATGGGAGGGCAGTTTGGTAGAGAACTGGAAAGGATGTTTTCGAAAGGACTGCTTGCAAAAGAAGATTTCGATTATGACTCTGCAAAGACTAAGTATCATAGAGAGATGAAGCAATTTTTAGTAGAGTACAAAGACGATAACCTAGTGGCAGACAAACCTGGCAGATGTCATAATGGATTCGAAAATATAGTACACGATTGGGGAGTGAAAGACCCGGAGAAGTTTTCCGCTAAAGTAGCACATCTTTCCAACAGACTGGACTTGTGGCGAAGCTTTAATTACTAATCAATTTCTGCATGGACACTTCGTTGAACATCTGGAACAACAAGTGCATTTGGCACAAGTACAGTTCTGACATTGTTGTTTGCAAATCACTGATGGTTCCTTAGGCACAGCTCCCATTTGTTTTAACCAAAGATTCTTCAAAATTGCCACTCTCAAACAGCTTTCTCCTCGCATGAATTCTTCTTTGATGTTTGCATTAGTTGGAAGCCTTTAAAATAGAAATATTGTACAACAAGTCTTTGTACCAGATGAATATTAAATGTATAACCGGACGTTTATCAATGATTTAAAAATCGTATTCTGTTAAGCGAACTATGTATCTAGCAATTAACGCAGAAATATTCTTCGACCTTAAGTGGTAAATACACGTAATAATGTGTTATATAACGTAAAGAAAGCATTAAATTTAATGTAAATGTAACCATATAATAATAACTTCTAACAGTCATTACGATTTGAATAAGTGACCATACTCACATGTTACTGACTGAAGCTGTATATAATATGGCTTCTCCTTTCCCTCCATCTCTACATGCGCATCCAACTTCTTACCAGTACTGACAAAAGTTTTCAGGAATTCCCCAGTGAACCACAAAGCGCACATTGGGGATATTAACACCCAAGCCAAAGGCAACCGTAGAAATAACCACTCTCAGTGTTGTTTCAGAGGCAAAATCACATAAAATATCAATAATTCTGTTGCTTGCAGCTTTTGAGTCTGCAGTTTTCCACGCATATATTCCTGTTTCTGCATAAGTTACCCGTATACTTCTGTAACTTGGGGTATGGATCTGTGTGAGTAACAGAAACATATCATAACTCTTAAATGTTCATTGTGTGTAATGAAATCGCATCATATGAAAAGCCGATGACATTTCAAGTGTGCATTATAAAGATTTGAGAAGTATTAAGTATTAATAAAAAATTGTTTTACCTGCAGTATATGATAGTCTTTGGAGTTTGATGTCTCCTTTCTTTTATCAAGTTTGCAAGCCAATTAAAACAATTTTGTTCAGATGGCAAAACTTTGAGGAAAATGTTTGGTTTATCTGCACTTGCTGTAACAATGTGATACTCTGTCAGATTAAGCAAATCCAATGTTTTCTCCTTCATTTTTTCAGGAAATGTTCCTGACATGACGAGTGTGGGCACTGGACCCAAAATGCTTCTAAGCTCTCCGATATCCTTATAATCTGGTCTAAATGAAGATGTGCCCCACTCCGTTATACAATGTGCTTCGTTAAAGCACAGAAGACAGACATTTTTTCTTATTTCCTTCAGAACACTTCGCCATATACTTCTAAGGGACAGTTCCGGACTAATCATTATTACGCTATATCTTCCTTGCTCAACACTGTCTATTTCACATATTTCTGTGTCAGACTGAATGCCCAAAATTTTAATATTTCTAGCTGACCATTCATGGACTTGATCGTTTATCAAGCTGTTCAATGGCGAAATAATTAAGGCAGTTCTTGGATTTTTTGGATTCATCTAAAAGAAAAAAACGAAATGGTATAATATAAGCGTTCACATTGAAATTTCATTGTTAAGTACTGAACAAGTTACGTTTCTCATCCATTATTATTGGTATAATATTTTAAACTATTTTATTAGTTAATAAAATAAACAGTTTTAAACTATTACCTTCTTCAATATTTGTGGCAACATCGCATAAATCATGCTCTTTCCAAATCCTGTAGGAAGAACAGCAACAACATTTTCCCTTTTTATTAAATAATTCAGTGCATGAGGTTGGTGTTGCTTTAAGTTGTAGGAAATATAGTGATTGTGCTTAATGCTTTCAAAAACATTAACTACCTCTGTATCCATTTCAATGTAATGTACTTATTTACTTTGTGAACACAAAAACGCAGTAGATAATCAGTGCAAAAATAACAAAGCAGAAACAAAATATATCGCCCCGCAAACTGCTTTTCTCTTTCTTTTGTTACATTACGTCTTTTGCCGAGTAACCTGCAAAAAACTCTCAATAATTGGGATTTATAGCGCATGAGTTATCCTTAACGTTGCTGTGAATTGATGAGTATGCACGAAGAGCACCCGGTTGTAGTGCAATGTAAAAAGTGAAAGAAATGAATTCTATACAACAAATCAGAAATAACATAATTTTTACATAAATGTATATACAAGCACTAGTACAGGTATTTTTTAGAAATCTTTTTCTTTTGAAATACTTTTTTTCACAAAATTTGTATTTTTTATTTTTATTTTCTATCATTTAACATATTTGCTTTTGCTGATATTCATAATATTTATCAAATTTTTATGTAACTTTTCACAATTAATTATTCCAATAAAGATGCTTTAGATTTATTTCCAGCACTTTTATATCCTTATTCATTACAATTGTATTACTTCTTAAACACACATGCAAGTTATACAGATTGCTTCGATCAGACATGCAATTACATGCTCCTGTATCTTTCAACATCAATCCGTTTATTTCTAGCAACAATCAATGCTTCTTTTTTTGTAATTAATGGAATTGGTCCTGTTCCAGACAGTTTTTTTACACACCACACCAATGTAGTCTTTGCATTACGCCTGATGAAGTGATCTGACCTCGTAAGGAAGTAAACAAACATGACGGATGCTTTGACAGCTCGTAACAAAAATTCCCCGTGAGCCGTTTAGAAGTGGGTAATGTTTTTATAAATGTAGCGCCAATGTTGCTTACATACTAAGCAACGCTTTTACACTTAATTTAAATATCGCCCACTTCTGGTAGAGGGCGCCCAACATCACAAAATTGACTTCAATGTACTTTTCAATGGAAGGAATCGTGACCCTAGTCCGGGTAGAAGAGTGGTGATGGACTAGGGTCACTCGGGACTAGGACTAGCATAAACCTGACTTCAAATGTGTATACTAACAGTTTTCTTATAGCAGCTCAGTATTTTGCATTCGAGAACCAGTGGCAGTTGTTGTGAGGTTCTGCAAAAAAATATCATTTCCGGGATAATTGTTGTTTTCGGGAAGTGGCGATGCTACAGGCACAGGCGGATTCAATCTAGGTTACTGGTAAGTCTTATGGTCTCTTGGGGGTGGAAACACACGTGGTTCCTTGTGGTAAGGTTTTGAATCATTTAAAAAACTGGAATTTGATACTATGCAATATGTCACCTGATATCTCATCTAACTGTACATTTTCTTTCTTTGTCACAAAAGATTTGAAAGAAAATGGATTATTTTTATCATCACTTCCGCGTTTGCTGCTTCTCGCCATTTTGTCTACTGCTAGGGTCTAGCTATATATCGAGCAAGCTAATTACAGTCGTTGTAGTAAAACAGCTGACCTTTAAGGAATGCCATTTTCACACTTATTAGACAATCACTGACATCAAGAATTGATTTTTGATCTCAAAAATTAATTTTTTATATCAAGAATTAAGTTTTGCTAGATGTAATTATATTTTGATATCTTAAATGTTTTCATGATCACAAAAAATAATTCTTGAGATCAATACATATTTACAGATATCAAGAATTGATTTTTAGAAATCAACCATTCAATTCTTGATAGCAAAAATAAAATATTTGATGGCAAATCTTAATTTTGAGCTCAATAATACATATTCCTTTTATTGATTTAAAGAACTTTTTTCAGATATCATTATTTTAGAGTGAGACTTTTTAATTTTAAAGTTTCATATCTGAAAATGATGTTTTGATCTCAAAATTAATTTTTGATATAAAAATATCAATCTAAATTTTTGTATCTGTTAATGAAACAATGACTGGTCCTTTTATACAGAATTTTCTTTCAATTTTTTACTGTACAAGATAGAAGCAATGTTTGAACTCAGAAACTATGTTGTTAATATTGATATCAATAATTCAAGTATTCATCTCCAAAATTTAATTCATGATTCGTTAAATTTTATATAAATGTGTGTCTATCTTAGAAAGTTTGTAAAATTAATTTTTGATGTCAAAATACATTTTTGCCATCTAAAATTTATGTTTTGATAGCAAAATATAAATTAATGAGATTTGGATTGATTTATTGCTATTTGTAATGATATTTTGATAACAAAAATAAGTATTAAATGTATTAAACGGTTTCCATAGACCTTTGCTGAGATCTATCTGTTATACATAAACACAAAAGGAATGGATATTTTAAAAAGTAGCTTCTCTCATCGTGAGTACTATTTTCGTGGAATTTTATGTGGCTCCGCGAAATGAAAACGTGTTATGCACAAACAAACCGAATCGCCGCAGAGGTTGCCTGTTGGACAACAACGAATTACTATTTTTTTAGCCGGAAGCTAGTATTTGGACGCATTATTTCAATTGCTTATTTCTGCAAAATTTTGAACGATCCAAACAACACGGAATAAAAATGCTTACAGGGGGCACTTAAAATTAACACAACAAATTTTAAAGAAAGGGACTCTGTAAGGGGCGGGATTTTTCCCACTCAACCCCGCATTCAAAAGTGTTCGACTTTGATCATTCGAGTCGTATCCACTCTCAAGCCTCGGGTTTCTCTGCTGGTGTCCTTTCTGTTGATGTTAGTTGCCACCAGGAAAACTGTCCAATTGGGCAGGTGTCATTTTCGAGACTTCCATCGTGTGATTCTGATACTGATAGCGTTGCGTGTAGTAGATTGCCATCTCGTCAGCCATAGCTTTTCTTGCTAGCACTGAGTGATCTCAACTGCTGGTTACGTCAAATCAGTCTTCTAAAGTGTGTGCCTTTCACCCTCTGCTCTCTTCTATTTTTATCAAAGCAGGTTCAGACGGATGCATCTTTCAACGGTTGGGTTTTCTTTATCCAATTGTGCATTTGGATGGGCCAGTGGTCTTACCACTATGGGAAGCTTTATATTAACGTGCTGTAAATGAAGGCTGTTTTAATGTCAATTTCTCATTGCATTTCTCAAGAGGAATGTTTAGTTCCTGGTAAACCATCATAGAGTAATGTCTTATTTGTTCAAGCAGATTGGCATGCGCTCACCAGGCAGGTTTTCTTATGTGCTCACGACCATGGTTTTTCATTCAAACATCTCATATCGCAGGCAGAATAAGTGTTCTTGCCGGTCTCGCATCAAGAACGGGGGAAACTATCCATACAGGACGGGTCTTGGCGGAGTTCACCTTTCACGAGATTGAATGTCAGTTGCCTTGTCACCATCAAGTCAAGTAGACGTCTTTATGAACTGGCACAATGACCATCCTCCGGCGTGCGTTTCTCCGTGTTCGGACTTAACAGCATTAGCGGTCGATGCGTTAGTTTGCCGTTGACTCCACTGGTGTCGTTCGCATCTTCCCCGCCGTCAAAAATCGTCGTCGAAGGTTGTCACGAAAGTGTGGCACGAAAGATTGAACTATCTGGTGATTGTGAATCCTGATCTATTAGAACTGCCTTGGTAACCTTTGTTGTCGTGGTTGCTGTGCGTTAGGAATCTCCTAATTCTCCTGGAGTATGGCAGCCTGCGCCAACCTCATTGGGGGTATTATTATCCAAATCCCCAATTATCACAGCTCAATCTTTGGTGTATAAGTTTTCCTTCGTGAAGAACAAAAATTTTTCTCAGAGGGTACTTCAGAGGATGGAGACGGTTAACAAGGATGCCGCAAATTAGTTCTATTTGTCGCATTGGCGACTTTCTGAGACATGGTTTGTCGACAAAGGTATCGATTCTGTGGCTGCTACAGCGGAGGGAGTTGCCGACTTCATTGCTTACCTCTTTGAGGTAAGTTTCCGTTAGGTCGATAATGACATATCATTCAGCTGTTATTTATCTTTAAGCGCTCGTATGTCTGTGTTTGTCCGCATGTGATGTGTTGTCGGATTTGCTCCGGCCGATTGAGTATTCCCTAGCCGACAGAATGATGCTTACTCTGTATTTGCCCCTTGAATTTAAATATCTCATTTTTCCACTTTTTCACTACTCTGTCATTATTCAAACGCCACAGGGAAATACACGCTTTGTGGGAGTCAGTCAGTCAAGTTTATGGTTTATGGCAGGCAATGATTCTATAACCATTAGTGTCTTTTCTGTCTAGGCAAGCTGGATATTGCTACCAAGGGCTTAGGTATTTGCTGAATTATAATTAGTCAAATTGTAATACTAGCCTTACTGGATGGGAAGTCACGTGGTAGTATCGACACCGCGTCGCAGTCTCTACAGCACGCATATGTAAAACAGTTAAGCACTTATCGTAGCACGTTGCAGTGGCGTCTGTTTATTTCATTCATGTATAGTATTACAGTAGACATTTTTAAAGCATCTGTCTCTAATTATGTAAAGACGGTCGTTTTGAAAGAATGTTCTTTTAAAGGGACCTGATGAAATGCAAAAGAAAATGTCAGCTTAGGCCCATCAATCCAGACATGTACCACACTCCTTGGCCAGTTCTACTAGCGTGTCAATGTGTGATTTATTGTGGACTTGCTGTTGGGCCTCGCCAAACCCGTTTATTGAGCACTTTTTCAAGAATATACAATTGATGCTTTTATTCAGTTGCACAGTCTTGGTCCGTTTGTTGCTGCTGAATGAGTACTTAATAATAGTCCTACCTCTTACAGGACTTCTAAGCAACCAGGCGGAAAGAAGGAATTTAAGAAGGAGAAAGTGGCCAACTAGACTCTGCCCCTACTGTCATTCCGCTCGTCACTTGACTGTAACTGTTCCCGTGATGTGAATGGCATTGTATCGACTCGCCACATTCACGTCTTGTGCCATTGTCGTGTTTTGCGCGTGGTACAGCACGGCACTGTGACGAGTCGGGGCATATTGTTAAGCTGTATGTGGCTTGTTGTGTTCTAGGTAGGTTTTTTGTGTAATATGAAGGGAGCATGAGCTCATACAAGTCTATTTGTTCAATTGCGTTGTTGTTAATGAGCAGTTCGTGATGAAACGACACTGAACTACGTTGTTGTCAGTGAGACCCCGTTGAATTAAAACAATTCTTTCATTTCTGCCTCTCCAACGTGATATCATGTAGAAAGCGCGTCAACAAGTTCGCATATATTTGGTGTACAATTCTTCGACCCATTCTGGTCTTCCGTAGCGATGGCTTCTTAGCTGGCTGACAAATGTAAACGCAGCAACAAATGAAACCCATTCAGCGTTCCCATTTGCTGTAATATTCCGTAAAATGTTTATTATGGATCGCTTTTAACACATTAGAAAACCCCGTAGTGATGGCTTCTACAACATATGCAACATATTTTACTCAGAAACATGATTATTAAGAAATTAAATATTTCAGATGCAAATCATTGAATATATCCAGTGATGAATTCGGAGTCTAGTAGCTGATATTTTCTAAATTCACACAATCTGAAATATTTCTTAATGCTCCTTTTTATGCGTACAATATAGAATATACCTAGAATCCATTGTCTGTAGTGCACCTTACAGTCCTTTCTATCGGTCAACGTGTTAGGAGCCATTACTTTTGTGATATCACTTGCTTCGGATAACGTGTCATACATATGTGCTGGATGATGATTAGTGATAATCTGTGTAAATAAACAAGTTACACCTAGCGTGTTAGGCATCGAGACTTTATTTCTTATATGGCAATTGGCAAAATAATGAATATGCGTTTTCAATATAATGAGTTGGATATAACGAGCGTCCTACTTTTACATATACGTAAAGAACTGTTGTCAAAGCGACTAGACAAGGTCTAGCAATAAAAAGAAACAATTCCCAACTAGTATTTACCAATTTGATTGCTATGGATGACAAAACTTGTCAACGCTAATCCTCAAATGGATCAAAAACAGATTTCACAGTTTTTAATGAACCACTAGTATATGAGTGTTGCAAACGTTTGGGTTTTTTTACTTTATAAGTAATAAATTTCGTACTGGTGCAAATAGTTCTATTTGTATTTGGTAGCAAAAATTATACTTCTTTTGAAAATTTGTTTCAACAGCCACATTTCCAGAAATCAATATATGCATTGTTACCCCCACTTGATGGTAGTTTGAACACAATGTGAGTGACATTGATCTGTTTGACAGAATGCCAATGTACGAGATTGGCATTGATCCGGCCTAGGCACCAGTGTAATGGTTATTTTCGAGAACGCTACGCCGCACGTTGCGTAAATCAAGTAGATTTTTTTTGTTTCGGTGGCGTTCGCAGTTGGTCATTATCGATGGAAATTTGACCACCAGTTTCTACATAAAGGACGTTCTAGCCACCTAAGTTATTCCGTGCATACAGCATCCTGCGAACAATTTTTATGCACAATAATGTACGGCCACGTATTGAGCAGATTTGCAAGCGAACAATATTCAAGTTTTGGAATGGCCGGTGTATAGCCCTGATTTGAACCCTACAGAAGACTTATGGGACTATCTGGATAGAAGCTTGCGCACCAGAATTTGGGCACCAAAAAGTCACGCCCAGTTGCGATAAGCGTTAGTCGAGGGATGGCGCAGATATCCTCAGTATCCAACAAATTGATAACGTAGATGCACTACGCCAAGCTAACGACGTTGTGCTTTTGAGTAAGTGTCCGTTACATTACAATGTGGGTTCTAAATTGATCAAGATTCGTCTTTGTAAAGAACTGCAAAGCTTCGGTGTCGATGGTTGTTTTCGTTTCGAAGATGTTATGTAACCTTTCTTTGTTTTAATATTTTGCAAATATCGAAAATTTAGGCGACCCCAAACTAAACAATTTTGGCAAGCGTTTACTTTTTAAGGTCCTTCAGTACATTTTCATATGTTTTCATAACGTTTTGCCGTCTGTCGTATTGCAATGTAGTTATTATTGAAGGAGATTGGATGAGGTCTCCCATTTATTGGAACGCGAATGGCCAGAAATAGCTTTTTACTGTTTTACTCACCCCATAATAAAGTTATTTTGTACATTATATTTTTCTGGTATTGTTGATGAGAAAGCAACGGTTTATTACCGTCAAGAAAGTTGTGCACAAGAGTTATTTCTTTGTTCACTCACCGCAATAGAAGATGCTTTCAGCACGACGAAAATTATAAGTTTAAAATGGCGGGTGCGGGTGCCAAGTATACCAAAATGCTCGGGGCATGATTCTGAGAACCTTTCGTGCTTACTTACTCACCTATTTTGGTGTATATGAAGTGTTGACTGACCATGCGGTCTGTGGGCTACAGAGGGATGAACAATCAAAATAATATTTCTTCACGTTGCAGTTCACATTTCTTGTACACTTTTGAAAATATCTCAGTGACCAGAACTGCTGAAATAATACCACATTTGGCGCTGGTCGTAAGTGACTTCTTAATCCCAGAGGCTTCTTTAATGGAAGTGAATTGCAACGAGACTGGCGAAAGTTCGTTATTATAAAACAGCTGCCTTCTGGCGATATGTATTAACACAAAGCGAAATGGAGTTTTAAAAGTAGTTATCCTGTTTCAATGCGTGCTATTTTCCCGGAATCCCTATTGAGTCTCCGAAACAAAACGATCTGATACACAACAGATCGAACGTAGAGGTTGGCTGTCGAAGAACAACGGTCGCCAATGTACAAGATTTCTCCAATAATAAAGCCGAGTATATCAAGTGAAATTAAAAACATTATTGTCTAGACTGTTTATTGCCAATAAATGCCACCAAAACACAAACAAACAGAGCAAAAAAAAAAAAAATAATAATAAATTAAAGAACAAAGTTTAACTTGTTGTAATTGTTAGTGGTGGTAATAAAATAATTTCTTTCAGATAACCGTCGCCAACGTTATGACTATGTGAATTTAGAAATCTCATTGTGACAAATAACTTGAATTATAAAAAGAAAACTTAAAACTGTGAAAATTGTAGGTCATGTCTCAAAAACGTAACACCGTTATATTGTAGCAGCATTAAAAATGTACGTAGCTTTTCAAGTTTATACACACATAAACATTAAATTAAACAGCAAGATGCAGCAAATTCTGCAACATAACAAACAGTACTGAACGCCTACAGATATTACTTACCATTGCAGTCGAAGAACCTCATGAAAATGATCACGTTTGTTAGGGAATGTAATTAAATTTGTAAATCTGCGAATAATTTGCACATTAACGCCACTGGGATTTCTATGATTAGACCCTTCGACAGTTTTTTTGGTTCGGGTCTTGGAGTGGGTTGGGAGATGAGGTGGGGACGGGAATGGTAATTTGCGTTCGAAGGAATGAATATCAGGCTCATATCCTTGGTTCGAACCATTTGTAGTCATGCAAGTTGGGCTGGAAAAAGCACCTGAACTCGGAAGATTTCAAGAGCACGCTTCAATATTATCTGATTCTACGGAGACGGAATGGGAACTAACTTCTCGATAAAATTGTATTGTATTTACATTTACTATTTACTAAATATATGAGTGGGGGAATGGGAAGGCTGGTGGACGTGTGTGTGGGGGGGGGGGCGGGGTGGAGGGGTAGGGGTGGAGGTCAAATAATGCCTTACTAGTTTTAATGTTATTGTACAATTGTTTTTCTTCTAATTAATACACGGAAAAGCAACAACGTTTGAGAATCACTGATGTGGTTTTGAAAGAAACCAACACTGGCTTAAGGTCAACTGCAATTTGGTCTTGTTTCCGGGGTGTACTGTAGATGATAAACTTCGGCATTGAAGACACTGATCTGATTTTTGGGATAGTCTGAATTCTGAGCAGGTCTAATTCCGAGATTTCCGTGCACACACAGGACAGACCGACAATAGCACAAAAGAGATGTTCGCCTAAAAATTAAGCTTTTCGAAAAAACAAAAACACGCATTATTGATATAATCTACACGTCACTGGAATAAATGTGCGAAATTTAAGAACAGCATTGAACTCATCGCAAATGAAACTTTAAAAAATTGATTAAATTACGATAAAGACGAAAGGACGAAGGATGAAGATGAATTTGACTTACTGTTTCCTCTACACAAATAATGATCTTCAAATGATAAAGGCAAACAGGAACAAAACTATAAAATGCCTTCATATATTAAACTAATTTCGAGGGAAAAATAAAATAAAACAAGTCCACAAACTTGTCTCTGTGTGATTTTCCTGTGTATTTACAGGTACTCTTTCGAAGTAGGGAATCTCGACTTCACAAAAATGTAAATTTCAAGCAATTTATGAATCAATATAAATACAGTTTGAATAAGCACATTTTGATAACACACTTGGAATTTCGAGCGCATTTTGAAGACCTAATGCTTCTTCTGTGGTTTCTTATAGACTTGGATCCTTGCTAATAAATCTGCGTACTGTCCTATATGCATCATTGTGTCCTTTTCACCGAAAGCAGTTTTCATGAAGAAATCTATTTCTTTTTCTGTAAATTCCTCGCCGTCCTGTGTCTTCATATGGGAGATTTCTGTACGGATATCATCTGACTCGATGTAACCATCGTTATCTGTGTCCAACTCGCAGAATCGTGATACCACTTTTGGAGCCCTGTTAAAAAATGAACTTTTTGTCAAGCTAGTAGTCAGTGTAACGTACCCCAGCACTACCCCTCCCCTCTCTCCTCTCTCTCTCTCTCTCTCTCTCTCTCTCTCTCTCTCTCTCTCTCTCTCTCTCTCTCAACGCATACCACCCACACACTCTCTATCCCTTTCCCTGTCTCTGTCATTGACTTACTTTCCCTTTCTCATTCTCTTTCGTTCACTCACTCTTCTCTCTCTCTCTCTCTCTCTCTCTCTCTCTCTCTCTCTCTCTCTGTCTCATCATATAACAACCATACACTCTCTCTCCCTTTCCCTCTCTCTGCCATTCACTTACTCTCCCTTTCTCACTCTCTTTCCCTCACTCAGTCCTTTCTCTCTCTCTCACCACATACAACCCACACACACTCTCTCCTTTTACCTGTTTCTGTCATTCACTTACTCTCCCTTTCTCACTCTCTTTCGCTCACTCACTCACTCTCAAGTTCTGTGTTGCTCTGTCCCTCCTACTCAGTCACTCTCCTATTCATTTTCTATTTTCGATGTATCTCCCCTCTCCCTTCATTCCAGCCCCCCCCCCATCTCTCTCTCTCTCTCTCTCTCTCTCTCTCTCTCTCTCTCTCTCTCTCTCTCTCTCTCTCTCTCTCTCATATATTTATCTATCTATCTATCCATCTATCCATCTCGAACTAAATTTGTGCTGCAAGCTTAACTTGCATTCCTACAAAACTCACCTCGGTCCTACAACGTGGTAAAAATGTTGGAATTCCCACAGACTAAGCACATCATTGCTGTCTGCATCGAAGTGTGTGAAAAATTGCTCTGCCCAACGCCTCTCAATGTGAAACTCGGCGACCAGCATGTTTATAGCGTCATCTTTGACCAAGCGGCGGGTGTTGCCCGGGACATACTTCTCAAAGATGGCCTGTACCTCAGGTCTGAAAATCAAAGTGCGCTGCAGGTGACACAAAATCCTTTATTTCCAGTCTTTTTAGACACGGATTTCTGAACAAGACACTATTATTATTATTATTATTATTATTATTATTATTATTATTATTATTATTATTATTATTATTATTAGTATTCATAAATAATGTTATCAATAAATCGTACAGTCACCAATGTGAAAGTCTGTTCGGATGTGAAGGGGATTTGATTTGACCACACAAATAAGGGAATACTTCCCAACGACAAATCATTACTCTTTATTAAACCATAAAGTGGAGCATTCGATTCCTATATCCATTGATATAGCACGAATCTGCATCTTTATCGAAAGTCCTTAAAGTCTTCTAAAAATCATGTAAGTATGTACTTGAGCTTAGTTCACTTTAATTACGAAAGAACAGCCACAGATTAGATGCGATTCCAAGTACTAAAGCCCGTGGCATTAAATATAAAAAAAACTGAATCGGTTTCGCTCCCGAGTCACAAAAATACGATTCTGAACTCTGTGAATTCTTTTAAAATCTGTGGTAAAAGTCATGCCAAGTTGCTAGTTGCATCAAAAGTACGCAACACGTATTGATATATTATATCCCAGTAAACATTCTGATGTCTAGAAAAAGTCGATTCGAAGTTACGGCGGTGACAGGAAAAATTGCAAAATTGAATCTGCTTGTAATTTGTTTTACGATGACTTTGGTGGCCAAAAAAAAAACAGACAAAACAAAAAAAAAACAAAAAAAACACACAAACAAACAAAAAACAAAACAAAAACACTTCCGCAGCATTAAATCTGGTAATATTTTGGTTGTGATTACATGTGCGACATGTGCCGAAACCCCAACCCTTTCCGACGCTCAGTTAACGTCTCTGACACAAGGTCGGATATATTTCGGAAAATCGACGATTTATGTTGACGTCGAAAAATAGAAGTCGCAAAAATGTCCGGATCACACCCCTCCCCCCCCTTCCCAGCCGCAATATAGGAAGATAAAGTAAGGAATGGGTGTTTCCGTGGTGTATCCGTGGTGTTTTGACAAATGGTACTAGGCTTGGACCATAACATGCGTCCGCAGTTTTGCAACCCTGCCGATGTTAAATAAGGTGAGCGGAAATCACTCTCCCTCCCCCCCCCCCGACAGGCTCGAGTATTTAGAGATGGTTGAGAGCGATGGTTGAGTAGGTGACTACTGGCTTTGACAACACAGCTTCAATCTGCTATCTTATTTTTACTATTTTTTTTATCTTTGACAGAGGGATTTCCAGCGGGTTGGATACAGAAGAAATGATACCTTTGCCTGGCTTCACTTAATCTCCTTTGTCTAACCATTATACGGCAACGCCAAGTCAAAACACCAAATTAACTATGTTATCCGAAGTCGATCACAAACTTGTTTATTATCCAGGTAAGTCACTGATGTAAGTTGTTGGTACCGCTCCTTAAAACAATTCTGGATCGCAAATGATTCCATGGTCACTATATATAGCCAGAACTTGTGGCTATGAACAATGAAATAACGGTGATTGTGTTGATAAAAGCGCGCATAGAACGAGTCAGCTTTCTAGAAGATGTGTTGCTCAGACAGGAGAGTAAAGATATCAGCATCCCGGATCATTAATGCTGTGAATCACGGAGCGCAAAAAGTCACTGAGCAAAAGAAGGGTTGTTCCTACGGAAGCCTCTTAAGATTGGCTAACTGAACTCGATTCATCTTTGAAACGCAAAACGCATTATGGGTGACGTAAGGGGTATATTTGTGAATTGGATCGCGATGTTTTACAGGTCAAGGTTAACGTGATTGTTG
Source organism: Protula sp. h YS-2021 (assembly GCA_949752745.1). NCBI lineage: Eukaryota > Metazoa > Annelida > Polychaeta > Sabellida > Serpulidae > Protula > Protula sp. h YS-2021. The sequence goes on from OX457027.1 coordinate 72,978,170, forward strand.
TACCTTGAATCCCAAATACTTGCACAAAAAGAAAAATAGAATTAAGATGAAAACATAAGAAGAAAAAGAAGAAGAAGAAGAAGAAGATGAAGAAGAAGAAGAAGAGGAAGAAGAGGAAGAAGAAGAAAAGGTCAAGAAACATCAGAGTGACAGCAGCTACAAATGAAATTTGGAAACCAGTGACATAATCCAGCAATTGAAAAAAATCGGACAACCATTATATGCTTCCGTATTTCTGCCAAACGTTGAAAGAATGCCTGGCACTGATACATTGTAAAGGTGAACGCCTTGCTGTACAACTTAAACGCTTTTCCTGACCAGGAATGTTTCCTGATTACTCATTCTTCTTGAGTAATAGATATTTGCGCATCTTTCCGATAGTGATTTATTACTTGTATCAAAAAGTATTTTCCTGTGAAATCCGTGCATTTACTTCCGCAGAAACCCTAGATAGACCAGCAGCTTAATATCCGTTATTATAATAAACGCACACAGGGCAGTAATTACTGTTAAAAGAATTGTGGCCAGGCGCCTCGAAACAATCATGCAAATTTTCTATCTATTCAGGAGTCAAATCTTCATCAAGTTTAAGTTTGTTTAATCATTTCCAGATATATCCAATGATAGCAAAAAAAGGCTAAAAAACGAGCGATAAATCTAGTCTCTTTAAAATAGAAGAGAACCAAGCATCTGTGGTCAGGTGTCCCGGTGTCCTAGGATATCTTGGCCCCCGTATATCTTGGCCCCCTCCCCCGGACAAGATATCCAGGATATCTTGGCCCCCAGGAGCCAAGATATCCTAGTATATGTTGGCCGCCTTTAGGATATCTTGGAGGACCAAGATATACTAGGATAACTTGGCCCCTCTTAAATAATTTCATATGAAAACTTCACTTGAAAGAAATGTTAGAGGGTGTTTCATGTTTGATTGATGTATGCTTGATAAAAAATTCAATAGTCTTTTAAGAATGAGTAGCTTTTGTATTGCATTGACCTCATCTTCGAATCCGCATCCAATCTAAACAGTGTTTATCTTGATTACAATACTGTCAGAATTAAAGGGGATGGAAATTGCTATTTTCGAACCCTGGGCCATATTTTGACCGGTTCCCCAAAAACAGCCACAAAAAATTAGATCGGCAGTGGCAATGTACTTAAGTGAAAACGACGAGATTTTTTTCCAAGTTGGCAAAGTGCGATGGATATTGTGAAAAGAGTCGCATGCACCAAAATAGAGTTTGGTCGACAGAAATTGAAATTCTTAATACAGCCTCCATGTTGGCGACCGATATATGGTGTATTTTCGTCATGTGGATGCGATGCGGCAGGAAACCTTACCTACAAATGGCTTACGTACAAAGCTCAGAGATCTGCTCTAAAGCCATTAGCAAAGCGTAGACTGACAAATCGCAACATCTACTTTTAAAATACAAACGAAAATTACTCTCCAGTTCATGAAATGTAGAACTGTAACTGTAAAGTTTAGTCTAATGAGAAATAAAATATATGAATAGGCATTTTTTTTATTTTTCTTTTATCTGGGGGCCAAGATATACTGGCTAACTTGGCTTCCAAAGGGGGCCAAGATATCCAAAAGGGGGCCCATATAGCCTAGGATATCTTGTCCGGGGGGCAAGATATCCGAGGGGCCAAATTATCCTGTTAGACCGGAACAGGATTTACGTGAAAAGGACCGCAATAATTCTGGGCAAAAATGCCTGAGGATTTCATCGAAGGGCATTACGTTTATCACTTGAAGATACTTCTTATTTCCTCATTGTTTTTGTCATACTTGTGTTCTTTTTCCTTATGTATTAACATCATCCGCCAACGCTTCCGGCAAAACGTCAAACCACCGCAACGAAATTCCAGCTAAATCAGATTTTTTCAACTAGACCGCATGTCGCTATCAAACAGCGAAATAACATTTATTGTTTCATACACGTATTCAAGCTTGAATTTTTCATACAACACAGTTTCAAAAGGTCAACCCTTTCTTAGTTAAAGTAAAACCTCCACCCAATAAAACCTGTATTATGTGGACAACTCCTTAATTCGGACAAAATAATGTCGGTTCTTGTTATAATAATTTAAATACCTGAGGAATTAACTGAATTATACTGATAATCAGAAATGAAAACAGTGAAAATAAAAATAGAATTTATTTTAATATTGTTGAAGAAGGAAACCCCTCAGGTTTTGAATACTAGTTAAGTGACTTCCCTTTTACTTTTCAAAAGCTTTGAATTCGCTTATCTCCACTTTTAATGGGTTATCTTCCAGTAATATTTACCACGCAATATAAAAAGAACTTTTTGAGGTACTGTTCAAGATACTCTAACCCTTCCATCCATCCTTCGACCAATCAGAATGCCCGAGACGTCGTCTGCTAATCTCGTCTAAACGACATTCCCTTTTTGCGTGGCGTCTGTTCAACACGCCATTCTGTGTGCTGCCGGTTTTTTGCAGCAAGGGAACTGGTTTAAGGTGCGAATTGCTTCATTTTTTACTTAATTCACTACCTAATGGATTACTTTATCTATTATTGTGCGTTGGGATAAATTTATGGAGCCGAAGTGTGTTAATTCGACATCTTGTTCTTTGGTCTGGTTAGGTTGAGTTTGCAGGATCACGGAGACACTTTCCTAGTCCCGAGAAGTGCGCCTCTTTCTCCACTTTCTTTCAGATCGAGGAACTTTCCAGTTCCACCTCAGTTCGTCTAGGAGTAGGATCTTTTCAGGCTGCTGGACCTGATCAGACTCCAAGCTTTACCAGCCAGCTGTGTCATCGCGGAAATGGCCAGTTTTGCTTAAGCTTTGCTCCTTGGGTCGCTTCTCAGTCTTCGTAGAGCAGGTTCTGCAAGTCTGACAGCGTTGTCCGACGAAAAGAGACGTTTTCTGTGACGTCTGAGGGTCTTTTTCATTGCCAGGCCCGTTTTCCCATTGTGGTCATACGGTCACGGGTGCGAGAAGACCATTCGGATCCAACGGGATTTACAACCCGTTACGGTCCTATGGTCTCTGGTTCATCTGAGGCAAGAGAGACCCATATCCAATACGGGTAGGTCCATTACGGTCCAACCCGTTACGGCCCGGGTACGCTACCGTTCCGGGAGGCATCTCTTTTCGTCATTTCCTTAGACCCAGCGAGTCATTGCGGTGTTTAAGCGATTATAAACACAGCTTGAAGGGTTAAAGCTTGCAGTTGAAGCAAAGCACTGAGAAATGTAGTGTAGTAGGTTGTTTTATACTACATATTCTCACCGTTGTTTTTCTCTGCTTGCATTTCAGATATGACAGAGGCCAGTCTACACTCTCCACCGTTACTGCCTCAGTGTATCCATCATCCAACTTCGTGTAACCCCCACTCCATCTGCGACCGCTGCAGACGGAACAGTGGAATACCTCTGTGCGAGCCCGACAGCCCGTGCGGCGAGTGCCTGCATCTCACTCCAGAGGATTGGAAAGTCCTGTTACGAAATAGGACCAAGAACGAGCGCAGGAGGGATAAGCACAAATTCCTTTCGTCGGCTTCGTTTGTTACTCGTGAATTCATTCAGGATACCATGAAAAAGGCTAGCTCCGTTATTCTGGGCCAAGTCTCCACCCCTGTACACGTAGACACTGGTGCTGAATCGGAATCCGCTACGCCAGCTAAGAGACATACAAAATCCAAGAGTAAAGGACGTGCATTTTCTGAGACTGTAGCAGAATTGGATATCCCGGAAGGGCAAGAACGGGATCTTCTCCGCGAGGCATGCGCATGATCTCCTAGAGTGAAACCCATTGTCAGTCCAGGAGGGGCGTTTAAGTCCCCGTCTGAGGAACAAGTGACTTTAACGCATAAGGATACGGGAACAGTTCTTTCGGCGGTTACAGGCCGGTTAGGCATTCCCCCGCGAGAGAATTTTCAGCGTTCTTGTCTATGCAATCGCAACTGCAAAAGCAACTTTTGGATTTACAAAATCAAGTTCAGAAGCAGGAGAGTCTGCTTAGTCAAAAACAAAAGCCTAAACCATCAGCTACGGTCTCTCGTCCTCCTCCGGAGATTCAGTCAGTGGCAGCTATGTCGGGCTCGCCTGTACCTCACCCCCCCGCCCCGCTGGACTCTAACGTGGATATTCCCGAAACGGTCACCATCAGCGAGGAGGATTCTGTGGGCGTGCCCCTTTCGGGCCAAGTTTCTGCAATGCTGGAAGATGACGAGGAAATCGGGCCGATGGAAACTTCTCCCCTAGCAGCAGTCCCAAGCAACAGGGAGAAAGAAATTTACACCCCAGTAAGGGAACCCCACATGTCACAATTACCACAATCCCAACTCCCAGAAGCAGCATCTGATGAACAGGAGTCGGAGGTGGAAGACGGGGAAGAAGAATCCGAGGGTACGCCAGTACATTCCCGTTTTCATTTACCGTTACGGGCAGTGGAGCAGGTGCGTTCTCCCCGCCAAGGGCAACGACTTTGGAGAGACCCAGCGGCAGCGGGCAGACGTCCCATCCGTACTCCCTCTCCACCAGGTCTTGCCCCATCGGTCGAGGACGCGGCCCCCTCGAGTTCTGCTTCTACGATTGCACCAGAAGACGTGCCGTTCAGGGATGCCATTCAAGAGATAGTACGCTTAGCAGAGGTCTCCTGTGGCTCCCCAAATTTAGATAAGGAGGATCCGCCCATTCGTATGACATCTCAGGCCGCTCCACCACAACAGGACTCCTTCATCGCACTAGCCACCAGCGAGGGCATTGCTCATGCTGTCACGGTCCGCGCGAAGGAATTGAAGAAGATGGACGCCGGTGAGAGTCGCACATTGTCGCGTTTCCACTTATCTAAACATTGCCTAGTACGACCAGGCCCATATCGGTCAGCGGATGAGAAAATTCCCCTAGAGGCACTGGAACAGCCCGTGAAGCGTACAGTCTGGATGCCCACAGTGCGTAGTGACTCAGACATTCCATTAGTGGAGAAAGACGCCAAGACCATTGAGGCGTCTTCTCGTCACATCCTGAACATTATGTCATTTCAAGATCACGCACTTAAAGCCCTGAAGTCCCGTTGGGAAGAACTTCGCCTTAGTGATCCTGTGTCTTCTAAACTGATGGAATGCCTGGCCTTAGCTACCCGAGACGTGGTCAAACACTCCACCTCTTTGATGACGTCAATGGTCTACCTACGTCGAGACGCCTTTCTCCAGCACTGCTGGTCTAGTGTCAAAGGTTTACGGGATCTGCGCCATGCCCCTACCCTGGAAGAACGAGAGCTATTTCCTCCCACCGAGATAGAGAGGGTGAATCAGGAAAGTCGTTCGCTTTCGCAAGACTATGCCCTGATGTCCAGGATGTCTCGCTCCTCCTTCAAAACGCCCACTGAAGAGGAAGATACCACAGCAGTCCTCACCGGCACAGACTAAGCCGAGTGCGCAGCCACAACAGCCCCCTGTCAAGAAACCGAAACCCAGCTCCGGCAGCAAGACAGAGGGTCCGTCTCCACAGTCGTTCAGGTAGCAACCAATCAAAGTACCGTCACGAGATTCCCTGATCTCCTGGCGATACTTTAACAAACTTAAAAGAATTGGAAAATTTACTCTCCTTAAATGCCTCCTTGCCCATAGGAGGGAGACTAGGAAAGTTTTGGCAGCAATGGGCAGAAATGGGGGCGTCTCGAAGGGTAGTACGTTGGTTAAAGAGAGGTTACTCCCTACCTTTCAAACGAGATCTAAACGGGCTCAGGTGCCCTATTCCCCTAACCGCCCATGCGCCAAGACAACTGGTCACCTCTTACCCCAAGGGGTCAGAAAAAGACCGAGCTCTCCAAGAAATGCTATTGAGCTTGTCACAAAAACAGGCGATAGAGGAAATGCCAGAAAATCAAATGGGCTTTTTCAGCAGGGTTTTTCTGGTCCCCAAGAAATCCGGAGGGTGGAGGCTGGTAATCGACCTCTCCCCCATAAACGGTTTTCTCCGAGTGGTCACCTTTCAGATGAACACGGCCCAGGTGATAAAAGGGTCATTACGGGAAGGGATGTGGGGTACCTCCATAGATCTCTCCGATGCTTACCTCCATATCCCTCTTAACCGCTCGGCAAGGAAGTTCCTAGCCTTTCAAGTAGGGAAAAGACGTTTTTGGTTCCTGGCACTTCCCTTCGGTCTGGCTACGGCCCCGTACGTTTTCTCCAAGGTTATGAAGGTACTGAAAACATGGGCACGTCTAGAAGGGATGTTAGTCTTTCATTATCTGGACGACTGGTTTCTGGCGAATCAAGACAGGCAGGTAACCGAGAATCATACAATGTCTTTAGTTGTCTTTAGTTCGCAAGGTAGGTCTAGTAGTAAACCTAGCCAAGTCCGAACTAGCCCCCAAACAGTCCATTACCTTTCTAGGGGAGTTCTGGGATCTGGCAATAGCAAAGGCCTTCTCCACGCCAGAACGCCGTCAGAGAATTGCGGGTGCCATTACAGGTATCTCCCCCGGATAAAAGGTGAGATTACAGGCCATGGAATCCTTCTTGGCCTGTTAGTGGCAACAGAGAAGACAGTCCCCCTGGGCCGTCTCCATTACAGGCCATTTCAAAGCCAGGTAAGATGGGCATTGCATCAGGGTAGTTCAGCCGCAGCAAAGATGCAAGTTTCACAGGTAACCTTACAAGCCCTCCAGTGGTGGTGCGATGTTCTAATTATGTCCGAAGGAATGCCATTTCAGCCCCCCACCCCAGAGTTAGAGATTCAGACCGACGCATCCCACTCGGGGTGGGGAATTTATTGGAACGGTCAAGTTTGGAAAGGCAAATGGCCACCCTCGCTCCAGTCCTACCACATAAACTGGCTGGAACTTCGGGTAGTCTGGATTGCCCTAACCAAACTGACCAACCAACTCAGAAGCAAGGCAGTCCTCTTTCGGTTAGACAATTCCACAGCCATAGCTTACCTCAACAAGCAAGGGGGTACCAAATCACGGTCCCTATCCAAACTCGCATTTCAAATTCTTACAAGGGCCAGGGAGGAACAGGTGACCGTCTCCGCCCGTCACCTGGCCGGGAAACTAAATGTCTTAGCGGACTTAGCTTCCAGACAGGGTCAAGTTATCAACACCGAATGGTGCCTATCCCCTCGGTCCTTTCAGTGGGTGACACACCAATCTCCATGGGGTGCCCCGACTCTGGATCTGTTTGCAAACGCTATGACCACCCAACTTCCCCGGTACGTGTCCCCTTGCCCGGACCCAGCAGCTTGGGCAGTGGACGCCCTCAATTGTCAGTGGCCACGGGACGAGGTACTGTATGCCTTTCCCCCACAAGCAATCTTAGGGCAAGTCCTGCAGAGAGTAATCGAGTTGAAACCACCGTTCCTATTACTCATTGCCCCATGGACACCGGAAACCCCATGGTTCGCCCTCCTACTCCATTGCAAGGTAGTGAGGTCGATAGCGATCCCATGCCACAACGAGTTGCTATCACAACCCCATTGGCAACACTTCCACCCTTCCCCTCGCTTACTGAACCTCCACCTGTGGTGTCTGACCAGTCCTTTCTGAAGAACAAGGGTTTTTCTAAACAGGTGAGAGAGGAAATAGTAAACAGTCACAAGGGCTCGACGGCCAAGGTTTACAGGTCGCAGTGGAATAAATTTGCCGCTTGGTGTAGCACTTCTAAGCTAAATCCGTTTCAGGCTAGCCCGGCAGTGGTAGCGGACTTCCTCGATCACCTTTTCACGGAGGTGAAATTAAAGGTAGGTTCCATCGAGGGCTATAGGGCCGCTATAGGGTCAAGACTCAAAGCATCCACAGGCTACATCCCTATCACAGCTAGTAAGACACTTTAAAGTAAACTCCCCACCCTGCCCATCCAACATAGCGCAGTGGGATTTATCTTTAGTCTTACGGTATCTTCAGCGCCCAGACATTTTTAGTAAAGACGTGATTTCAGCAAAAAACGCAACTTTAAGATTCACGTTTTATTGGCTTTAGCTTCGGGCAAAAGAAGAAGCAAAATTCATGCCCTGGACAGAAAGGTAAATAAAGATAAGGGTACATGGGAGAAGGTCACCCTAGTCCCCAGAGCAGGATTCATGGGAAAAACCCACATCATGACCCAAGGGATGGGAACGTTCGATCACATTACCCTCCCATCCCTACCAAATGACCCCGACTCAGACGGTCTGGTCTCTTTGTGTCCCGTCAAGGCGCTGCAACAGTATTTAGAAATGTCAGAGGCCTACAGATAAAAAAATCAGATGGCTCTCATCATTTCTTTTATGCCGAAATTTAACAAAGATTTTTCGAAGCAGTCGATCTCAAATTATATTAAAAAGATCATTTTGGCAGCCTATGACGACGCACAAATCGACCTGAACCCGTTAGGGGAATCGAGCATCAAAGCCCATCAGGTAAGGCAAGTAGCTAATTCCCTCAAGGCGGTACGTAACGTGTCCCTTTCGGATATATTAAAAACAGGTTGTTGGGTTTCCCCCAACTCGTTTGTTAAATACTATCTGAAAGATTTCTCTCAAGAGGAATTGTCTGGTTTATATTCATTAGGACCGTTCGTGGCTTCAGAAACGACCATTACGGGCTGATGGTTTCTGTTGTAGGAATGCTCCTCCCAAGTTCAAGAACAGGGGCAAGCAGAAGGCTAACTTCTCCAAGGGCCGTAACGGGAACAGTAACAGCAACAACAAGCCACGAAAGTAACAACCCACAAGAAGGTTTTTTCCTTCTTACTCTGAACATTTCGCTTTTTCGCTCAGGTTCTTCGGACCATTTCGGTTCTGTGCTTATATTAAGCTACGGGCAAACGCTGGACGGTTATGTTTAATTAAGCATTTTTACTCGTAAAAGCTCGTTTTACGAAACGAAACGATAGTTTTCCTCACTTTTTCACAAACGGGGTATTTTCTTCGCTTTTAGGGGTGCGGTGTTTGGTCTGGACATTTTTAAAGGCTACTAATCACGAGATAAAGTTTCTTTCTGATTTTTTAAAATAAAAGCATATAGAACATCCATTTTAATTAAACTTGTCACAGTGTGCATTCTTTGAGTAAATAATTAGCTGTGTGCAATTCATGTTGATTGCAATTCGCTAGTTTTCACTCAATGCAACTTACCATTCAATTCAATTAACCTTTAAAACACATTATTCATGTGATTACATGATAAGATAATCGAATATTTGGGCTCCTTACCACTTATGCAAAATGAGGTGCAGAACACGGTGGGGGGGGGGGCATTACAGGAAAAGGGGCATATTGTTTACATTCAACATCAATATTTTTTGTAAAAATTGAGCATTATACCACAGCCTGAGAAAAAGGGACATCTTGCCAATCCGGTCAAATTTTGTCAGTCCCAAAGTTGTCCGGATTAACAAAGTTTTAGTGCAGTTATTAACACAACAGATCACCCAAAACAATGTGATTAAGCAACCCTCTGGAATTTGTAAGTAGCTAACATACACATTAGACTTCCCAAAAAACAGCAGCAAGTTTTTTTATTAAACGACTTACCGACACAGCAAGTTGTGTTTGCAGTCTAATATATAAAATAGACCATGTTATACCACTTGCAAACTTTATTTGCATATGGATATGCTTTGCTTAATATTCCGAAAGTTATTCCTTTTCAAGTTTTGTGCGCCTCGTATGGTTTACAGAAAACTCCTTCTAGGCTATTAGACTTACGAAGATCAAACCTGGCATACATATACAAGAAAATGAGACGTCATGAAATCCGCAAATTTTTCACTTGGCCTTCAAGATCAAGGTCAAATTGAGGTCAAAATAGTGTTCAGAAATTCCTTCCTAGATGGTTTGACATAGGAAGACGATATTTGGCACAGGCGTTGAGGGTAGTCCGCATTTTTGACCGTAACAATTGAGGTCAAAATACTTTTAAAACCCCTTTTTATCACGAATAATGGCTAGATATAGCACTCAAACCATTGTTTGAACATGGTTTAAGTAAGGAGTATCCTCACAATCTCAGGGTCAAAGTCAAAGGTCACGCGACCTTTGTATCTTGAAAACCGTTACAACATGGTTTACCATTGCTTCGAAAGGGGTTAGAGATCTGGGGCTTATTTTCTACTCTTTGCACTTAAAAGATGTTACAAAAGGCGTATCTCGGTAACCTCAAACTTTTCGATCATGGTCAAGGTAAAGCCGAAAGTTGGGGATAATCTCGAAACGGTTTAGAACAGAGTGCTTCCGAGCTCGATTTCGACAATTTGGGCCTAAAAGACACTATATCTAAGGTATCTTGGTGACCACGCTCAAGGCAAGAAACCGGAAGCTGATCATCATCTCGAAAACGATTAGAGATAGAGCGATTTTCAGCTTATTTTAAAGCCTTTAGGCCTGAAAGCCGTAACATAGGAGATGCCTCGGTGACCTTAACCTTCTCGGTCATGGTCAAGGTAGAAACCGGAAGATGACCATTGCCTTGAAAACGGTTAGAGATAGAGCGATTTTGAGCTTAGCTGCAGCCCTCTGTATAAAAGACGTTATATATATAGCAAGTCTCACTTTGACCTTATTCTTAAAAAAACCGGAAGCTGACCAATATCTCGAAAAGAGTTGGGGATTTTTTACCTTTTTAGTTTAAAAGATATTACTCGGTGACTGTTGACATCCGCAGTCATCATGTAAAACATACATTTTCTCTTGTGGCTTTTGCCAGTGGGCCATTCTTCTTTCTGGGGGAATTCGGTCTAGTTTTATTAGATTTTGTAGGTGAACGCGGCTAACAATATTAATCAAACGTTTTATTTAAAATACATTTGAAGGCTCTGTTTTCTATTATACTTCACTGGCTAATTTCAGAGGAAATATAGCGTGATTTAGTTTAATTTGAACTAATTATGCCTTTCATAAATTGGGAAAATTAAATTCGCTTTTCCCCTTATCTTGGACGTCTTTGGAGACGCAAACAATAAGAGCAATTTTCTATAATTTTCTCAATACTTTTACACAAACACATTTTTACATGACATATAGACACATTCACCATAATGTTCCTCCTTAGGTAAGTCGCCATTGAACGCTGAATTCTTATGTCTGAACAAAAATTTAGAAGGAGGACAGTGGAGAAAAATCTTTGGTTCCAGTACGCCAGGGGACAGAGTGGACGTCTCTAAGACATCACATTAAGGGTGACGTCATAATAAGGAAGCTGCGGCACAAACCCTCTCTGTTATGTGATATAACTCAGTCTTATTTTCCAGGTACCCGTATATCTTTATATAACGACAGTCAGGCTATACCATCACACACAGACACGCACACACAGACACACACACACACATAAAAAAAGACGTTTGATAGATTTAAGAATAATTCATAATTTGCAGAACATGTATGTTTTAGGCATTTCACGTCGGTTAAATCACTTTGTATATACGATGAATATGTTCTTCAAACGAATATTTTCGTTTTGCCATGGGCATTGGCAACTCTCAGAGACTGAGAGTCCATAGCGAGTATGCCAAAAATATAACAAAAGTTACGTGATAATTGAAACTTAGACCTGTAAAACATTAGTTTGAGAACACTTCAACGAAAAACAACCCCCATACGTGTCTGCTGACCACTACCACAGATTACTGTCCGTTGTATACAATACCACGGTATATTTGACTGAAAACAACTTCAGTAATTCATGTTAGTCAGTTTCCCAAGGTGCGATCTGGTTTTAAAACCACAAAGAAAAAATCGTTTAATTTTTGTTAATAAAAGGCTGTTTCTAAAATCAATAATCAGCATTCATTGGTAAGAAATATAACAATTACTTACTTGACTTTTCTATTCATTTTGTTCAATATTTTGAACTATTTCAATGTTATCCAAATCATGCAATAACTTACAGGAACTGCACTTCTCACAGACATATGACAAGACAATTGCTTGAAATTTAATCTATCATTGCGTAGTAATTTTCAGGTCAAACCACCTCTATTACCATCAAGCGTCAAACTCGCGAAGTGACTAAACAACACCGAGCTATTTTTTTGAAATTCCGTTCTTAAAATTCAACGCACGCTCCTCAAAACGTATTCGTATACGTGAAGCAAATTGCAGGAGACCCGGAGCTGCTGCAATTAAGTTCCCTTAGTATTGATGCGACACTTTCCTAGCTATTTGACTTGGGGAAAAAGTATTGAATCTGTCAATATATTTATAGTCTGTGATGAATAGGGCTTCGCAGTTGCCTTTCAACTAGACAATGTATGATATTGTATTTAGCAAACCGCGCCAAATTGCTTGATGCAATTGAACGCCATTTTGAAATACCTTTTACCGTTCAATGCATTCACCATTCAAACTTTGAAAATGATAGCTTATTTTTATTACGTACCCACCCAATGTATTACATTCAGTCATCGTTTCGAAAGGAAACAGCAAATCTGAAAAGGGTGGCGGGGGGGAGGGGGTTCTATAGATTGTAAACTCCCTAAAATGTCAGGCAAAAATACTTAAATTGGGTGACAAAGTTCTCGCCATTTAAGAGTCTTTAAAAAAAATTAATTTGCTTCAAATGTTTGCAGGTTATATAGCCTAATAACTCGTCCCATCGGTATTCTTTTCTTTTTAATTTTTTATTGACGTTTCAAGACTAGAATAATGCTTTTCTGAAATTTTTTCATTGTAGGGCTCAAATGAACCCTAAAATAAGAGCTGAACTAGAAGCTCATTCCGCTAGCACTTGACAAACACTTGACAAAAATTAAAACGCAAAAATACTTCCTTCAGTGGGTTATTTCTTGAATAATATATTGCAAACAACACAGCTTGAATGCGTCTTAAAGGCCGAGTAGTGTTTGGTTGTTGTTGACTTAAAGGGAAATGCGGGTATCTCAGCTACAATTGACATTTCCTTCATACTTTCACAGTTTAATGCTTTGAGGTCCAAGCCGTACATCGAGCTTGCTACCCGCGCTCTGCTGTCCACAAACTTCAAAAGATCGCTAAACTTCGGCTCACGACCGGAGTCACTCACTTTCCGGGGCCACGTGGACCCACCTCTCGCGTAGATAGCGAGGTAACCTGCCTACAATTTTCCGCATGTTCTCACTGTTGTCCATGTGCGGAATGAAAACCATTTGCGAGAGATTGATTTCGAGCTTCTGCATCTCGAGCGCCAAGTCACTAAGTCCCTTGACGTCGTCGGCTGCAATGGGCGCGCCTTGCGTAACTTTATCCACGTACGTTCTGGCAATCACGTGAGGTCTGCCATAGCGAGATAGCAGAATCTCCCTCGCTCTCTTGTACCCTTCACGTGGCTCCAGCAGCACACAATCCTCGATACTTCGTTTCGCCTCCCCGTGACAGTATTGGATCAGGTAGCTCAATTTAACACTGTCCTCTGGCACTCTAGATTCCACCGATGTTTCGAAGTTTCGAATGAACTTGTTGTAATTGATCGCGTGTCCATCGAAGGTAAGTATCTCTGGCTTCGGGAGATTGAATGCTTCTTGTAACGTACTCGCCAGGCGGGAGAACGCATCTTCTGTGGATCTCGGTGCAGTTCTCTGTTCTTCGGTAGGGTTATCTTCCATTGTAATATCCGTTTTTATACAAAACTAATAGTTTTCGTTACTGTTAGAAAGCTGCGTTGCGAGGAGAGGAATACAACGGAAAATAGTTCGTTGACGCGTTGAAATCTTTTATTCACTTATTCGTCCACACTGGGTGCGCTTGCCCACAATTAACGAAGCGTTCACCCCACAGAAAACCTACTGGTACGTCACCAGCGTTAAAACTTGATGGACGTGTTCTTCATCGTAGTTATAAAGGTCATCAACGGTAACTGAAACAACACATATTCAGTCACACATTAATCTCAGGTACACGGTTTTGACACTTATTCACTAAACCAGAATTCCACTTAAACTGACAATTAAGTAACAAGTATCAATACATAAACAAATCGCTGTCAAATGAAATAAACCGCTGAAATGTACAGACATATTTCTGGAATATTGGCCTTTACGTTTTTCTCTTAAAATACAGGTAAGTGATTACAACAACACAATATTAATAAAACAACAATAGCTTACCGAAAACTATTTTGGCTCCTACAACTTTCTAAAATAAATCCGTGTTTCTTTAAGCACCCATTCATCCACTTAGAGATTCAGTACTTATTCTTAATAAACAACCTCAAATAACTGTCCAACTTTAGGACGTAACAATTATCCAGTTCTTTTACCTAAATATTGTCCACTTTTGGACCTTAACTTCTTGTTTAGTTTAGAACCTCGTTAGTACTTTGTCCACAGTTTGAACCTTCAATTCTTGCCCGCTTGTGGGACTCTTAAATTTGTCCACTTCTTGGGACTTAGACCTGCTGTCTATCTGTGTTTTTTATCTCGAGGGCGTTGCCTCGGAATCACTCCAGATGGGATAAAATCGCATATTCTTATACCCAGATTCTACCCCAGGGCGGTCCAGTGCAACACGTGCCCCGTCACCAATTCGGGATCTTATTGGCTACAGTATCTAAAGTAATCTACAACAATAGGAAGACTCACTGACCCAATAAACTTATCTAATTTGACCACTATGGCAACCAAAGATCTGACGGATTTTACTTACATAATAACCCCTACGGAAAACATAAAAACCCCCGCCCAGAGACGCTTGATGGCTGCGGAAGGCTGTTGAATAATGTCTTATCTTTTACACAAAAACAAATAAGTTATTATCAGTAAGGGAAAGCAGTATTTACTTGGATTCTTTGAAACTACCAGGTTATCCGGTCGTAAAATACATCAATACATTAAAGCAATGGCAGTTCTTACTAATCTGATTGAGAAATAGCATCAAAACATCTGTAATTATGTCACAAAACCACGTTTAAAGTTGAAAATGAACGCCCGAAAAATAAAGGGAAATTCACAGATTTATTCCTTTTTAAAAATAAAACAGAAATCGCTCGTAGCGGTTTCTACATATATATTATAGGGAAAGGTTAATTTCAGGAAAACTGTAGTTTGCCCAACGAAGCTATAATTTCCCTGATGCAGACAGTAAAACTATTGTTTCGCAAAAAGGTTTTGGGAACACTATAGTTTCCCTAAATTTTAACACGTAAAACATTAAAGTTTCCCTGAAAATGAACGGTAATTGAAATCTTAGGTGATTCAAAGGAACTTTAATCATTATAGATGAAAAATTTATTTGTACATTAATAGATTTGTTTCGGATGAATTATAGCGTGTCAAGTGGAATTATTGTAAAAACGAAATTAGGAGAAATGGATTAAGTACCGAACCCGGAGTTCTGTTAGAAACAAAATGCAATTCTACACAAAACACGCTTTTTCCGAAAGACAAATTTAGTGACTGCAATTATACATGAAAGATATGTAGTGACAATGGCAAATGTAGCCAACTTTTTTATGCGTTCTGTGACATTATTGTTTGTGTATTTATCCGATCTTAGTCTAGATGCGGTCTTAGTCTGGATGCGAACATGTCATCAAGTTCCCTTGCTCTGCAAAATATAAGCCTTTTTAGGGGTGTTTAAAGTACGTGGTATATTTATGATTAGTATTGAAAACTTTTGACAAGATTTTTAAAAGCAGCCGATTATGTGAGCAGAATCGGTTATTGCCAGATAGTTCAATAAAAAGATGCGGTGAAGAAAAATATCAAGGAACGTGTTTTATATATATTTGCATAAGTTGCAGCTGTATTATTATTTCAGGGAAACTTTAATGCTTAACGTGATAAAATCCGGGGAAAACTAAAGTTTCCCTGAACAATTTTTAGCAAAACTTTGGTTTCCCTGAATGAAATTAATCTTTCCCTGTAACAAATAAATACAAACAAATAATGAACAACTACAGGGAAACCATAAAAAGAGTCAATCAGTGCGCAGAAACCGATGTTGTCCGATTTTTGGGAGGGTTTTGAAATGTTTTTACACAGTGCAGTTTTTTTTTTTTTTTTTTTGTTTGTTTGTTTGTTCGTTTTTGTTTTATTGTTCAAAATCTTGCATTTCATTACGTTTCAGACCATTTCAGACGTGTGATATTTCAGTGGCCTTTTTTCAGCGACCACACTTCAGTAGCCATATTTCAATGGTCATAGTTCAGTGGTCATATTTCAGTGGCTATATTTCGGTGTCATATTTCAGTTGCCCTATTTCATCGCCCATAGTTCAGTGGTCATTTTTAGTGGCCATATTTCTGTTGTCGCATTTCCGTATAATATTTCTATAGTTCTATTTCGGTGACCATACATCACTCAAAATATTTCAGTGACCATATTTCTGAAAACACATTCCAGTGGAAATATTCCTGTGGCCATATTTCAGTGACCATATTTCTGTGACCCTATTTCGTTGGCTATATTTCAGTGGTAATTTTTCAGTGACTATATGTCTGTGGTGACCACCATTTTTCAGTGGTTTTATTTCAATGGCCGTGCTTCATTGACCATATTTCATTGACTACAGTTCTTGGAGTGTATTGGTAGCCATATTAGACACCGAGCCATTTTTTGCTGCTTTCTTGAGAATAGGCGGCTCTGATAAAATGTTTTGCAGCTAAAACTGATATTTCTTCATTGCTTCCAAAATTTACATCGACATTGGTGCTTATAGTATTCCTCCATTATGAAGGGGCGGTCTGCACACTTGAAAGGATGAAGATTGAAATATCACATATTTTTCAGTGTGGCCCCACACCAGTAACAACCTTTGCAGTCCAAGCCCCTGCGCACCTAAGTACTAGAACCTCATTTCGCTAGCGAAATGTGAAACACTTGACAAATATTAAAAAGCAAAATTACTTCATTCAATGGGTTAGTTCTTGAATAATATTGTAAGTAATTGTTTTACGAAAATGCAAACATCCATTACGCGCTACAGTTTATTCCATAAGACAGCACAAATCAGCGTGGAACAGTGTCAAATAGCGAGAGTAGCGAATATAGCGTTTACAGCGGTTATAGCGGATATAGCGGATATGGCGGTTTTAGCGGTTATAGCGGTAATCTACAACACAACACAAATTAAGGTAATGGGACTAAAATTCGACAACTGAATCGACAAACCCACTGAGAAGTTTATCATTGAAATTCAACATAAACGATGACTGAAATTAAAGCCAACTTCATCAAACAGTAGATCACCATAATAATCAATCAACTCTAATTATCCTTAATTGGCTATTAAACTGATTACCTTTAAATCAATTTAACACATAATATCAGCTAAAACTGTTCCAATAATAAAGCATACCGAATGTTGGTGTTTTCTCCACCCCAATCCTTAATTCATGCAAGTTTTGTTCCTAAATTCTCTTTTAACGTCATGAAACAAAGGCGGAAAGTGAGACAGGAATGCCAAAAGCTCATCTTTTAACCAAATGCAATATTTTTTTATACTTCCTCGGAATAATGATGATAAAACTGCATCCGTAAGAAAAAAGCAGGCATATTTTTTGCTTATTAGGGCAAGCGCAATAATTTGGCTGGACATAAAAATATGAAGCGCTGTTCCCCTGGACGGCGAACCTCTGGATAGCAACATTCCAGCGGAATCGCCGGCACACGCACAAATAAGGAAATGTTGACATACACAAGTACAAGTTTTTAAACCTAGATGGCACCAGATTGAGTGTGCATGCCAGTATTCCATGCAACCAGTTTACACGCAGCAATGGCCACCGATATAATGCTTCAACAGACATGAAAAATCCATGGGAACTATTTTCATATAACTCACATTGTTACCATGACAAGCGAATATCTGGACACGCATTTAGGCGAGTAAAACTCATCGACCACCTGAACGCATTTTTTTTGCTATGTAAATAAACAGAGTTGAGAGAGGAAAAGCAGACCCTTACAAATATATTGCAAACAATACAGCTTGAATACGTCTTATAAGCCGAGTAGTGTTCGGTTTTTGTTGACTTAATGTTTTATTGACTGATCAGGCATACGCCGTGTTATGTATTTACGCAATGAGAGCTCGCACAAAGCTGAGCAACTGTGTATTCTGTGCTGAGCGTGAAATGATCCGCATTTACTTGCAAAAACACACTCTTTTCACATGGCGTTTTAAACAAGAAAACGAAATCGAAGACAAAAATAAAAAGTACCATGCACACGTTCACATCATATTCTACTTAAGTCACAAGTTTCGTGGCCCTAGGGCCCGTAGTGCCAGTGGAGGAGGTGACACAATAAATCCAATCACTGTCAAGAAAAAAAAGAAACCAACGGCTGCTCGCACAAATTCAAAAACACCTTACAAACCAAAGGCTCGTCAAGTGTTAATAACTTTACCACCGCAGCCCACCACACTCGTCGCAGCAAAATCTCTGGAAATGGTAGCACTTTGTGCTGACTATCCATTTTGAAGAATACACTCTTGATGTTGCCAATGCCTGTACTCTGCAACTGCAACGCTTTACATAAGCTAAAGGATGGGGTGGGGGTGGGCGGGGACGCACCTTTACATGGTCTCATCATCAAGAACTAAAGCGAATGAGTAAGTTTTTTTAATTTTTTTAAAAATCATTTGCAACTATTAGTCCTTGCTGAATGTGGAGAATTCATCTGTTCCCAAACCATCCTTAGTGACAGAGCAATAGATCGTTACACTTTGCCACAAAGTTAGATCAGGGTGATCCCTAAATGGACCGTATGCAGTCGTTAGGAGGTAGTCTGTTTGGCAGTGTCGTAACTTTAAGCGTATGCGTTAATGTAAAGAAGGTCCCTGCACACAGGGACCTCGCATTATGCTGCGCGCGGAGTACGATTGCGCACTGCTTACAAATTGCATGTTCGCATCTTAAGGGTGCGAGCTTGTCATTTTTCCGGTTCTAAGCAAACCAGGCAGACCCAATGACTATATATATATATATATATATATATATATATATATATATATATATATATATATATATATATATATATATATATATATGTATATATATATATATGTTAATTTTAAAATTTTTTTCGTTGAATGTTTCTTGTTTAATTTATAGTTAAGTTCTCTGCAGCAATGCATATGGATTAAAATACCATATTATTATATTTTACAGGGATATGTAAATATGGAATGCCCTTTTAATATTTAATGCTTATATTTGATATCAAAATATAATTACAAATAGCAATAAATCAATGTAGATCTCAATAATTTATATTTTGCTATCAATAATTGAATTTTAGATGGCCGAAATTTATTTTTGAGGTCAAAAAATCAATTTTACAAACTTAAAAAATCTTAAGGGAGACACACATTTACACAAAATTTAACGAATCCTGAATTAAATGTTGGAGATGAAAACTTGAATTATTGATATCAATAATAAAAGCACAATTTTTGATCTAAAGAATTGCTTCTTTTTTGTACAGTAAGAAATTTAAAGACAGATTCTGTATGCAAGGACCAGTGATTATTTATTTACGGATGTGTGTTTCTGAATTTTTTTATTTAAAAAAATAGACTGATATTTTGATATCAAAAATCAATTTCTGAGATCAAAATATCGTTTGTAGATTTCAAAATACAAATTAAAAAAGTATCACTCCGAAATAATGATATCTGAAATAAATTCTTGATATCAAAAAAGCGAAAATGAATTACTGAGCTCAAAATTGACATTTTGCTCTCAAATATTTCATTTTTGCTGTCAAGAATTGAATTTTTGATGTCAAAAAAATATATTTTACTTGTCACTATTTCTTAATATCTCTAAATATTTATTGATATCAAAAATTATTTCTCGAGATCAAGAATACATTTAGAGATATCGAAAATACAATTACAGATAGCAAAAATGAATTCTTGATATCAAATTATAGATTTTTAGATCAAAAATTATTTCTTGACATCAGTAATTCCCCAATAAATGTGAAAACGGCATTCCATATGTAAAAGGTTATATATATTTATAAATTTATTTACTTTGGTTATGCATACACAACTGTCTTTCCTAGGACGCTGATCTGGAAATAACAATGAAGGAACGAATTTAAACCATGCATAAAGAATTCACTTTCGCTTTTTGCAATTCATGTTATTTGTTATTATTACAAAGAAAACTTGTGTCACTAAAAATAAATGTTTCCAAAGACGCGCGTTTTCAAAATGTCCTATGTTTGATATTCTCTTGCTGTGTTATTAGCCTTTTTTTTGTAATGTATGAACCAGTTCTTGCATACACTGTCGATAACCTAAATTCTTCCGTCATAAATTTATTTAGTGCCATTACGGTATGTACATATCAATGAAAATACAATATGAAAAGTTGCGTTATATTGAAATAAATTGCATTCTGTAGGAAGCCGGAGCTGGGCGGATACAGGTAGGAGACATTTGCCAGGATATAATATTCGTGTGCGTAATACATGAAGCGTCTTACTGTGTGCTCGCTCAAAACAGAAGTTTTTTTTGTTTATATTTTAAGTCTCACCTAAGCTACCCTTAGTACTGACTCGCTCAAATCCTCATTACCGTATATATGGACACATTTTGCTTGGTAACACAGAGTACTCTTGTTTACGGCTCCCTGAACTTCGTTATGGCCACGGGGGTTTTCAGCAATTTTTATTCCCCACACGGAGAATATATGCGATCGACCGCGTGTCGGTCTGTCGGTCGGTCGGTCTGTAGGTCTGTCGGTCTGTCATCAAGAGCTTGTTAACACGATAACTTAAAAACTGCTGCGAGGATTCTAATGAAACTTGGTATGTAGCTTTATGGGAACAAATACAGATCGGTATTGTAAATGGGCCAGGTTCGGACTATTGATGGTCGTGTTTAACTGATCGGAGGTGTGGGGGGGGCTGTGGGGAATATGTGGGTTACGCACACTGCTCTAGTTTTTTTTGGAAACTAAACATGATCATAAGTACTTCATCTTAAACCGCCCTGTATATTGGCGAGTGACCAATAAATGCAAACATTGAAAAAGAAAGAATCTGGTAAATGAAGTATTTCGAGGTTGCAAGTCTCCTCTGTTTTTTAGACTCGAATTTAGTTTTAAAATAGTAGGAAAATCCGCGCCATTTCGATGAAAAAAGTGTGTCACAATCGTCCCTCCGCCAGCCCTTAAATCGCGACTCATATTCCCCCACGTCTACCCTGACTTGTGTGAGTCTTGGTTCTGTGTTTCAGGAAAACTGCTTATAGAGGATCGTGAAAACTGATAAACTGCATTCTTTTTTACTCATAAATTGCGGTGTTACCATGGCGAAAGTTTTTTTCCGGCAACCCCGGAAATCTGACCATATTAGTTCAGTCACACAGGTGGTCTTATATTTCATGGCTTCTCCTACACTTGAGGTGTGGTGTCATTTTATAAAAAAATCATTGTACTTGTTTTTTTTCACAATAACGTCACTACATTTATTCAATCCACATTCTTTCGAACTGCCACTGTCACAGACCCTCGTTACCAAAAGCTACAACCAGTAACAAATATTGCTATCCATACCCCCTAAAAACATACACACGCACACGCACCCTTTCACACAAATGCCATTATTCATTTTTATAATACGTTACTAATCCTAAAATGTTATAGATTGTGAGCAACGTTTTGAAATAAATAATTTTCACTTTGATGAACTAACGCTGAAAATTGATTATATTTATCTGAAAAAATTTACGAGATAGTGCTTTCTTATCAACTATAATCCGTTTATAAATTGAATGAAGGATTACCGTTAAACATAGATTTTTCTTATAGGTTCTCACATGGCAGACACACTGTTTAATGATGAGCGTAATCATGTTTACTGCTTTATTTTCTGTACCAAATAGAAATTCTTCCTTGCTGAGTGTACTGAATATCTCAGCTGAAGGATCAATTATATTAAACAACTCTGCAAGCCAGGTAACAGTATTTGTACATTCAAAGAAGACATGATATAATGTATCTGACTTATCCACATTGCAAAATTCGCATATAGCACTTTCCCTAATTTTCCATTTTACAAGATTTTCTCCTGTGTTTACAATGTTATGAACAATCTTGAATTGAAAGGATAGCAGTTTCGGTTCCCTTATGCTTTTCGGCATAGAACCAAACTTTCATAAATTTTCTCTCCGGAAAAGTTTTCCTCACAAACCCACTTCCTTATTGCTGTTGGTGGACTAGTTGTAATCGACAGAAATTCCCTGTAAAAATATTTGCTTTTAGCTTTAGAAATGTCAATTTTATTTCCACTCCTCACGCATAGAACGTTATTTTTAAAATTGCTTATAGGTCGAGATAAATGCTCCCTATCCAGCTTTAATCTATCTTTTTTACTGCTTGTTTTATAGCTGATAGAACTCCTAAGTATCTTAGAAAGTTTGGTTTAATGTGATATGTCTCAACAAACTCTGAGTACGATAACCATTAACCATCATTTGCAAGTAGATCCTGGATATAAATTACACCCTTATCAAACCATTCTTGGGGAAAAATGCTTTTTCCTTCTACTAAGATTTCTTTGTTGTTCCATATGACGTACTCAGTATTTTTATTACACAAAATTTCTTTAGCAAAGTCTAGCATTTCTCTGTAAAATATTGGAAGGTATGGCAGGTTCGAAGTACTATAATTACAATACAGTAAAAATTGTAACCCTCCCACTTGTTTAAAGTATTCATTGACGTAATGGTTCCACCCTTTTCCATTAATTATTCTACATATCCACTGTAATCTCAGAGCCTTAACTTGACACTCAACATCCAAGGTTCTGAGCCCCCTTCATCATAATCAGCTATAAGAACGTGATGTTTAACTTTTGGTGGCTTGTAGCTCCATATAAAACTATTCATGTCCTTTTGAATAGTTTGCTGAACATTTTTCCCTGCATAAGTTATTGATAGGGGGTAAATAAGATTTGCAATGCCGAAAGTTTTTGAAATAGTGATTTTACCAACAATACTGAGATCTCTTACGGACCATACTTTAAAAAGACGATTCATTTTTTCCAATTTTTTAACAATGTTGTATGAGAAATTTTGTTTTTCATCCCGCCCAATATGTATTCCAAGCATATTAAATAACCCATTCTTAATTGACATATTCATCACATTTATACTTTTATCTCTCCACGGACCTAAGAAGATTAAAACAGATTTATCCTTATTTAATTTAAGACCTTACATTTCCGAAAACCCTCTAAGTGTCTCAATCAGTGTGTATATAGAGGGTATATCCTTCATTAAACATGTGCAATCATCTGCAAATTGTTTGATTTTGTTGGTATGTGAACCAATTGTAATACCTTTTGTATCTTCATTATTTCTAATTTTATCCCCCATTACATCACCACATAATATAAACAGTAAACATGATAGACCGCAACCCTGCCTTACTCCTCTTTTCAGTTGAAACCAATTTGAAGAAAAGCCATTATTAATGATACAACTGTAAATCTCAGTATAGCAACATTTCACTGATGCAATAAAATTTGGACAAAAGTTACACTTTTCTAAAACCGTAAACATAAAGGGCCACTCGATTGAATCGAAAGTCTTTTCAAAGTCCAGTTGGACTAATACACCAGTCTCGTCTAAACGGTCACAATGCTCTATTAAATCCTCTATAAAACGAATACTTTCACCTATAAATCTACCTTTGATAAACCCAGACTGGTCAGGGTGAATAATTTCAGGTATAACTTTTTCTAATCTTTTAGCTAGGGTTTTTGTAAAAATTTTGTAATCGATATTAAGTAGACTGACAGGCCTCCAATTCTTTATTTTTGTAGGGTCTTTACCCTTTTTTTCTAATAGTGTTGAAATTCCTCTTCTCTGTGTCATTGACAGTAACCCTGTTTGTCGGGAGAAATTTAAACACTCGACTAGTTTTGGTCCAATGCAGTCCCAAAATTCCTTATAAAATTCTGCACTCAGTTTCACAAAGTTGCATTTGATCTCAAGAAAGCTTCCGTTCAATGCAAAAGTCTTGATAAATGTGTTCGTTCTCTTGAGCATTTCCAAACCTTGAAGAATAAAGGTGTATATAAAAAGACTCAAGCAAATTTAGAATTTTAGTAGGATCCGTTACCTCCTCGTTGTTCTCACTAACAAGTCTTTTAATTGTCTTTTTCTCGAAAGAGGATTTTGAAGTGTTTAAAAAGTACGAGTTACTTTTCTCGTTTTTTTTCAATGTATTCTAGTCGCGATCTCAGCCAAGCTCCTTTAGACTTTTCTTCTTCAATAGACTCAATTTCAAGCTTTAATTTTTCATACTCATTTATATCGGCATTACTTTCCTGATCTTTACATATCATTATATCCAGCACTTCTAGTTTTTGAATTAATGTTTGTTCCCTTTTCCTCTTTTCTTTAGCCCTGTTTTTACAATAATTAATCGAATACAGCCTAATGTTGTATTTTGTAGCCAGTCAAATTTAACAAGGACGTTGCTCAGCTCAGGTGTTTCGTCCCAAAGACGTTCTATTAATTTTCTTATTTCTTGGTTATACTTCTCTTCTTTAATTATGCTAGCATTTAATTTCCAAAATCCGGGACCTCTAATGTCTTTATCTAGTAAAATAGATAATTCAATAATAGAGTGATCACTTTTTACCCCCGTTATTATTTTGCTGCTAGTGACTTTATCTATACTCTTTCTCTTAATCAGAAAGTAATCTAACCTACATCTAATCAACGGAGTTTTCTGAGACCAGGTATATCTTCTAGTACCCTTATTTTTATATCTCCAAATATCGACCATATCATGTTTTTCTATCAATTGTTTTAATGAATGTTGACTTTTGAGAGTGTTTTTTGTCCCTCCTTTTTTATCTAAATTACTGTCTAACACAATATTAAAATCCCCACCTAAAATGATTTCGTCCCCATAATCGATGTTCATTAATACTGCGTCAAGGGTTTTGAAAAATATAAGCTTTTCCGATTCGTGGTTCAATGTGTTCAATAATGTTGGTTGGTTTGGTGCACAGAATTGCTTGTCCGGCGCTGCGTGACGTTTCGCAATTAAAATAAATATCTCCCATTCCCCGCTTTACTTTCCACTGGTCAAGATCTGCGTCATCAGCATGGGTTTCTTGAAGCATGTAAAAAGATGCTTTTTTGTTTTTTAAATAATCAAATATTGTAAGAAGTTTTGAAGGGTTGCGGCCTCCTCTTATGTTAAAACACTGTATATTCAATGTGTTTTTCGCGGTCATAATGTCTATAATTTAACCGACAATGGCATAAGACACTGCGAGTAAAGATGGCACTTTCAAGCGCAATTACACTAGCGAATAAGTTCTGCGATTGTTGTGGTCGGATAGCAATACCATACACATACAGCCTGTAAAATGCAATACTTATTAACACCCACTTCAAAAAATGGCAGCCTTGCATGGTCAACAAAAATTCTTGGCTGAGTGGCACATTTTGAGTATATACACGCAGACAAAAACACACACACCAAGATTCTACTTGTTTGACTACGGTCCCATACACGTCCCGAGGCGTCCCCTGTCTAATCTGACCATTGGACCCCAACGCACAGCATATGACATAAAACACACGCATATATATATCCCGCACGATCTGTATATAAACATCCAACTCCATAAACCGGCAGCCCAGCATGGTCGGCAGAAATAACTTATCGATCAAAACTGCATGAGTAAATACACAAAAACACACCCGCCAAAATAGTATTTGTGTGACTGCGGCCCCAAACACTCCCCAAGACAACCCGCGAAATGTTTGGCTATGAGACCACGGTGCATAATATGTTTCATTTAACCCATACACACCCCAAGGTGTTCTGTGGCCAATCTGACCACAGAACCCCAAAACACAATATATGACATTAAACGCACATGTATGTATGTCACACTTGATCTGTATATTAACGCCCCACTTCAAAACACTGGCGACCCATCCTGGTCCACAGGAGTTCTTGCTTGATCAAGACTGCCTGTATAGATACACAGAAACCTAACCGCCAAAATTATAATTGTGTGACTACTACCCCATACACTCCCCAGGGTGACCAGCGAATTGTTAGATTATGACACCACAGCCCTTAATATACTTCCTTAAACCCATACACGCCCCAAGGAGATCCGTGGCTATACTGACCATAAGACCCCAACACGCAATATATGACATAGAACGCATATGAGTGTATATCACGCATGATCTGTGTATTAGCTCCCAACTTCAAAAACCGGCAACCCAGCACGGTCGACACAAGTTCTTGATTGATTAAAACAGCACGAATAAACACTTGAGGAATGGTGTCATTTTATAAAAAAATCATTGTACTTGCTTTTGGTCATCTTCAATTGAAGTTACACTTCGCCTTGAAATTGGTGTGAAGAGAAAACCTTAAAATTGAAAAAAAAAAGAAAAAAAAGAGAAAACAAAAAAACCAAACAAAGAAACAAAAAAAAACAGTTGCAGTGATTTTTTCTGCTCTGCTTCTTCCTGCTTCCTGGAAGCATTTTTTTTGTTGGAGAAGCATTGCTTTCGGTATGACTGCGTCTGCTGGGATGCATCATTTTTTATCTCTTACGCCCTATATATATATATATATATATATATATATATATATATATATATATATATATATATATATATATATATATATATATATATATATATATATATATATATATATATATATATATATATATATGTATATATATATATATATATATATATATATATATATATATATATATATATATGTGTGTGTGTGTGTGTGTGTGTTTGTGTTCGTTTTCATCCTCTTCGTAAATCATTTCTTTAATTCTTCGTCTCCCATGGGAGCATTATGGAAATCTGCTGTCCAGTGTAGCTTAAGTTACGTGTGAAACAGTGTTTGATAAGTGTATGAGTGTTTTGTTTCCTTGTTAGATCATTTACCGGTCGCTGTGTTGAAGTTGTATTCAAGTTGTTTTTCAGCGTTTAAAATAAATCATATAAAACTGTAAACCGTGTCTGTTAAGTATTCGAAAAAATATGAATTTTGTTCTGGACGCATTGATTGCGTCTTGGACGCATTGAATTTCTCGTGGAAGCATTGCTGCCATCGTCACTGCGTCCACTGAAGCATTGATTAGCAGAGCAAAAACAGAAAAAGAATCCTTGAGTTGAAAATACCTGACATGTAACAGGAATGTCTCTGCCGCTGAAGTTCGAGGATCCCTACAAAACTGCCGACGCATAAACGACGTCGTTAATCTCTAAATTGCATCGGCAGCGTTTGCAGCGGATTTGAAACATCGTTTATACGTCGGATATACAGTGGAATGTATACGCATTTTTAGAAACATCGTATATGCATCGAAAATGCGTCGGAAAAAAGATGCCGATATTGCCAACGCGTATTATACGTATTTTTTGAACGCCTATAAAACGCATATTTTCCTATGTATAAACGATGTCGGTAATACATCGGAAAAAAGATGCCGATATTGCCAACGTGTATTATACGCATTTTTTAAACGTCTATAAAACGCGTATTTTCCTATGTATAAACGACGTCGGAAATACATCGGAAAAAAGATGCCAATATTGCCAACGTGTATTATACGTATTTTTTATACGTCTATAAAACGCATATTTTCCGATGCTTATTCGACGTCGGAAATTTATCCATTGACGTTTTGTAGGGGTCATTATGAAGAATCAATAGGGGAGCATTATGAATATACTTGAAAATTATCATTTGCCTCAATAAACTATCCCTCAGCAAACATAAAGGACGAAAAGACAATACAAATAGCTAAATTTAAAAGCGCCGCGGTAACAAAAAAACGAAAATGTAAGAAGTAAACTTTTTGGGACGAAATAGAAACGTTAGACCACTTAATTACACTGCCGAGGCAGCACCAGCCGCCGTGGAGTAGAGGTATGTTCCGAGCCTAGGATGCAAGAGGTCCCCGGTTCAAACCCGAGTAAGTACTAGTGTTCAGTTGCAATATATAAATATGTTATGTTGTATATTAATATGCTATGGTGTATGTATGAATATGTGAATTATGAATGGTTGGTAAGGGTTCAATGGGTCAGTTAAGGTTAGAAACTGTTTTTTAATGCGCACACGCATTTTTTATACGTCTAAAAACGCATATTTTCCTATTGTCACTTGGTCGAAAATGCGTTGGAAAACCTCGGAAATATGCATTTTATACGCATAAAAATCATCGGATGTTCGTCGGAAATGCATTAGAATATAAACGTATAACCGACGTATAGCCGACGGTTGGTAATACGTCGGATATGCGTCGAATATATGTCGGAGAATATGCGCATAAACGACTAATAAATGATGAGCAAAACGGAAAAAATATGCGTATATCCGACGTATGTTGCCGATATTGCCGACGCATTTTATATGCATCACCGACGTCGAAGAATTTGTAGTGATCAGGTACCGAAGCCTTTTTTTCGCATTGTTCCAATCTGCACTGTGTTGACGCGCTCTTCACATCGGGCATTGATTATCGGGTGCTCAATTGAAATACACATCTAAACAATAAATCATAGATACGTACAACCATACAGACAGTAATTTTTAAATTTCTCAAATTTCTCAAATATGCTACATTTTCGATTTTAAATTACGAAAAACAATTTGCAATCTTTTCGCTTTTGCACATGACAAATCGGCGGTCTTTTCGCTTTCCACGCAGTGATTTATCAATTATTTTCGCCTTTTACCTTTTCACTTTTCACCTTTTCACGTGGTATAATGTGCGGTCTTTTTCTCTTTTCACATCGTCCCCCACTACCATTAGGTTTCGGATTAAGTACACCTCCCTCTCCAACACCCTCCGCTCGTGGACCGAACCTCTGACTCGTGCAGCAGCTATCCCACTTTCTTATCACCACTGGAGTCTGTTTCTTAGGCCTAGGATGCTGATTACACAGAAATTATCTCACTCACGTTGTATGAGCAGGCGGGTTTGTGAACCGCCAGGCTTTTAAGCAAATGCACGAAGGCACGTTTTGCCATGATTTGGAATGACGCTGATGATAAATTCCGGAACCAATCAAATGCCGTTTCACATAGTTTATGTAGGTAGATCAAAATGTTTGGTTAAAAACATTGGCCTAAAATGCTGCTTACACATAGAATGTCAGAAAAACACGTTAAAAGAAAAAACTGCACTCGCGTTATCACCGTGTTTTATGTGGCACCTAAGTACTTTTTTCTTTATATCTCTCTCCTGGAATAGTTATAAACACAAGCAAATGCATGTTTAAACACGGGTTCACGGAAATAGTTGACTGAGTTCTCGACGGATATCATGCCAGGTGGGATTATTTAATGTCTTTTCACGTGTATTTATAATTAAAATCAACCTCTTCTCTATTTCCTATTGTTTGCATTAACAGTTTCTGAGAAGACAGATGTAACACGTCAAATAGCCAATCAATGAGCGAGCAAGCACTTTGCTTTTTGAGTTTCTTTGTAACAAACTTTGTTTAATTATCAAAGGTTAGAAAACCGTTAGAAGATTTTTTCTCTAAATATTATTCTGCAGTTTGTTTTTACAACATGTGTGTACACAAACGTTGCTTAATCTAAACAAAATGCCGCTGTAACGCAGTCTCAAAAGAAATCAAAACCAACAACGACTTTGCAAAAATGAATGTCTTCTAAAATCTGGATAAGATTTCAAGTGACATTAAAGGATAATCTTTGACTTACTCATATCTGGAATTTAATGGTGAAAGTTAAAAAATGCAGCCAAGGAAAGCCACTTGTACAGAATATTTTGTTTGCCATTTTATGGCAGGTGGAATTTTAAAAATACTGCTATTTTTTGTGGTATTTCTTTCTACACAAAACGTTCATGCTAACCCACCGATAACAGAGTCACCTGTGCCTTCCACGCGCAAACCCACCGAGTCCCCTTTCACGGAATCGGTAGCATCTGGCGAAGCAGTGGTCGAAGACTTTATTGATCGCTACCAAACGACAAATCTCGTGGATCTCATTTTTGTGCTAGATAGAAGCGGTTCCGTACCGCCGAAAGGTTGGGGAGCCGTCACTAATTTCATTCGGGACATTCTGCAGCATTTCACCGTCGATCAGCATAATACTCGTGTTGCTATAGTAACCTATAGTTCAGAAGCTATTGTTGATATCAATGATCTGGAGCCACGGTTTCTCAGCAGTCTGGAAAATAAGTGCACATTAAACAGACGCATAAAAGAACTTATCGAACCAAAAATACCTTACGGATATACATCAACCTACGCGGCGTTAGATAAGGTTTATGAAATAATTCAGGATGCACGTAATAATTCAAAGAAAGCTGTGCTTGTGCTAACAGACGGGCGGTCAAACGTCGGCCCACCACCCGTTAAAGCTGCATTCAATATCCTATCCTTAAAATGGGATTTACAATGGGATGAAGCCTTATTCGGCCCTCAGGTTGAGATTTATGCCTTCGGGATAGAGGAGGCGTACATACCCGAGTTGCATTCTATTGCGTCGGCCATTCCCAACCATACTTTTCTCATTCCTAGTTTTGAAGCCTTTGAAGATTTTGCTCGTAGTTTGCATGGAGGTAAGTTGTTGACCATTTAACCGAACTTTTTAGAACAGGCGCTTAATTTAGTAGTTCCTCCTGACACGTTCTTGTTGTTTGGACATTGACAAACGATGTTGGAAATGGTAAGTTTTTGTGAATAAACGAGAGCCTTTGTTGTGAATTTGCCAACGAGAAGCCCTGGAATTTCTTCCCTGCTTGGAAATTATGCGTTGTTATTCAGGATATTTCCTACAAAAATGTTTTAAAAATATGTGTAAACGAATCTACTCCTTTTTGAGGTTTGAAGTTTTAAGGCTCATTAGGCATAAGTAAGCAAAGTCCCAACGGAACAACTTGTGCTATCTGTAACCTAGAAATTATCATTTCTATACCTTCTTATCTTCTCTATGAGACTGGATCATCGTTCTTGCCGAAACGTTGAATAATCAGAAAGTCAGTGGAAAGACTTATTCTACTGGCGCTATGAGGAAGTGCTATAACAAAATCATAACCAAAAAGGTTTGTTTTGTTCCTGACCATAACGTCTTTTTGAACATGTGACACAGATGTCAAAAACGTTTTCACACGTTTCATAGACGCTGGGATCACCGAAAATATTATTGCAGAAATTGAAGCCAATTTGGCATTTCCAGAGAGCAGGCCAAACCCGGGGATGTACACGAGCGCTTAGAAATGTCACTTTTCAGACACCCCTGATATGTTGTTCTTACCAACGTCTACATAGCGTCCTTCTAACGCCTTCCCAATGTCGTAGAGCGTTGAGTGTTTACTGTACAGTGGTGAAAACAGCAAATATAGCATGTTCTAAGCCCAGTCGCCATGTTTATGTTTTTGGAATAGCAAAAACCAATGGAGTGGCGCATTTTGTATCTACATAAACAAAATAAGTCAATTCTAAGTAGCTCATTTCCGGTATCGCTGGAACGGGAGTTACTTTAGGCACGTCTCCTGGTAGCACTGGAATTACTTACTACCTGTTCCACAAATCACAAGATCTCCAATCACGTTCTGCGTCTCGCAATGTCAGTCGTAACTCACAGCACCAGTGAACATCTCATTGACCGTTCAAACTCAAACAAATTCAAACCTTTTTTTGCTAAATGGTCATATCTGTTTGTTTCTCAAACGAAGCAATTGTAGCGATGACGTCGAGATCTTAAGTAAAAGTGGAATCAACGCCACCATGTTTATTGGAATTTCTTTCAAAAATGAGCAGACAGGAGTCACACTTAACCAAAGAAGATTAATGACCTTTCTTTGACTTAACCTAAAAAAGGAGACATTAAAAGTATGATAAAGTGGGCAATATTTCTAAGAACATTGGAGTGCATTAATTTGCATTCGCACCCCTTCTTCTGTGAAGTCTGATCCATGCATAGTATGTCTCTACTGTAGAGCGTGTAAGTTTCACTGACTGTGCGCCAGCGACATTTCTGTCCATACTGTCACTTCGATATGGCTTAGATAAGGGTGCTGGACTTTAATCTCGGCTTAACGAAGCTAACTGGCTTAAGCCTGCGTGAGTGCTTTTTGTATTTCAACTAAAAAATTCCTTAGTTACACCAAGTGATTGTTATGCGGCCGTATAAAAAGCAACAGTACCCAGAAGAGAAAGTCTGGCGCCACATGTTACGTGAGGACAAAGACAGGTTTTTTTCTCTTCATTTCATAGGTAAACAGAAAGAGACGTGGATTTCCACGCGCAACTCATTTGAATGTGGCGCGTGTTCTGGTGTGCACGCGCAGTGCATGTGCGGTGCAAAAAGCGGCGAGTACGCGTGTCTGTGTGGACCCGGATTTCAGCGCATTAACAGTCAGTGCGTCGGTATGTATGACGCCAGTCTCGTGCTAGCATATTAAAATATGTGGCTCATTCGCATTTTGCGCCATTCAAGGCATCGCGGATTGTCATGTGGAGTTTGTAGTCAAACCATTTTAAAAAGCGACTCTGTCGATTAAGGAACTTTTGGCTATACTGGTTTAGCTAGGCACACTTATGGACATGTGGTCATATTTTTAGACTTCATAGTTGTATAACATTATAACAGTGCAAAAAGGGTTTTGGGGGATGATCCTGGATTTTTCAAAAGGGGTGGGGTGAGTCGTGGTGGAAACAAAATTTTACCAATAACACATAAGCAGATCGGAAGGGTGGTTGGTGGGGGGAGGAAAAGGGGATGTGGGGAGGGGGGGGGGTCCCTGGATCCGTCAGTGAGTCTTACTCAAGAAAATCCGCATTGCGCATTGATGTTGAGAGAACATTTAAATGACGAATGGATGTCTCTAATATATATAGCTATATCTAAAAAAAAGCAATAAATAAATCTGAGAAAATAAATGGTGTTGTTGAAAGCTGTAACTTGACAAGATAAACATTTACCAGAAGCACACAAAGGAGAGTGCTTAGAATTACACAAACACACACACACAAACACATACTGACATATTCATGTTGGCAAAAGAAGGGATAAGGGCATGATAACGCAACCAGACAATTATTTCTGTGCACTTTTTTCAGCTGTTTTGTAATGCAGCACGTAACCGTAGAAGCGGGTTCATTGGAAGTCATTGATTTTGTTGGGCATAAAAACTGGAGAAAATAAACCAGATCATAGTTCATAGTGCGCATACTCTGACTAAAATCCTGTTCGCTTTCAAGGAAACGAAAATTAAATGAAACAAATGAGAAAAAAGTAGAATTTTTTTCTCGTGGAATTTGAACGTTTGAATAAGTTTATCTTCAATATTTTGTAGAAAAAAATCTCCAAAAGCTCTTTATTAATTGTAGTTTTTAATACTCTCATACATTTCTCACTTCCAAAACTAGTAACCTGTTTTTCCCTCCGCTCTCGAAATCTCCCAAAAATGTGTTCCCAGTGAGTCTGTTTTTATTCATTAATTACTTATTTGTTATTACACTATCATTCTCATATAACTGAAATATTACAGAAGTATTTTTTAAACCACGGGGTATAATTTATTGAAAATTTGAAAAAAATATGTGTCCACACCGAAGTAATTCATTTCAAACTTGAGAGAATTTCGATGCCTCAAGCGGGATATACAAATCAACTTTGTTTTCTTTCTAGTGCAACGCCTTTGCTTCAATTCATGAAGAAAACTTGTTTTTGTTTCGGCCACGTAGGAGAACTTTTGCTTCGGAATGGGCCATCAATCGTGATGCTAACTCTTCTCCAAACACCAAAATACCGTCCGGATTCCTTCTTCCCGCCTTCCTCTCCTGTTGTTCCTCTCAGAATATCAACAAAACAGTTAAAAAAAAGAAACATTTGCAACTCGCCTATTTCGTTGCAACCTTTCGTTGCAATCACTTGTTATAGAATGCAGCAGAGGATATTATAAAGAATCATTCTCGCTTGACGCCTGCATCCCTTGCCCAGAGAATACAACTACGGAGTACAGAGCCAGTACATCGGCGGACAAATGCCGCCTCATGCCAGGTATTCTTGTAGAGCGTAAATATGAGTGTCGCCTCAGCCAAATTATGCGAGTAGAGGGTAAATGTGGGTGCCGCCTCATCCAAGGCATGTGAGTAGAGGGTAAATGTGGGTGCCGCCTCAGCCAAAGTATGCGCGTACAGGGTAAATATGGGTGCCGCTTCATCCAACGTATGCGCGTACAGGGTAAATGTGGGTGCCGCCTCAGCCAAAGTATGCGAGTAGAGGGTAAATATGGGTGCCGCCTCATCCAAGGCGTTCGGGTAGAGGGTAACTGTGGGTGTACCCTCAGCCAAAGTATATGATTAGAGGGTAAATGTGGATGCCGCCTCATCCAAGGCGTACGGGCAGAGGGTAACTGGGTGTCCCCTCAGCCAAAGTATATGATTAGAATGTAAATGTGGGTGTCGCTCAGCCACAGTATAAGAATAGGGGGTAAATGTACGTGTCGCCTCATCCAAGATGTACGAGTAGAGGGTAAGTGTGGGTGCCTCCTCAATTAAGGTTATTGTAGATGCCGCCTCGACCAAGGTATACCAGAGGGGGAAACTGTAGGTGCTGCCTTATCCAAGGTATAGGGGTAGAGGTTTAGTTTATGTTCAACAGCATTCGAGGTATACGAGAAGACAGAAATTTGGTTACCCTCTCATCCCTGTTAACGAATGGAGGGTAAACGTAAACGAGTAGAAGGTACAAGGTAAATGTATGTGTCTCCTCATCCAAGATACAATGTCAAGTGACTCAAGTACAGAATTAGATAGTAATGGTGTTGGTGTCAGTATAAAAGTAGAGTATAAGTGGCAATGTACATAAATGAAGCTAACTGCAGTTGTCAGTCCATGCCAGTAACAGAAGGAGAGGGTAACTCTTCCGAGGTGCCAAGTCATCAGAAGTACAGTATGAGAGACTAATCACCACTTGTCAGGTTTAGATTTGAGGGTAGCTGTAGATATCGCCTTAGACCAGTTGCAGTAGTAGAGAGCAACTGTGGGTTTTGCATCACGCCAGTAATGGTTGTTGCATGAGTGGCCTAATCCTTGGTACAGTAAAGGAGGGTAATTTGGATGTTGGTACAGTGGTAATGGGTACTTGCTGATGCCATCTTATATTTAAGAACAGGAAAATGAGCAAAAGGAAAGTCAAAATAGTGAAGAGTAAAATGCCTTACTCTAAAATAGGAGTGGATAACTAGATATCGTCTCATCCCAATTCTACTATTAGTAGAGGACAGCTGTAGGTGCTGCTTCAAGCCAGGTGCACAAGTAAAGTATGAGTTTATGAGAGAGTGAAGGATTGAGACATCAGCACGTTGAGTTTTGATCGGGCAAACTCAACGACTACAATTGATCATTTAGATATTGAAAGAATTACTATACCTGTAACAGGTACACAGTCTTAAGCGTTTCTGAAAACTGTTCTTGTAGGAATGCGTGAATGTCCAGTCTTGGATCCAGTGCCCAACGGCTATCTATTCTACGCTCCGGGTTCACGATTTGACGAGACTGCTCCAACTAAAATCCCGTGCCTGAACGTGAAAGATGGTAATTCTTGTCACCACGCGTGCAACGAAGGTTACTGGCTCGATGGCTCCCTGTCATGATCTGTAAAGACACTGGCCAGTGGCAAGGGACACCACCCACATGTAGAGGTACATCAACATATTCATGTCGTTATTTGCCGTGATATAGTTCGTGTGGTCTTATATGATGTGAAAAAATCTCAGTGAGAAAATAAGAGTAAAGGGTTGTTCCCATCCGAATTTCGCCTATGAGATCTTGAAACAATGCAAGATGCAGCTTAAATCTCAATTCAGTCTCAACTGCCGAGAAAACCAATTAGAAAACAGGTAAGAGCAAAGTAACTATCTCATACACGTGTGCATGAAGACAAAACGTCTATTTATCTCATATTTTGCCAATATATGCTTTTGAAATGATTTATTTGCTCCCTTTCTTTACAATGTTTTCAGTGGTTGACTGCGGACCAATCGAAAACCAGACCGGTTGGAGAACATTGGTTAATGCTGAAATCACGTTGTTGAATAACACCACTGTGTTTGGCTCTGTTATTGATGTAACATGTTTGGCAAATACTGTTCCACTTGGTAGCACCACATGGACTTGTGACCGGCATGGACAGTGGACAAAACCCTGGAACTTCCAATGCGCAAGTAAGGGACATCTATAAAGTATGCACACACGGGTGGTTCGTTTTAGTGGTTGATGTTTGTTTCGGAATAACAGACTCGGAATTGTGTTCTTTATGGGAACGTCTTGAGTGACGGCTGAGTTCATTCTGTTGTGTTGGTATGACTTGGGGTGTGTTGGAGAAAATAAGAGCCGCATGACAGCACTAAATTTCATGCTAAAATACACTAATACATCTGAATTTAGACCATCTCGTACTTGAGACCACGTTTGGTTGTTTCGTTCGAGCTTGTCATCCGCTCTCGTTTCAAAACTGTCTGTAAGATTCTAAAATAAAAATAGTAATAATACTGCCTATCAGACAAAAATTTTGTTTAGTTATGATGGTGGCTTGTATCGGAATTATTGTTATTGCGTTTCAGCTGTGTATTGCGGACCTGTCCCACATGTAGACTTTATGAAGACATCACCTGCCGATTGTGCCACTTCAAAACAAGAGTACAGAACAGAATGCCATCTTGTCTGTAAAGACGGATTTGAGTTAATTGGTGTAGACAAGCTGCAGTGCGGTTTTAACAGGAAGCCTGTTTGGGAACCAACGGAAGTGATGCCATACTGCAAAGGTACGAGTATAACGATAAAATCACACGAGCTGGTGGACTGATCCGAAAAAACCTTCCTGCAACCTCTATAGCCGCGAACCACATTGAATTTACCACAGACTTTCTGTATAACTTCCGGCATTCTGGCTTATTCCGTACATCTAGCTGGGCCAAACCAACAATTGTTTCACAGAGTTTGACCCCTGACGACTAAAAATGAGGACTAAAATAGGGGTTGACCAATTCAAATTTTTGCGACAACTTTACAAAGATGATACCCCATGGCCCGGCTTGTCCACATGCTAAAACTCAACGCTTTTCGACTGGAAATTGAAACTTGTATTAAAAATTTAAAAATAAAACTAGAAACATGCCGCGAACAAAATTAATTTGAAATAAAAATCTATATATATATAATCTCTTCCACTGTCCTGTCCATTTTAAGTCACGTTATAGAAATTTATCTTCACAACAGAATTCCATAGCCCTATGTTTTCGAATAGAATTCCTGTTTATGGGCAACCAGGAAATGATTTCATTGTGGTCCGGTGTAACAGTATATCTTGCCCCCTGTTCAGCTTCGCCCCCGGGGGAATCTAGCTAGGCTATCTTGCCCCTTCTGGGATATTCTGGGATATTCTGCCCCCCCATCTCGGATATTTTGCCCTCCCCCCTAAAATAAAAGTTATTTTTAGCTGTATTTTAAGCTAGACTAGGCTTTCTTGCCTCCCTCTGGGATATTCTGCCCCCTGTTCAGCCCCCCTGGGATATTTTGCCCCCCCCCTAAAATAAAAGTTTGTTTAGTTGTATTTCACATAATGGGTAATCCGTCTGTATACTCACTCTTTTTTTTCTTATTTTTACCAACACTACACTCCCGGGTATGGTCTTTAACCCTCCTGCAGCAAAAGCGCAGTGAACTGCAGTGAATTGTGTAAATGACTGTTGCACAGAAGAAATTGTGCAAATGACTGTTGCACAGAAGAAATTGTACTGTATAGAGATCATTTACCATTAAAAGTTCTGTTGCAGTTAAGTCTTTGTTTCATTTATTCGTTTTTTATGGAGGAGGCAAAATATCCCAGAGGGGGGGGGGGGAGATAGCCTAGCCTAGCTTCCGCCGGGGGGGGTGTACAAGGAATCTTTCAGAGCTGCACTTCTCGTTTGGTTTAAGAAGGGATTATTATTTGAAAATTAGCATTTCGCGTTAAGTGGTGTGTTAAAGAGTCATGGACACTTGTCCCTCCCTCCTGCTGGGCTGAGTTCCTATGTACACGTACTGGCAATGCGGTGTTGTTTAAGAAAAGCATTACCGTAAGAAAAAACAGTTCTAAGATAAACAACCTTGGAAGTTCACGAATGCTTCTTGAAATTTTCCCTTAACACAGACTTCGTAAAACGCTTTTTCTGAAAGAATTCAAATGTCACGTTAATTAATTTGTAAATCGCAAGTCTTGAAAAATTGTAGATAAAATCAATGATATATCATCTTTTCAATTGCACAAAGACGTTTTGCCGCCGGCGATCACGTGTCCTCATGACATGACTAATGTCATGGTGGCACAGTGGGGAGACACCAGCACCGTGGTCCACATCGACGAGCAAGACGCTCTCGTCGAGGATAACTCCAACAACTATACAGTCGAGGTATGACCTGCCCTCCCCCCCCCCCCCACCCAACCCCTATCTTCCCTCCAAAAAAGCAGATAAGACAGTCCTGCCTCAGCATGTATGCCCTCTCATACATAACATATGGAACTTGCCTATTAGGCTAACGTTTTAT
Source organism: Protula sp. h YS-2021 (assembly GCA_949752745.1). Lineage (NCBI taxonomy): Eukaryota > Metazoa > Annelida > Polychaeta > Sabellida > Serpulidae > Protula > Protula sp. h YS-2021. The sequence continues at coordinate 73,016,649 of OX457027.1, forward strand.
TTCGTAAAACGAGTTTTTACGAGTAAAAGCGCAATTCGCGTTCTCCACTTTTAATGGGTTTCCCTTCCAGTAATACATACCACGCAAATAAAAAAAGAACTTTTTGAGGTACCGTTTAAGATATCTTAATCCTTCCATCCCTCCTTCGACCAATCAGGATGCCCGAGACGTCATCTGCTAGTCTCGTAGAAACGACATTCCCTTTTTAGCCCTAAACGGCGGTAAAACACGCCCAGGCTAGCTGGCGGAAGGAGGGTGTGGTAAGATCAAGTTAAAAGTGGAGAACGCGAATTGCGCTTTTACTCGTAAAAGCTCGTTTTACGAAATGAAACGTTAGTTTTACTTCGCAAAAGCTTTGAATTCGCTTATCTCCACTTTTAATGGGACTTGAGTCCGGAGCAGGGGAGCCTGCCATTCTTGAACTGCCCAAAAAGGTCGCGAATTACACTATGGCTTGTAAAAGCTCGTAGTTTAAAATAAAAGAGTCCTGGGCACTCGAGGCATAAGAAGTAATAAAACTTGTTAGTTAAGTTTCAATTCTTTTAATGATTTTCTCAGTTAAGTCCGGAGGCGTACCATTCCGGTCCTTTAACAAAAGTAAAAATCAGAAACAAAGTAAATATCACAGCAACTGTCAGTTGAGATGAGAAAGGCTTCCAATCATGCCTTCCTCTTTGAGAACTATCACCATCCCCCTCCAACCGCCCACCGGATGGATCCCTACCTCAAGTTCTCACTATTCACTTGCTATGTATTGATGAACAATTAAGTTTATTTAGAAGCACTACAATACGATCGTAAATCGTAGGATTTACGCAAATAAACTCTTTGACACTTCGAGCGCCGTAACTGAAATGCCTAACAAGACATGCTATTCATACTTGGAGAAAGAAAGACTCTGTTGTCTAACTTTTCTTCCACCAAATTTTTCTAAATTATCACGTTTATACGAAATAAACTTGTAAAGATTGACTAGATAGTTCTAAAACTACTGAAAATCACCACAAAATGAAGCACAGACACATTTTCAGCTAATTGTGACTGTTTCCCTATATGGGGCCGTTATGGTCCCATCATTCCATAATGACACTACGGTCTCTTATGCTATAGACACCAGGCCGGTCTTCCGGTCTTCCGGACACAAACGGGTGTATGGTCACTGCGGTACGTTAGGGACCGATACGGTCCCCCCTTTCCTTCTGAAAGGAATGAAGAAAGAAGTGCCAAAGAAAAGCTTAACAAACCCGAGTAGCCTTAAGACCAAAGACTGGGTTGAACTCGTTGCACATACGATACTGAACACTTCGGAGTATATAGAATGCTTAATTAAAATTAATCGTCCAGCGTTTGCTCGTGACTTAATATAAGCACAGAGCCGAAATGGTCCGAAGGACCTACACGAAAACGAAATGTCCAGAGTAAGAAGGACGAGTCCTTCTTGTAGGCTGTTACTTTCTTGGCTTGTTATTGTTGTTACTATTCCCGTTGCGGCCCTTGGAAAAGTTGCACTTCTGCTTGCCCTTGTTCTTGAATTCGGGGGAAGCGGACCTACAACAAAAACCATTAGCCTGTAATGGTCATCTCTGAAACCACGAAAGGTCCTAATGGATATAAACCGGACAATTCCTCTTGTGAAAAGTCCTTTAGATAATATTTGACAAAGGAGTTGGGGGAAGCCCAACAACCCGTTTTTAGTATATCTGAAAGAGGCACATTTCGTACGGCACTGAGGGAATTAGCTACTTGCCTTACCTGATAGGCCTTGACGGTCAATTCCCCTGACGGGTTCGGGTCAATTTGTGTCTCGTCATAGGCTGCCAAAATGATCTTTTTAATATAATTTGAGATAGATTGCTTCGAAAGATCTTTGTTAAATTTTGGCATGAAAGAAATGATGAGTGCCTTCTTATTTTCTGATCTATAGGCCTCTGACATTTCTAAGTACTTACGCAGAGCCTTGACGGGACACAAAGAGACCAAGCGGTCGGTGTCGAGATCCTCTGGTAGGGATGGAACGGTAATGTGATCGAACGTACCCATCCCCTGGGTCAGAATATGGGTTTTTCCCATAAATCCCGCTCTGGGGACTAGGGTGACCTTCTCCCACGTGCCCTTGTCTTTATTTACCTTTCTGTCTAGGCCATGAATTTCGCTTCTTCTTTTGCCCGACGCTAACGCTAATAAAAACGTGAATCTTAACGTTGCATTTTTTGCTGAAATCACATTTTCACTAAAAATGTCTGGGTGTTGAAGGTACCGTAAGACTAAAGATAAATCCCATTGCGCTATGTTAGATTGGCAGGGTGGGGAATTAACTTTAAAATGTCTTACTAACTGTGAGAGGGATGCATCTTCACCCGGGTCATAACCTGTGGATGCTTTGAGTCTCGATCCTATAGCAGCCCTATAGCCCTCGATGGAACATAACTTTGATTTCTCTTCAGTAAAAAGGTGATCGAGGAAGTCCGCTACCACTGCTGGGCTAGCCTGAAACGGGTCCAGCTTCGAGTTGCTACACCAAGCGGCAAATTTATTCCACTGGGATCTGCAAACCTTGGCCGTAGAGCCCTTGTGACTGTTTACTATTTTCTCCCTCACCTGTTTAGAGAAGCCCTTGTTCTTCAAGCAGGACTGGTCAGACACCACAGGTGGAGATTCAGCAAGTGAGGGGAGGGGTGGAAGTGGTACCAATGGGGTTGCGATAGCAACTCGTCGTGGCATGGGATCCGTATCGACCTCACTACCTTGCAATGGAGTAGGAGGGCGAACTACGGGGCTTCCGGTGACCACGGGGCAATGAGCAATAGAAACGGTGGTTTCAAATCGATTACCCTCTGTAGAACTTGGCCTAAAATTGCTTGTGGGGGAAAGGCATACAGTACTTCGTCCCTTGGCCACTGACAATTGAGAGCGTCCACTGCCCAAGCTGCTGGGTCCGGGCAAGGGGACACATAACGGGAAAGTTGGGTGGTCATAGTATTTGCAGACAGATCCAGGGTCCGGGCATCCCATGGGGATTGACGTGCTACCTACCGAAACGACCGAGGGGCTAGGCACCATTCGGCGTTGATAACTTGACCCTGTCTGGACGCTAAGTCCGCTAAGACATTTAGTTTCTCGGCCAAGTGACGGGCGGAGACGGTCACCCGCTCCTCCCTGGCCCTTGTGAGAATCTGAAATGCGAGTTTGGACAGGAGTCGTGATTTTGTGCCCCCCTGCTTGTTTAGGTAAGCTATGGCTGTGGAATTGTCTAACCGAAAAAGGACTGCCCTGTTTCTGAGTTGATCGGTCAGTTTGGTTAAGGCAATCCAGACTACCCGAAGCTCCAGCCAGTTTATGTGATAGGAATGGAGCGAGGGTGGCCACTTGCCCTTCCATACCTGACCGTTCCAATAGATTCCCCAGCCCGAGTGAGAGGCGTCGGTCTGAATCTCTATCTCTGGGGTGGGGTGCTGAAATGGCATTCCTTCGGACATGATTAGAGGATCGCACCACCACCGTAGGGATTGGAGAGTTACCTGTGAAACTTGCATCCTTGCTGCGGCTGAACGACCCTGATGGAATGCCCATCTCACCTGGCTTTGAAATGGTCTGTATTGGAGACGGCCCAGAGGGACTGTCTTCTCTGTTGCCACTAACAGGCCAAGAAGAGATTCCATGGCCTGTAGTCTCACCTTTCTGCCGGGGGAGATACCTGCTTCCGCAATTCTTTGACGGCGTTCCGGCGTAGGGAACGCCCTTGCTATTGCCAGTTCCCAGAACTCCCCTAGAAAGGTAATGGACTGTTTGGGGGTTAGTTCGGATTTGGATAAGTTTACCACTAGACCTACCTCTAGAGCTTTGTGAACTAAAGACATTGTATGCTTCTCGGTTACCTGTCTGTCTTGATTCGCCAGAAACCAATCGTCTAGATACTGAAAGACTAACATCCCTTCTAGACGTGCCCAAGTTTTCAGTACTTTCATGACCTTGGCGAAAACGTACGGGGCCGTAGCCAGACCGAAGGGAAGTGCCAGAAACCAAAAGCGTTTTTCCCCTACTTGAAAGGCTAGAAACTTTCTTGCCGAGCGGTGAAGAGGGATATGGAGGTAAGCGTCGGAGAGATCTATGGAGGTACCCCACATTCCTTCCCGTAATGACCCCTTTATCACCTGGGCCGTATCTATCTGAATGGTGACCACTCGGAGAAAAACGTTTATGGGGGAGAGGTCGATTACTAGCCTCCACCCCCCGGATTTTTTGGGGACCAGAAAAACTCTGCTTAAAAAACTCAATTGATTTTCTGGCATTTCCCCGATCGCTTGTTTTTGTGACAGACTCGATAGCATTTCCTGAAGAGCTAAGTCCTTTTCTGGGTCCGTCTCCACGTCTCCCTTTCGGTCTCGTTTGAAAGGTAGGGAGTAACCTCTCTTTAACCAACGTACTACCCTTCGAGACGCCCCCATCTCTTCCCATTGCTGCCAAAACTTTCCTAGTGTCCCTCCTACGGGCAAGGATGCGTTTAGGGAGAGTAAGCTTTCTAGTTCGTTTAAGCTTGTTAAAGTATCGCCAGGAGACGAGGGAATCCCGTGGCGGTACTTTGATTGGTTGCTACCTGAACGACTGTGGAGACGGACGCTCTGTCGTGCTGCCGAAGCTTGGTTTCGGTCTTTTGACAGGAGGTTGTTGTGGTTGAGCACTCGGCTTAGTCTGTGCCGGTGAGGACTGTTGTGGTCGCTTCCTCTTCAGTGGGCGTTTGAAGGAGGAGCGAGACATCCTGGACATGAGGGCGTAATCTTGAGAAAGTGAGCGGCTTTCCTGGTTTACCCTCTCTATCTCGGGGGGAGGGAATAGTTCTCGTTCCCCAAGGATAGAGGCGTGACGCAGATCCCGTAGGCCTTTGACACTAGACCAGCAGTGCTGGAGAAAGGCGTCCCGACGTAGGTAAATTATTGACGTCATCAAGAAGGTGGAGAGTTTGACCACGTCCCGGGTAGCTAAGGCTAGGCACTCCATCAATTTCGAAGACACCGGATCACTGAGGCGCAATTCTTCCCAACGGGACTTCAGTGCTTTAAGAGTGTGGTCTTGGAAAGACATAATGTTCAGGATGTGACGAGAGGAAGCCTCGATGGTCTTGGCGTCTTTCTCCACTAATGGAATGTCTGAGTCACTACGCACTGTAGGCATCCAGACCGTGCGCTTCACGGGTTGTTCAAGTGCCTCTAGGGGAATTTTCTCATCCGCTGACCGATATGGGCCTGGACGTACTAGGCAATGCTTAGATAAGTAGAAACGAGACAGAGTACGACCCTCACCGGCATCCATCTTCTTGAATTCCTTCGCGCGGACCGTGACAGCATGAGCAACGCCCTCGCTGGTGGCTAATGCGATGAAGGAGTCCTGTTGTGGTGGAGCGGCCTGAGATGTCATACGGATGGGCGGATCCTCCTTATCTAAATGTGGGGAGCCACAGGAGATCTCTGCTAAGCGGGCTCTTGGATGGCATCCCTGAATGGTACGTCTTCTGGTGCGATCGTGGAAGCAGAACTCGAGGGGGTCGCGTCCTCGACCGATGGGGCAAGGTCTGGTGGAGAGGGAGTTCGGATGGGGCGTCTGCCCGCTGCCGCTGGGTCTCTCCAAAGTCGTTGCCCTTGACCGGGGGAACGCACCTGCCCCATAGCCCGTAACGGTAAATGGAAACGGGACTGCCCTGGGGTACCCTCGGATTCTCCTTTCCCGTCTTCAACCTCCGACTCCTGTTCGTCAGATGCTGCTTCTGGGAGTTGAGATTGTGGTAATTGTGACATGTGGAGTTCCCCTGATGGGGTGTAAATTTCTTTCTCCCTGTTGCTTGGGACTGTGGCTAGGGGAGAAATATCTATCGGCCCGATTTCCTCGTCACCTTCCAGCAATGCAGAGACTTGGCCCGAGGGGGGGCACGCCCACAGAATCTTCCTCACTGATGGTGACCGTCTCGGGAATGTCCACGCTAGGGTCCAGTGGGAGGTGAGGTAACGGCGAGCCCGACATCGTTGCCACTGACTGAGCCTCCGAAGGAGGACGAGAAACCGTGGCTGACGGTTTAGGCTTCCGTTTCTGACTAAGCAGATTCTCCTGCTTCTGTACTTGACTTTGTAAATCCAAAAGTTGCTTTTGCATTTGCGACTGCAGAGATAGGAACGCTGAAAATTCACTCGGAAGACGCTGCAGCTGAGGAGGGGGGATAAATCCTCTGGGAATGCTTAACTGGCCTGCAACAGCTGAAAGAACTGTTCCCGTATCCCTATGTGTCACAGTTACTTGTTCCACAGACGGAGACTTGAACGACCCCTCCGGACTGCCACTGGGTTTCACTCTGGGAGATGATGCCCATGCCTCACGGAGAAGATCCCGTTCTTGTCCTTCCGGGATATCCAATTCCGCCACAGTTTCCGAAAAAGCACGTCCTTTACTCTTTGATTTCTTATGCTTTTTAGCTGGTGTAGTGGACTCCGATTCTGCACCAGTGTCAACGTGTACGGGGTGGAGACCTGGCCCAGAATAACGGAGCTCGCCTTTTTCATGGTATCCTGAATGAATTCACGGGTAACAAACGAGGCTGAAGAGAGGAATTTGCGCTTATCCCTCCTGCGTTCGTTCTTGGCTCTATTCCGTAAAAGGGCTTTCCAATCCTCTGGAGTAAGATGTAGACACTCGTCGCACGGGTTGTCTTGCTCGCAGAGAGGCATACCGTTGTTCCGTCTGCAGCGATCGCAGATGGAGTGAGGGTTACACGAAGTTGGAGGATGGATACACTGAGGCAGCAACGGTTGAGAGTGCAGACTGGCCTCTGTCATATCTGAAATGCAAGCAGAGGAAAAACATCGATGAGTATATGTAGTATAAAATACCTAACATACTACATATCTCCGTGCTTTGCTTCAACTGCAAGCTTTAGCCCTCCAAGCCGTGTTCACAATCGCTTAAACACCGCAATGACTCGATGGGTCTAAGAAAACGACGAAAGGAAACGTTTCCTGGAACGGTAGCGTTCCGGGGCCGTAACGGGCTGGACCGTAATGGAGCTTCCCGTGTTGGGTATGGATCTCTCTTGCCTCCAATGGAACCCTGAGACCATCGGACCGTCACGGGCAGTAAATCCCGTTTGACCGAAATGGTCTTCTGGTACCCGTGACCGTATGACCACAATGGGAAAACGGTCCTGGCAAGGAAAAAGACCCTCAGACGTCACAGAAAACGTCTCTTTCGTCGGAAAAATCTGCTCTACAAAGACTGAGAAGCGACCCACGGAGTAAAGCTTAAGCAAAACTGGCAATTTCCGCGATGACACAGCCGGCTGGTAAAGCTTGGAGTCTGATCAGGTCCAGCAGCCTGAAAAGATCCTACTCCTAGACGAACTGAGGTGGAACTGGTAAGTTCCCCCATCTGAAAGAAGGTGGAGAAGAGGCGCACTTCTCGGGACTAGAAAGTGTCTCCGTGATCGTGCAAACTCAATCTAACCAGATCGAAGAACAAGATGTCGAATTATTACACTTCGGCTCAATAAATTTATCCCAACGCACAACAATAGATACAGTAATCCATTAGGTAGTGAATTAGGTAAGAAAAGAAGCAATTCGCACCTTAAACCAGTTCCCTTGCTGCAAAAAACAGGCAGCACACAGAATGGCGTGTTGAACAGACGCCACGCAAAAAGGGAATGTCGTTTCTACGAGACTAGCAGACGACGTCTCGGGCATCCTGATTGGTCGAAGGAGGGATGGAAGGATTAAGATATCTTGAACGGTACCTCAAAAAATTCTTTCCTTATTTGCGTGGTATGTATTACTGGAAGGGAAACCCATTAAAAGTGGAGATAAGCGAATTCAAAGCTTTTGCGAAGTAAAAGGCAGTTTTTAACTGGATAAAGTACAGATTTTGCCAATTAAACCTATTTGGATATAGCTTAACCACAATAAAATGTCGAACTTGGTGTTGTAGGTGCAAGGGGTACCGGCGGGTATGAGATTTCCACTCGGCTCGAAGGCAATAAAGTACATTGCCAAAGACGCCGCGGGAAATACTAACTTCTGCCAGCAAAGTATCCAAGTAACAGGTAAATGTTTTTTCTTCCATTTTTAGTTATTTTCTTACGCCCTATTCAGGAGCATGCCGCATCATTCGTTCAGGATTCACCGAATAGAAAAGTTACACGTAGATATAGGTCTCTTAAGAATCAAGCCATACATATTATTAGTATTATGAGATAACAAGAGATAACAATCCAGTAAATGCTATACCATATAGATGGAGCAGAGAAGTCATGCACTGGCGTCGGATCAACGCCTGGGTTTGTTGATGGTGAAAATCGAAACGTCGCTTTTCGGAATAGATCAAAGTGATTTTGTCTTTTGTCTTATCGAATTCTTCAACTCACCGAGAACTGTTACATTCAAAACATAGATCAGTCCTTGTAAGAACACTTACATTTCGGGTATTCTCAAACCAGCTTCTTCTTCTTCTTCTTCTTCTTCTTCTTCTTTTTCTTATTCTGCGTGTTACAGCCAAGACAGCAGAACCGGTGCGCTGTCCGAATAACACACAGAAAGTCATGGACTCAGCAAATAACGAGGTCTCCGTCGAATGGGAGCATCCGATCTTCATAGATGATCAAAATAACACACTCGAATCCAATGCTCCCACTCTATGAAAAGCTTCTCTGTGGGGACACATGCCGTGGAGTGCAACCCTATATTATCTGGGTATAAGTTACTCAACGTCAAATGTAGTTTTAATGTTGTCATAGCAGGTGAGGCTTTCGCAATTGAATTAATTATTAACATGAAAGTATTAATTTTTTGAAGAAGAGATAATGTGATTGATTTAGAAATGTTGGTGCGTTCAATTTTAACGATAAACTTAAAAGTTGCATTTAATGAATTCTTTTTTTGGGCTACGTTTTTAGGCAAATACGTACAAACAGTCAAATAAATATCTTCTACACAAATGTCTTAAATTTTATTAACGCTCAAAGACTCTGACTGTTTTGCTGCATCTATTTCATAACTGGCAGATATTGACTCATTTTGAGTACATTGGGTATTGTATCATGAGTAAATGCTGTAACCTGATTGGTCGATTCCCAGTTAATAATTTTTCAATGTTGATTGGGAGGCAAAAGTCGATAATTGTTGCAGTTATTTGTAAACAAAACGCCAAAAGTGTTGACCTAAAAGTGAACCTGCTCTTACCGGCCAATAATAATTCACGCTGACTCATAATAAGTCCACAGGTGCTAATTGTTGACCAGTAAGAAAATGTTGAACTTTATGTTATTATTATTGCTGCTATTATTATTATTATTATTATTATTATTATTATTATTATTATTATTATTATTATTATTATTATTATTATTATTATTATTATTATTATTATTATTATTATTATTATTATTATTATTATTATTATTATTATTATTATTATTATTATTATTATTATTTTTTCTGAAGAACCCGCTTGTGATGTACTGTATATGGAAAAGCTACCACGAAATGGTGCTCTGGTTTGTGGCCGCCCGAGAGATGATCGGTACCCGAAGGTATGCCGAGTGCATTGCAAAGAGAAATATAGGCTTCGGTTACACGACTACGATCACCAGTTTAAATGTGGCTGGGACGGGCAATGGATAAAGGTTGATGGCTGGCCTGACTGTTACAGTAAGTACTGTTCGTCTCGGGTGCAGACATCGTAAACATTCACCGTGTAAGAAAGCGTCGCAGAAATTTTTGGAAAATGATTGAAGTCGATCACAGTAAATTAATAATTCATAAATATTTGGTAGATTGATAGCTATTACTGCATTATGTAAAGAACTAACATTAATTCTCTATAAAGGAAAGTATTTCCGATGAATATTTCCGGAAATTAATATGAGTTTTCTACCTGAAGATAGAAAAATGTAAATATTAAGAAAAAATAAGTCTCAGGACAGTCAAGCAAAACATAGCCTTTGCTCCATTCTGAAATTGCAAGATGCAACACATCTACTCGGTATGTAATGCAATAAACTTAAAGCTAGACCGTTTTCGCAACTGAGTAGCGAAAATTACACTTGGGGCCCACAAAAGTACGATTTTGAACACTTAAAAAATCAGAATTCTTTGAAAATCCCTGTTAAAAGCCATGGCAAGTTGCCTGTAGCATCAAAACTAAACGCAACACAGCTGTTGACATGTTATATCCAAGTAAACATTCTGACGTCGAGTACACGTCGATTTGAGGTTGGTTTTCACTGGTTGCGACCATAGATCATCGTCTTTGACACAACGTTGAATAGAGGTTGGATAAGGAACGACGTGTGAGCGATGATCCTGTATGCAAAAAAAAGAACAAAACAAAAAAAAAAAAACTTCCACCACATTATTAAATCTGGTCGTAATTTTGTTGTGATCACATGCGTCACGCTTACTCAACGTCCTAACATCCATTGGACATGCCTTTGATACAAACACTCTTTAGATGTGACGTTTTTCTCCGACACACAATCTGACGCAGTGTTGGACATATTTCGGAATATTGACGATTTATGGAGACGTCGAAAATAAGCGTCACAAAAGTGTCCGGGTCACAACCAAAGAAACAAAAATAAACAGTGCAAAACCAAAAAAAAAAAAAAAAGAAAGAAAGAAAGAAAGAAGACAAAAAATTCTCTTATTAACGCTCACAGGAAGTTTCAGCTTGGTACTGGTGGTGAATGATTGCTTTGGAAATTTATGAAAATAAGGACATAAAGCACATGATATTTAGAAGCGCACCCATTTTTACTGCCTACTTTTAAAATATATTGATGAAAAATGAGGTTATGCATATACTGTGTTACCGGATGGCCACAGTCTAGACGGTGATATGATTAATATTTTTCGCGACACCTATATGTGACTCGCCCGACGTGTAACTGAGTCGGCAGGTAGATGCAGGTGATGGGCGGTCTCCTCGTCCCCCCCCCTCCCGCCCTTCCCCCATTTAGGCAACTAGAGAACTACAGAAAAAAATATTTTAGCTGCAAAATGTTTGTTCGATTACATATACAGTAAAGCCTGCCTACACCGGACAGTTAACTGGCGGATTTTGTCCGGTATAAAGAGGTGTTCGGCATTTCAGGGGTCATGTAAACGAATGGGGAGAAAACGAAAGTGAGAATTCTTGTCCGGTATTGGCAGTTGTCAGGTATTTCATGGTTTGTCCAGAATGAGGTTTTACTGTATATACTGTGTATTCATATTCCGCGATATGCTTTCTTATGACTTAAAGTTGGTTCTTACTAATATATATATATATATATATATATATATATATATATATATATATATATATATATATATATATATATATATATATATATATATATATATATATATATATATATACAGTCGAATCCATTTAAACCGACATCGCTTTAACCGACATATCGTTTTAACCGACATGTTTTCACGGTCCCGAAGAATTTTCCCCATTGACCCCCATTATATAACGTCGGTTTAAACAAATATCGATTGTCAGACGTAAATTTTGCTGTCGAACAAATTTTTTCAGCCCCCTTTTCGACAAATCATTATGATTGACAGATCCCTTTTGTACGATATTATACCTATTGTCATTTCACTGTGATGTTATGCATTTGAGCCATTGTTTCTACGAACATCACAGAAGTCATGTACACACACAAGAATATTCATTAGTACTCAGGCCATTCAAAGGTATGGCATCTACTCGGGATTTCAAAGATGTTCATGTTCACATGTAATCGTTACATTACAGAAAACAATGCTACATGAACAAACTTGTGATCAGACAAAAAGAGTTGCTCAATAGCTCAAACGATTCTTTAGATTTTGATTGATCATGTCTGTTAATAATGTCACTTGATTACAACTTGAGCAGAAATTTTAAATTGCAATTTAATCAACTGCAATTTTGCGAATGGCATTTTCATCAATAGCAATTTAGACCCTACCTGCACAGTATAAAAAGGCTGTAAGAATGAAAGCAAATCAAATACGATACCGCTCAATGTGGCTACGAAACGTCCCTCCGACCCATCCGACAGCCAGTACTTTTTAACAGTTCAACAGACATATCGTTTAACCGACATTTTTTGCTCAGTCCCGGCGATGTCGGTATATATATATATATATATATATATATATATATATATATATATATATATATATATATATATATATATATATATATATATATATATATATAAAGGTTTTCATTAAAACCTCAGAATCGGTGGTGTTAGGACCTTAATATGACTGAACTTGTTCGTATGTCATGCACAGGAGTGAGACCACCAACCATAGCAACAACTGTCAATGACATCCACGTGGCATACACTGGAGACTGTCAAGACAAAAAGAGCGAAATCGAATCAGCATTTACGATTTCAATGGAGAAGTTGGTACAGGATTCTGGCGAATGCAATGAAGCACACGTCTGCACAGTTGTGGATGTGGAGGTGTGGTGTGGAGCAAGAAGGCGCCGGCGAAATCTTGACGACTCAGTCACCCAAACTGCTCTACTTTTAAAAGCAACGACGACGCCTTATGACTCTTACGATACTTTAGCCCCATCTTCTGGGTTTACACAACAATCTGAGACGAGGACGACGGGATTTAATTCCACTGTAGACAGCAATATAGTAACAGTGACCAGCATTCCACCTACCACTGTAACCGCGATGTCAACAGCACAGGAGCACATTTATGATACTACACCGGTACCGCCACGTGATATGTTTCTAATTCGATTCACTTTAAAAGGAGAAATTGCCGATAAATCTGAAACGGAAGTTACCGCAGATGAACAAAAGACACTGACATATGTCTTAGACGACGCTTATTATTATATTGAGGAACATATCGAAGGCTGGTCCTTCGCAACACCAGACGGCGAAAACGTCACAGCCGCGACGATAGACACCGTGACGTATACAAAGTTGGTAGTAAATTGTTCAGCAGGAGAAGCATACGAGGAAAACTATAACAGAAAGAGCGCTTTTTGTGGTAAGCAGATTTAAAGTCTGTTGATTTTAGCTGACCAGACAAGCTGACCAGCATGCAGTGTTCAGACTTTTTGACCCCCCTCCTCCATCATATTTACAATATTTGCGTTGACGTATAGCATCATCAATAGTATATATCGCAAATGAGGACCTAGTTAATGTGTTTATCATTATCTAAACACAGAGAATCAGAAAGTATGCGATTAAGGCTTACTTCTTTTCTTTTTTCTTTTTTTATTTATTTATTTTTTTGGCAAAAACGTATGTAAGTGATTTATGTTGTGGCAATCGGCACTTCCAATAGTGTAAAATTAATGACGTCATAGACGACATAAATGAACATAGTAGTCAGAAATATATTTAAGTTTTCCGTTTTTTATTGTGTATTTCTGCTTTCATAGTGGAATGCCCGCCGGGCAGTTTTGAGCTCAATGCCACGTGTCTGCCATGTGACACTGGATATTTTCAAGATGAACCTGGTCAAACAACTTGTAAAAAATGTCCACAGAACATGACAACTCAAACTACAGGCTCGAGAGACAGCTGTGATTGCACAGGTAACATAAAATTTTTTAACTGACTTCTTACAAAGTTTCAAAAACGATTAATGTTTCTTTAATGAATAGAAAGCATGTCTTGTGATTTTTATCCATGTTTCTGACCAAAAACTAGCTCTTGAATGGATAAAACTTGTTGTTTTTGTCCTCCCGCTTTCTAGAAAACGAATTTGGCGATTTTGGAAACGAAACTGGAATCTTTAGAAACGAAACTGAAGGTGCCTTGGCAGCTGCTTCACACTCTAAACAATGTTACACCTGCCCCGCAACTGCAACAAATCGCACCTGTTCCGGTAAGTACACCAACCGAGATTACGGTTACACGTGACTTTACGTACTCACACATGGCTACACGTGATTACACGTGACTACATAGGATCATGTGTAACCACACCCGAATCCCGGAACAGAAATACTGTGCTTCTTGGGGAAAACAGGTGCACATATTTAAATATTCAAAGGAGCAACTTTGGTTCCGAAAGCAGAGCCAAAATATTTCCTAAAATGGTTACGTCTCGTCTAAAAATTAACACATCAGATAACAGCAAAGAATCTTCACCGGTCACACACTGCCGTAAACATCTGATAACCGCATGTTTCTCAACATTGTGAAAATTCACAAGATGGTCACTGCATGCTTGACCGCGTAGTTAACATATCTGAACCAAATATCTAGCAGCGTGGGCTGTTCTTGTGGGCAGAGTACATCTAAAACATATAGTAAGAACAGTTATTACATGGTTTATTATATGGCTAGAGTATTAAATATGAGAATTATATGGTTGCCATTGCTAACATTCGGCTTCCACTTATTGCTACCCATATGCTGTCCCATATAGTTCATTAATTTCTACGTTATGTGTGCCACCACATGACAGCCACATGTCAGCATTTCTTGTGGTTCAGTACAGTCAGTCATGTGGTAGCCATGGAGTTACCATTTGGTTGCTATGTGAGCAGAATGTCAACATTCATCATGTGAATATCAATGACGTCAAAACCAAGCCAAACAACATACAGTTGACGTAATAAGCACTTGTAATGATGTCTAAAACGTCCAGATATTAAAAATATTGGAATATTCCACAAGTAACCATAAAAAATTACATTGTTATAGAATCTACACAACAAAAATGTGGTCCAGTTTGTATTCACGGAGAATGCAGCGTTGAGGAAAACCACGTGAAGTGTGAATGTTTCGATGGTTACACCGGGGACAAGTGTGACTCCCAACTAGATCCATGCTGGAACATCACCTGCCGAAACAACGGAACATGCCGTGTGGGAGATGACGGATTTATATGTGACTGCGACGCAGGCTTCGTTGGTAAGTAAATAATATCACTTCAAAGTCGTTTCCCCCGTCTTTAGATTCCTGGGGAGCGGGAGGGGGTGAGGGGTGGGGGTGGAGATAAGATAATTGGTGTATAAAGTAACTAGGTGAATTTCGAAAAATTTTGATGAAAAATGCTTTATTCGACGAAGATCGAATTTTCCGTTTTGGTAAAATGCAGCTCAAAAGGATCACTAAAGCTTGAGAAACTGCAAAAGATCACTATATCTTTTTTTCTTAATTCGAAAATATCGCTGAACATTTATTGTCCATAATAATTAAAAATCGTTATTTGCGAGTGTAAAAGCTTGGTATTTTAAGCTGAGTACTGGTAACCAACCCAAGTATGTGATTAAACCCCTTCACGATTGAATTTGTGATAAGACCCATTCAAATCTGATGTCATTTTTTTTATTGAAGTTACATATCAGTAAAAAGTCGTTTGAAGACTTTTGAAATTCGCTAATTTATCCAAATAACTGATTTCGATAATCGAATCAATGAAACAAGCATATTATTATTGACGCATTTTCTCGGTAACAAAAATTTGATATGAGAAATTATTGAACATTGGTCGTTCATTGATCGTGAGTTTTAAAATAGTGAAATATTCTGCTTTCTAGGCCCTTTTTGTGAGCAGGCTGAATACTCCTGTGAATCGGACCCGTGTTTCCATGGTTACTGTCTAGAAATTCTAGACAGTTACAACTGTGTTTGCGACAATGGGTGGACAGGATTCAATTGTGATGTCACCATGCCTGACTGCCTGAGCGATCCATGTCACCATGGCAACTGTTCCGTGTCCAATGGCGGCATTGTTTGCCATTGTGAAGAAGGATTTTACGGTGAGTTGCTAACTAAACATAACTGTAAAGGTTATGTCGATCTCCAATAACCTTTTTTGGATATCAGAACGTCACAAAACATTTTAGATTTTGTACTCCTCCTCAAGTACATATCTTAAGGATAATCCAAAACACAACTCGTCATCTACTTATTCTTGTGTCATATTTGAACTCTTGACATAAGAATTTTAATTGGCACACAAAATTTTCTTGATATTGTTTGTCCTATTCCCTTGTTTATGTGACTGTCTTTCTCTAGGACCTCTTTGTGAATACGAAATAGATGTGTGCTCCCTGAAGCCATGCCATCACAACGGCACGTGTGTCACTGACGATGGCCGCCCTTTCTGCTTCTGCCAGCACGGATGGACAGGTTAGCCATAAAACCACACACATGAAATGATTCATTTGTTAGTGTTTCCCATCGTGTCAGTCTGGAGTATTGGTAACTTTTTAAGGGACGAGCGGGGAACCCTTGTGATATCCCAGAATCCCACAAAAAGACCTAAAAATTCTAAGATAATTTAGAAGCAAATCGTAAATATTATATACCTAGACAATACAATTGCGAAAGCTCGAACAAAATTCCCCTACATAGAACACAACCATTCACCTAGTTATGGGCAACAAAAAAGGCAATATCTGCCGCATTGGCAAATTTAAATGGCAGGAGGGGAAAAGGGGGGTTAGTAACTGATACAGATAATTTTAGAAACTTGAACCCCAAAGCAACGTGTTTTTTGCAGGAGTTTATTGTGAAGATGAGGTTGATCCGTGTACAGACCACGACTGCTACAATAACGGATCGTGTCAGCATGGTTATGGGTACGTCATGTGCAAGTGTCGGCCTGGATTCGCTGGTCCAAACTGCGAAAAAGGTATCTTACATTTTATATTGTGAGCCATCAGGATTGAGACCACTTTTATACGGCTTTTTCTAAATTCCAGCACCTGACAAGGTAAATGTATGATGATTTTGTAAATTATTTATCACTTCTCGTCGCATGACCATTGAAGAATGATTTCAGTTGATATTTTCTCGTAGTAGTTTTTGAGCAATTTTTCCAGTAGATGGCAAAAAGTCAAGCGAAACGTTTTCCATTTGGACAGAGATTGGCACGAACTTCGACTTGGTGTACCCACGAGGAAGTGTTGAAGATTTTGTGTCGCTTCGACCGTTCACGGCTTCACTGAAAGAACTGACGGCCTGTTTATGGCTTCGTACGTCGGATGCGCATAGATTCGGAACTATTTTTTCGTATGCCGTACCGAGTGACTTCCTTTGCGTCCGCGGTCCGGACTCTTTCACTCTCTACGACTATGGAATGCTCAAGGTATTTTTTCTGTTGCTTTTATGTCCGTTGGTACGTTTTCTGTTTGCGAAAGAAGAACGAGAGTTTACTGCACCTGTTCACTAAATTTGTATTTCAACAGTGACACTTCATGGTGTCTCATTTTCAAACTGAGCGTGTTTAAATTACACATAGCCTACTGAAATGAATTATTTAATCTCAGTCGTAACCAACTTTACCTGTAATGATATGCTTTTTTGCCTGATTTGACCAGATCTTTGTCAATGGCGATTCAGTAAACACGCGCTTTGCGTTGAACAATGGCCGCTGGCACCATGTTTGTGTCACGTGGTCTGCTGTCAAGGGAACGTGGAGCTTATTGGTCAACGGCACAGTGCGCGCACGTGGTTATGGACTAGCTGTAAACACAACTGTCGAGCAGCGGGGATATTTGTTGTTGGGTAGAACTTTTCTTCTTGTCTAAGACAGACCTGTAAACTTCCAAAATCGTCTCGTTTTAAACATCTTTTTATTTTAAACATTGTTCAAGCTTTATCTCTTTCTAGTGTTTCCTAGATTACTTGCACACGTCAGTCTAACTTGTGGCAGTAAGTCGTTGCGACGTCACAAACCGACGCATTGTGTGCAAGGAAAGGAAAAATTTAGGTTTATAATGATTTTCTAATTTTAGTATAATAGAAAACACATAGTGAGACATCTTTCTTTAAGGGCAAAGACAGGTCACTGCAGGGAATGCGTATAACAGCAGGTCCAGTTTCATTGGTGAAATGCACCAACTTAATATATTTGATCACGTATTAACAGGTGTGTATATCAACAATATTAATATATAATCACCATGTTATCTAAACGGTTAACTGGCGTCAAGTTTTCTAATACTATGTGTTGAACTACACGACTAACATATGTTAACATGCATTGCATTTAACGTGTGGTAAACACATGTTAACCATATGTTGAACATGCTTCTATACTAATCAACTTTGTTGTAAGGAACGTATGGTCAACATATCAAACATTTGGTAACCATATGATATGAGCTATAACCATATATGGGATAACATATGATATACACACATGTTAAACATCGTGTTTCATAATGTGGTAAACATATTTTTGGTTTGTTATGTACAACGGAGATGTACCAGTTTTACTTACCGGTACTTACCGGTACTTGATACTTGAATAGGTGATAAGTAATCAATTGAAAACTTATTGTAATTCAAAAGTCTTAAGCATTACTATTTGTTTTACGATTCCATTTGGGAAGTTAAGTGACGACACAAACTTAAATGTTTTTTTCTTTTCAGTCATTATGCGAATTCCTAAGACATCCAATGAAAGTTTTGACAACATAGATTCGCTTGAACATTTAAAAAATTAGGCAGAAGTAAATGCCACTTTCTTTTAAATACAATTGTAGGCGAAGAAATGAAAGATTTGGCGGAAACTACCAACTCGGACTATGAGGGAGCCGTCTTGAACTGGGCTTCCGTAACAGGTCACGTGAACGGAGATGTACTGATAAGAAATACGAGCTGGTGTCATGGTAAGTCCATGACGAATTCCATGAGATGAGACCCAAAAAAAGTCTTAAAAAAGATTGTACACAATAGTAAAAAGATAACACAGGCTTAGGATGTTTCCAACATTGCGGGGGGGGGGGGGGAGGGGTCGGAGGAAGGGGAAGGGAGTGCCAGGCAATTGCCATCATTGAGTTGGGTGGCAACCACTGACTCCGGTAAGCCAATGAGCATTGTTAAGAACCACCTAATCTTTGTCCACAGTTTCAACGCGATAAAGGAAACAGAGTAATAAGAAAATGATTCCGCCGTCGCAAAATCTCAAATTGAATCTACTTCATGAACAAAATCCAATAACTTTCCGACGACGGATTCTCGCGTCGTTGTGACGTCACAGTGTGCCAAGTATAAACCCATCTGCTCCATATCAAAATTCTCTGTACATTTATTATTTCGTTTTGGTTGGTCCAGATGTAAATGAATGTCTGGATAACAACGTATGTGGCGTGGAAGAGCGGTGCATCGACGAGCTGGGATCGTACCGTTGCGAGGATATTTCAGCAGATCCATGCGAGAGTCTTAGTTGCTATAACAACGGCCAGTGCATCATTGGACAGAACGGGCAACTCCAGTGTTCGTGCCTGCCGGGTTATACAGGTTAAATCTTAACAAATGTCACGACGGAAGTTTAGATGTAATAAAAGGTGCATTAACATACGCGCAACGTATAGACAAGCATTTCTCTCTTCAACAAAATTCGAGATTCAAGTACTGTATTGAAATATAAGTCATTTATTTGTTGTTTATTTGTCATGTTTTTGGTAGCAAAATAAATGGGAAAGGGAGTCTTTGATTTACAACTTGCATTTATGTCAGGACGCCAGTGTGAGCTGATGTTTTCATGTGATTGGCTGCTCTGTGAAAACAATGGCACGTGCTCGGAGGAAGGCGCTGCGCATTGTGTTTGCCCTCCCAGTTACCATGGTGATCATTGTGAAGAGATGTCAGATCCATGTGATAATGCTATCTGCCACAACGACGGCGTTTGCAAGTCGTTTGGCAATCAGTATAAATGTACCTGCAAAGGAACGTGGAAAGGTAAAATATTAATACGTCATTATACATGTGCAGAATGTTATATTTTGCCTGAAGCCGGTGTAACAGTATAGACTAGGCTATCTTGCCCCCCCCTCCCTCTGGGATATTCTGCCCCCTGTTCAGCTTCCCCCACCTGGGATATTTTGCCCTACCCCCTAAAATAAAAGTTATTTTTACTTGTATTTTAAGCTAGACTAGGCTTTCTTGTCACCCTGTGGGATATTCTGCCCTCTGTTCAGCTTCCCCCCACCTGGGATATTTTGCCCCTCTCCCTAAAATAAAAGTTTTAGCTGTATTTTACATGAAGGGTAATCCGTCTGTATACTCACTCTCTTTTCACAGTTATCGGAGGATTTAGAGTTGGCTGCAATAAAGCCACATCTCTTTTTATAATCAATTTTGATTGATCAATTGTATTCGACAATAATGCATAACAGTACAAACAATCTCAGGGAAATGGATTTTGCTGCAAAAGTTTACTCCGAATTGAGAGGTTTAAAAGGGTATGCAAAAGGGTATGAGCATTTCATTTTTTTTATTGTAAATTAATTACTTGATCAGCAGAGACAGGAAATATTGAAAAGAAGTAGTGAATGAAATAAATAAAAATAAATGAAAATAAATCGGCATTGACCTGGTTGGACCACTTCCACAGACGCCCGAAGGAAAACGTTACATTCGTAATATTTTCTTTTTTTATTTTCTTATTTTTTTTTGTTTTCTTATTTTTACCAACACTACACTCCGGTTGTATGGCCTTTAACCCTCCTGCAGCAAAAGCGCAGTGAACTGCAGTGGATTGTGTAAATAACTGTTGAATTACGCAAAAACTTGATAATTTTCAAGCAGAGAAGAAATTGTACTGTATAGAGATCATTTACCATTAAAAGTTCTGTTGCAGTTAATAGGGCAAATAGGGCAGCCCCGGAAATCTGGGGGCGTATTCATAAAACGTTACTAATTTAATAGTCTTTCTAGTGCCATTCAGATATTATAAGCTTCAGTTCAGTCCCAATTAATGGTGGTTCTATTTCCGGTTTCGCACTTTATTTGAATTTAAACTATGATTTTGATCCATATTAGAGGAGTTTTTAAAATTGTCTTAAAGACCTTTGTAGGTCATTGAGAAAGTTTTAATTGCAGGAAAACACTGTCAAACATTCTTCACGCCAAGCTGTGCGAATAGCCCATGCTTAAACAACGGCACCTGTGTCCTTGACCCATCAACTGCTGAGGGCTACAAATGCGAATGTGGTGCTGACAACATGGGGCCTAACTGCGAAGTGTTGCCATGCTTATCAAACCCATGTGAAAATAAAGCGACGTGTAAACAGTTCGACAGCGGTTATGAGTGCATATGTGCCTCGGGGTTCGCAGGCGAACACTGTGAATACCACGTAACAACAACTGCAGAAACGGCATCAGACGCTACGACTTCACTTTCGACATCATCCCCAGTACCGACTAAGGGTCGTCCCACGCCTCTCAATCGTTGCCTTGGCGTTGAGTGCGAACATGGCGATTGTGTGAACGACCCGAACGGGTTCTATTGCGAATGTGACATTGACTTTAAGGGTCCTTACTGTCAGACAAAGCGGCCCGTCACAACACGAACGTACCAAGTCCGCTTGACATTATTACGTCAATACACCAATAGTCTGCAATATAATGAGACTTTTAAACGCGAATTAAGCAATGCGATACACGACCTATACAGGCCAAAGTCATCCGACTCCAAGTTACGGATTGATATCGTGAATCTGTTACCGGGTAGCGTCATCGTCGACCTTGACCTCATTCACACCGTGTATTCAGATGGCACCGCCCTGGGGTCAGACGCCATGAAGGAAACACTACAAGGGGCTCTCCTTTCCGGTAGACTTGGTCACTTACGTGTCTCTTTGGACAACTTCAGCTTCAAACTTAAATCAGGTGAACACTTACATATTATATTTCAATGCTTAACCATTCTCAATTCAATTAGATTAGAAATTCTGTGTACTTTTGCACATTACTAAACAAAACCTTGGTAACCATAATTCAGTTTGGAGGAAGAGAAGATCCGTGTTTCATTTGACCTCTGAGTTAGAAGTATAAGTGATTTGTATGCAAAAATGTTATTAGAGGACAAAAAAAAAACGCAATTCGTTCTAAAAAGATCAAATGTGGTAGGCACGAAAACACTCGAGAATCTGTTTTTTTCCTTTCTTAATATGCAGTGTACATGTGGCAGATAAAAACTTAACATATGCATGCATGTTAATAATGGATAGTCTGGTAACACATTGAATTTTACAGCCGTGCGGGCGGTTACCCTGTGGTGGGAATTCAGCTTCAGCTTCAAGTTTGAATCAGGTGAACACTTACATATTATATTTCAATGCTTAACCATTCTCAATTCAATTTGATTAGAAATTCTGTGTACTTTTGCACATTAGTAAACAAAACCTTGGTAACCATAATTCAGTTTGGAGGAAGAGAAGATCCGTGTTTCATTTGACCTCTGAGTTAGAAGTATAAGTGATTTGTATGAAAAAATGTTATCAGAGGACAAAAAAAACGCAATTCGTTCTAAACAGATCAAATGTGGTAGACACGAAAACACTTGAGAATCTGTTTTTTCCCTTCTTAATATGCAGTGTACATGTGGCAGATAAAAACTTAACATATGCATGCATGTTAATAATGGATAGTCTGGTAACACATTGAATTTTACAGCCGTGTGGGTGGATACCCCGTGGTGGGGATGGGTGCTTCTAGCTGTGGCTATTGTAGCCGTGGTAGCCACAGTGGCCGGTGTGTGGACAGTCTGCAAAAAGCGACGCCACCATAGTAAACCTTGGTGAGAACTACTTATTTTTTAACAGCAATGTTTTACAGCATAGACAGATGCTGAGTTGGAAACATCTTCTATATATGGATTTTTAAATATACCATGTAAAATCTTCTGATGAAGAATTGTCTCTGAAGTTGAGCATAAGTTATTTCTCTGTCAGCGCCGCTGTAACGAATGTAATACAACCTGAGTAGCCGTTATAACGAGCACTTCCAGGGTATTGCCAGACGGATCCAGATTTATGTCACTTAACCGTGTCATATCCAAGTCCATTCTTTTACTTGCAGATACACTATATAACCTTAATATTTCAATTCTTTTCTTTTCTTTTTTTATCTTCCAGTAAACTGAATAATTCCCCGGATAATGTGAGGAATAAAATAAAGAATCCTATGTTTGGAGCAAGTGGGTTATCCCCCCAAGCAATACGTATGTTGCCACATGGTAAATTTTTTTTCTTCTTTCAACGATATGTTAAAAAGCTTTACTTAGTTTTCGGAGACAGCTCGGGATGTCATCACCCGTGTCCTCCTGCCGCACCGTCAAGGTAAGGCAATCTGGGTGACATCCGTTTTCGTGCCATCCCAAGACACTGATGTCATTTCGATGGGCGTCTCCTGATTGGAGCCTGCCACCCAAGCGACGAAGCGGCGATATCTTTGCCCTCTTTCTAAATGCTTA
Source organism: Protula sp. h YS-2021 (assembly GCA_949752745.1). NCBI lineage: Eukaryota > Metazoa > Annelida > Polychaeta > Sabellida > Serpulidae > Protula > Protula sp. h YS-2021. The sequence continues at coordinate 73,039,865 of OX457027.1, forward strand.
CTGCCCTCTCCCGTCGCAACATAAACCTCGGGAGTACCGTTAATAAATTGGAAACAACCCCCTGTTTCTCAGAATGGGCTAAAAGCTAATGACACGAATGCATAGATACGGAACTGATGTCCTAAAATATTTGAGATATGATATTTATAAATAATGCAACATTTGCTAATTATGGATAAATGTGTTATGCTTTAGTTACTAAAAACTCGTTTTGAAACAAACGCAGGACACACATATTTCTTTGCCTTTTATGTTTCGTTTCACAGAGCATGAGGAGATATATTCTGAACCAATAGAAATGCCTTATGCAGTGACGTCATTCTCGGAATTTGATAATGCTAAAAATGAAAGCGGGGAGGATTCGCTAGGCACAAGATTTCCATCTAAACGGGGAAAAGATATCAACAAAGACTGGGCAACTGGTGGAAATCGTCATACAATGCCCCTCCCCCCTCGCCCCGATGAGGCCCCTGAAAAAGCCACTCAGTCCTTATCCGATCCCAGAAATATGGCACAAGAACTGTTAGATCATCATTATAAACAACCTAAAGGAACAAAAGTAACACCTACTCCTACGTACAAGGATGCGATATCGAAGAATCTAAAAATGAGCAATGCTAATATCAACCCATCGTTTGGCGCTACGGACACTTCGAAATATGGCAGTGGTGGTGATAGCTTGTATATCACACCGGTAAGTGATGACGACACCAAGTTAGCTGGGTCTCCCCCACCTGGTGCTGTGGGTACCGTGCCTAGTATAGTGGTAGATAGCGAGGACGCGTATCTGACACCAAGGCATTCGCGTGTTGCCAGTGATCACGAAAGCGATGACGGATACACCGCATCAGAGAACCAGTCATCCACTGATGAAAGGCTTGAAACAGCATCCAACTTGAGGTGCTGTTCTGTTGAAGTTGGCGTGATTTCTGTGGGAAATAAACCCTCCCAATGCAAGCCAAACCAGATGAGCGATATAGCGCAGCAGAATTATTTACCCATGGCAACTTCAAGGTCAAGGCCAGGGAGTGCGTCATCGGTTGATTATTTAACACCAGTGAACGTCCAGAAGCCTGGATCAGACCTGAGCGGTGAAGATGTCGAATATCTCCAACCCATAGCGAGTCCTGAGGCACACGTATACGTCAACGATACCCCGTTGCTCAGTTGACTCAGTTAAGAAAGACAATTGGCATTGTTTCCCGCAACCATCCCCCTACCTCCTCCCCTCCTCCGCCCCAACCTCCTTACACACAAATCTACTGCCACATGTTTCTTTCATACTGTTGCTATTAATTTTTAAATCCTACACTGTACAGTATAATGTTCTGCATGCACACACACTTAGATATTCGTTAACGTTCTTTAATGGAAAATTTGCTAAATGCTAAATCATCGATATCAAAATACGGCTGTGGGTTTTTTATAAGTTTTTCTTTGACGCCAGTACCATGATAATTAGTGACATCTTCAGAACAAATATCTTGAAAAATGTCTTGGCACGGACAAAATCAGTCAGCGTCTTTAGACAACGGATCAGTTTGGAAGCAGCCAGTGATAAGCTTGCCCAGTCGAGGTTTGACGTCAATAAAATTTAATCAAAAACAAAAAAAGATTGCTCTTCTTCTAGACTAAATCTTGAGAGTAGCTGCAAAGTTAGCTTCTTTTTCATTTTTGAATTCTTGTACTCCCCCTAGCCCCCCCCGTCCCCATTCCTTCCGTGTAATATATGTAGTCATGCAATATTAAGACCCAGATGTTGCATCTCTTAAGATTCCAGTGCAAATTGCATCTCTTTTTTCATTTTCGAGTTCTTGTACTATCCCTCCACCCCCACCCCCACCCCCACGCTCCCCCTTGTTATATGTGTTGTCATGCAATGTTAAGACAGATGGTAGAACTCATTTTTAAACGTTACAGTGGAAATTGAAAAAGTCATTTGAACGAAACTGACTCATTGGAATAGTATCCGCAGACATTTTGGTGCATAAGTATGTCACTGTCATTTTGAAACCACGGCAAGCATTGAACGACAAGCCTCGTTTTCTTTCCCAGCAGCTGGCTTAATATCGCTTAATATCCGTACGAAGAATATGCAGTGTCTCTCTCTTGTCAACCCCCTTCTTGAGATGTACCCCAACACCGGGTAATGTGCAGCAATTGTTACAGATCGCTGACAAAATATAGCAATTTTATACTGATTCATAAGAGTTTTAGAGGTTACAATAAAATTATCAATTTTATGAGTATAACGGATTTTTGGAATCTGGACCACCATTGGCACCAATCACAAATTAGAAGTGTCCCATATTAGGGGTAGCTTTAAAAAATGCGAGCGAACTGCAACTGGACAGATCAACAGCAAATTAATTTTGCAGCTGGTCTTAATTTAGAGGCTGTAGTATTGTGGCAAGAGGTATTACTGTATCTGCTTATTTATTTTTTTGGAGTAGTGTTTCGATTTTAGTAATGACGGTTAATTGCATTATACCACACCAGTGTTGTTTTCATTTTATTTCACAGAGCAGCCTAGGATGTTTAAATTAGTGGGTTTTTATTGAAAATATATAATGTTGTGTGATGCGTTGCTGGCAAGTGTACCATATTTAGACTAGCGACATTATACAGGCGCAATGTCTACTGATTTCCGAAGATAATACACTAGAAACGAATAATTATTACATATTTACCAATCCCATCCAGCCACAAATAAATGCATTTGAAAATAATTGCATTTTCTTCGTCTGATCCTACATAGGCAAGTGACCCATACTGATGTTTTTAAATAAGCCATTAGCACAGTGGAGTACTTTTGTAGATATTTTTCCGTCCAGTCTAAGTGCAAAAAATGTTTATTAAGTTACAGAATTAAGGGTGTTAAAAAATGAGAGTAAAATAAAGACGAAAAACAGTCGCATATTTCTGCATGAGAAAAGCGAAAAGATCACACATTTCCCGATGTAAAAAAGCGGAAAGATATCAAATTTTTCAAGTTCCAGGGCGAAAAATGTGGATTTTGCTTCAAAGAGGGGAGGGTGGGGCTTTGACGCCGCGAAGTTTAAGAGATTTTTAGGTTTAGACTGCTTTCTGATGAAAATCATACTGGTGTGATATACTGAAGGAGTCACTTGTGTTATTCTTTTGAGAAAAAGATGCGCCCAGTGATTTCATGGCGGAAAACAACATACGTGTTTATTTACTATATCGCACTCGTAGGGTTCTTATTATAGAACCTGTCACAGCTGCACGTGCTCCTCAACATATGTGAGAAAATAAACGCTGGTACCGTGTGAACATTTCTGCCACAGTGAACTAGTTATAATATTTCACCCGTTGTCACATTATTCCCCATAGATAAAATATATGATCGATACAGAAATCGATTATGTAAATCCCTGTGTTGATTCGTTCCCGCTGTAGAAAGTTAGGATTTCTACTCAATGTCATTGATATGCTCAGAGGTATAGATTCTAAGCTTAAGAGGCCGATATACCAACAATGCACGCACCACGCTAGAGGATTAGTTAAACAATCAAAACCCCCAACACCCTGTCGCTATAATTGTTAATGTTATCCCTGTGCCTGCCCAATATATTATTTGGTTTGGACGGGTCTCTGCAAGGCACTACAGGTTTTGTAGCACCGCGTACCATTCGGCGTCCTTTCACATTTTATGAAGTTCGGAGAACATTTTATCAAATGTGTCCACAATTAATGAAGATGCAGTATTACAAATTGCCAGCAATTTTCAACAATTAATTGCACAAGGATAAAGTCTTAGAAGAAAAATCGATGCTGAGAAGCCATCAACCAGACTGTTTGCAATAATCAAGCTAAAAGGAGAACTACAGTAAAAAGGTACGACTGTGAAATTCCTTTATTTAGTCATTATTTTAAATCTTTTACTTGTAAAGGATTTAAGGCCTAAATGGATCCAATATTCCCTTTTGGGGAGGACCAGAGGCGATTAAAAGACATGAGATTAACCAGGAGATCTAATTTGATTAAAATTATGGATGGGGGATAGGTTAGACTAGTAGACTCGCAGGCTTCCGTGTACAATTTAGGCGTCACTTTGGACTGGGTAGCTAAAAGGGTAAAGGCAGACGATATATCTTATCAAATAGGCACGGGAAACTATGAAGCGTTGTACCGTATACATTTTGTGCGATATTTGATCAACGTCGCAATGTTTTCTGTTTACCAACGTTTCATAGGCGTTGAAGGAGCGGAGTAAGATAAACGTCGGGACACGAGGCTAAATATATATAGCGACGTTGCATAGACGTTGGGAAAGCGATATTCCTCAGCGGCTATGGCTCACTTTGTAAGGGTCGCACCCCTTTTTTTCCTTTTTTTCGTCGCGACGTCGTCTATACGACGCTTTTTTCGAAACCACTCGAAAGGAAGGGAGCAAAATATTAACAGTACCGAACGATTTTCAACTTCTTTTGAAAAATAGACATGGAAAGTGACACTTTACGGAAAATGACTCCAAGTTGAGGTGGGAATTGAGGCGCTATGAACGTCATTAAAAATCTCTCCCTTCACCCCACGTTAATGCAACGCCAAAAAAAAAAGAACAGTTGTTGATCCCAGTTCATAACTACCCAAATCCAAACGGGCATCCTACGGGGGCCATGATATCTAATGTACGTCGGGACACGAGGTTAAATATATATAGCGACGTTGCATAGACGTTGGGAAAGCGATATTCCTCAGCGGCTATGGCTCACTTTGTAAGGGTCGCACCCCTTTTTTCCTTTTTTTCGTCGCGACGTCGTCTATACGACGCTTTTTTCGAAACCACTCGAAAGGAAGGGAGCAAAATATTAACAGTACCGAACGATTTTCAACTTCTTTTGAAAAATAGACATGGAAAGTGACACTTTACGGAAAATGACTCCAAGTTGAGGTGGGAATTGAGGCGCTATGAACGTCATTAAAAATCTCTCCCTTCACCCCACGTTAATGCAACGCCAAAAAAAAGAACAGTTGTTGATCCCAGTTCATTACCACCCAAATCCAAACGGGTATCCTACGGGGGCCATGATATCTAATGTACAGCTATACAACGCCGCATGTTTACAAGAAACGACCCATCGGCCATACACTGACTTTGAGATATAGTACAAGCCCACACGCGTTCGTCAGAGGCCGGGTGACGGACATTTTCTACAATGTGGACATTCGATTTGTCGGTAACTGCGTATTATCCAGATCGGAAGGAAACGAAAAGTGCATATATCAGAAAAGAAGCTGCAGGAAAACCAAAATACATTACAGATGCAGAAAAAATTTGAAATACAAAAAAAACAACAAAAAACACACAGATATATATATATATATATATATATATATATATATATATATATATATATATATATATATATATATATATATATATAGAACAATAAAATTGCTGCTAAAAATGACAGGTGCATGTACACGTTTCCGGTAACTATACAATAATAAGTACATTATTGAAATATTGGGTTAACCTATAAGTGTGCAGGTTCGTCGAAGTTGCGTGGGGAGGGTGGAGGGTAGTTCACGACATGTGTTTGGTCCGCACTGTCTACTTATTATTGCCATGGTCTATTTATATTTTTTAGCAAACAAAAATAACATACTGTACCTGATCTGAGGGGCCGCCAGCCGTTGAGCCATTCGGTCATGTCCGCCTGTGCATACTTGATAAAGAAAGAGGGGGTATCACAAGGGGGAGGGGTTAGATGAACCGGTTCAGCTCAACGCCCCCCCCCCCACCCCTGCCGTTACGTGGGTGTGAACGACTTGAGCGCGAAGGAGAGAAACAGTAGTCAAGAGGAAAAGAAAGAAGACTGCGAGGAAGGTCACACTGCAATACACCAGGTGAAGTAGCATTTTGAAGAACTTCAAAAATTTGTGGGAGAGAGAGAGCGAGAGAGAATGGGAGAGAGAGATAAAGAATGGGAGAGAGAGAGAGAGAGAGAGAGAGAGAGAGAGAGAGAGAGAGAGAGAGAGAGAGAGAGAGAGAGAGAGAGAGAGAGAATGGTAAATGAGGGCAATATCATGTCGGATAGGTTGTAACTTGTTTCCCACTCTCTTGTGTTGGTTAATAACCACAGCTTGCAAGAATGCATACCCACGTGTATTTATTGCCTGGCTATGAATTTGTTAAAAGGCATTACTCAGCGGAAAAATATGTTTAAATATTTAAAAAAAACACATACCCACCAGCTTAATTTCAACAATTTCCCTTTATTTAAAAAAATACATAAATTCAATGAACAAAAAAAGTGTGGCAAAAAATACATAACTACATAAATTCAATGAATAAAAAAGTGTGGCATATGGTGTCCAATAAATACAAGTTGACTTCTATTGAAAATGTGAAATTTATTTTGGTGACACCCTAGTACTCTTTTGTTTCCCAAAATGGCGTGTTCCCAATGCTGAAAACAAATATGGCAGCGCAACCCGAGTTCACAGCAACGCTTTTCTCAATATTTATTTTTTTTGTCAGAACAAATATACAAATATTATAAAGTAGAAAGACAACGTTGGGAGTTATTAACGAAGTGATTTCAAAAGCTAATGGAGTCTTTATGCCTTTCAAATATCTGGTCTTAGCTTTAAGTTTAATCGCACACTCCCACTCTCACTAGTGTAAAGTGCTCAAGATTCTAAAACAAAGTGGCCTACACACGTTATATTTGTCAGGGGTAGTTTTTATAGAAAGGCTGGCTGGATTATGGAATATATTGCAATTTGACCCTCACGCAAGTTGTCTTGCTAAATAGTGTTAAGTTTGGTTCGTTAGAAAATGCTAAGCCTCTCTAATTTCGGATAACTTAAGAGAGTGTTAGGCCTCAAGCTGACTGACTGATATAAAACACGCTGCCTGCCAAATTGCTGTTCAATAGAATCCAGACTCTTCTAAATCGTACACCCCTACCCCCACCCCACACCCAACCCACGCCACTGCTGTCCTCTTCGTCTTCCACTCAGTACTCAATGTTTCCTTGAAAGGGCGTTCTTTCAGAACTGTAATCCATGTTCATCAAAAAAGAGCACTAAAATGTGCCACATCAATGTAAGTACCGATCTGCTTCAGCACTCCGCTGTGAGGGGGTGAAGCTTAAAACTGATCCACATACAGCTCAATGTAAGTGCCCATTTAAGTTCACCCCTTATACGCTCCGAATTGAGGGAAGAAACTTGCAAGGGATATGTCACGGGAAGTATTTTTCAAACTTGGTACTTCGCATTTTTTTGGTCACTTTAAAAAGTCAAGGACATACGTGGTAACCTGTACGTGAGTCCCCCTCCTCAACCCCGGGGAGGGGGGGTCATATGACACGAGGTAGTCAGACGGTACGAGGTAGATAATTAACAACTCGGTGATGAATCTGTTACTGTCCCAGTGCTTTTTACAAGCTTATCACTTCACACACTTGGACCGTCTGCTCTTGTGCAGTTGAAAAAAAAACAAACAAAAACAACCCATTACTCAGAACACATGATCGAGGTATTGCAAGCTTTTGGGTACTTTTTCTTTAGCTTTGTGTTGCACTGTGAGGTCGTTATACTTGACCAAGAGAGTCGACATTTTACGTGAGTATAGGTATTTATGTTTTTAACTCTATGGTGCAACTGATTTGCTAAAATACTCGGGTGTGCTGAGCTGCCTTAGCGGAATCCATTTCACTCTTTTTCTCGATCTTGGTGTTATGTCTGTTCATATATCCTGGCTGGTGTCCCAACATTTAGTCTAGTGACGGTTAGCCTAGCGACATTTGGCCGAGCTGCATATTTAGCCGAAATTGGCATCTACGGCATTTAGTCGAAATTCATAATGGTGGGTGATATCTTTTTAGTTGTCAAACTGTAGGTAATATATTTTTTTAAAAATTCATTCATCAAATATAATAGGGAAATGAATAATAATTTATAATTGTGGTTCTTTTTAAATTTATTGAAAAGTTGTTTAGTGCTTTAACCATCAGTCACACGAGTACCTGTAAATGAATCAATTAGTTGTTGTTCGATTTGACTGATTTATTTGAAAACTCGATTCCAAAAGATGCCGTGATTCATTGAGCGTTAAAGTGGTCAGTGGCGGGAGATTGTGTTGAAAATATGTAAATTGCAATTTTTATCGAATTGCAATTGACATATACACCCACCACAAAACGTTGAAATTGTGCAGCATTTCAGTAGTCGTTTCAGAAGTCGGCCTATGAATCGCTCGAGATGGTCGAATTATCGTGAAATTAGAACTGATTCAAGTTATAGAAAAGAAAATATCTAAGGCCGTCTATAAATCGACTAAGTTTTATGGAAAACAGAGTCATTGTGTACACGATGAGCCGTTTTAGGAAGCCACCAAATAATTTCCAATGGAATTTCAGCATCGAATCATGGAAAATGAAAGCTGTTATTTGAGGAATGTTCCTATGCGAAAAGTGATGCTAAGAAAAAAAAACAACAATCGATATCATGGCCATACACAAAATAGATTAATTCATTTTTCTATTTGATCAATCAATTAAAAAGATATCACCCACAGTTATAAAGTTCGACTAACTGTCATAGATGCCAATTTCCGCAAAATATCGCTCCACCAAATGTACATTCGTCCTGTCTGGGTAAACGCACATAAATATAATTCTTACTTCAGACAATGAAATAAACTATTTTACCTGCTATGTATGCACGCACGAACAAAACTTCTGATTATGGTGACTACTATCACACCAGCGCGTCCCCAATGACATCGAGGCAAGTTACTCCCTTTGTCGTCGGTGGGGGGGGGGGGAAGCCAAACCCTTCAGTATCTATCATTTATGTGCCTGTTTAACGTCCATTTTATACTGCACACTGTTCCCCCTTGTGGGGTGACCGGAATCTTAAGAATACACAAACTGCCTTCTGTTCCGTGCATGGCGTAAGAGGCGGCTAACCGAAATTTCTTTCTTTCCCACTCTCCTTTTACTATTTCTTTATTCTTCCTTCTTTTTTCCCACTTAATATGCGTCCTAATATACTGATCCTAGTTAAACACCAAGAAACAAACAAACAAATTGCACACTGTTCCCCTTTTGTATTTTGATAAAGTGTATTTTTTATCCCCTGACTTTATTGTACGTTGACACCTTCAGGATTCTGTAACAAGAATATTCTGCACAAGATTCTAATTATAAGAGACTTAAGGACTCTCCTTATATTTAAACAGGCGACCTTGAGACAACTGCCCAATAAACATTGAGATGTTGATACAACGTTAATGTGAGGTTGAGACGTCGACCCGACCGAATCGCAACATTGAATCTGGGTGTCATTTGCTAGTGGTCGGTCGCCATCATAGATCGTCTATTTGATGTCTTTCACAAAACGTTGAATAGGCGTTCCATAAGCAACTTTGTTCTGATCTGTTTTTGGTCGCAAGCAAAACCCAACTTTCTCCCTTTAATCAAGACAATGACTGGTCGCTTCGAAAGTAGATGTAAAATATAAGAATATCGGGAGCCTAACAGTACCCCTACCCTGCTTATTCAGGAAAATGTTCATGAAAATTGACTTCATGCATATCACAGAGGGTACTTTGACGGGAGTGGGAGGGCAGGGTGGTAACCAAGACACCTTCTCAGTTGCACTCTCTATATATAGATGGCGATTCTATAAGTTTTTTCCAGGCATCTATGCAACGTCGTGACAGAGACATTGAGACATCAACGCATTTCCCTTATTTTATCCTCAATCAAACTCTCTGCTTGATACCACACCTTTAAGATCACGTGATTACTTGGTGCACCAAAGTTGATTACAATGAGCCGAACAATAAGACGAAGCTAGCTGCTACATCTTAACGTATATAAAATGCCAGTCCACGATAAGTATCACCCGATCGCTTTCAGCTTTCGTACTACTAACAGGTCGTCATCAGCCGCGATTGCCAGGCGCAACCATTTCCATCGAATGCACCGATGATGGCTCAGAAATAACCAGTTCTCTGTACTTTTTATTTAACGTGTTTGAAATGTTACTCCTCCTGGAAGCCTGGTCCGATTCCATTCAAATTTGGTTGGAATGCTCTTATTCTAGCTAGTGCGCCAAAAGTGATAGAAAAATCAGCTAAAACAGGCCACTTTTTTTAGCTATTACAAATTTCGATGCATATAAAATACCTGTTCTGTGACAACTGTTGTCCGATGCCTTTCGGATTTGACAGGAGTCTTACTCAGGTGCTCTCTTGTTAAAAAAGTCAGTTTTCTCTACTTTGAACTTGCACATGTAAACTGCCTTCCTCCTATATTTCGTGTCGCATTACTTCCAAATCTGGAGGGATTGCGCTCCATGTTGCCCATCTCCAGCCCTATTCCTAATTTTACAAACAGGCCAAAATTTGCAAAAAAAATCAAAAATTTTCCATATTTTGAACTTGTAACTAAAGTAAAAACTCGCACTAAACAGTGTTCGATTTCTTGCAAATTTAGGAGGCGTATTGCCTCGACGGATGGCATGCTTGGCCTTTCGTTGGCAAGTGAAAATAATTGGCGAACAATTTGGCCAAGCCTTTCGCTTTGCACACATTACATGATTTTGGACACATACATACTATTCCTCCCCAGTTCATGTATGATCACTTTTAAATTTGGTTTCGCTTGTGCCTAGACGATTCTTCATTAAAAACTATTTATTTAGCAATGTGACTAAAAGCTAATTGACCAGTTTTTTAAATGGTATTTAGATTGGGATTTATTTTTCCTGTTTTAGCAATATTTTACACACATCTCATTGTAATATCAATGCAGTAGCCTTTGTATCAACATCTAAACTGCAGCTAAGCAAATTTGCAACTTTTCATGGCTTCGCAAATGGATCCAGCCCCATTCCAGTTTAATATCTTGAGCACTTTTCAAAATGGAACGTTGGGGCGTATTTCTGTCTCTACGTTCGTGTTTCCATGCGTGCCCTTAAGATTCTCAAGTTTTATCCTGAGTAGCTGAGCGCCACGTCTACGGACATTCCTCTTATGTTTTTCTAACACATTTTGATTCAATTCAATTTGTAAGGAATTCCTTAGAAGTCTGACAAACGATGTTTAGTAAATGTAAAATCGGTAAAAGAATTTCAAGTTAGCATTGAAACGTTTTCACCTTGTTTTTCAGCTGTTACTTGGGACAGAGAACGGAAATCAATACATTGACGTACATACATTTTGGAAGAGCATGGATGGTTTCTACAAGAGACAGGAAGACGAACTCTCCATAAATATACGCAACGAAGAAAACATGAAGGTCATTTCCGAACATTCCGCTTTGTTCTATGCCAGCAAGGAACACGCACTGAAATTGACGATAATATGTACTGTGATCGCGATAGTTTTCCACGCGATATCACGCATTCAAGGCCGCGTCCGTACAAGCGTTCACGGTGGACTACACTTATTCTGGAGCTGCTTGGTGGTAGGAGAGTTGGCAGTTTGCTTGGTGTGTCTAGCAAGTACGACATACACTTACGCACGGGATAACGGTCACCAATCGACGCTTATATGCACCGAGTTCTCACCGTTGACGAAGTACTGTGCCTACGCTTGGCTGATCGTGTGGGTCACCTTCGTTGTGGCCGTTTTGCGGGGAACTGTTGCAATAACATGGCTAAACAGAATGTGCGTTTCGGAGCGTCTAGCCGACATGGAACGAGGTATAGGAATTCTCTGTTTATCGCTCATCTATCTGTTTCCGCTCGCGTTACTGAGTCGTTTCCATGCCGACGACATGTCCCAGGAATATGGACCAATCACAGTGTGCGCACCTGCATTTGACCACGGTGTGAATGCGACGACAGTGCAGATGTCTGTCTGTGTGGCTTGGCTCGTGGCTGTCGCCTTTGCCTTTTTGGCGTCAGGTAAGAAATCCTATTAAATTTGGACTTTCGTTGAGGGAGCGGGTCGGGAGGGGGGTGGGGTGTTGTCAGAAGTTCAACTTACCTGTGACTTGAAAGTTTAGGTTGTATCAAAACAGAGAAAGCTCCTCTCGAGGAGTATTTTTTTATCGCCTGCAGTTTATTTTATATTTAAGATAAACTGCAAACGACCATATTCCATTCGGCAACAAAAAATTTAGCTTCTCGTTCTGAAAAAGTTTAAAGGGCTTGGGGGAGGTAAAGACCTGCAGTTCGGACATTGATTAGAAACACTATTCGGTAAGCTCAAATTCGCACCAGCACGATCGGCGTATGCGGATGAGAAGCCGTATGCGAGTCTGCGCCTCAAAATTTTACTTCTTTAATGCATTCAATGGATTTTCTGTAAAACAAAAAAAAAAAAAATAAATAAATAAATAAATAAAATACAAAGCTTTTGTGTAGACGTCAGCCTGTATTTATTAGTCATAAAAACATATCTGGTTCTTTATCACACAATTTCTTATTCCGCGCGTGTAGAAAAAAAATTAGAAAATTTGGCAAAAGATTCCTTAAATCAGGTGTTAACCCGTGCATATTCCAGAAAACAGCAACATCCATGAGGCCTCAGGTCGCTAAAATGCCGAACCGCGTGCATATATCGGCAATTTCTTTTCTCGAAAACCTTAAAATATCGATATTTTTATTCAATGCAATGCATATTGCATCACTACACCTATCTACAGGCAAATCTTTGCTTTTTTTACAAGCACAGAATAGAGAAATTATGTAATAAAGAGTAAAAACTACGCTTTTCTGTGATTCATAAATTCAGGTCAACTTCTACTCATTTTTCAAGCCACATTCTTTCACACACAGATGATTCTTGCCTGTCGATATTCATCGATCCGCGCCTTTGTTTGTATTCAAAAGTAATTTCTATGCAAACGAGCTCGGAATAAAATCTAACTAGAGTGATTTTCATGAGGATGCAGCAAAAACAAGCTGTCATGAGGAACTCTGTGGGAAACAACTGCAAACGAAACGAAATTGGCTCAAGCGATTTTCTAGGGTTTTTAGCCAAGCTAACTTTAGTCGGTGGGCTATATCCATCACTTGCAGGGTATTCAAACTGCTACTCTTCCTACAAATCCGGCTCGATTGCGTGAAATTGTACAGGAACATTTCCCTCAAGCCCTTGTATCAGGCTTGTATTTTGTTTGGCGATTTGGCCAAAATTGGCCAAACCGGCTTGAGCAAAACTTTATGAAAACCCCAGTAAATAAAAGCTCTTTCTTTTTTCTGTCTTTTTCTCTCTTTCTTTGTTTCTTTCTTTCTTTCCTTTCTTCCATCCATTCCTCTATTCCAAGTAGATCTCGAGTGAAATTGCAATGCATCTGTTATCAGTTCAGCAAAAACTGGCCAAAAAACGGATGCACAAACAATGTTGTATGGCCCAGAGATCTGGTCTAATTATATTTGATAGCAGTGTTGGCAATGAAGTCTCTTACCAAATGTAAAATTTATCAAAATGGGTCTCTTTCTCCTTTGTGATGATTTCATTTTACGGCGGGGCGCAATGTCCACGAACATTCTTGTTCAAATTATATTGATCCCAAACCATTAAAAAAGTCAGTAATTTTACAGTACAAAATGAAAATTTTCCTGTGTTTGCTTAAATAAAACAGTAAAAAGCACCTGAAAAGAATCAACCCATTTGTATAGGATTTCCCTCTTTTTTCAGATTCTAATGTTAAACAGAAGCAAATGGCGACCGTCTTAATTAATTACATGACCTTGGTCGATTATTGAATATCTTTACAGTGTAGGCCTTTGACTCCGTGGTGCCCAGGACAGCTGAAATCTATGCACAGCGCAGCTAAAATCTATAGACATTTTTTATTTTGTTTGCAATGTTGCAGCTACAGTTGTGATCAATGGGTTGAACCTTTATTGTGCCCTCTTTTTCCCTTTCGTTACTTTTAGAAACGATTTGAACCCGACACACAACTTTGGACCGGTGTAACACAATTATCCTTTCCCCACTGATAACTTTACCGAGAGATAATTTTGCTCCCGGGGCTAAAGATATCTAGGTAACTTCAAAATATCATTCCGATTCATGTTGTTTCGACATTATGAAGCAAATGTTTAAAAACAGGCATGTTTAAAACTAACTCTCCATTTTGATATTGCGTAAAATGTAAAGAAGCTGAGCCTCTGAATCCTTACAGAAGATAGCATTTCATTGAACTTTAATGCAGGGGATGGGAGGGTGGGGGCGTTTAGAGAATGGAATTTCTCAGGTCGGAACACTCTTTCACGCAACAATGCTTATCGTTACCTGACTGGGCTAAATGCTGAAATGTGACTGAACGGAGGAGAGAGTCACAGGTCCTTTTGTGTAAATGTCCATTGAAGTGAAAATGTGATACCTCGGCGCACATGTTGGGGCCACGCTTGATTAATCACGTTATCGCCCATCAAACTTCGAACAATCTTGAATATTTTACCACCAACACTTACTTGATAACATTCTCGTTAATGCTCTTTCTGCGAAAACAAATTGCAAGCATCCATTTTTCTGTTCGCTGACATGTTGTTTTCACTGCTTTGGCATAAAGCAAAGGCTAAGTAGACAAATATATTTGGCTGGTTGTCGGTATTGTATACAGTCAGCATCTGTTTTTGCTGTGGAAAAAAATATGAGGAACAAGTCTTATCGTTTTCTCACAAATTGGATATCTATGGCGTAAAAACAACTGAAACTGGTAATAAATCTGTGATTAGATAAAATTATAGGATATATACGAATAACACTGTCTGAAAAGTAGAATAACGAAAAGGGGGCACCCTGTGATTGAAAATTTGCAATTTTGTTTTTTGAATATATATTTTATATATATATAAGAAAAAAGGAATAGATTATTGCAATAAACTTTCACTGTTTATATAATTGTTTAAATTTGTGTTAATTTTGCTTCACTTTTTATTTAAATTGAAAGGATAGATAATAGAGGTAGCTTTCTCAGAAAAAATAGTTTTGATGACTCGAAACATACCTTATTTAACTTAAAAATTTTCAAGTTAGAGATTTGTTATCCGCATGGAAAAACCTATTCAAGCATGCAAATATGTTTACACTGTACTCTTCGTTATTGTCACTGGGCAGTTATTAACATTTTTTGACAATATATGCATATATGCATAGCTATTGTTTATTTTATAAAACGTTAAAGAAAACAACAGTTTATTTCCGGAAATAGCCTTATGACACCCATTTAGATTATGAATAATATCAATAATCAAAATCTTACAGTTTTACTAAATAATTAAAAAGCAATCCTTGATTTTCCTCATAATATCACTGCTCTCAGATCCCACTTGCACCTTCTTTGTGGAATTAAGCATTACATTTTCGCAGACTTTTCGCTCAAGAAAAGGCATCACCAATGTAAAAAAAGGCTTTACTTAGTAACAGAGGGTATAAAATATATACAGTAGATTACGACTGTTTATGAGTTTGCAAATTGGCATCTGTGGTATTTATATTGGAGGCAGGTATTGTTAGTTATTGGCCATAATTTTGGTGGTTTCTTTTTTATGTCTGACATTACATCTCGTTTAATCCTCTCCATGCGTTCCCTTTTAACTCACTGACCTCAGAAGCACCCAAGAAATTTGTTTCGCTACAGAAAGGGGTTCATATAAAATTAGACGTTCATTTCTAGTTGTTCATAACAAAGTAAAAGAAAAATATATTAAAAAACACATTCAAAAATATAAGAAAGTAATACAACTAAATTTAAAAAATGGTTGTAAAGTATTTCATTAATGTTCACGAGCATCCATGGAAATCCAGATTATACAGTCACGCTCTTGTTTTATCAGTGGCACCATACCTATTACCCATTACCCAACTCACATACAGCAACACTCTTTCGTTTAGAAACAGAAAAGTTTTCGCTCCTTTTCGTCTCCTACTTGATAGAATTGGTGGCATTTTTCATACCACCAATTCTACTTTGTCTGACAGCGGACTATAAAAATATGACAGAAAAAGTTTGTGCTATATGACACAAAAAATGGATTTCTACAACAACACAATAAATTATGGCTTCCATTACAAAAATGTTGCAAGTTGCAAAACTTGTATCAATATTTATTATTGTTACTCTTTCCTTTTATTAACATTCCTTTGACAATAATGTAATGTTGGACAAAGTTCAGATCTATTCACATTATGTAAGCCAAAAGTAAACAGTTATAAGGTCTTATAAATAAGCAGCCTTTAAACTTTTGACTTATGCCGTAAGTCCTTCGGCCATAACAAAACCGACTTTAGGCTTTGATGAAAAGTCATAAAGGAACAAGAAAAATTAGTTATCACTCATTTGTCTTTGACCATGTTATTTTTATTCCACAAAGTAAGTGACTTGCTTTAAATGCGAGATATTCGAAGATAAAGAACTTAAAGTTGTAGTTAAAGAAAATACGTGTTCGTATGTGGAGTTCTGAACGTAATGATCTAAGCTATATGGTGACGCAGAAAAATGCTCGCCTTATGGAATTTGCCTTGCGTCCTTAAGAAAAACCCTTTAAGGGTTTAAGAGCAACTATTCTTGCAAAAATATTGCTAAAGGCGTTTTGCCTTATGACTTTTGGGTTAAGGGATATAAAATTAGCTTTACTTGTAAGGACATTTTATTTTTCAAGTTTAATATGCTATCATTTATGCTTGCCAGCTGACTTTAAACAGCGTAATTCCAACAAAAATTGAATATATATATTTTGTTCAAAATGGCATCTAATTATGAGTTTGTTGAATGTAAGTAACAATAAATTTTCAATATTTTATTGTAATATTTGTTTTAAAAACAAGCATAAACTCAGAAGAGGAACGCGGAAATAAATTGTAGCGTGGTATAAACAGTACGGTGCTATAGAGAGCTTTTATAATATGTCGCACCTCCTGTTAGACCAAACAGTTGCTTGTCACTTACAATATCAGAGTCATTAGGTGTTTACACAGCATACAGAATTCAGTTTAAAGGTTGGTGAAGTCTTCAATCAGTGCGACATGGGATCAGTAGCTTATTTTTGGTTCTTTGTGGTTCTTCTTGGTGGAATGGCAACGGTTAAAGGTGAAACAATACCTATCATCGTGAGAGAAAACTACGGGGTATTATTTCAGCAACACGCTATTGCGGACATGAGCAGCAGCTATTGGATCCACACTATTGGTGTCAAGTTACCGGAGCCAATACGAATACCCACATTGGATGTGCCCAAATGTCACTGGATTTACAAGAGAGTAAGGCTTAACGACAGATTTGCAATGGAAAGTTGTGAATCTATGGAAGCGATGGTGGACATGTATACTAACATGCGAGATAGGTAAGCTTTAAGTTTCTTGTTTGTGCTAAAATTCAACCATTTAACAGTAACATTACGAAATAGGTTTTCTTGTTTCTTTTCTGACTAATTATATTTACAACAGCATTTTATATAAGTCACAATATATGCCGTTAAAACACTTCATCTAATCAGCAATTAATACAGCTATATTTTGTTTGCATAATAACTTAAATATCCATTGCTATAGAACACAGATTGTTTTGTTAATGAAGTTAGTAGTTCTTTGCGTACCTGTCTCATATGTGGTTTTCAGTGACAAAACACAGCAACAAATTAAAAAAAGCAAAAATCTTAAGATATATTTGTAATATTTCTTTATAAATAAGTGAAACACATATTCCTTCAAACGTTTTACCTTTTCACTGTTTATTTCCGGAAACATCCTATGTTTCTTCTTTTAAAACTATTCACACAGGCTACTCAACGTTACCAAGAAACAGTGGCAGAGTTTGCATCACTTACTGAAATCTGGTTACAGATTTAGAAGGAGTCTCTTGCCTTTCGTTGGTGATATATACAGCGATCTTTTCGGACTTGCCACTAAAAAGGACATTGAGGCTCTTGAATCAAATATGCATATTGTCGAAACTCGAATAAACGATATGTCTACTGTTATTTCTAAGGGTGTTGCAGACATGTCGTCTTTCGAAACGAAAATGGATACCCGATTAAGAAATATATGGTCTGCTATTACAACAACGGCTGAAATGTCCCATAAATTTGTCTCTAACATATCAGAAGCACTGTCTAATTTGCGTACGGGGATAAGTAACATTTCTAATGAGCAGTACAAAATTTACTTGCTTTTTCAGCGATACAGAGTACAAAATATTTTTTCCACACAATTAATGTTAGGGATTTGCACATACTCCAAATGCTTATTTCGGAAACGGACGAATTTTTGAATGGATTGCAACGTTTATGCGAAGGTTTCGTATCTCCATATATCATTGACTCGGATTCTTTAAGGGATACTTTAACTTATATTTCAAATATTTTGAAACATGACTATCCTTCATTCCAGTTACTTCATACAGATCCCATGGTCTATTACGATTTTCAAGACGTGCTTTCAGTCCGGTCGGAAAAGTTTATATATATAGTTAAAAATCCCATTGAAAGATATTTCTATGCAATATTTGATTTATGCAGTAAAGTCCATACCGATTTCCCTGCACTATAATACTTCTTCGCGTACTGTTGTTGAAATTGTGCCATATTTTGGAATATCAACTGACAAATTATACCTTATAGAGCCCACTCCACTCGAGGTAGCTTCTTGTTTCGGACATAACAGAAAACTATGCACAACCATATCCTTATCAAAGACAGTAGACATGTTTTCGTGTACATCTGCTATTTTTATGGATAATACAATGGTGGTGAAGGAATTGTGTACGTTTAATCTCTATCCTCCATCCACCACTTTGTTTACTCATTTTCTAGATTATGGCAACTCATCTTTGTTTGTTAGCACGAACGACCAGGCACCATGGACACTAAACTGTCATAGAGAGATCCCAAGATCTCTTAAATCGTGTAACTTGTGCATGATTTCTAGACATTGGGAATGTAGTATTACAGGTAACACATTTCATTTGCCACCGGATTTGCTAGCTTGTGGGCCTCAGTACTCGTCTTCAACTATTTATAATCACTACTTCAACTTGGGAGCTCTTTTGCATGTCCTTGACAATGACCATTTGCTTGCCCTAAATGTCACAAGAGTCATTCCAGCGATCAACCATTGACGATTCCTTCAACTACTCTGGACAATCTCGACAACGAACTTATTGAGATATCAAAATTAGACAACGTTGACAAAAAGATGAGTTTAGATTTGCAAAGATCCGTTGACAAAATGAAACACAACGCGGATTTGATCTCTGACCCAATACACCTTCAAGGTGTTGCATGGATTACCCACTCATCAAACACATTTCTGACACATTCTCTTGGAGGTGTTTTAATTTTAATGAACTTCATTTCGTTTGGCATATCTGTGTTTATGCTTGTAATGTTTTGCAAGGGGAGAGCAAGAACTTTCATAGCAGCAACAAGTGGATTGCCTGTTGCACATGGATTGGACTTTAATAATCTCTTCACAACAAGAAATCCAAATTTTGTTTCTCGCCAAGGCACTGAAAGTCCCTCGTTGAATTCAGTGCAATACCTACCATTAATTTCGCACACCGTAATTTTCATATCTGTCATCCTCTGCATTTTTCTGTTTTGTAAGATGTGCAAGAATTTCGGTTATTGCATTTTTAAAAAAGTAATATCGTCACCAAAAGTTGCACTCTCCGCCTATCAATTTGGAACCCAGCAGATAAAATGTATACCCGACAGTTAAGGACTTAGAAATACGTTAAAGTTGCGCCGATGAAATAGTGTTCAATCCTGAATGGGTCATGCATTGTGTCCCAAAATTAACCTTGAAAAGTGACCAGATTGAAATTGTTATGACAGATGTGTATGCGAAACATGTCATCCCAACCTGTTTCACAATTTCTCCTTGGGAGGCAATGACATTAAATTAACTTATGAAGCAGCCACATACTTTGCAAATACTTATAAAGGAAGGTTTTGATAATCATTGCGTTTATAATTATTGCAGTAAAGAATTAATTTCCAGTGATTTTGCAGCTCCTGTAATGCGAAAAAGCAAGCACGCCAACAAAAACACTACCCTATACCCGGAGATTGCTGATTAATCTTTATGCTTTTGAGAAATGTTACAAGAATGTTATTATCAGTTATTTGTTCCTTGTTAAAGCAGTGTGTGGAACACAAGAATTTCTGGGGATTATTTCCCTTAATGAAGCAAAAATAAAATATTTGACTTTGTTGTTACTTAAATTATTAGCGCTAACGATTCGTTTATTTTGTATATCATAAAAAGACTTGTAGCTTATTTAGTTTACAAAATGCCACCTCAAAGCTGTAAAATTACATTGCAAAGGACTGCATATTGTGAATTAAGTATTTGCTGTTGTTTGCTTAAAATGAAATGCAGTCATACACAGCATTGATTACGCTTTTGCCATTTAAAATATGTAACATAACTTTTTGCCAATTTATGTTAGACTGTATGAATTAACCATGATGTACTGATTTCTGTTTTTAACAAATTATGTGCTTGTATAAATACCTATTGTATCCCCTTCAGGTTATAGTATTTTAAAGCGAATGACGTATAACGTTATAATCTTATGATAATTCTGTAAAAGCGCACTCCATTTTATTAAGGTGTTTCTTAATAGTATGAGTTATTAAAGAATATTGTGGAATAACCAAGTTTTTAAAAATGCATATAAAAATTTTAAAAGTTGTTTTACTTCTGCCTGTCTGTTTTAAAGTGGGGCCTATTTATTCCATAGAATATATGTAACTTACAGACACCCTCTTCTTTTCCATACATATATTTTACTGACTTTATATGCTGTGAATTTGTTTTGAAATAAGTAAGTTAAAAAAGATACTGGATATTCATTCAAAATGTATAACAGGTAAAATATTGATTTGGATAATAGTTTTATTTAAAGATGGATAAAAAGTGTGCGCGGTGCCTGTCTAACTTTTCCAAAAAGAAAAAAGGCTGGAACAGATATTCGTTGAAGTCAATTAAAATTACAGACCCTGACTTGGTACAAAAAGGACAATTTGTTTGTGCAGCTTGTAGAAATTTCTTGACATCTTCGACAAAAGAACAATTAAAATTGAACTCAGCATACAACGTAGAGGAAAGAACACCTAAAACGTGTAGGAAAAGAATATACAGCACACCTTTGAAAAAACACCAAAACGACCTTTGACCTACTGTACACCAAAGGAGAAATTGTATTCATCAAGAATCTCATTTAAAGAGCCAGCAGTGCAGTTGTTACAACAGAATAAGTATGAAAAGCATTAAATCTGATAGCAAACAGTAATAACCGAACATCTAAAACAGCCTTCATCAAATTAATAAGTAGTGTTGTAAAAAAAAAGAAATTAAGGAATACTTGAGGAAGAAGAACAATATTTACAGTCAAGAATTCAATACGGGAAATTTGCAGGCATTTCATTGGGATCTGGTTTACAGCGAGTTAAAACGATCACTCCCTTTTACAGTAGGGTTATTAGCTGCATTGGTACCATCGCCACAGGTATTCTGCAATCGATGTGCCATCGGAAGAAAAGGAAGAAAGAGGTATAAGTATAACACATTAAATAACAGTTATTCTTTGCTATAGCAATGTTACTACTGTTAATAGAACATTATTAAGTACCTTGTGGAAATTATTATTATTACTTTAAATTGTTATTTTTATAATTAACAAAAGCCACACAAATAAAAATAGCATACCAGCAAAAGCATTAATCGTAAAGGTAAAAAATGAACAACTCGTGGTGCACTTCTAATGGATATCTTTTAGATATTACAAAGAATTCTAATACCAACGCTTCATTTGTTCTAACAGTGCAATGCCGTTGGATCGCGCAACAAGTCAATGGAATTCCAGAATTGGTATCATACTTGCTGTTGCTTTCTTTTCCCAGAAGCCAAAGAAATGCAATTTAATACAGTCTTGTATTTCGACGGAATTGTGGCGTCAAGGGGCAAGCCAGAAGGTAATAGGAGTAAAAATAATTAAATATATTTGCATTTTTAATATATTATCCAGTATAATAGTAGAAGTGGGTATGTTGTGCTGCTTGTGTTTTTAGAAAGCACGAACATGCTTTTAATTTCAGATTATTTCATTGCTTAATTACTTGGGTTTGAGCAAGGGAGTCAAGGGAACTACTGGTGCTGTAGATAAAATTCGAAAAGAATTTGACAGCAGCATAAAAATGTGGAAGATGAATATTGAAGCAGGAATGAATATACAAGCCAAAGAAAGACGGGCTCAACGGCTGGCAAGGCGTAGATTATTTGACGACGATTGGAAGACAGAGGAAGAAGCTGAAGATGAATGTGTACCTGAATCAGGTACAAATAAGTATTCCGTGACACATTAATTTTTTTAATTTTTTGAAAATTCGTTATAACAAGAATTGTACTGTCATTATAAGTCAAGACAGGTGACTATAAAAAATGCAATGCTTAAAATGATTAATTCAATTTATTTATTTTAAGGATACTGCTTTGTATGGGATAACACCCAGATGGAAATA
Organism: Protula sp. h YS-2021; assembly: GCA_949752745.1. Classification (NCBI taxonomy): domain Eukaryota; kingdom Metazoa; phylum Annelida; class Polychaeta; order Sabellida; family Serpulidae; genus Protula; species Protula sp. h YS-2021. Next base: position 73,062,335 of record OX457027.1, read on the forward strand.
GCTGCAAGACATCAGGGTAGAGTGAACACTAATGAGTTCAAGTTGTGGGCTCTAATGTTCGCTGTGAAAAACCGTGTCGATTTCACAGATGCTGGCGATGAAACAAAGCTGTGGTATAAACACCTGATTCCATTTGGCAAATATGATTTTTTTGTTATTTGTAAATAACAATATTAAACATACAATTGTTCAATGACACCCTAACAACTTCCATTCTCACCAACATTTTCATATAAGTGTTAATGAAGAATATTCTGTTTTAGCGAGGATATACCTGTTGCTGTCTTTCTACCTTCACGAGAGCAATTGCTCTTGCTGAGAACAAGACAAATTGAAATCGTTAAAAGAATACTTGTGGAACATATGCCTTTCCTGAACTCAGTAAGAACATCGCAACATATAAAGCACGAGTACTCGAAAGAAATGTCAAGAAAAAGTTCCATGGTACTTGTACCTCTAAATTATTTAAGCAATAAACAGACGGAACCAACCAACAAATAACATAAATATGAGAACATTTTACAACAAAGCACTTTTACCAAATCTTTGTTTTGCCTGCTAAATACGTGTACGTTGTTGCAAGTTGAAGGGATTTTAATTGCTTACAGATCACTTTAGGAGTGATAGAAGAAAATCCGTCAACAGTTGCTGGTGTAATAAATTTTCTGAGGCACCTGCATAACTACGTACCGATTTCAAATGATGGGAAAATGCATGCCATCCCATGTCATGGAGATGGCCTATCGGTTGAAAGAATGGTGGATGCCTATAGACACAGCAGCGGAGCAAATACACCATATGACAGACTTGAAGGAATTATCCCAGTTCCCCAAGAGTTTCACAAGCGTGGCATACTTTTGCAGGTTTAAAGAAATTTTCAAATGTTATTCAAGATTACTTGTAAGTAAAATATCATATTTCAATATTTACCTCTTAATGAAATTGTCATCAATGTGCCTTGTGCTTTCTTCCAGGATACAATGAATATGCTCTTTAGCATGAAAAGCGTTGCTTCAAGAGGAACGTTATCTCAGCTGAAGGCAGATTTTAATCACAGAAACGTTTCCTCAAATGTTATGCAGTGCTTCAACCATGCTTGGGATTTTTTGGAGTAATATCATCCCTGTTTTTCTTCGCAAAAAGTTCATTATTGCATATTATAAAGACTTCTTGTTACGGTATTGTTACGCTTCTTGATACGCGATTGTATCAAATTAATTCGTTGTGGTATTTTTTCAATTTGTTACAGTTTCATATTGTTGTTTGTTGGCAATAAAAGTGTGTGGCATAAATAACACTGACGATGTTCCGGAAAGCTTTCCAGAAGAAAAAGAAAAACAACATTTATTTTTGGCAACGCTAGCGGAAAAAGCGGTGGATGAAGTTTTTATTTTCCTGCATGGTGTAGACGAAGTAAAGCAATGCAGTCGTAAGAACAAGTACTGCGATTGTGAGGAAGGTACATGAAGATCAATAATTAATAAATTTTTAAATACTTTTATGCTTTAATTTCACATTGTTAGCCTGTATTAGGATGTTTTATAACCAGTTAAATTTAAGACTACAACTTTTTTGGCTTTAAATAAGTGTGGTTATTAATAGTTTTGGAATGTGCATTTTAGCTGGTAAAGGCAGAATGGTGAGATGTTGCAACAATAATTGTAAGAAGCAATGGTTTCACATTCGTTGCCGCGAATTGCCAATTTCGATTTATGACGATGACTGGTGGTGCAGCGATGAGTGTAGAAATTCTGGAGGTTACATTTACTGCAAATGCAACCAATCAACTGATGAAAATAACATGATGATTCAATGTGAATTTGGAGAAAAATGTCTGTACAGTGAATGGTATCACCCATCTTGCCTTGATGTAAAACCAGACAGCGTGCCAGGTGTGACTTACTTTAAGAAGTTACTCTATGCCAGATGATTACCATAAATCCAACATAAACGAGTAGAAGTTTTAAAAACGTCCCTCTGTAAAGAAGCATGTTGTGCGATTTTTCAGAGGCTTGGTACTGCAGCAATAGTTGTAAATTGAAAGGAGATAGGAATGTGGACAGAATTCTTCAGTACTCCAGAGCGTTGCTTTGGAGAGGTCTGAACCATCTAGCGAGAAGAGATGCCATAAGAGAAGGGGATGGCAAAGCAATTATTCATCATTGGTGCATGGACTTCATAGAGTTTTTTCAGGAAAAACATCCAAAGTACACGATACTTGCACACCAGCTCTTAGCGGGTAACCATGCCTTTCAAAAAAACAAAGAAATCAATTTAATACCGTGATAATATTTCATAATTTTTAACGGAATTTGCAAGAAACATTGTCAAATTGCATGAACATAGTATCATGTGGCTGTGCGATCATTTGCCGCTGTTTTTTCATTGCTTTTATTATGTTATTTATGCAGGGGTGAATGGGTTTTACCACAAAAGAATAGGGAAAGAAATAGTTTGGAACCGCACCGCCAACATTAAGGGAAAGCAAGGCTGTAACATTGAACTTGACTTATGGAACGAATTTTTGAACAGGGATTTCAAAGGTACCGTAATATATTTTTTATTGACAAATAAATTTATACATTACTTTGGTTTGGATCTAATTAATTCACATGTGTAAAGACAACATGAAAGTGAAGTAATGGCATATATCTAAAGATAAATACTTCAGTAGTTCATAGTACTGTGAGGAAAATAACAATGAAATCAATAAGAAAATTAAAAGCGTAGTCTATTTCTTTATTGCAAAACTTCATCGTTTAAAATTCATATGGTAATACATAAGTGTTACTATTTCAGAGCGACTTGGTAGATCAAAGGGTATTTATACAGATTTACAAGTGCAGAGGTGTAGTCAACTGGGAGGGAAGTTTGGTAGAGAACTGGAAAGGATGTTTTCGAAAGGACTGCTTGCAAAAGAAGATTTCGATTATGACTCTGCAAAGACTAAGTATCATAGAGAGATGAAGCAATTTTTAGTAGAGTACAAAGACGATAACCTAGTGGCAGACAAACCTGGCAGATGTCATAATGGATTCGAAAATATAGTACACGATTGGGGAGTGAAAGACCCGGAGAAGTTTTCCGCTAAAGTAGCACATCTTTCCAACAGACTGGACTTGTGGCGAAGCTTTAATTACTAATCAATTTCTGCATGGACACTTCGTTGAACATCTGGAACAACAAGTGCATTTGGCACAAGTACAGTTCTGACATTGTTGTTTGCAAATCACTGATGGTTCGTTAGGCACAGCTCCCATTTGTTTTAACCAAAGATTCTTCAAAATTGCCACTCTCAAACAGCTTTCTCCTCGCATGAATTCTTCTTTGATGTTTGCATTAGTTGGAAGCCTTTAAAATAGAAATATTGTACAACAAGTCTTTGTACCAGATGAATATTAAATGTATAACCGGACGTTTATCAATGATTTAAAAATCGTATTCTGTTAAGCGAACTATGTATCTAGCAATTAACGCAGAAATATTCTTCGACCTTAAGTGGTAAATACACGTAATAATGTGTTATATAACGTAAAGAAAGCATTAAATTTAATGTAAATGTAACCATATAATAATAACTTCTAACAGTCATTACGATTTGAATAAGTGACCATACTCACATGTTACTGACTGAAGCTGTATATAATATGGCTTCTCCTTTCCCTCCATCTCTACATGCGCGTCCAACTTCTTACCAGTACTGACAAAAGTTTTCAGGAATTCCCCAGTGAGCCACAAAGCGCACATTGGGGATATTAACACCCAAGCCAAAGGCAACCGTAGAAATAACCACTCTCAGTGTTGTTTCAGAGGCAAAATCACATAAAATATCAATAATTCTGTTGCTTGCAGCTTTTGAGTCTGCAGTTTTCCACGCATATATTCCTGTTTCTGCATAAGTTGCCCGTATACTTCTGTAACTTGGGGTATGGATCTGTGTGAGTAACAGAAACATATCATAACTCTTAAATGTTCATTGTGTGTAATGAAATCGCATCATATGAAAAGCCGATGACATTTCAAGTGTGCATTATAAAGATTTGAGAAGTATTAAGTATTAATAAAAAATTGTTTTACCTGCAGTATATGATAGTCTTTGGAGTTTGATGTCTCCTTTCTTTTATCAAGTTTGCAAGCCAATTAAAACAATTTTGTTCAGATGGCAAAACTTTGAGGAAAATGTTTGGTCTATCTGCACTTGCTGTAACAATGTGATACTCTGTCAGATTTAGCAAATCCAATGTTTTCTCCTTCATTTTTTCAGGAAATGTTCCTGACATGACGAGTGTGGGCACTGGACCCAAAATGCTTCTAAGCTCTCCGATATCCTTATAATCTGGTCTAAATGAAGATGTGCCCCACTCCGTTATACAATGTGCTTCGTCAAAGCACAGAAGACAGACATTTTTTCTTATTTCCTTCAGAACACTTCGCCATATACTTCTAAGGGACAGTTCCGGACTAATCATTATTACGCTATATCTTCCTTGCTCAACACTGTCTATTTCACATATTTCTGTGTCAGACTGAATGCCCAAAATTTTAATATTTCTAGCTGACCATTCATGGACTTGATCGTTTATCAAGCTGTTCAATGGCGAAATAATTAAGGCAGTTCTTGGATTTTTTGGATTCATCTAAAAGAAAAAAACGAAATGGTATAATATAAGCGTTCACATTGAAATTTCATTGTTAAGTACTGAACAAGTTACGTTTCTCATCCATTATTATTGGTATAATATTTTAAACTATTTTATTAGTTAATAAAATAAACAGTTTTAAACTATTACCTTCTTCAATATTTGTGGCAACATCGCATAAATCATGCTCTTTCCAAATCCTGTAGGAAGAACAGCAACAACATTTTCCCTTTTTATTAAATAATTCAGTGCATGAGGTTGGTGTTGCTTTAAGTTGTAGGAAATATAGTGATTGTGCTTAATGCTTTCAAAAACATTAACTACCTCTGTATCCATTTCAATGTAATGTACTTATTTACTTTGTGAACACAAAAACGCAGTAGATAATCAGTGCAAAAATAACAAAGCAGAAACAAAATATATCGCCCCGCAAACTGCTTTTCTCTTTCTTTTGTTACATTACGTCTTTTGCCGAGTAACCTGCAAAAAACTCTCAATAATTGGGATTTATAGCGCATGAGTTATCCTTAACGTTGCTGTGAATTGATGAGTATGCACGAAGAGCACCCGGTTGTAGTGCAATGTAAAAAGTGAAAGAAATGAATTCTATACAACAAATCAGAAATAACATAATTTTTACATAAATGTATATACAAGCACTAGTACAGGTATTTTTTAGAAATCTTTTTCTTTTGAAATACTTTTTTTCACAAAATTGGTATTTTTTATTTTTATTTTCTATCATTTAACATATTTGCTTTTGCTGATATTCATAATATTTATCAAATTTTTATGTAACTTTTCACAATTAATTATTCCAATAAAGATGCTTTAGATTTATTTCCAGCACTTTTATATCCTTATTCATTACAATTGTATTACTTCTTAAACACACATGCAAGTTATACAGATTGCTTCGATCAGACATGCAATTACATGCTCCTGTATCTTTCAACATCAATCCGTTTATTTCTAGCAACAATCAATGCTTCTTTTTTTGTAATTAATGGAATTGGTCCTGTTCCAGACAGTTTTTTTACACACCACACCAATGTAGTCTTTGCATTACGCCTGATGAAGTGATCTGACCTCGTAAGGAAGTAAACAAACATGACGGATGCTTTGACAGCTCGTAACAAAAATTCCCCGTGAGCCGTTTAGAAGTGGGTAATGTTTTTATAAATGTAGCGCCAATGTTGCTTACATACTAAGCAACGCTTTTACACTTAATTTAAATATCGCCCACTTCTGGTAGAGGGCGCCCAACATCACAAAATTGACTTCAATGTACTTTTCAATGGAAGGAATCGTGACCCTAGTCCGGGTAGAAGAGTGGTGATGGACTAGGGTCACTCGGGACTAGGACTAGCATAAACCTGACTTCAAATGTGTATACTAACAGTTTTCTTATAGCAGCTCAGTATTTTGCATTCGAGAACCAGTGGCAGTTGTTGTGAGGTTCTGCAAAAAATATCATTTCCGGGATAATTGTTGTTTTCGGGAGGTGGCGATGCTACAGGCACAGGCGGATTCAATCTAGGTTACTGGTAAGTCTTATGGTCTCTTGGGGGTGGAAACACACGTGGTTCCTTGTGGTAAGGTTTTGAATCATTTAAAAAACTGGGATTTGATACTATGCAATATGTCACCTGATATCTCATCTAACTGTACATTTTCTTTCTTTGTCACAAAAGATTTGAAAGAAAATGGATTATTTTTATCATCACTTCCGCGTTTGCTGCTTCTCGCCATTTTGTCTACTGCTAGGGTCTAGCTATATATCGAGCAAGCTAATTACAGTCGTTGTAGTAAAACAGCTGACCTTTAAGGAATGCCATTTTCACACTTATTAGACAATCACTGACATCAAGAATTGATTTTTGATCTCAAAAATTAATTTTTTATATCAAGAATTAAGTTTTGCTAGATGTAATTATATTTTGATATCTTAAATGTTTTCATGATCACAAACAATAATTCTTGAGATCAATACATATTTACAGATATCAAGAATTGATTTTTAGAAATCAACCATTCAATTCTTGATAGCAAAAATAAAATATTTGATGGCAAATCTTAATTTTGAGCTCAATAATACATATTCCTTTTATTGATTTATTGAAAGAACTTTTTTCAGATATCATTATTTTAGAGTGAGACTTTTTAATTTTAAAGTTTCATATCTGCAAATGATGTTTTGATCTCAAAATTAATTTTTGATATAAAAATATCAATCTAAATTTTTGTATCTGTTAATGAAACAATGACTGGTCCTTTTATACAGAATTTTCTTTCAATTTTTTACTGTACAAGATAGAAGCAATGTTTGAACTCAGAAACTATGTTGTTAATATTAATATCAATAATTCAAGTATTCATCTCCAAAATTTAATTCATGATTCGTTAAATTTTATATAAATGTGTGTCTATCTTAGAAAGTTTGTAAAATTAATTTTTGATGTCAAAATACATTTTTGCCATCTAAAATTTATGTTTTGATAGCAAAATATAAATTAATGAGATTTGGATTGATTTATTGCTATTTGTAATGATATTTTGATATCAAAAATAAGTATTAAATGTATTAAACGGTTTCCATAGACCTTTGCTGAGATCTATCTGTTATACATAAACACAAAAGGAATGGATATTTTAAAAAGTAGCTTCTCTCATCGTGAGTACTATTTTCGTGGAATTTTATGTGGCTCCGCGAAATGAAAACGTGTTATGCACAAACAAACCGAATCGCCGCAGAGGTTGCCTGTTGGACAACAACGAATTACTATTTTTTTAGCCGGAAGCTAGTATTTGGACGCATTATTTCAATTGCTTATTTCTGCAAAATTTTGAACGATCCAAACAACACGGAATAAAAATGCTTACAGGGGGCACTTAAAATTAACACAACAAATTTTAAAGAAAGGGACTCTGTAAGGGGCGGGATTTTTCCCACTCAACCCCGCATTCAAAAGTGTTCGACTTTGATCATTCGAGTCGTATCCACTCTCAAGCCTCGGGTTTCTCTGCTGGTGTCCTTTCTGTTGATGTTAGTTGCCACCAGGAAAACTGTCCAATTGGGCAGGTGTCATTTTCGAGACTTCCATCGTGTGATTCTGATACTGATAGCGTTGCGTGTAGTAGATTGCCATCTCGTCAGCCATAGCTTTTCTTGCTAGCACTGAGTGATCTCAACTGCTGGTTACGTCAAATCAGTCTTCTAAAGTGTGTGCCTTTCACCCTCTGCTCTCTTCTATTTTTATCAAAGCAGGTTCAGACGGATGCATCTTTCAACGGTTGGGTTTTCTTTATCCAATTGTGCATTTGGATGGGCCAGTGGTCTTACCACTATGGGAAGCTTTATATTAACGTGCTGTAAGTGAAGGCTGTTTTAATGTCAATTTCTCATTGCATTTCTCAAGAGGAATGTTTAGTTCCTGGTAAACCATCATAGAGTAATGTCTTATTTGTTCAAGCAGATTGGCATGCGCTCACCAGGCAGGTTTTCTTATGTGCTCACGACCATGGTTTTTCATTCAAACATCTCATATCGCAGGCAGAATAAGTGTTCTTGCCGGTCTCGCATCAAGAACGGGGGAAACTATCCATACAGGACGGGTCTTGGCGTAGTTCACCTTTCACGAGATTGAATGTCAGTTGCCTTGTCACCATCAAGTCAAGTAGACGTCTTTATGAACTGGCACAATGACCATCCTCCGGCGTGCGTTTCTCCGTGTTCGGACTTAACAGCATTAGCGGTCGATGCGTTAGTTTGCCGTTGACTCCACTGGTGTCGTTCGCATCTTCCCCGCCGTCAAAAATCGTCGTCGAAGGTTGTCACGAAAGTGTGGCACGAAAGATTGAACTATCTGGTGATTGTGAATCCTGATCTATTAGAACTGCCTTGGTAACCTTTGTTGTCGTGGTTGCTGTGCGTTAGGAATCTCCTAATTCTCCTGGAGTATGGCAGCCTGCGCCAACCTCATTGGGGGTATTATTATCCAAATCCCCAATTATCACAGCTCAATCTTTGGTGTATAAGTTTTCCTTCGTGAAGAACAAAAATTTTTCTCAGAGGGTACTTCAGAGGATGGAGACGGTTAACAAGGATGCCGCAAATTAGTTCTATTTGTCGCATTGGCGACTTTCTGAGACATGGTTTGTCGACAAAGGTATCGATTCTGTGGCTGCTACATCGGAGGGAGTTGCCGACTTCATTGCTTACCTCTTTGAGGTAAGTTTCCGTTAGGTCGATAATGACATATCATTCAGCTGTTATTTATCTTTAAGCGCTCGTATGTATGTGTTTGTCCGCATGTGATGTGTTGTCGGATTTGCTCCGGCCGATTGAGTATTCCCTAGCCGACAGAATGATGCTTACTCTGTATTTGCCCCTTGAATTTAAATATCTCATTTTTCCACTTTTTCACTACTCTGTCATTATTCAAACGCCACAGGGAAATACACGCTTTGTGGGAGTCAGTCAGTCAAGTTTATGGTTTATGGCAGGCAATGATTCTATAACCATTAGTGTCTTTTCTGTCTAGGCAAGCTGGATATTGCTACCAAGGGCTTAGGTATTTGCTGAATTATAATTAGTCAAATTGTAATACTAGCCTTACTGGATGGGAAGTCACGTGGTAGTATCGACACCGCGTCGCAGTCTCTACAGCACGCATATGTAAAACAGTTAAGCACTTATCGTAGCACGTTGCAGTGGCGTCTGTTTATTTCATTCATGTATAGTATTACAGTAGACATTTCTAAAGCATCTGTCTCTAATTATGTAAAGACGGTCGTTTTGAAAGAATGTTCTTTTAAAGGGACCTGATGAAATGCAAAAGAAAATGTCAGCTTAGGCCCATCAATCCAGACATGTACCACACTCCTTGGCCAGTTCTACTAGCGTGTCAATGTGTGATTTATTGTGGACTTGCTGTTGGGCCTCGCCAAACCCGTTTATTGAGCACTTTTTCAAGAATATACAATTGATGCTTTTATTCAGTTGCACAGTCTTGGTCCGTTTGTTGCTGCTGAATGAGTACTTAATAATAGTCCTACCTCTTACAGGACTTCTAAGCAACCAGGCGGAAAGAAGGAATTTAAGAAGGAGAAAGTGGCCAACTAGACTCTGCCCCTACTGTCATTCCGCTCGTCACTTGACTGTAACTGTTCCCGTGATGTGAATGGCATTGTATCGACTCGCCACATTCACGTCTTGTGCCATTGTCGTGTTTTGCGCGTGGTACAGCACGGCACTGTGACGAGTCGGGGCATATTGTTAAGCTGTATGTGGCTTGTTGTGTTATAGGTAGGTTTTTTGTGTAATATGAAGGGAGCATGAGCTCATACAAGTCTATTTGTTCAATTGCGTTGTTGTTAATGAGCAGTTCGTGATGAAACGACACTGAACTACGTTGTTGTCAGTGATACCCCGTTGAATTAAAACAATTCTTTCATTTCTGCCTCTCCAACGTGATATCATGTAGAAAGCGCGTCAACAAGTTCGCATATATTTGGTGTACAATTCTTCGACCCATTCTGGTCTTCCGTAGCGATGGCTTCTTAGCTGGCTGACAAATGTAAACGCAGCAACAAATGAAACCCATTCAGCGTTCCCATTTGCTGTAATATTCCGTACAATGTTTATTATGGATCGCTTTTAACACATTAGAAAACCCCGTAGTGATGGCTTCTACAACATATGCAACATATTTTACTCAGAAACATGATTATTAAGAAATTAAATATTTCAGATGCAAATCATTGAATATATCCAGTGATGAATTCGGAGTCTAGTAGCTGATATTTTCTAAATTCACACAATCTGAAATATTTCTTAATGCTCCTTTTTATGCGTACAATATAGAATATACCTAGAATCCATTGTCTGTAGTGCACCTTACAGTCCTTTCTATCGGTCAACGTGTTAGGAGCCATTACTTTTGTGATATCACTTGCTTCGGATAACATGTCATACATATGTGCTGGATGATGATTAGTGATAATCTGTGTAAATAAACAAGTTACACCTAGCGTGTTAGGCATCGAGACTTTATTTCTTATATGGCAATTGGCAAAATAATGAATATGCGTTTTCAATATAATGAGTTGGATATAACGAGCGTCCTACTTTTACATATACGTAAAGAACTGTTGTCAAAGCGACTAGACAAGGTCTAGCAATAAAAAGAAACAATTCCCAACTAGTATTTACCAATTTGATTGCTATGGATGACAAAACTTGTCAACGCTAATCCTCAAATGGATCAAAAACAGATTTCACAGTTTTTAATGAACCACTAGTATATGAGTGTTGCAAACGTTTGGGTTTTTTTACTTTATAAGTAATAAATTTCGTACTGGTGCAAATAGTTCTATTTGTATTTGGTAGCAAAAATTATACTTCTTTTGAAAATTTGTTTCAACAGCCACATTTCCAGAAATCAATATATGCATTGTTACCCCCACTTGATGGTAGTCTGAACACAATGTGAGTGACATTGATCTGTTTGACAGAATGCCAATGTACGAGATCTAGCCCATTGGCATTGATCCGGCCTAGGCACCAGTGTAATGTTTATTTTCGAGAACGCTACGCCGCACGTTGCGTAAATCAAGTAGATTTTTTTTGTTTCGGTGGCGTTCGCAGTTGGTCATTATCGATGGAAATTTGACCACCAGTTTCTACATAAAGGACGTTCTAGCCACCTAAGTTATTCCGTGCATACAGCATCCTGCGAACAATTTTTATGCACAATAATGTACGGCCACGTATTGAGCAGATTTGCAAGCGAACAATATTCAAGTTTTGGAATGGCCGGTGTATAGCCCTGATTTGAACCCTACAGAAGACTTATGGGACTATCTGGATAGAAGCTTGCGCACCAGAATTTGGGCACCAAAAAGTCACGCCCAGTTGCGATAAGCGTTAGTCGAGGGATGGCGCAGATATCCTCAGTATCCAACAAATTGATAATGTAGATGCACTACGCCAAGCTAACGACGTTGTGCTTTTGAGTAAGTGTCCGTTACATTACAATGTGGGTTCTAAATTGATCAAGATTCGTCTTTGTAAAGAACTGCAAAGCTTCGGTGTCGATGGTTGTTTTCGTTTCGAAGATGTTATGTAACCTTTCTTTGTTTTAATATTTTGCAAATATCGAAAATTTAGGCGACCCTAAACTAAACAATTTTGGCAAGCGTTTACTTTTTAAGGTCCTTCAGTACATTTTCATATGTTTTCATAACGTTTTGCCGTCTGTCGTATTGCAATGTAGTTATTATTGAAGGAGATTGGATGAGGTCTCCCATTTATTGGAACGCGAATGGCCAGAAATAGCTTTTTACTGTTTTACTCACCCCATAATAAAGTTATTTTGTACATTATATTTTTCTGGTATTGTTGATGAGAAAGCAACGGTTTATTACCGTCAAGAAAGTTGTGCACAAGAGTTATTTCTTTGTTCACTCACCGCAATAGAAGATGCTTTCAGCACGACGAAAATTATAAGTTTAAAATGGCGGGTGCGGGTGCCAAGTATACCAAAATGCTCGGGGCATGATTCTGAGCACCTTTCGTGCTTACTTACTCACCTATTTTGGTTTATGAAGTGTTGGCTGACCATGCGGTCTGTGGGCTACAGAGGGATGAACAATCAAAATAATATTTCTTCACGTTGCAGTTCACATTTCTTGTACACTTTTGAAAATATCTCAGTGACCAGAACTGCTGAAATAATACCACATTTGGCGCTGGTCGTAAGTGACTTCTTAATCCCAGAGGCTTCTTTAATGGAAGTGAATTGCAACGAGACTGGCGAAAGTGCGTTATTATAAAACAGCTGCCTTCTGGCGATATGTATTAACACAAAGCGAAATGGAGTTTTAAAAGTAGTTATCCTGTTTCAATGCGTGCTATTTTCCCGGAATCCCTATTGAGTCTCCGAAACAAAACGATCTGATACACAACAGATCGAACGTAGAGGTTGGCTGTCGAAGAACAACGGTCGCCAATGTACCAGATTTCTCCAATAATAAAGCCGAGTATATCAAGTGAAATTAAAAACATTATTGTCTAGACTGTTTATTGCCAATAAATGCCACCAAAACACAAACAAACAGAACAAAAAAAAATAATAATAATAAATTAAAGAACAAAGTTTAACTTGTTGTAATTGTTAGTGGTGGTAATAAAATAATTTCTTTCAGATAACCGTCGCCAACGTTATGACTATGTGAATTTAGAAATCTCATTGTGACAAATAACTTGAATTATAAAAAAAATACTTAAAACTGTGAAAATTGTAGGTAATGTCTCAAAAACGTAACACCGTTATATTGTAGCAGCATTAAAAATGTACGTAGCTTTTCAAGTTTATACACACATAAACATTAAATTAAACAGCAAGATGCAGCAAATTCTGCAACATAACAAACAGTACTGAACGCCTACAGATATTACTTACCATTGCAGTCGAAGAACCTCATGAAAATGATCACGTTTGTTAGGGAATGTAATTAAATTTGTAAATCTGCGACTAATTTGCACATTAACGCCACTGGGATTTCTATGATTAGACCCTTCGACAGTTTTTTTGGTTCGGGTCTTGGAGTGGGTTTGGAGATGAGGTGGGGACGGGAATGGTAATTTGCGTTCGAAGGAATGAATATCAGGCTCATATCCTTGGTTCGAACCATTTGTAGTCATGCAAGTTGGGCTGGAAAAAGCACCTGAACTCGGAAGATTTCAAGAGCACGCTTCAATATTATCTGATTCTACGGAGACGGAATGGGAACTAACTTCTCGATAAAATTGTATTGTATTTACATTTACTATTTACTAAATATATGAGTGGGGGAATGGGAAGGCTGGTGGACGTGTGTGTGGGGGGGGGGGGCGGGGTGGAGGGGTAGGGGTGGAGGTCAAATAATGCCTTATTAGTTTTAATGTTATTGTACAATTGTTTTTCTTCTAATTAATACACGGAAAAGCAACAACGTTTGAGAATCACTGATGTGGTTTTGAAAGAAACCAACACTGGCTTAAGGTCAACTGCAATTTGGTCTTGTTTCCGGGGTGTACTGTAGATGATAAACTTCGGCATTGAAGACACTGATCTGATTTTTGGGATAGTCTGAATTCTGAGCAGGTCTAATTCCGAGATTTCCGTGCACACACAGGACAGACCGACAATAGCACAAAAGAGATGTTCGCCTAAAAATTAAGCTTTTCGAAAAAACAAAAACACGCATTATTGATATAATCTACACGTCACTGGAATAAATGTGCGAAATTTAAGAACAGCATTGAACTCATCGCAAATGAAACTTTAAAAAATTGATTAAATTACGATAAAGACGAAAGGACGAAGGATGAAGATGAATTTGACTTACTGTTTCCTCTACACAAATAATGATCTTCAAATGATAAAGGCAAACAGGAACAAAACTATAAAATGCCTTCATATATTAAACTAATTTCGAGGGAAAAATAAAATAAAACAAGTCCACAAACTTGTCTCTGTGTGATTTTCCTGTGTATTTACAGGTACTCTTTCGAAGTAGGGAATCTCGACTTCACAAAAATGTAAATTTCAAGCAATTTATGAATCAATATAAATACAGTTTGAATAAGCACATTTTGATAACACACTTGGAATTTCGAGCGCATTTTGAAGACCTAATGCTTCTTCTGTGGTTTCTTATAGACTTGGATCCTTGCTAATAAATCTGCGTACTGTCCTATATGCATCATTGTGTCCTTTTCACCGAAAGCAGTTTTCATGAAGAAATCTATTTCTTTTTCTGTAAATTCCTCGCCGTCCTGTGTCTTCATATGGGAGATTTCTGTACGGATATCATCTGACTCGATGTAACCATCGTTATCTGTGTCCAACTCGCAGAATCGTGATACCACTTTTGGAGCCCTGTTAAAAAATGAACTTTTTGTCAAGCTAGTAGTCAGTGTAACGTACCCCAGCACTACCCCTCCCCTCTCTCCTCTCTCTCTCTCTCTCTCTCTCTCTCTCTCTCTCTTCTCTCTCTCTCTCTCTCTCTCTCTCTCTCAACGCATACCACCCACACACTCTCTATCCCTTTCCCTGTCTCTGTCATTGACTTACTTTCCCTTTCTCATTCTCTTTCGTTCACTCACTCTTCTCTCTCTCTCTCTCTCTCTCTCTCTCTCTCTCTCTCTCTCTGTCTCATCATATAACAACCATACACTCTCTCTCCCTTTCCCTCTCTCTGCCATTCACTTACTCTCCCTTTCTCACTCTCTTTCCCTCACTCAGTCCTTTCTCTCTCTCACCACATACAACCCACACACACTCTCTCCTTTTACCTGTTTCTGTCATTCACTTACTCTCCCTTTCTCACTCTCTTTCGCTCACTCACTCACTCTCAAGTTCTGTGTTGCTCTGTCCCTCCTACTCAGTCACTCTCCTATTCATTTTCTATTTTCGATGTATCTCCCCTCTCCCTTCATTCCAGCCCCCCCCCCATCTCTCTCTCTCTCTCTCTCTCTCTCTCTCTCTCTCTCTCTCTCTCTCTCTCTCTCTCTCTCTCTCTCTCTCTCTCTCTCTCTCTCTCTCATATATTTATCTATCTATCTATCCATCTATCCATCTCGAACTAAATTTGTGCTGCAAGCTTAACTTGCATTCCTACAAAACTCACCTCGGTCCTACAACGTGGTAAAAATGTTGGAATTCCCACAGACTAAGCACATCATTGCTGTCTGCATCGAAGTGTGTGAAAAATTGCTCTGCCCAACGCCTCTCAATGTTAAACTCGGCGACCAGCATGTTTATAGCGTCATCTTTGACCAAGCGGCGGGTGTTGCCCGGGACATACTTCTCAAAGATGGCCTGTACCTCAGGTCTGAAAATCAAAGTGCGCTGCAGGTGACACAAAATCCTTTATTTCCAGTCTTTTTAGACACGGATTTCTGAACAAGACACTATTATTATTATTATTATTATTATTATTATTATTATTATTATTATTATTATTATTATTATTATTATTATTATTATTATTATTATTATTATTATTATTATTATTATTCATAAATAATGTTATCAATAAATCGTACAGTCACCAATGTGAAAGTCTGTTCGGATGTGAAGGGGATTTGATTTGACCACACAAATAAGGGAATACTTCCCAACGACAAATCATTACTCTTTATTAAACCATAAAGTGGAGCATTCGATTCCTATATCCATTGATATAGCACGAATCTGCATCTTTATCGAAAGTCCTTAAAGTCTTCTAAAAATCATGTAAGTATGTACTTGAGCTTAGTTCACTTTAATTACGAAAGAACAGCCACAGATTAGATGCGATTCCAAGTACTAAAGCCCGTGGCATTAAATATAAAAAAAACTGAATCGGTTTCGCTGATTACATGTGCGACATGTGCCGAAACCCCAACCCTTTCCGACGCTCAGTTAACGTCTCTGACGCAAGGTCGGATATATTTCGGAAAATCGACGATTTATGTTGACGTCGAAAAATAGAAGTCGCAAAAATGTCCGGATCACACCCCTCCCCCCCCCCCTTCCCAGCCGCAATATAGGAAGATAAAGTAAGGAATGGGTGTTTCCGTGGTGTATCCGTGGTGTTTTGACAAATGGTACTAGGCTTGGACCATAACATGCGTCCGCAGTTTTGCAACCCTGCCGATGTTAAATAAGGTGAGCGGAAATCACTCTCCCTCCCCCCCCCCCCCCCCGACAGGCTCGAGTATTTAGAGATGGTTGAGAGCGATGGTTGAGTAGGT
Organism: Protula sp. h YS-2021; assembly: GCA_949752745.1. Classification (NCBI taxonomy): domain Eukaryota; kingdom Metazoa; phylum Annelida; class Polychaeta; order Sabellida; family Serpulidae; genus Protula; species Protula sp. h YS-2021. The sequence continues at coordinate 73,078,760 of OX457027.1, forward strand.
GACTACTGGCTTTGACAACACAGCTTCAATCTGCTATCTTATTTTTACTATTTTTTTTATCTTTGACAGAGGGATTTCCAGCGGGTTGGATACAGAAGAAATGATACCTTTGCCTGGCTTCACTTAATCTCCTTTGTCTAACCATTATACGGCAACGCCAAGTCAAAACACCAAATTAACTATGTTATCCGAAGTCGATCACAAACTTGTTTATTATCCAGGTAAGTCACTGATGTAAGTTGTTGGTACCGCTCCTTAAAACAATTCTGGATCGCAAATGATTCCATGGTCACTATATATAGCCAGAACTTGTGGCTATGAACAATGAAATAACGGTGATTGTGTTGATAAAAGCGCGCATAGAACGAGTCAGCTTTCTAGAAGATGTGTTGCTCAGACAGGAGAGTAAAGATATTAGCATCCCGGATCATTAATGCTGTGAATCACGGAGCGCAAAAAGTCACTGAGCAAAAGAAGGGTTGTTCCTACGGAAGCCTCTTAAGATTGGCTAACTGAACTCGATCCATCTTTGAAACGCAAAACGCATTATGGGTGACGTAAAGGGTATATTTGTGAATTGGATCGCGATGTTTTACAGGTCAAAGTTAACGTGATTGTTGTACCTTGAATCCCAAATACTTGCACAAATAGAAAAATAGAATTAAGATGAAAACATAAGAAGAAGAAGAAAAAGAAGAAGAAGATGAAGAAGAAGAAGAAGAGGAAGAAGAGGAAGAAGAAGAAAAGGTCAAGAAACATCAGAGTGACAGCAGCTACAAATGAAATTTGGAAACCAGTGACATAATCCAGCAATTGAAAAAAATCGGACAACCATTATATGCTTCCGTATTTCTGCCAAACGTTGAAAGAATGCCTGGCACTGATACATTGTAAAGGTGAACGCCTTGCTGTACAATTTTTAACGCTTTTCCTGACCAGGAATGTTTCCTGATTACTCATTCTTCTTGAGTAATAGATATTTGCGCATCTTTCCGATAGTGATTTATTACTTGTATCAAAAAGTATTTTCCTGTGAAATCCGTGCATTTACTTCCGCAGAAACCCTAGATAGACCAGCAGCTTAATATCCGTTATTATAATAAACGCAAACAGGGCAGTAATTACTGTTAAAAGAATTGTGGCCAGGCGCCTCGAAACAATCATGCAAATTTTCTATCTATTCAGGAGTCAAATCTTCATCAAGTTTAAGTTTGTTTAATCATTTCCAGATATATCCAATGATAGCAAAAAAAAAAGGCTAAAAAACGAGCGATAAATCTAGTCTCTTTAAAATAGAAGAGAACCAAGCATCTGTGGTCAGGTGTCCCGGTGTCCTAGGATATCTTGGCCCCCGTATATCTTGGCCCCCTCCCCCGGACAAGATATCCTAGGATATCTTGGCCCCCAGGAGCCAAGATATCCTAGTATATGTTGGCCGCCTTTAGGATATCTTGGAGGACCAAGATATACTAGGATAACTTGGCCCCTCTTAAATAATTTCATATGAAAACTTCACTTGAAAGAAATGTTAGAGGGTGTTTCATGTTTGATTGATGTATGCTTGATAAAAAATTCAATAGTCTTTTAAGAATGAGTAGCTTTTGTATTGCATTGACCTCATCTTCGAATCCGCATCCAATCTAAACAGTGTTTATCTTGATTACAATACTGTCAGAATTAAAGGGGATGGAAATTGCTATTTTCGAACCCTGGGCCATATTTTGACCGGTTCCCCAAAAACAGCCACAAAAAATTAGATCGGCAGTGGCAATGTACTTAAGTGAAAACGACGAGATTTTTTTCCAAGTTGGCAAAGTGCGATGGATATTGTGAAAAGAGTCGCATGCACCAAAATAGAGTTTGGTCGACAGAAATTGAAATTCTTAATACAGCCTCCATGTTGGCAACCGATATATGGTGTATATTCGTCATGTGGATGCGATGCGGCAGGAAACCTTACCTACAAATGGCTTACGTACAAAGCTCAGAGATCTGCTCTAAAGCCATTAGCAAAGCGCAGACTGACAAATCGCAACATCTACTTTTAAAATACAAACGAAAATTACTCTCCAGTTCATGAAATGTAGAACTGTAACTGTAAAGTTTAGTCTAATGAGAAATAAAATATATGAATAGGCATTTTTTTTATTTTTCTTTTATCTGGGGGCCAAGATATACTGGCTAACTTGGCTTCCAAAGGGGGCCAAGATATCCAAAAGGGGGCCCAGATAGCCTAGGATATCTTGTCCTGTTAGACCGGAACAGGATTTACGTGAAAAGGACCGCAATAATTCTGGGCAAAAATGCCTGAGGATTTCATCGAAGGGCATTACGTTTATCACTTGAAGATACTTCTTATTTCCTCATTGTTTTTGTCATACTTGTGTTCTTTTTCCTTATGTATTAACATCATCCGCCAACGCTTCCGGCAAAACGTCAAACCACCGCAACGAAATTCCAGCTAAATCAGATTTTTTCAACTAGACCGCATGTCGCTATCAAACAGCGAAATAACATTTATTGTTTCATACACGTATTCAAGCTTGAATTTTTCATACAACACAGTTTCAAAAGGTCAACCCTTTCTTAGTTACAGTAAAACCTCCACCCAATAAAACCTGTATTATGTGGACAACTCCTTAATTCGGACAAAATAATGTCGGTTCTTGTTATAATAATTTAAATACCTGAGGAATTAACTGAATTATACTGATAATCAGAAATGAAAACAGTGAAAATAAAAATAGAATTTATTTTAATATTGTTGAAGAGGAAACCCCTCAGGTTTTGAATACTAGTTAAGTGACTTCCCTTTTACTTTTCAAAAGCTTTGAATTCGCTTATCTCCACTTTTAATGGGTTATCTTCCAGTAATATTTACCACGCAATATAAAAAGAACTTTTTGAGGTACTGTTCAAGATACTCTAACCCTTCCATCCATCCTTCGACCAATCAGAATGCCCGAGACGTCGTCTGCTAATCTCGTCTAAACGACATTCCCTTTTTGCGTGGCGTCTGTTCAACACGCCATTCTGTGTGCTGCCGGTTTTTTGCAGCAAGGGAACTGGTTTAAGGTGCGAATTGCTTCATTTTTTACTTAATTCACCACCTAATGGATTACTTTATCTATTATTGTGCGTTGGGATAAATTTATGGAGCCGAAGTGTGTTAATTCGACATCTTGTTCTTCGGTCTGGTTAGGTTGAGTTTTCAGGATCACGGAGACACTTTCCTAGTCCCAAGAAGTGCGCCTCTTTCTCCACTTTCTTTCAGATCGAGGAACTTTCCAGTTCCACCTCAGTTCGTCTAGGAGTAGGATCTTTTCAGGCTGCTGGACCTGATCAGACTCCAAGCTTTACCAGCCAGCTGTGTCATCGCGGAAATGGCCAGTTTTGCTTAAGCTTTGCTTCTTGGGTCGCTTCTCAGTCTTCGTAGAGCAGGTTCTGCAAGTCTGACAGCGTTCTCCGACGAAAAGAGACGTTTTCTGTGACGTCTGAGGGTCTTTTTCATTGCCAGGCCCGTTTTTCCATTGTGGTCATACGGTCACGGGTGCGAGAAGACCATTCGGATCCAACGGGATTTAAAACCCGTTACGGTCCTATGGTCTCTGGTTCATCTGAGGCAAGAGAGACCCATATCCAATACGGGTAGGTCCATTACGGTCCAACCCGTTACGGCCCGGGTACGCTACCGTTCCGGGAGGCATCTCTTTTCGTCATTTCCTTAGACCCAGCGAGTCATTGCGGTGTTTAAGCGATTATAAACACAGCTTGAAGGGTTAAAGCTTGCAGTTGAAGCAAAGCACTGAGAAATGTAGTGTTGTAGGTTGTTTTATACTACATATTCTCACCGTTGTTTTTCTCTGCTTGCATTTCAGATATGACAGAGGCCAGTCTACACTCTCCACCGTTACTGCCTCAGTGTATCCATCCTCCAACTTCGTGTAACCCCCACTCCATCTGCGACCGCTGCAGACGGAACAGTGGAATACCTCTGTGCGAGCCAGACAGCCCGTGCGGCGAGTGCCTGCATCTCACTCCAGAGGATTGGAAAGTCCTGTTACGAAATAGGACCAAGAACGAGCGCAGGAGGGATAAGCACAAATTCCTTTCGTCGGCTTCGTTTGTTACTCGTGAATTCATTCAGGATACCATGAAAAAGGCTAGCTCCGTTATTCTGGGCCAGGTCTCCACCCTGTACACGTAGACACTGGTGCTGAATCGGAATCCGCTACGCCAGCTAAGAGACATACAAAATCCAAGAGTAAAGGACGTGCATTTTCTGAGACTGTAGCAGAATTGGATATCCCGGAAGGGCAAGAACGGGATCTTCTCCGCGAGGCATGGGCATGATCTCCTAGAGTGAAACCCATTGTCAGTCCAGGAGGGGCGTTTAAGTCCCCGTCTGAGGAACAAGTGACTTTAACGCATAAGGATACGGGAACAGTTCTTTCGGCGGTTACAGGCCGGTTAGGCATTCCCCCGCGAGAGGATTTATCCCCCTTCTCAGCTACAGCGTCTCCCGAGTGAATTTTCAGCGTTCTTGTCTATGCAATCGCAACTGCAAAAGCAACTTTTGGATTTACAAAATCAAGTTCAGAAGCAGGAGAGTCTGCTTAGTCAAAAACAAAAGCCTAAACCATCAGCTACGGTCTCTCGTCCTCCTCCGGAGATTCAGTAAGTGGCAGCTATGTCGGGCTCGCCTGTACCTCACCCCCCCCCCCCCGCTGGACTCTAACGTGGATATTCCCGAAACGGTCACCATCAGCGAGGAGGATTCTGTGGGCGTGCCCCTTTCGGGCCAAGTTTCTGCAATGCTGGAAGATGACGAGGAAATCGGGCCGATGGAAACTTCTCCCCTAGCAGCAGTCCCAAGCAACAGGGAGAAAGAAATTTACACCCCAGTAAGGGAACCCCACATGTCACAATTACCACAATCCTAACTCCCAGAAGCAGCATCTGATGAACAGGAGTCGGAGGTGGAAGACGGGGAAGAAAAATCCGAGGGTACGCCAGTACATTCCCGTTTTCATTTACCGTTACGGGCAGTGGAGCAGGTGCGTTCTCCCGGCCAAGGGCAACGACTTTGGAGAGACCCAGCGGCAGCGGGCAGACGTCCCATCCGTACTCCCTCTCCACCAGATCTTGCCCCGTCGGTCGAGGACGCGGCCCCCTCGAGTTCTGCTTCTACGATTGCACCAGAAGACGTGCCGTTCAGGGATGCCATTCAAGAGATAGCACGCTTAGCAGAGGTCTCCTGTGGCTCCCCAAATTTAGATAAGGAGGATCCGACCATTCGTATGACATCTCAGGCCGCTCCACCACAACAGGACTCCTTCATCGCACTAGCCACCAGCGAGGGCATTGCTCATGCTGTCACGGTCCGCGCGAAGGAATTCAAGAAGATGGACGCCGGTGAGAGTCGCACATTGTCGCGTTTCCACTTATCTAAACATTGCCTAGTACGACCAGGCCCATATCGGTCAGCGGATGAGAAAATTCCCCTAGAGGCACTGGGGAGCCTGTGAAGCGTGAAGCGTACAGTCTGGATGCCCACAGTGCGTAGTGACTCAGACATTCCATTAGTGCAGAAAGACGCCAAGACCATTGAGGCGTCTTCTCGTCACATCCTGAACATTATGTCATTTCAAGATCACGCACTTAAAGCCCTGAAGTCCCGTTGGAAGAACTTCGCCTTAGTGATCCTGTGTCTTCTAAACTGATGGAATGCCTGGCCTTAGCTACCCGAGACGTGGTCAAACTCTCCACCTCTTTGATGACGTCAATGGTCTACCTACGTCGAGACGCCTTTCTCCAGCACTGCTGGTCTAGTGTCAAAGGTTTACGGGATCTGCGCCATGCCCCTATCCTGGAAGAACAAGAGCTATTTCCTCCCACCTGGCCGGGAAACTAAATGTCTTAGCGGACTTAGCTTCCAGACAGGGTCAAGTTATCAACACCGAATGGTGCCTATCCCCTCGGTCCTTTCAGTGGGTGACACACCAATCTCCATGGGGTGCCCCGACTCTGGATCTGTTTGCAAACGCTATGACCACCCAACTTCCCCGGTACGTGTCCCCTTGCCCGGGCCCAGCAACTTGGGCAGTGGATGCCCTCAATTGTCAGTGGCCACGGGACGAGGTACTGTATGCCTTTCCCCCACAAGCAATCTTAGGGCAAGTCCTGCAGAGAGTAATCGAGTTGAAACCACCGTTCCTATTACTCATTGCCCCATGGACACCGGAAGCCCCATGGTTCGCCCTCCTACTCCATTGCAAGGTAAACAGGTGAGAGAGGAAATAGTAAACAGTCACAAGGGCTCGACGGCCAAGGTTTACAGGTCGCAGTGGAATAAATTTGCCGCTTGGTGTAGCACTTCTGAGCTAAACCCGTTTCAGGCTAGCCCGGCAGTGGTAGCGGACTTCCTCGATCACCTTTTCACGGAGGTGAAATTAAAGGTAGGTTCCATCGAGGGCTATAGGGCCGCTATAGGGTCAAGACTCAAAGCATCCACAGGCTACATCCCTATCACAGCTAGTAAGACACTTTAAAGTAAACTCCCCACCCTGCCCATCCAACATAGCGCAGTGGGATTTATCTTTAGTCTTACGGTATCTTCAGCGCCCAGACATTTTTAGTAAAGACGTGATTTCAGCAAAAAACGCAACTTTAAGATTCACGTTTTTATTGGCTTTAGCTTCGGGCAAAAGAAGAAGCAAAATTCATGCCCTGGACAGAAAGGTAAATAAAGATAAGGGTACATGGGAGAAGGTCACCCTAGTCCCCAGAGCAGGATTCATGGGAAAAACCCACATCATGACCCAAGGGATGGGAACGTTCGATCACATTACCCTCCCATCCCTACCAAATGACCCCGACTCAGACGGTCTGGTCTCTTTGCGTCCCGTCAAAGCGCTGCAACAGTATTTAGAAATGTCAGAGGCCTACAGATAAAAAAATCAGATGGCTCTCATCATTTCTTTTATGCCGAAATTTAACAAAGATCTTTCGAAGCAGTCGATCTCAAATTATATTAAAAAGATCATTTTGGCAGCCTATGACGACGCACAAATCGACCTGAACCCGTTAAGGGAATCGAGCATCAAAGCCCATCAGGTAAGGCAAGTAGCTAATTCCCTCAGGGCGGTACGTAACGTGTCCCTTTCGGATATATTAAAAACAGGTTGTTGGGATTCCCCCAACTCGTTTGTTAAATACTATCTGAAAGATTTCTCTCAAGATGAATTGTCTGGTTTATATTCATTAGGACCGTTCGTGGCTTCAGAAACGACCATTACGGGCTGATGGTTTCTGTTGTAGGAATGCTCCTCCCAAGTTCAAGAACAGGGGCAAGCAGAAGGCTAACTTCTCCAAGGGCCGTAACGGGAACAGTAACAGCAACAACAAGCCACGAAAGTAACAACCCACAAGAAGGTTTTTTCCTTCTTACTCTGAACATTTCGCTTTTTCGCTCAGGTTCTTCGGACCATTTCGGTTCTGTACTTATATTAAGCTACGGGCAAACGCTGGACGGTTGTTTAATTAAGCATTTTTACTCGTAAAAGCTCGTTTTACGAAACGAAAAGATAGTTTTCCTCACTTTTTCACAAACGGGGTATTTTCTTCGCTTTTAGGGGTGCGGTGTTTGGTCTGGACATTTTTAAAGGCTACTAATCACGAGATAAAGTTTCTTTCTGATTTTTTAAAATAAAAGCATATAGAACATCCATTTTAACTAAACTTGTCACAGTGTGCATTCTTTGAGTAAATAATTAGCTGTGTGCAATTCATGTTGATTGCAATTCGCTAGTTTTCACTCAATGCAACTTACCATTCAATTCAATTAACCTTTAAAACACATTATTCATGTGATTACATGATAAGATAATCGAATATTTGGGCTCCTTACCACTTATGCAAAATGAGGTGCAGAACACGGTGGGGGGGGGGGCATTACAGGAAAAGGGGCATATTGTTTACATTCAACATCACTATTTTTTTGTAAAAATTGAGCATTATACCACAGCCTGAGAAAAAGGGACATCTTGCCAATCCGGTCAAATTTTGTCAGTCCCAAAGTTGTCCGGATTAACAAAGTTTTAGTGCAGTTATTAACACAACAGATCACCCAAAACAATGTGATTAAGCAACCCTCTGGAATTTGTAAGTAGCTAACATACACATTAGACTTCCCAAAAAACAGCAGCAAGTTTTTTTATTAAACGACTGTACCGACACAGCAAGTTGTGTTTGCAGTCTAATATATAAAATAGACCATGTTATACCACTTGCAAACTTTATTTGCATATGGATATGCTTTGCTTAATATTCCGAAAGTTTATTCCTTTTCAAGTTTTGTGCGCCTCGTATGGTTTACAGAAAACTCCTTCTAGGCTATTAGACTTACGAAGATCAAACCTGGCATACATATACAAGAAAATGAGACGTCATGAAATCCGCAAATTTTTCACTTGGCCTTCAAGATCAAGGTCAAATTGAGGTCAAAATAGTGTTCAGAAATTCCTTCCTAGATGGTTTGACATAGGAAGACGATATTTGGCACAGGCGTTGAGGGTAGTCCGCATTTTTGACCGTAACAATTGAGGTCAAAATACTTTTAAAACCCCTTTTTATCACGAATAATGGCTAGATATAGCACTCAAACCATTGTTTGAACATGGTTTAAGTAAGGAGTATCCTCACAATCTGAATCTTGATATTCAGGGTCAAAGTCAAAGGTCACGCGACCTTTGTATCTTTAAAACCGTTACAGCATGGTTTACCATTGCTTCGAAAGGGGTTAGAGATCTGGGGCTTATTTTCTACTCTTTGCACTTAAAAGATGTTACAAAAGGCGGATCTCGGTAACCTCAAACTTTTCGATCATGGTCAAGGTAAAGCCGAAAGTTGGGGATAATCTCGAAACGGTTTAGAACAGAGTGCTTCCGAGCTTGATTTCGACAATTTGGGCCTAAAAGACGCTATATCTAAGGTATCTTGGTGACCACGCTCAAGGCAAGAAACCGGAAGCTGATCATCATCTCGAAAACGATTAGAGATAGAGCGATTTTCAGCTTATTTTAAAGCCTTTAGGCCTGAAAGCCGTAACATAGGAGATGCCTCGGTGACCTTAACCTTCTCGGTCATGGTCAAGGTAGAAACCGGAAGATGACCATTGCCTTGAAAACGGTTAGAGATAGAGCGATTTTGAGCTTAGCTGCAGCCCTCTGTATAAAAGACGTTATATATATAGCAAGTCTCACTTTGACCTTATTCTTAAAAAAACCGGAAGCTGACCAATATCTCGAAAAGAGTTGGGGATTTTTTACCTTTTTAGTTTAAAAGATATTACTCGGTGACTGTTGACATCCGCAGTCATCATGTAAAACATACATTTTCTCTTGTGGCTTTTGCCAGTGGGCCATTCTTCTTTCTGGGGGAATTCGGTCTAGTTTTATTAGATTTTGTAGGTGAACGCGGCTAACAATATTAATCAAACGTTTTATTTAAAATACATTTGAAGGCTCTGTTTTCTATTATACTTCACTGGCTAATTTCAGAGGAAATATAGCGTGATTTAGTTTAATTTGAACTAATTATGCCTTTCATAAATTGGGAAAATTAAATTCGCTTTTCCCCTTATCTTGGACGTCTTTGGAGACGCAAACAATAAGAGCAATTTTCTATAATTTTCTCAATACTTTTACACAAACACATTTTTACATGACATATAGACACATTCACCATAATGTTCCTCCTTAGGTAAGTCGCCATTGAACGCTGAATTCTTATGTCTGAACAAAAATTTAGAAGGAGGACAGTGGAGAAAAATCTTTGGTTCCAGTACGCCAGGGGACAGAGTGGACGTCTCTAAGACATCACATTAAGGGTGGCGTCATAATAAGGAAGCTGCGGCACAAACCCTCTCTGTTATGTGATATAACTCAGTCTTATTTTCCAGGTACCCGTATATCTTTATATAACGACAGTCAGGCTATACCATCACACACAGACACACACACAGACACACACACACATAAAAAGACGTTTGATAGATTTAAGAATAATTCATAATTTGCAGAACATGTATGTTTTAGGCATTTCACGTCGGTTAAAACACTTTGTATATACGATGAATATGTTCTTCAAACGAATATTTTCGTTTTGCCATGGGCATTGGCAACTCTCAGAGGCTGCGAGTCCATAGCGAGTATGCCAAAAATATAACAAAAGTTACGTGATAATTGAAACTTAGACCTGTAAAACTTTAGTTTGAGAACACTTCAACGAGAAACAATCCCCATCGGTGTCTGCTGACCACTACCACAGATTACTGTCCGTTGTATACAATACCACGTTATATTTGACTGAAAACAACTTCAGTAATTTATGTCAGTCAGTTTCCCAAGGTGCGATCTGGTTTTAAAACCACAAAGAAAAAATCGTTTAATTTGTGTTAATAAAAGGCTGTTTCTAAAACCAATAATCAGCATTCATTGGTAACAAATATAACAATTACTTACTTGACTTTTCTATTCATTTTGTTCAATATTCTGAGCTATTTCAATGTTATCCAAATCATGCAGCAACTTACAGGAACTGCACTTTTCACAGACATATGACGAGACAATTGCTTGAAATTTAATCTATAATTGCGTAGTAATTTTCAGGTCAAACCACCTCTATTACCATCAAGCGACAAACTCGAGAAGTGACTAAACAACACCGAGCTATTTTTTGAAATTCCCTTCTTAAAATTCAACGCACGCTCCTCAAACCGTATTCGTATACGTGAAGCAAATTGCAGGAGACCCAGAGCTGCTGTAATTAAGTTCCCTTAGTATTGATGCGACACTTTCCTAGCTATTTGACTTGGGGAAAAAAGTATTGAATCTGTCAATATATTTATAGTCTGTGATGAATGGGGCTTCGCAGTTGCCTTTCAACTAGACAATGTATGATATTGTATCTAGCAAACCGCACGAAATTACTTGATGCAATTGAACGCCATTTTGAAATACCTTTTACTGTTCAATGCATTCACCATTCAAATTCTGAAATCGCTTCGAAAGAAAACAGCAAGTCTGAGAAGGGTGGCGGGGGGGGGGGGGTTCTATAGATTGTAAACTCCCTAAAATGTCAGGCAAAAATACTTAAATTGGGTGACAAAGTTCTCGCCATTTAAGAGTCTTTAAAAAAATTAATTTGTTTCAAATGTTTGCAGGTCATATAGCCTAATAACTCGCCCCATCGGCATTCTTTTCTTTTTAATTTTTTATTGACGTTTCAAAACCAGAATAATGCTTTTCTGAAATTTTTTCATTTAGGGCTCAAATGAACCCTAAAATAAGAGCTGAATTATACAGTTTTAAAGGCATTCAGTCTGGAGTCATTCAATCAAACTTGGGGAAGTTGTGTAAAAAGGAGGAACGCACCAAATTTGTTTTCAAGTAAGGCAAAACTATACATGTAAGAACCCCCCCCCCCCCCCACCTTCCCAGTCACTAATCCCCCCTCCCCAAAAAAAAAGCAACAGGTTTAAGTAATGGCTCCCATAGAAAGATAACTGGGTTGGTGGAGCGGGAGGGGCAGACATGACTGTTCTTGCCATTCCACCACCTTGTCTTACATTTTCTTTTTAAAAAAAAGCCTTCTAAATTTACTTGGACATGGCGTTATGGTACGAAACAATTCTTTCGCTGTGCAAGGTTATTCTGTCTCATATTCCCTTTTTTAAGAAGAAAAAAAAAAGAGAGAGAGAGAGAGAGAGAGAGAGAGAGAGCGAGACAGGCTGAATGCTGGCAGCTGAATGACAATGAACAGCACCTGACTTCAGCTAAAATGTACGATTTACGTCAGTGTCTTTGAAGTGTTATTTTTTCCACTCAGCACCATCATGTCATGACTTGTAAAATAAACACTTCTACATTTATGTGTATTTATGAAATTATTGAAAGGCATTATATTGCTCTTAATTTTTAACCTCAGCAGTGTGGGTTAGAAAGCGCATGGTTCAATAGTCTTAAATTTAAGGAACATTGTCAGGTTTTCGAATTCGAAAGGAAAACGCTGGTTTCATTCCTGTATATGATATCATACTCTCTGCATTAGTCTCTAAGCTGATGTGCCCTCGTAACCACCTTCCCCCCCCCCCCCCCCCGGCCCCAGTGAGACATTTTAGTTGCAAAAAATGCTTGTCCACGTGTCGAACTCATCTAAACATAGTTCATCACAGTTCTTTATACATATATGATGGTTTTGACGTTTTGTTTTAAATTTTAAAAAGTGGCTAAATCTAGGATCTCATGTTCATCAACAGCTGGTTGTGAATGCACCAAGAAGGACGCTGAACGGGTGTTGGAACGAGAGGGAATCTTGATGGAATTTGGAACAAGAGAGAATCTGAATGGACTTGGGAACGAGCGGGAATCTGGATGGACTTTGGAACGAGAGGGAATCTGAATGGACCTCGGAACGTGTAGAGAATAACCCAGCCATCATCTCATTTATACTTTTGTATACCAGTCACTATTTGCTTTTTATTTTAAAGATGAGACCGCAGATTGGTGTAACTTAAAAATGTCGCAAAAAATGTTAAGTATGCATTGCATTTCATTTGTTGGTGATAAAATCAGAATCGTAGGCTATGCGATTATTCCGCATTGATGGTTCTTCTAAAAATCAGCACAGGAATGTCAAGAGAGTGGGAGTAGGATATATTTCCACATTTGGGTGAAGTAAGTTCGGAGTCCCTTCCCATTCCTCCACACCACAAGCACAGATTACTCACAAATCTGCCCCTGTGCGCATACAGAATTCTACCAAACCAATTGGACAAACTGGTATCAGTCCAAAATGTCTCCGGCCAAAATGTCTCCAAAGAGTGTAAGGGGGTCAGAATGTCTCCGCCCAAAATGTTTCTATGTGTAAGTGGGGGGGGGGGGGGGTCAACATGCCTCTATCCAGAATGTTTCCAGAGATGAAAGTGGATAATATTTTGCAATCGGTCGTAAACTGCAGCACATCAAGCAATGGTAAAAGAAAATGGCTTTTGATTGCAATTGAAGTCTTTTATTCCTTTTTTGCAGTTTATTCTCCGGCAAGAATGGCTACCATATATATGCATCACTTTTTACCCAATACACAAACGAATGAACAAGATACAATTTTACTACAGTTTCAAAAGCGTGTTAACTCCTTTTTTTATATATAAAGCGCTATTACTTTGCGAAAAGCAAGCAAATACGGGTGCCAAAATCTAATCAAAACTATAACTGCCAGGACGAAACACTGTATCAGCTGGTACAAAGCTAGTCACGGCTACATCTTCATATGGAGCTTTGTCGGTTTGTCGGGATCCATTTTTACTTCTGGAAACATGCTGGGTCGAGACATTTTGACCCCCCCCTCCTCATACACGTAGAGACATTCCACCAAACTATGTGTACAAACTTATATCCACCACTTTTTTTGCATTAAAAAAAAATTCCTGAAATTTTGAGTTAATGCCACATTCTCTTTCACTCCCAGTCACACATTGATACACTCTTCTTTTCCAGACGGCACAGCATCGCTTTATATTCCACTAGTGCCTGCTTGGAGGTTCCATCGTTAAGATATGCAAAAATCGATCACAAATTTTTGCCCATCTTTATGACATTAACCAGCATTACAGATTGTTAAATATCAATATAAATCAACAGCCACTGATATCAACGCTGTTACGAAAGGAAATGCTGTGTTTAGTTCACGGACTCGACGTCAACAGTTTGAACAAAAGAAAAAAACCAAGGCAGTGCTTGTCTGCAGGGTTTTGCCAATTTTTTCCGTTACACAGACTTTTTTTATCCACAAGTACCCTCTGATATATTTTTCTCACCACACAATACGATCGAGTCACGAACGTCTTTTTGGCTGCTCCACAAGTGTATGAGCACATGCTCAGAACGCTCACACATCCATCAATGTATGTGTACACACACAGAACACTCATACATCCACCAATGTATGTGTACACACACAGAACAGACACACATCCACCAATGTATGTATACACACACAGAACAGACACACATCCACCAATGTATGTGTACACACACAGAACAGACACACATCCACCAATGTATGTGTACACACACAGAACACTCATACATCCATCAATGTATGTGTACACACACAGAACACTCATACATCCACCAATGTATGTGTACACACACAGAACAGACACACATCCACCAATGTATGTGTACACACACAGAACACTCACACATCCACCAATGTATGTGTACACACACATAACAGACACACATCCACCAGTAAATGCGTACACACAGAGAACACTCACACACCCACTAATCTATGTGTGCGCACGCGGAACAATCACCAGCCCACCAACCTATGTGTATACACACTTGGTGATTTTCCCACTATGCAAAGCGTGTTTTTTTTCAGTTTTCAGTTATGAATCCATACCGATTTTAAATCATTCACCAGACTGGAGTTTTTGAATTGTGACACCCTGGCTGTATAATTTCTTATTTAAAGGCACAAGGGCCCCTTGCGTATAGGTTTAGTCAGTGTCCAGTTTGGAGACTGGTTTTCAATCGTAAGTAGGGAACTTTCTCCAAGCAAGAAGTGGTTTTGTTTGGTCAGTCAAAACCTCCTTTTGTTCGCGTGCGAAACTTTATACACATGCTAATTCAGTTAATAAGTGTGAAAAAAATCAAAACCTGCTTTCACGTTATAAATAGTTCACGTGGAATCAGTTTCATCGTCTTTTCTAACGGACGGTCAAACGGCTAACAACAAAATGGATAATACACAAAATATTGAAAATGGTGCTTTGTCAGTTATTTGATGGCGACTTGACACAGGTTCTAAATCAAAGTGATAGTGCTGATTCCACGGACATTTTGATATCACAAATCGAAACAAATCAAGAAAATGTAAATTGTGACGATTCACTGGACAAAATTCTGTCACAAATCGATACCGATGGGATTAATGAAAAACTCAGAGTGACCGCTCTCTTGATCTGATTTTGTCACAAATCGACACAAATATATTTGAAAATGACACAGAAAATGAGTATCCAAAGTTTGAAGACATCAGTGACTGTGTTTTAGCTTTAACTTAATGCATGGTAATGAAGCAATATATGCTGTAAAACTGGACCAAGAAAAGACGGTGTAGTTAAGTTTGTAAATCAACAGGTTTAAACCCGATTTAGAAGAAAATTGCACAGGAAAGTAGTGAAATGTGTAAATAGAAATAAAAATCAAACGCTTTTCTTCTTTACAGCCTCGATTTCGAACAGGTTTTGACTTAGAAAACAAAACTTGTCACAACAATAGAAAGTGACCTACTTATGATTGAAGAATAAGGTAAATAATGAGAACGGGGTTTTGACTGGTTTTTCAAAACCTAAGGGCGAAGCCCACAGGGTCTGAATTGGGGAACATGTGCCTACCAAGCATGCCTGAAAACCACTACATCAAGCAAGTAAACTAACAGAATGAGTAGTATGAAAAGGAGAGAATCACCACACTTTATGACGTCATACTGTCTTGACCCCCCAACCCCCCTACCCCCCACCCAACCCCCCTACCCCCCCTACCCCCTACCCCCTCCCTGCCCACCTACCCCCAACCACCCCCCCCCCACCCTCCCCCCAGGACATACTATGTACCGACCCCCCTGAAACTTAAAATTGCGATAACTTTTGTTCTAGTTGACCGATTTGTATGGCAATTTCACTGTTTGATTCAGTTTTATGTCAAGTTTCAACATTATCATGGGCTACTTGCACAGACAGCTGTATGCATTTTTGCAACAAGCCACCATGTTAACTTAAATTTGCGATAACTTTCGTTCTAGTTCACCGATTTGTATGAAAATTTCGCTGTTTGATTCAGTTTTTTATTTAATTTTCACATAGTCATGGGTTAGTTGCACCGACGGCTGTGTGCATTTTTTGTCGCATGCCGCCATTTTAACTTAAAAGTGACGTAACTTTCGTTATACTTAACCAATGTGTATGAAAATTTCACTGTTTGATTCAGTTTAGTTTAAATTCTGCTGAGTCAGCATTTTTAACAAGTTTGAACAAGTTACACATCATACACCATCAAAGTAGCATAAAAGCATGAGTTAAAAACCTCATTCACAATGACAACATTACTTACCATGTGTAGAGACCATGGATGACGTCTTCAAAGTAAGTTTTGCTGACTATGAACTAAGCTCTTGCTTTTGAATCGGATTGAATGTTACAAGTGAAGAATTTGCATCAGCATTGGGAAGCTGTTGGCAAGCCCATTCAAAAACACGTGTTCGAATAATTTTTGGAAGATATTACGTCGTGGTATTGTTCAACAACATGTTCAACATGTTCAACATGTTCAACAAGTTCAACATGTTCAACATGTTCAACAACAATTGTTCAACAAATTGCTCAACAAGTTGTTCAACAAATTGTTCAACAAGTTGTTCAACATGTTCAGCAAGTTGTTGTTCAACAAGTTGTTCAACATGTTCAATATGTTGTTGTTCAAAAAGTTGTTGTATATAAAGCTATGTTTAAAGACTTTCTCATCATTTGAATAGTGTAGGTTGAACCGAAAGGATGTATACATGCAACATTTGTTCGAAATCTTACAATTGGCCACAAAGTCTTAAAAGACACTTAAAGGTTGCGCACACGTCAGAAGTGTATGAAGAATCGGATATGGAAACCCTGTAAAACTACCTTTCACGGAAACTTTAGATGAGTCTTCTATGGAAAGTCAAAGCGTTAACATGACTGAAAAGAATGCACATGCTTGTACAGAATGTGGTGCATTGTACAACAGCGAAGAAGCTTTGCTCAAACATATGGAGCAGTGTGGTGAGGATGCTGATGACAGGAGTTCTGAAAGTGAGTGAGAAACAGACTCTGAAAGTGAGTCAGAAATAGACTCTGTTTGGTATGATATGGTTCAAGAAGTCTACGATGAGTATGATGACAAATTTCAAGAAAAGGTTTCAGAATATGAAGAACAAGGACTTGAAGATGCGCGTGAAATAGCAAGTTATGACCTTCGACCCATTTATATGCATGGACTAAAACAACTGTTTATGAGACTGTTCAGCTATACCCAGCGTCTAGAACAAAGCCAACATTATCAAAAGATTTTAGAGGACTTTAATTACTTTGTTGATGAAAAACATTATAAGTATTCAAAGGCACTAAAGGCGGCTATAAGGAAAAACAATGCATTCTTTGAAGAGCTACTAGATATGGAGGAGGAGGAGGAGGATGGTAGCAGTGTCGAAGAAAGTGACATGGACAGTGAACAGAGTGGAACAGATGCAGAAGAATAGTCTTATTTGACAAAACTTTATGATAAAGACTTTGTAAATGTTGTAATATTTTATTAACTTAAGCGTTGTGTATTAATAACATATGAAGTCGCGAGAGGCTAAGGTCCCGTAGTCCATATATCATATATTGTGTGTTATAATTAATTTTATATTATTATGTATTATATTCAAGTATTGTATCATTATGTATTATATTCAAGTATTTTATTATGTATTATATCCAAGTATTGTATGAGAAAAAATAAATAAGTTGAAAAGCATCATTTGTGTTTCTTTTATTTAATATTACAAATAGTACAATTATGATAAAAACTATTTCAAATATATATTACGCTAATACATGTAGCCACTCATAAAAACATAAATTGATAAGGTTACAAATGTTATGAAATCTGACTTTACATCAACACAGATAATGTTAATTCATTTCATAGTCATACTGTTAAAATTATATACAGTCGCATATGACTTTCTACTCAACCATCTTCTGACAGTCACTACATTTAAACGCATCCAATTTCTGAAACATGAGATCCACTGACGTTGTTTGCTGCTTCAGCATTTGCCAGTCTTTCAATGACACAAAATTCCCTTCTTGGTAGGATATAACCTCCCAGATGCATGATTCGTAATATATTACGAATGTTAACCATCACTTTCTGTTGATATTTCACCAATTTAATATATGTTTCTCCATTAATGGGCATCATAACCAGTGAATCGTCTACACACATCTTCTTCATGGTGGTATCAGCTTTACGCTCCGGTTCTCGCTTCATATTAGGCTCTGTGTCAATTTTTCGCATTTTACACGGCGCCGTCTTAGCTGGTAACTCATCTCGCTTTATCTTTCTAAAATGTGGTCGCTTTTGACGCTGCTGACGTGACTTCACCTTGGACTTTACCATAGGCATTTCCGTAGACTTTACTGTAGGTATTGTCTCAGGTTTTGCTATAAAATTTTCTGCAGGCAGTGCCATAGATGGAAGTTGTTGTTCACTCACTGCAGACATGTTCACTCTTCAGTATCTTGATACAGAGTTATATCTGAGGGCAGGTGCCTTTTATGCTCTATAGTGAGTTGTCTTAATATGTTGAACAACTTGTTGAACATGTTGAACAACAACTTGCTGAACATGTTGAACATGTTGAACATGTTGAACAACTTGTTGAACAATTTGTTGAACAACTTGTTGAACAATTGTTGTTGAACATGTTGAACATGAACATAGGGGGGTAGGGGGTAGGGGGTAGGGGGTCGGGGTTGGGGGTGGGGGGTTTGGGGGTAGGGGGTAGGGGGGTCAAGACAGTATGACGTCATAAAGTGTGGTGATTCTCTCCTTTTCATACTACTAGGATGAAAGTTCCACAGATCTTATTCTATACATTTCCACAATAAATAGCATGTCTGGAACATCCCTGACCTTGCCCTTGATTTGTAATTGATTATTTGTTTGTGATTTTTATTTAGCTTCAAGATTGAAATGCCAAACACCAAATGTTCGCCATTTTTTCCTGAGATAATGACCTATTCCGGGTGCATGAGGAGATTATTGACCAATAATATTTAGTCATGAATTGATTTTTCGCTCAGAAAACGTGCTAATTTTTCCAAAAAACCCTGTTTTAAGTCATTTTTAAGTCAATTAAATCATCCTTTGTGCAACTCGGGATTTTCTGACAACAGAACACACTGTTTTCATCTTTTAACAGTGACGGAACACCCACCAATCCAAAAACAGGTGTATATTTCATGTAAAACAAAAACCGTTGCGATTCTCAGACTGTCGCAGGAAATTTGCAAATAAATTTGAAACTTGAAGTTTGTTCTTATAAGCTTTTTTTTTTTTTTTGAAAAGGGCGATAAAATTTGAACCTTGAGTGCAGATGGATTGGGAAACATAACCCGAAAAGATTGATCAGCGATAAACTCCCTTGATCTGTTGTTTCCAATGTCATTCCAATAAAGCAAGAGTATTATTGCAATGATATTTCCTCTGGTTTAATGTATAAACAGATATGCAAAAAAATATCTGTTTTCATCAATGCATTGCTTTAAGTGTTGACATGCAACAATTGATAGACTCCCGGATGAACTGTGGCCCCTTAAATCTATGTGATTATTCGCCGTCAACATCTACGCCGCTGATACTAATGTCGTACAGATTTAAGGTGCCCATCAGCTCAACTAGACTATTTGTGGTCCATCCCTGAAGTACGCAGGCAAAATGCACAGTATTTTTAACCCCGTCCCCACCCCTGTGAGGGTATTTTGTAACAAACATTCATCACAACAATGCCGTACATACAGACTAGTACCACGGCCACTCCCTCTCTCCCCCCCCCCCCCCACCCCACGCTTTACGTATGAGTTCGTATTCCCATATTTAGCTTGAAACACCGGGGGCTGATCAAATTTCTCTGTTATGGTTGGGAGGAGGAGAGGGTTAGAACTATTAGTTAATAGCAGTGGGTGAGATTCACAGCAAAGGGGCTGCGAAATACCAATCTTCAGGGCAAAACTGGGGTCAGTGGGTCAGCATACATTATTCCCAATGTTTTGATGATTCTGATCATATGGAAGAATATTAAGCGTTTCTCCTAATCAATGTAATGCGAGAATGTTAAATAATATTTTGCAACTTCCCTAAATTCCGACTCATGCAAAAAGAAAAAAAGCCTGTTAAAAGCTTAAGCTGATAAACATGCAGAGAGAAAAAAAAATTATTGAAAATGTACGCCTGTTGCGTGCACACTTCAATATCGTGACGGGTCGTGATAGGTCGCTAATAACCGTATAATGTCAAATCACGAAATAAAATATACATCATAAGCGTGGGGATGGGAGGGGGGCCCTTACCTTTGCTACTAATGTTCAGCAATAAAACGGTGCAACCGGAAGTGATCGGGGTGATTTTATCCGAGTGGTCAGGGCGTATGGAAGAAATATAAAGAAAAAAACAAGGAGCATCGATATGAAAGTGTCTTTAAAATATAAAAAATAAATAAAAAGAAAAAAAACACACAAACACACACAAACAAAAAGAAATGGTGCCGGTCTTTTGAAGAAGAGCAGTCTTATCACCCCATAAGTTTTTGGTTGTTTTACATAGTGATGATGTTTCACTGCATATTCTTTCAGTGAATGCGCAAGTGCGAGACCGCGACGACGAGAAATCCTTACTTGTTTATTTAACAGCATTATGGAGTTTCAGAACGAATCCCATAATGCACTTTTTACCCATTCTATAAGAAAATAAACATGAACTTACTGTATTTTTCGGTTCATTGTTTTCCAGTGTATCCTCGACAGATGTAGTTCTGTTTAACTATATTTATTTAGGTTACAATTTTGTAAAACGTTTCTGTATCCTACGCCAAGTTTAAAAACAAATATTTTAGAATTTTTTTTTTTCAATTGAGAATTCCTTTTCAGACCCTCAGAACTATTCCGTGTTTATTAATAATCTTTTTTCCAGTCAACTTATAAAGTACAAGGAATTCTATGTGTGTTGATGAACTTTTAATAGTGAAATTTCATCTCAGGCCTCTGTGTGACAAGTCATTCATTATCCAAAAGTACATTGAAAGTCACTGTTCCGCTTAAATACAACACGGTCTATAAACTGTGTTCAAACTCCAATTTATTTCACAAGTTCGCAGTTCAAGTTACATGTTTAAGTTTAGAAAGGGAAATGTATTTCCAGTCTTGTCTGTTGTAACGAGACGGTGCTTTTTTTTGCCTCTGTTTAAACACTGTAGTTATTTCACTGAAAACTATGCGGGAAGGATGTAGCATTACGAATTTAAATTATTTCACATATGCCTGGAATCTGTTGCATTTTTAATTACGCTCAGTAATTTTTTTTTTATTCTTTTTTTCATAGCTAAATTCATTGACAAAACGCTTATAAGGATTTTAAATTGGACTTCATTTTTTTATATTACTTGCGGTAACTACACGTGTTTTTTTATTTTTAAAACTGAAAATCACAGTATCATTTTATCGTTGATTATTGAGCTACTGTTTGTCTCAACAAACGCAACACGTTGTAATAACGTCTGGCATTTCTCGTGTTGCTGTATGAAATGGACGTCGATATTTTATTTTTTGTTATATTAGAAGCAAGTCCATCATCAGGCTTTGATTAAGAACATTTTCTCTGAATCAGATGCTGTAAAGACGTTTACCAACGAAAAAGTAAAAAATATAACTTTATGGGGAGTATGGTGGGGTGGGGGTTTATGATGTAATATAATTATAAAAACAACAACAATAATATTTTTCCGTGAAAAATGAGTAGGAAATTGAAGTCAACACTCCTTACAGATTGTCTTTATCTGCCAATTGGCATTTTCGGTATGCTATTATCAATTTTTTGTTATAAATTGTTTTTATTGAAAAAAAAACATGTAATCCCAATCACAAATAGCTTTGAATATGAATGTCGGTTCTAATTAATAAAATACAAATTAGGAAAAAATCTGGAGTCCTAGAGATATAGAAAAAAACATTATCGACCGTATGCCCTCTGGAAACTTGGCTTTGAATGCAATACCTTTTAGCATTTTTTTTCATTTTCTAAAATTTATGCAAATGCAAGCATGCGGATGACGTTTCAATAAAATGACAATGTTTACGAGGTTTTAAACCTCTTGTTTTTTTTATAGAAATTGCAGAAAAAAACATTGCCTGAGACAAGAAAAATACATTGAATACGATTTGATGTTTTGTAGAATGTGTTGATTTTTGCCTGAAGGAAAGTTTTTGTTCATACAATGTATTTATTAAATATCACATTTAATACTCAAGTAAATATCCTTCTCTCACCAAGTATGACACGCTTTTCTGAACCATATATGTTTGGTATTCTTTTACACATTACAAATATAAGTTTGTTTGCGACGTTTATGCTTGCTTAACTCATGTTAATTAGGGCGGAAGGATGAGTATAGGATTGCCCTCTGGTTTATCAGATAAAGACCCCTTTGCTCGTCCTGTTGTTGACACACAATCTGCTCATAACATGTCAGATTTATACGACATACTATTGTGTTACTAGCCAAGAAAAGTTAAGACCTGTACCTCGTATAAAAATTCTGATTTGTTTAATTAACCGCGACAAGTCCTGGATGAATTCGCAGTTTTTCGGCCTTGACAAGTTCCTTAATGACAGCGAACAGTCTGAAGACTGATTTTTCCAAATCTGAAATGTATGCATTTTACTCAGTGTACAAAAATTAAAAAAAAAACAAAAAACAAATATGCATACATAAGCAGGTAGCGAGAGAGAAGGAACACAGACATAAACTGTAGAGTCAGCATACAATTGTTCTTCTTCTTCTTCCTCTACTTCTCCTTCTTCTGTTTCTTTTTCTTCTTGTTCTATTGAATAATACACAGGAGTTTTGCCAACAGAACGAGGAGAAATTATAAACCACCAATGTAATGCCATGTGTGGGTCACAGTACATCATTACTTGATTGAATGGGTGCAAAAGGGAAATGTATTGTAACTAAATCCTACCAAATTTCTTGGTACGCGTAGACTCAGAAAAAATTTACTTTTTTTTCTGATCCCCGATCCGGCCGCTAAAACCGCAAATACAAAAAAAGTGAAAATTAAAAAAAAAAATGGCCTAGCCAAACCTAAACAAATTTCTAGCAAACAATCATCCGCAGATCGGATGAACAAAGCGTGTAAGTAGAAAAATATCACCCTTTCGGCTGAAAAATAGTGACAGAAACAATTCTTTCGCTCGTTGCTTCGCCCTCCCCCCCCCCCCCCCCCCCTCCTCCCTTACTACTATGGGAGACATACCTTAAAATCTTGAAATCAGAATGTAC
This sequence comes from Protula sp. h YS-2021, assembly GCA_949752745.1. Classification (NCBI taxonomy): domain Eukaryota; kingdom Metazoa; phylum Annelida; class Polychaeta; order Sabellida; family Serpulidae; genus Protula; species Protula sp. h YS-2021. Next base: position 73,101,968 of record OX457027.1, read on the forward strand.
GAATAGATGATACATGTGTTATATTTTTTAATAAAACAATTTAACTATATTTTGCTATGATTGCTAGGCAGTTTTAAGTTGATTTATCGTCTAGCAAGAAGGTACAGGGAGGGGGGCGAGGGCTTTATCAACCAGAGATCGACCGAGACCGGGCGAACCGCGCGTAAACAGCCCAGAAATCGACTACAGTTGGCTGCATGGAAACCAGATGAAGGTTGTGGGTCGATGAGTCCCACTAGTTGTTGTACAGAAATGAGCCGCCGATAAGTTTTTTTTTCTTGCAGCGGTGAGCAATATCGACATACGTATATACGACAAGTAGATAGGTTTGGAAGATGCGGTAGTACAATGGTTTCTGGAGGAATTGAAGGTGTCCATGCATAAACCTGATAACTGCAGTTATCAGCAGTGGAGAAAAACGCTTTTAAAGTTTGACATTTTAGTAACAAACATAGGTTTTTCCGACAGCATTTTCCTAAAAAAATGCCCAATTCTAATCAGTTTTGAGGTGTAAGACTTACATATGTGATAGAACAGAGGTCAGAAAATACCGTGGTGGTAATAGTGCATTTTCCCAATAAGTGGAATTATCAAGTTTATGCATGGACCCCTTCAATTGGTTGGGGGTCTTACGTGCGTATTTTAGGCTCTAATTTAACCGCACAACGGTGTAACGACACAGTGATGCGCGACAACGCACAACCGCATGCTGTGCATCAGTGTCAGAATATGTTGCAAAGGCATCACGTCAACTACATGAATCAGATCGAAAAGGTGTGAGGATATCCTCGATTGCACAGTTCGGGTTCGACCTTCTTCATCTCAGACGCATGGCTGCCATCGAGGAATGGAACCAGATCCCTCAGTGAAGTGTCAATGGACTCATTACGTCATGTTTTACTTCGTGCCCTATTAGGTCATACTCCATGATGATGAAGTGAATGCATATTATGTATTCTAAAAGGCGTGAAATTGCTGTGACATTATGTGACTTCTCGAACTACTGAAACTTTGCATTTTCATGCAACCTGTTAATTTTGAAAGATAGAAGAATGATAATCTTGAGTAAATTTGAAAAAAAAAACTCTGCAAATATATATTTTTAGACATGATATTTTTATTTTGATGTTGCATTTTTGATTTCCTTAAGCATATTTTCCAACAGCGGCATTTTTTCTTCTAAATATAAGCACTGCGTGAAACGAATAAAATACATTCTATCATTTTGTTGACTTACTACACAAAAACGAAAACTTTGACAGGAAAACATTATTCCTTGCTACGATAATCCTCTCCCATAACTATGTCGATGGGCAATCTGCTCAGCCTCAGTTGATTAGTCTTTACTGGTAATAAATACTGCTCAAATATCCATAGCAATGTCTGTAGCAAATCTACTCATCAACCTCCTGATTTTCTCCATTTACATCCCACTAATAGTAGGTCTTTTCCGATTCGCTACTTTATGTACGTGAAACTGTGTGAAATTTAATTCACAATTTCGTATAAAGGACTGAAAAATTAACTTTTGGTTTCTGACTGATGTGGTGGATTTCTTAAAACACTTTAAAAAAAAATTTCTATGCAATATGCAATACCGGTTCCTCGCAAAAGCATCAGGTCATAGTGTGGATAAACCAATCTACTTAAAAAATTTCGAACTTTTTAACTGTGTAAGTCGTAAAAAAAGTATGCTGGAACTATAAAGTGGCTTTGGAGTTAAATTTGCTCATATTGAATGTACGATATTTGTAGCCGAGCGACATTCAGTCGGAATATATATCCATGACATTTGGTAGAAAATACAAAATTGCAGTTTTTTTTGTTTGATTGGCCAAACAAAAAGAATAAAAATGAAAAAAAAAATGCAAGGTTTATTTATTTATCACATATCCTTGGTGACTTTTGAAGGGAACTTAAGCAATTGCATTTCGACGAAAATGAAAATTTAATGCCTTATTAATACCAACTCGCGACTGATGGCTAAACTTTCGACCAGATCAGCAAGTACTGGTGCAATTCAGCACCTTGTAGTTAATGCATCATACCAATCGCAAGCCGAGAAATGTTGTAACTGTTTTGCCTGTTAATTTCACTCAATGACATAACTGTTAATGGATCAATGGACTACGGATACATCTTTGAAATCTGAGATCTACTTACCGAGTTCGGCAAATACTATTAAATGCCAGGGCAATTAAATAATTCAGTGATAGGTACTCGAGTAATTAGTGGCTTAACTACTTGTCTGCTCAACAAAAAAAAGAAAAAAAAAAGAGTATAATCACAAACCTTCTAGCTTTCTGGAAAGAAATAATAATTAATTTTGACTTAATGTGGCAGTTACACATTTCGACTAAGTGTCGATAGGCTTAATGTTGCTAGCTAAAGTCGCTCAGGTAAATGTCGAAATATCGCTCAGATCATGCAAAAATTTACGTTATTAAACATGAAAAACCTCGAGTGGTCCTGAAAGTTGAGCAGTAAAAGTGCTTAAGTCTTCTGAAGACTCGCTTGGCACCATGAATATCTGGTATTCGGATAAAATGCCCCCTGAAATAAATACCACCATCTCAAATGTTACCAAACTGTATAATAACTGGCGAGTTCATTCACACCCAATCAATGACAGACTGTAAAACTAGAAGCGCATTCCATTGTGTATTCTGTGATGTCATTAAATGCTACGCATTTACTTGCAAAAAAAATACACTCTTTTCAAATGGCGTTTTAACAAAGAAAACGATATCAAAGACGAAAATAAAAAGTGACACGCACATGTTCAGATCAAGTTCTTCATAAGCCCCAAGTTTCATGGTCGTAGGGCCCATAGTGTCGGAGAAGAAGACGACACAAAAAATCGGAAAAACTGTCAAGAAGAAAAAAAGGACGAATTTTGCTCGCACAAATTCATATAACCCTTGCAAGCCAAAGGCTTGTCAAGTGTTAATTATCGAAGCATGAGCACGTTTTCTCAGTTTCAATTTCTCAGCCTCAGTTTCAAAAGACTAGCAAATGTTTTGCCACAATTTTGATGTGGCAGTGTGTTTAGAGAAGCGTTTATTTAAATCGATGTCAGAATGAGCTCTTAAAATGAAGGTATCATTTAAATTAGGGGGGTATTGCAATGGCGCTCGTGCAATATAAATTGTAACTGAAATTGCACACTCATTGTTCATTCAATCTATGTCATGTTTGACAGCCGTTTGTCTGCTTTGTCTCTGTGTTCAAACTTTTCTTTTTATGTTATTCATACAAAAAAGTATGCATCGACATCAAATGTTTCAAATAGTTCATTGTGATGTTTTACAAGAATCCTTAATGTGTTTTTACAAGTAAGAATGAATAATTGTAACTTCGAAAAGTCATTTTTTGATATTTCGAGTGACGCAAATGGCAATTTGTTTTTACAATTTATGTGTCATCACAACTGTTCATCAATTGCAATAAACAAATTCACACTGCATCGCCTTTTGGCAAAACCTAAAGATCGCTTTTTGTGACCATTTCCATTTGCGTTTTAACTTTTAAAATATTAAGAGGTTTGGTTGTTAACTGTTAATGCTGTATTGGGCACAGTATTCTTATAATCTCTGAATTAATGTAAATTTGTGGATATATTGGATTTTTTAGTATTTCTCTTTACTATGTTAAACTTGTCTGGGCTTACTGAATAAATATTTTTGGGAACACTATAGTTTCCCTGAATTTTAACACTAAAACATTAAAGTTTCCCTGAAAATGAACGGTAATTGAAATCTTAGGCAATTCAAAGGAACTTTAATCATTAAAGATGAAAAATATATTTGCACATTAATAGATTTGTTTCAGATCAATTACAGCGTGTCAAGTGCAATTATTGCAAAAACGAAATTAAGAGAAATGGATTAAATACCGAACCCGGAGTTCTGTTAGAAATAAAATGCAATTATGCACAAAACACGCTTTTTCCGAAAGACAAATTTAGTGGCTGCAATTGTACATGAAAGATATGTAGTGACAATGGCAAATGTAGCCAACTTTTTTATGCGTTCTGTGACGTTATTGTTTGTGTATCCATCCGATCTTAGTCTGGATGCAGTCTTAGTCTGGAGGCGGACATGTCATCAACTTCTCTTGCTCTGCAAAATATAAGCCTTTTTAGGGGTGTTTAAAGTACGTGGTATATTTATGATTAGTACTGAAAACTTTTGACAAGATTTTTAAAAGCAGCCGATTATGTGAGCAGAGTCGGTTATTGCCAGGTAGTTGAATAAAAAGATGTGGTGAAGAAAAATATCAAGAACGTGTTTTATATATATTTGCATTAGCTGCAGCTGTACTATTATTTCAGGCAAACTTTAATGCTTGACGTGATAAAATCCAGGGAAACTAAAGTTTCCCTGAACAATTTTTAGCAAAACTTTGGTTTGCCTGACTGAAATTAATCTTTCCCCGTAACAAATAAATACTAATAAATAATGAACAACTACAGGGGGACCATAAAAAGAGTCCATCAGTGCGCAGGAACCGAAGTGGTCCGATTTTTGGGAGGGTCTTGAAATGTTTTTACACAGTGCATTTTTTTGATTATTTTTTGTTGCTTTTTTGTCTTTTTTTTTGTTTGTTTGTTTTTTGGGGGGTTTCGGTGCAAAATCTTGCATTTCATTACGTTTCAGACCGTTTCAGACGTGTGATATTTCATTGGCCTTTTTTCAGCGACCACACTTCAGTAGCCATATTTCAATGGTCATAGTTCAGTGGTCATATTTCAGTGGCTATATTTCGGTGCCATATTTCAGTTGCCCTATTTCGTCGCCCATAGTTCAATGGTCATTTTTAGTGGCTATATTTCTGTGGCCGCATTTCCGTATCATATTTCTATAGTTCTATTTCGGTGACCACACATCACTCAAAATATTTCAGTGTCCATATTTCTGTAAACACATTCCAGTGGAAATATTCCTGTGGCCATATTTCAGTGGCCATATTTCTGTGATCCTATTTCGTTGGCTATATTTCAGTGGTAATTTTTCAGTGACTATATGTCTGTGATGACTACCATTTTTCAGTGGTTTTATTACACTGGCCGTGCTTCATTGACCATATTTCATTGACCACAATTCTTGGAGTGTATTGGTGGCCATATTAGACACCTAGCCATTTTTTGCTGCTTTCTTAAGAATAGGCGGCTCTGATCTGGTTTTGCAGCTAAAACTGATATTTCTCTTCGTATTTTCCAGTGTGGCCCCATACCAGTGAAAATCGGTGCAGTCCAAGCCCCTGTGCACTTAAAAACTAGAACCTCGTTTCGCTAGCGAAATGTTAAACATTGACAAAAATTAAAAAGCAAAAATACTTACCTTCAATGGGTTATTTCTTGAATAATATATTGCAAACAATACAGCTTGAATGCGTCTTATAAGCGGGGGAGTGTTTCGTTTTTGTTGACTTAAGGTTTTATTCACTGATCAGGAATACGCCGTGTTATCTATTTACGCAGTGAGAGCTGAGCAACTGTGTGTTCTGTGCTGTGCGTAAAATAATCCGCATTTACTTGCAAAAAATACACTCTTTTCACATGGCGTTTTAAACAAGAAAACGAAATCGAAGGAGAAAATAAAAAAGTGTCATGCACACGTTCATATCAAGTTCTACCTAAGTCCCAAGTTTCGTGGCCCTAGGACCCGTAGTGCCAGAGCATGAGATGACACAAGAAATCCAATCACTGTCAAGAAAAAAAAGAAACCAACGGCTGCTCGCACAAATTCAAAAACACCTTACAAACCAAAGGCTTGTCAAGTGTTAATATATGTACCACCGCAGCCCAACACACTTGTCGCAGCAAAATCACTGGAAATGGTAGCACTTTGTGCTGACTATCCATTTTGAAGAATACACTCTTGATGTTGCCAATGCCTGTACTCTGCAATTGCAACGCTTTACATAAGCTAAGGGATGGGGTGGGGATGGGCGAGGACGCACCTTTACATGGTCTCATCATCAAGAACTAAAGCGAAGAAGTAAGTTTTTTAAACTTTTTTAAAATCATATGCAACTATTAATCCTTATTGAATGTGGAGAATTCATCTGTTCCCAAACTATAGTGACAGAACAATAGATCGTTACACTTTGCCACGAAGTTAGATAAGGGTGATCCCTAAAGGGACCGTATGCAGTCGTTAGGAGGTAGTCTGTTTGGCAGTGTCGAAACTTTAAGCGTATGCGTTAATGTAAAGAAGGAACCTGCACACAGGGACCTCGCATTATGCTGCGCGCGGAGTACGATTGCGCACTGCTTACAAATTGCTTGTTCGCATTTTAAGGGTGCGAGCTTGTCATTTTTCCGGTTCTAAGCAAACCGGGCAGACCACCGACTATATATATACATAAATATATATATATATATATATATATATATATATATATATATATATATATATATATATATATATATATATATATATATATATATATATATATATATATATATATATATATTTTTCGTTGAATGTTTCTTGTTTAATTTATAGTTAAGTTCTCTGCAGCAATGAATATTGATTAAAATACCATATTATTATATTTTACAGGGATATGTAAATATGGAATGCCCTTTTAACATTTAATGCTTATTTTTGATATCAAAATATAATTAAAGATATCAATAAATCAATGTAGATCTCAATAATTTATATTTTGCTTTCAATAATTGAATTTTAGATGGCCAAAATTTATTTTTGAGGTCAAAAAATTAATTTTACAAACTTAAAAAATCTTAAAGGAGACACACATTTACATAAAATTTAACGAATCCTGAATTAAATTTTGGAGATGAAAACTTGAATTATTGAGATCAATAATAACACCACAATCTTTTATCTAAAGAATTGCTTCTTTTTTGTACAGTAAAAAATTTTAAAGACAGATTCTGTATGCAAGGACCAGTAATTATTTATTTACAGATGTGTGTTTCTGAATTTTTTATTTAAAAAAATATACTGATATTTTGATATCAAAAATAAATTTCTGAGATCAAAATATCGTTTGTAGATTTCAAAATACAAATTAAAAAAGCATTACTCCGAAATAATGATATCTGAAATAAATTCTTGATATCAATAAAACTAAAATAAATTATTGAGCTCAAAATTGACATTTTGCTCTCAAATATTTCATTTTTGCTATCAGGAATTGAATTTTTGATGGCAAAAAAATCTATTTTACGTGTCACTTTTTCTTAATATCTCTAAATATTTATTGATATCAAAAATTATTTTTCGAGATCAAGAATACATTTAGAGATATCAAAAATACAATTACAGATAGCAAAAATGAATTCTTGATATCAAAATATGGATTTTTAGATCAAAAACTAATTCTTGATATCAGTAATTCCCTAATAAATGTGAAAACGGCATTCCATATGGAAAAGGTTATATATATTTATAAATTTATTTACTTTGGTTATGCATACACAACTGTCTTTCCTAGGACGCTGACACGAAATAACAATGAAGGAACGAATTTAAACCACGCATGAAGAATTCACTTTTGCTTTTTGCAATTCATGTTGTTTGTTATTATTACTAAAGAAAACTTGTGTCATCAAGAAATAAATGTTTCCAAAGACGTGCATTTTCAAAATGTGCTATGTTTGATATTCTCTTGCTGTGTTATTAGCCTTTTTGTTGTAATGTATGAACCAGTTCTTGCATACAGTGTGGATAACCTAAATTCTTCCGCCATAAATTTATTTAGTGCCATTACGGTATGTCCATATCAATGAAAATACAATATGAAAAGTTGCGTTACATTGAAATAGACTGCATTTTGTAGGAAGCCGGAGCCGGGCGGATACAGGCAGGAGACATTTGCCAGGATATAATATTCGTGTGCGTAATACATGAAGCGTCTTACTGTGTGCTCGTTCAAAACAGAAGTTTTTTTTTGTATTTTAAGTCTCACGTATGCTACCCTTAGTACTGACTCACTCAAATCATCATTACCATATATATGGACACGGTTTCCTTGGTAACGCAGACTACTCTTGCTTACGGCTCCCTGAACTTCGTTATGGTCACGGGGGTTTTCAGCAATTTTTCTTCCCCACAGGGAGAATATATGCTATCGACCGCGTGTCGGTCTGTCGGTCGGTCGGTCTGTAGGTCTATCGGTCTGTCATCAAGTGCTTGTTAATACGATAACTTAAAAACTGCTGCAAGGATTCTAATGAAAATTGGTATGTAGCTTTATGGGAACAAATACAGATCGGTATTGTAAATGGGCCAGGTTCGGACTATTGATGGTCGTGTTTAACTGATCGGGGGGTGTGTGTGTGGGGGGGGGGGCTGTGGGGCATGTGTGGGTTACGCACACTGCTCTAGTTTTTATTTTGGAAACTAAACATGATCATAAGTACTTCATCTTAAACCGCCCTGTATATTGGCGAGTGACCAATATATGCAAACATTGAAAAAGAGAGAATCTGGTAAATGAACTATTTCGAGGTTGCAAGTCTCCTCTGTTTTTAGACTCGAATTTAGTTTTAAAATAGTAGGAAAATCCGCGCCATTTCGATGAAAAAAGTGTGTCACAATCGTCCCTCCGCCAGCCCTTAAATCGCGACTTATACTCCCCCACGTCTACCCTGACTTGTGTGATTCCTGGTTCTGTGTTTCAGGAAAACTGCTTATAGAGGATCGTGAAAACTGATAAATGGCATTCAGTTTTACTCATAAATTACGGAGTTACCATGGCGAAAGTTTTTTTCCGGCAACCCCGGAAATCTGACCATATTAGTTCAGTCACACAGGTGGTCTTATATTTCATGGCTTCTCCTACACTTGAGGTGTGGTGTCATTTTATAAAAAAATCATTGTACTTGTTTTTTTTTCACAATAACGTCACTACATTTATTCAATCCACATTCATTCGAACTGCCACTGTCACAGACCCTCGTTACCAAAAGCTACAACCAGTAACAAGTATTGCTATCCATACCCCCTAAAAACATACACACGCACACGCACCCTTTCACACAAATGCCATTATTCATTTTGATAAAACGTTACTAATCCTAAAATGTTATAGATTGTGAGCAACGTTTTGAAATAAATAATTTTCACTTTGATGAACTAACTCTGAAAATTGATTATATTTATCTGAAAAAATTTTATGAGATAGTGTTTTCTTATCAACTATAATCCGTTTATAAATTGAATGAAGGATTACCGTTAAACATAGGTTTTTCTTATAGGTTCTCACATGGCAGACCTACTAAAGCAGTAATCATGTTTACCAAATAGAAATTCTTCCTTGCTGAGTGTACTGACTATCTGAGCTGAAGGATCAATTATATTAAACAACTCTGCAAGCCAGGTAACGGTATTTGTACATTCAAAGAAGACATGATATAATGTATCTGACTTATCCACATTGCAAAATTCGCATATAGCACTTTCCCTAATTTTCCATTTTACAAGATTTTCTCCTGTGTTTACAATGTTATGAACAATCTTGAATTGAAAGGATAGCAGTTTCGGTTCCCTTATGCTTTTCCGGCATAGAAACAAACTTTCATAAATTTTCTCTCCGGAAAAGTTTTCCTCACAAACCCACTTCCTTATTGCTGTTGGTGGACTAGTTGTAATCGACAGAAATTCCCTGTAAAAATTTTTGCTTTTAGCTTTAGAAATGTCAATTTTATTTCCACTCCTCACGCATAGAACGTTACTTTTAAAATTGTTAATAGGTCGAGATAAATGCTCCCTATCCAGCTTTAATCTATCTTTTTTACTGCTTGTTTTATAGCTGATAGAACTCCTAAGTATCTTAGAAAGTTTGGTTTAATGTGATAAGTCTCAACAAACCCTGAGTACGATAACCATGAACCACCATTTGCAAGTAGATCCTGGATATAAATTACACCCTTATCAAACCATTCTTGGAGAAACATGCTTTTTCCTTCTACTAAGATTTCTTTGTTGTTCCATATGACGTACTCAGTATTTTTATTACACAAAATTTCTTTAGCAAAGTCTAGCATTTCTCTGTAAAATATGGGAAGGTATGGCAGGTTCGAAGTACTATAATTACAATACAGTAAAAATTGTAACCTTCCCACTTGTTTAAAGTATTCATTGACGTAATGGTTCCACCCTTTTCCATTAATTATTCTACATATCCACTGTAATCTCAGAGCCTTAACTTGACACTCAACATCCAAGCTTCTGAGCCCCCTTCATCATAATCAGCTATAAGAACGTGATGTTTAACTTTTGGTGGCTTGTAGCTCCATATAAAACTATTCATGTCCTTTTGAATGTTTTGCTGAACATTTTGCCCCGCATAAGTTATTGATAGGGGGTAAATAAGATTTGCAATGCCGAAAGTTTTTGAAAGAGTGATTTTACCAACAATACTGAGATCTCTTACGGGCCATACTTTAAAAAGACGATTCATTTTTTCCGATTTTTTAACAAAGTTGTATGAGAAATTTTGTTTTTCATCCCGCCCAATATGTATTCCAAGCATATTAAATGACCCATTCTTAATTGACATATTCATCACAGTTATACTTTTATCTCTCCACGGACCTAAGAAGATTAAAACAGATTTATCCGTATTTAATTTAAGACCTGACATTTCCGAAAACCCTCTATGTGTCTCAATCAGTGTGTATATAGAGGGTATATCCTTCATTAAACATGTGCAATCATCTGCAAATTGTTTGGTTTTGTTGGTATGTGAACCAATTGTAATACCTTTTATATCTTCATTATTTCTAATTTTATCCCCCATTACATCAGCACATAATATAAACAGTAAACATGATAGACCGCAACCCTGCCTTACTCCTCTTTACAGCTGAAACCAATTTGAAGAAAAACCATTATTAATGACACAACTGTAAATCTCAGTATAGCAACATTTTACTGATGCATTAAAATTTGGACCAAAGTTACACTTTTCTAAAACCGTAAACATAAAGGGCCACTCGATTGAATCGAAAGTCTTTTCAAAGTCCAGTTGGACTAATACACCAGTCACGTCTGAACGGTCACAATGCTCTATTAAATCCTCTATAAAACGAATACTTTCACCGATAAGTCTACCTTTGATAAACCCAGACTGGTCAGGGTGAATAATTTCAGGTATAACTTTTTCCAATCTTTTAGCTAGGGTTTTTGTAAAAAATTTGTAATCGATATTAAGTAGACTGACAGGCCTCCAATTCTTTATTTTTGTAGGGTCTTTACCCTTGTTTTCTAATAGTGTTAAAATTCCTCTTCTGTGTGACATTGACAGTAACCCTGTTTGTCGGGAAAAATTTAAACACTCGACCAGTTTTGGCCCAATGCAGTCCCAAAATTCCTTATAAAATTCTGCAGTTAGTCCGTCGCAGCCTGGTGATTTATTTGGTTTGAAACTCTCAAGAGCTTCCCAACATTCTTCAACTGTTAACTCAGTTTCACAAAGTTGCATTTCATCTCGAGAAAGCTTCCGTTCAATGCAAAAGTCTTGATAAATGTGTTCGTTCTCTTGAGCATTTCCAAACCTTGAAGAATAAAGGTGTATATAAAAAGACTCAAGCAAATTTAGAATTTTAGTAGGATCCGTTACCTCCTCGTTGTTCTCACTAACAAGTCTTTTAATTGTCTTTTTCCTCTTTTCTTTAGCCCTGTTTTTACAAAAATTAATCGAATACAGAATAATGTTGTATTTTAGCCAGTCAAATTTAACAAGGACGTTGCTCAGCTCAGGTGTTTCGTTCCAAAGACGTTCTATTAATTTTCTTATTTCTTTGTTATACTTCTCTTCTTTAATTATGCTAGCATTTAATTTCCAAAATCCGGGACCTCTAATGTCTTTATCTAGTAAAATAGATAATTCAATAATAGAGTGATCACTTTTTACGCCCGTTATTATTTTGCTGCTAGTGACTTTATCTATACTCTTTCTCTTAATCAGAAAGTAATCTAACCTACATCTAATCAACGGAGTTTTTTGAGACCAGGTATATCTTCTAGTACCCTTATTTTTATATCTCCAAATATCGACCATATCATGTTTTTCTATCAATTGTTTTAATGAATGTTGACTTTTGAGAGTGTTTTTTGTCCCTCCTTTTTTATCTAAATTACTGTCTAACACAATATTAAAATCCTCAAATGATTTCGTCCCCATATTCGATGTTGATTAATACTGCGACAAGGGTTTTCAAAAATATAAGCTTTTCCGATTCGTGGTTTGGCCCGTAAATGTGAATCAAGGTGATAGTTTTTTCAGTTGTTTGTAGTTTCAAGATGTGCAGTCTACCTGGAACTATAACTGAATGTTCAATAATGTTGGTTGGTTTGGTGCACAGATCTGTACATAAACATCCTTCTCCATAAACCGGCAGCCCAGCATGGTCGGCAGAAATAACTTATCGATCAAAACTGCATGAGTAAATACACAAAAACACACCCGCTAAAATAGTATTTGTGTGACTGCAGCCCCATACACTCCCCAAGTTAACCCGCGAAATGTTTGGCTATGAGACCACGGCGCATAATATGTTTCATTTAACCCACACACACCCCAAGGTGTTCTGTGGCCAATCTGATCACAGGACCCCAAAGCACAATATATAACATTAAACGCACATGTATGTATGTCACACTTGATCTGTATATTAACGCCCCACTTCAAAAACTGGCGATCCATCCTGGTCCACAGGAGTTCTTGCTTGATCAAGACTGCCTGTATAGATACACAGAAACCTAACCGCCAAAATTCTAATTGTGTGACTACTACCCCATCCACTCCCAAGGGTGACCAGCGAATTGTTAGATTATGACACCACAGCCCGTAATATACTTCCTTAAACCCATACACCCCCCAAGGAGATCCGTGGCTATACTGACCATAGGACCCCAACGCGCAATATATGACATAGAACGCATATGAGTGTATATCACGCATGATCTGTGTATTAGCTCCCAACTTCAAAAACCAGCAACCCAGCATGGTCGACAGAAGTTCTTGATTGATTAAAACAGCACGAATAAACACTTGAGGTGTGGTGTCATTTTATAAAAAAATCATTGTACTTGTTTTTGGTCATCTTCAATGTTACACTTCGCCTTGAAATTGGTGTGAAGAGAAAACCTTAAAATTAAAAAAAAACAGCAAAAAAAAAAAACAAACAAACAAACAAACAAAAAACAGTTGCAGTGATTTTTTCTGCTCTGCTTCCTGCTTCCTGGAAGCATTTTTTTGTTGGAGAAGCATTGCTTTCGGTATGACTGCGTCAGCTGGGATGCATCATTTTTTATCTCTTACGCCCTATATATATATATATATATATATATATATATATATATATATATATATATATATATATATATATATATATATATATATATATATATATATATATATATATAAGTAGTAGGAAAACGTTGGTTCCACTGCACTGCAGTGGAACCAACGTTGGTTCCACTGCATTTCAGTTGAACCAACGTTTGGTTTTGCATTGCAGAACCAATGTTTTGCATTGCAGTGGAACCAACGTTGGTTCCACTGCAGAATCGGCAGATGGTAGACAGACGGTCAGACGGGCAGACGGACAGACGGTAACTTTTTTTTTTTAGTGTAGAAAGAGGGGTTCTACCGCAGTCAATCATCGTGACGTCATCAATCACGTGATCAATTAAGCCAATTAAGTCAATTAAGTCAATTGAGCCCGCTGTGGCCTGTCAATCATTGTGACGCCATAATGACTTCATCATGTCTGGAAGTGACGTCATCATGTCTGGACCGGAAGTGACGTCATCATGTCTGTTTGTTTGTATCTGCTTGAGTTTTTGGATGGAGCGCGCGCGTGTTGGGATGACGTCATGATGAAGGTTAAACGTCAGAGCAGAGTGTGCGTAAACGAAACGTCATTTTGTTTTTCGTAATTTGAAATAACGGACTTCCGTTGAAGTGTGGAACTTATATTTGTAACATGTTGCCATTTTAACTGTGTAAAAAGTGAAAAAGAGGGATAACTTTCGTTATAGTTGACCGATTTGAATGAAAATTTCACTGTTTGATTCAGTTTTATATCTAGTTTTGTGATAAAGTGGTCACAGGCTATTTACACCGGTGGCTATATGCATTTTAGTAACATGCCGCCATTTTAACTTTGTAAAAAGTGAAAAATTGAGATAACTTCCATTATACTTGGTCGATTTGCATGAAAATTTCACTGTTTGATTCAGTTTTATGTAAATTTTTAACATTAAGTGGTCACAGGCTATTTCCACCGGTGGCTGTATGCATATTTGTAACATGCCGCCATTTTAACTTTGTAAAAAGTGAAAAATTGGCATAACTTCCGTTATACTTGGTTGATTTACATGAAAATTTCACTATTTGATTCAGTTTTATATCTTGTTTTGTTATAAAGTGGTTATAGGCTATTTGAGCAGCTGGCTGTATGCATTTTTGTAACATGCCGCCATTTTAACTTTGTAAAAAGTGAAAATTTGGGATAACTTTCGCTATACTTGGTCGATATACATGAATATTTCACTGTTTGATTCAGTTTTATATCTAGTTTTGTTATAAAGTGGTCACAGGCTATTTACGCAGCTGGCTGTATGCATTTTTGTAACATGCCGCTATTTTAACTTTGTAAAAAGTGAAAAATTGAGATAACTTCCGTTATACTTGGTCGATTTACATGAAAATTTCACTGTTTGATTCAGTTTTATGTAACGTTTTAACATTAAGTGGTTATAGGCTATTTACATCGATGGCTGTATGCATAATGTAACATGCCGCCATTTTAACTTTGTAAAAAGTGAAAAAATGAGATAACTTTCGCTATAGTTGGTCGATTTGCATGAAACTTTCACTGTTTGGTTCAGTTTTATATCTAGTTTTTGTTATAATGTAGTCATGGGCTATTTGTGCAGCTGGCTGTATGCATAATTTGACATTTGCCATTTTAACTTTTTAAAAAGTGGGAAAAGTGTGATAACTTTCGTTATGGTTGACCGATTTGAATGAAAATTTCACCGTTGGATTCAGTTTGATGTCTTGGTTTACAGTAGTTTGTGCATAGGTAGGTTGTTGGAATGGCGCGCGCCCACCATTCAAACATGTGTTTGAATTATTTTTTACGTCAAACTATTGTTCAACAAGTTGTTTAGCAATTGTACAACAATTGTTCAACAAGCTGTTGTTCAACATGTTCAACATGTACAAATAGCCCATGACTACATTATAACAAAAACTAGATATAAAACTGAACCAAACAGTGAAAGTTTCATGCAAATCGACCAACTATAGCGAAAGTTATCTCATTTTTTCACTTTTTACAAAGTTAAAATGGCGGCATGTTACATTATGCATACAGCCATCGATGTAAATAGCCTATAACCACTTAATGTTAAAACGTTACATAAAACTGAATCAAACAGTGAAATTTTCATGTAAATCGACCAAGTATAACGGAAGTTATCTCAATTTTTCACTTTTTACAAAGTTAAAATGGCGGCATGTTACAAAAATGCATACAGCCAGCTTCGTAAATAGCCTGTGACCACTTTATAACAAAACTAGATATAAAACTGAATCAAACAGTGAAATTTTCATTCAAATCGGTCAACTATAACGAAAGTTATCCCTCTTTTTCACTTTTTAAACAGTTAAAATGGCAACATGTTACAAATATAAGTTCCACACTTCAACGGAAGTCCGTTATTTCAAATTACGAAAAACAAAATGACGTTTCGTTTACGCACACTCTGCTCTGACGTTTACCCTTCATCATGACGTCATCCCAACACGCGCGCGCGCTCCATCCAAAAACTCAAGCAGATACAAACAAACAGACATGATGACGTCACTTCCGGTCCAGACATGATGACGTCACTTCCAGACATGATGACGTCATTATGGCGTCACAATGATTGACAGGCCACAGCGGGCTTAATTGACTTAATTGACTTAATTGGCTTAATTGATCACGTGATTGATGACGTCACGATGATCGACTGCGGTAGAACGCCTCTTTCTACACTAAAAAAAAAGTTACCGTCTGTCCGTCTGCCCGTCTGACCGTCTGTCTACCATCTGCCGATTCTGCAGTGGAACCAACGTTGGTTCCACTGCAATGCAAAACATTGGTTCTGCAATGCAAAACCAAACGTTGGTTCCACTGAAATGCAGTGGAACCAACGTTGGTTCCACTGCAGTGCAGTGGAACCAACGTTTTCCTACTACTTATATATATATATATATATATATATATATATATATATATATATATATATATATATATATATATATATATATATATATATATATATATATATATGTGTGTGTGTGTGTGTGTGTGTGTGTGTTTGTGTTCGTTTTCATCCTCTTCGTAAATCATTTCTTTAATTCTTCGTCTCCCATGGGAGCATTATGGAAATCTGCTGTCCAGTGTAGCTTAAGTTACGTGTGAAACAGTGTTTGATAAGTGTATGTACGACAGACGAGAAGGACATTAGTAGTTACCTTAAGTTTATCGGTAAACTTAAAGGTTAACTTCATGTTTATCTTAATAGTCATCCTAAGATTTAATGGTTATCTTCACTGTTACCTTCATATTTATCTTAATAATTAATACTATCTTAGCAGTTATCTTACAGACTAACTTACTTGTTGTCTTAGCTGTTAGGTTAAGACTTACTGCAAACAAAAAAGAAAAACAAAACAATCGAGCCCAAGTTTATTCGAAACAATAATTGGCGGAAGATACTGATGACATAATTTGCTACTGAGATGGTCGCTTTTTTGTGTAAATAAACACAATGGTAAGTACATTATTAGTTATTTGTTGAAGTATTACATTGGCAAAGGTAATTAATGTGTTTTAAACAGTTTCCAAATTTGCTACAAAAAGTTTCACGCGTTTTAAACTATTTCCCTATTATCGCCCAACCTGTTTACTTGTTGTACTTGATTTTCCAGTTATGTGCCTATTTATAAAGACCTCTAATATTGGCAAAAAAATTATAAAAAAATTAGAAATAAAACGCTGTGTTGGTGCACAGTTGCAAAGTAAGCTAAAAAATCTCCCTTCGAACAAATCTATTATCCGGACATATTTTTCAGTCAAGTTAAATTTTCCATTGGTTTATTATAATATGGTTTAAAATCTGGTAAATTCGGACGTCTCCCTACTCAGGACCCCGGACAACATTTGTGGGTCAAAATAGTAGGTTTTACTGTTAGAATACCCCGGGTAATTCCGATAAGTTAATTGCGTGATCTCGACGTGCTGTTTGCACGCCGTGTCGGAATAAATGTAACTGTGGATCATGTGTGGTGGCTGTATTTATGTACAAAACATTAGTATTGGAGGTGACTTTTGAAATTTCGAAATGTGGCCCCGAGACAAGTCAAGAGTTAGCACTTCAGTTATTATAACTAATATATTGTAGAACAGTTTTAAAAGTAGAAGGAGTAAAAGTAGTAGGATAAAACACCCACATTACTGATTTTACTTATGTTTTTAGATATTTTACCAGATAAAATTGGTTCACTAATTTCAAATGTGTTAATTTTAAATTTCAGCTACTGGTGTTTTTGTTTTCAATTATCGTGCCATCGGTTGTGGCGCCATTACCAGAATATATACCAGCAGCCAGAGAAGAAGTGAACCAAGTAATCTTTGACCGCGATGAATTGATCACGCAATACTTTATGCAACACTACACCAACGCAGATATACTATCTGTCCTACTGACAGTGCATGGAATCGCAATCCGTCTGTCGAATTTAAAGAAAATTCTACGCCGACTTCGATTAAAACGAAGAGTAACAGTAACAAATGACCTAATTATGACAGCCATTGCACACATAGAGAGAGAACTGGCAAGCAGTGGTCAATCGCTGGGTTAAAAGAGCATGTGGAAACGACTGCTGAATAAGGGAATTCGATTACCGCGTGACAGTGTTCGTAGGGCACTCCTTCAGTTAGACCCTGAGGGCGTTCGGTGTAGAAGATCAAGAAGATTGCGTCTCAGATTATATGTTAGCCCAGGTCCAAATTTTGTTTGGCACATTGATGGATATGATAAGTTAAAGCCGTATGGATTTACGATTCACGGAGCCATCGATGGCTTTTCGAGACGGGTTGGAAGTTTCAACATCAAATAACGATCCTAAGGTTATTGCAAGATACTTTTTAGATACAGCGTTGCATTTGGGGAAAATACCAACTGTTGTTCGTTGTGATAAAGGAACCGAAAATATTCACCTTCGCAACATTCAAATTTTTTTCGGCAAGATGGAAATGATGATTTTGCTGGAGAATACAGTTACTTAGAAGGCCTCAGTACAGCAAATTGCAATTGAGTGGAATCAGCATAATATAGAAACAAAATCAGGAAGTAACAACATTCGTGGAAAGCCAGATTTACTGTATTTTTGTCCAGAACAACATGGTTGCGAAACTGTTAATTCCTCAAACAACCTTTAGCATAATCATTAAGTTAACTCTTAAGGTAACTATTAAATCTAAAGACAAGTCTTCAGGGAACTCTTAAGTGAACCGTTAACTTAGCTAGTAAGTTCTCACAAAACGTCTAAGTACTTATTGCTAGTTGAATTATGAAGGTGGCCATGAAGGATAAAGAGAACCGTTAAGGTAATCCGTAAGTTAACCCTAAAGAAAACTGTTAATTTCTCAGACAATCCTTAAGATTATCTTTAAGTTAATTCTTAAAGTAACTGTTAAATGTAAAGATAAGCCTTGGGTAAACTCTTAAGTTAACTGTTAACTTAACGAGTAAGTCCTGAAAACACCGCTAAGTACTTATTACTAGTTCAATTATGAAGGCCGCCATGAAGGATAAAGAGAACCGGTAAAGTAAGCCGTAAGTTAACCCCAAAGAAAACTGTTAATTTCTCAGGCAATACTTAAAATTATCATTAAGTTAATTCTTAAAGTAACTATTAAATGTAAAGATAAGCCTTGGATAACCTCTTAAGTTCACCGTTAACTTAACCAACTAGTCCTGAGACAACCTTTATGTGCTAATTACTAATTTAACCATGAAAGTAACAATTAAGTCGAAAACAACCGTGCTAGCAATCACTAAGTTCCATAAGTCACAAGTCATATAACAAGCAAAGTAAACTCTTTTAAACATTGCTTTTGATTAGCAATAACAACACTGAACATGTGAACACTTTACAAATTTTCTGCTCAAGTTTAAACTTAAGTAGAATAAGAACCACAAAAAAACATTGTCCGTATAAATATGAACAAACAGTAAACTTAGCTGCAAAGTCTATACTCGTCAGCTCAATTTAAAAAAGTCTGAACAATCAATCTTTCATTTTCCCACATACATCAGTTCAAATTAACCATGTGTTTCTTTACTTATTCATACTGTGCTCAGCACCCTTGCTAAGTCTTTTAAGTGCAAAGTAAGGTCCCCATTTTTATTAAATACTCTAATTTAGCAAACACTGTTTATCAGCCACAAACACTGCTGCATGCACAAGAACCAACACAAACTCATGATAAATTCTCTGACAGAAGTTGAAGAGACGTAGCAATCATAGCTGCAGTGCAACGTTCATCTGGAGAAAAATGGAAAACGTCCAGCAGAAACGCATGTAGCGCCAGAAAGAGCGTTTAGTGTATAAGGCTTCTCGTCTTTTTGAAAGACTTCCTCCATGAAATTCCTGAGATGTTGTGGTTTTGTTGGTGTCTGCCAAATACGTCTTCCACTGAACAGCTCACATAATAGGCAACCTAAGGCCCAACTGTCGCTGGCAAATGAGGAACGGGCCCGATCATTCAGCAGTTCCGGTGCCATGTATGGGAAGGTTCCCTTTGCCGGTGAAATGGTTTGGGATTGTTGAACACTTTCTTTTATCCGAATTTTAGTTTCATCTCGGTCGTCAGTTTGGAATATTTCCTCTTATTGAATATGAGAGTGTGCAAGTTTGTGTCCATCTTTTCTGTTATGAGCAATATGGAATTGTCGTCCTTCGCAAGGCCGTAAAATGTCAAAACACTGGGATGGCGCAATGACGAATGCAAGCAAATTTCGGGCTGTAGCACTTCAAGAACACCTTCTAGCTGGTATTCACCTATGTAAAAAGATTCCTTAGCCATAACCTCCATGCCGTTTCACATCGCTCCGAAGACTAGACTCTTGCTTGCGCACCTTGTGCTATCATCTCCAGCTTCTGGATCTTTTCCATCTTTATTTTCGGCACCTTGCTCATGGCATCTTCGTCTATGATTGGGCGATCATGATCACGTTTGTCCTCAGGGGCGTCAGCTTGTCCTTTCTCTTCCATGTTTTTTGTGTCATGTTCTTCTTGAAACCTTGCCGTTTTCATTTTCTTCAAAACGGGTATATTTATTTCACTAGTTTTCGAAGAGCTGGATCCCTCGAATTTTTCACTTTCTATAATGTACAGCGCATTAAACTGCGATGGATACATATCATTTCGTTGGAAGTATGTGCGGATGTTTGGAATGCCGGAAAATGATGTTAGCAGTGGCGCATCCTTTCTCCCAATTTTCATGCCAATGATATTTGCGTATGGATAGTTTTCCTTTGAAAGGTCAAGGATATCATCAAACGATTCCCCTCCAGCTAATTTAACAGACTTGGATGATGAACGTTTAACTTTTCCGCCTTCCTCCATAAGCGACATTCTTAATGAAAAGGCCTGCGGCGGTTTAGTGTGTCCTCCAGAACTGCTATCTCCTCCAGGAGACGTGATGTCCTGCAAACGTTTACACGTTTATATAAATACGGGCTTGTTTGTTTTTGTATATAAAACTGAGATTGTATTTGTTTAAACAAGACTGTCAAGGGATTCCAGGAATATGAGACAAGCAGCATTTAAGCACAAAATATGCAAAGTTTGTACTTTGGACCAAGCGCCAAAACATTCAATTTTAGACATCTAATAAAACATTTCTGCATATTTATGACAAATTCAATAAAATTTGTGATAGCTCAAAAAAACTATCAAGTAACTAAATTTTTGGAAGAGCCTAAAATGTGGCAATTTGGGCAGATTGCACAAAAGTGATTTTGTAAAGGAGGGTAACCCAACAACTATTTCAACTTAGAGCAATTTTTATTGTAACTAAAGAAGATTCAGGGCTTATCACTCACCGAATTATGTTGAGTAACGCAGATTTAGTTTTTGGAGAATTTTTTAAAAGTAATTTGATAATGATAAAAATAGTGAGCATTTTTAGGCGACTTTGGTAAAAATTGTAGGAGCCAGGCGTTTGTGATATTTATGACGGAATTTTGCAGATTGCTGACAATTTGTTCACAAAAACAAAGCACAGGCCTGTTTACAATTTTATGTGCGAAATTTTTCGAGTATGGGAATGTAAGTGATTACTGGTCATTCTTGTTGTTGTTTAGTTTACTAGAATTTTCAATAAAGCGCATATTCTCATCCACACCCTTTGAAGTTATACTTGAAAGGAATCTCCTCAAAATTATGGGAGAAGAAACAATTTGAAAATTAGATACCAAAAAATTAAAAAATGTCCCCCATTTGGCCAATTTTTGGCGGATCGCCAAAATGAGTAATTTTTCAAAAGAGGCCTACCTAGGAAATATTCGTGCAAAATTTGAAGAAAATCTGATCAAAATTGTGGGAGAAGCATTTTGAAAATTGCCATTCCATTTAGCCAATTTTTGGTGGATCGCCAAAATTGTTTTTTAAAGAGAGGCCTACCTAGAAAACATTCGTATAAAATTTGAGAGGAATCCGATCCAAACTGAAGGAGAAGAAGCATTTCAAGTAAAAGTTTACACACGTACATACGTACATACATACATACAGACGAAAGATACCACTCTATTGATGGGATAAGACCGGCCAGACATAGTCGGCTGGTCTAAAAAAAGATTTTTTTTGGGGGGGGAGGAATTATGGGTTTAGTTGGGGAGACATTTGTTTTTGTTTACAAAAACAAGAAACTAAGTAGGTATCGATTGAAAGTGTATAATATTAGCCTGTGTTTTCATGTTTTGTGTGCACTGGCCGCTCTAGTTTCACCTTGAAGACAAAGTTAAAGG
The DNA here is from genome assembly GCA_949752745.1 of Protula sp. h YS-2021. Taxonomy (NCBI): domain Eukaryota; kingdom Metazoa; phylum Annelida; class Polychaeta; order Sabellida; family Serpulidae; genus Protula; species Protula sp. h YS-2021. Next base: position 73,124,050 of record OX457027.1, read on the forward strand.
GCAACGGTGTCGCAGATAGCAAGTAGGGAATTTCTAATTAACTAAGACAGTAACTCTGAAGGTTGTTCGTACGTGTTAACACAATCCTTAAGATATCCCCTAAGTTAACCTTGAAGTTTTCCACCAACTTCTGAGTTTTCTTTACAACTCTGAATTAAGTTCTCATTACACAAGAATCAACAAAAAGTAACATAAGATTCTCATTTTTGGCTTGAAGTGATTATTGTGATGTTGTAGGCTTGATAAATTCATTTTAGAATATATAGCCTTTACAGCAGCACAAATACTCCTAGCATGTTCATGTGAAGCTACAACGGTGCAACCAACTATATTCTGTCTACTGTATTCTGTATATATTTTGTATTCTGTATACAAACAGCCCGACAGACAGCCAAAGAGAATGATAGACAGAAATCAGTTGAGTTTCTATTAGTAGGAGATTAATTAATAAATAAATGTGACATGAACTAAAGTAACTTGGCAATTTTTTTCTATTATCGCTCATTGGGTCTTTTTTTTGCCTCACATCGTATATTATTAAATCCCTCTTACCGCCAAAATAATCTTAAAAGTATATAAAATTGTCACACACCATCATTTTTGCATAAAAAAATGGGTATCAAGAGCAAATTCAGGTAAATTTTTAACTTACCATTGGCGGTTGCCATTTTCGATTCAAAACACTCCGCGGGTACTTTCTGTTTTCGTTGACTGCTTTCATAAAAAATAAAACTGCGCAATAATTAATTTAACTGCTAAGACAATCGCTAAGCCGAAGGTAACTCTTAATGTCCTTCTCGTCTGTCGTATGTATGGGAGTTTTATTTCTTTGTTAGATCATTTACCGGTCGCTGTATTTAAGTTGTATTCAAGTTGTTTTTCAGCGTTTAAAATAAATCAAATAAAACTGTAAACCGTGTCTGTTAAGTATTCGAAAAAATATGAATTTTGTTCTGGACGCACTGATTTTCTCGTGGAAGCATTGCTTCATCATCACTGCGTCCACTGAAGCATTGGTTAGCAGAGCAAAAAAAAAGAAAAGAAAAAGAAATCCTTGAGTTGAAAATACCTGACATGTAACAGGAATGTCTGTGCCGCTGAAGTTCGAGGATCAGGCACCGATGCTTTTTTTCGCATTGTTCCATTCTGCACTGTGTTGGAGCGCTCTTCACTTCGGGCATCGATTATCAGGTGCTCAATTGAACTACACATCTAAACAATAAATCATAGATACGTACAACCATACAGACAGTAATTTTTAAATTTCTCAAATTTCTCAAATATGCTACATTTTCGATTTTAAATTACGAAAAATAAGTTGCGATCTTTTCGCTTTTACGCATGACAAATTGGCGGTCTTTTCGCTTTCCGTGCAGCGATTTATGAATTATTTTCGCCTTTTATCTTTTCACTTTTCACCTTTTCACGTGGTATAATGTGTGGTCTTTTTCTCTTTTCACATCGTCCCCCACCACCGTTAGGTTTCAGATTAAATACACCTCCCCCCCCCCCTCCAACACCCTCCGCTCGTGGACCCAACCTCTGACTCGTGCAGCAGTTATCCCACTTTCTTATCACCACTGGAGTCTGTTTCTTAGGCCTAGGATGCTGATTACACAGAAATTATCTCACTCACGTGTATGAGCAGGCGGGTTTGTGAACTACCAGGCTTTTAAGCAAATGCACGAAGGCACGTTTTGCCATGATTTGGAATGACGCTGATGATAAATTCCGGAACCAATCAAATGCCGTTCAACATAGTTTATGTAGGTAGATCAAAATGTTTGGTTAAAAACATTGGCCCAAAATGCTGCTTACACATAGAATGTCAGAAAGACACGTTAAAAGAAAAAAACTGCACTCGCGTTATCACCGTGTTTTATGTGGCACTTCAGTACTTTTTTTTCTCTCCCTCTCTCCTGGAATAGTTATAAACACAAGCAAATGCACGTTTAAATACGGGTTTACGGAAATAGTTGACTCAGTTCTCCACGGATATCATGCCAGGCGGGATTATTTAATGTCTTTTCACGTGTATTTATAATTAAAATCAACCTCTTCTCTATTTCCTATTGTTTGCATTAACAGTTTCTGAGAAGACAGATGTAACACGTCAAATAGCCAATCAGTGAGCGAGCAAGCACTTTGCTTTTTGAGTTTCTTTGTAACAAACTTTGTTTAGGTATCAAAGGTTAGAAAACCGTGAGAAGATTTTTTTCTCTAAATATTATTCTGCGGTTTGTTTTTACAACACGTGTGTACACAAACGTTGCTTAATCTAAACAAAATGCCGCTGTAACGCAGTCTCAAAAGAAATCAAAACCAACAACCACTTTGCAAAAATGAATGTCTTCTAAAATCTGGATAAGATTTCAAGTGACATTAAAGGATAATCTTTGACTTACTCATATCTGGAATTTCATGGTGAAAGTTAAAAAATGCAGCCAAGGAAAGCCACTTGTACAGAATATTTTGTTGGCCATTTTATGGCAGGTGGAATTTTAAAAATACTGCTATTTTTTGTGGTATTTCTTTCTGCACAAAACGTTCATGCTAACCCACCGATAACAGAGTCACCTGTGCCTTCCACCCGCAAACCGACCGAGTCCCCTTTCACGGAATCGGTAGCATCTGGCGAAGCAGTGGTCGAAGACTTTATTGATCGCTACCAAACGACAAATCTCGTCGATCTCATTTTTGTGCTGGACAGAAGCGGTTCCGTACCGCCGAAAGGTTGGGGAGCCATCACTAATTTCATTCGGGACATTCTGCAGCATTTCACCGTCGATCAGCATAATACTCGTGTTGCTATAGTAACCTATAGTTCGGAAGCTATTGTTGATATCAATGATCTGGAGCCACGGTTTCTCAGCAGTCTGGAAAATAAGTGCACATTAAACAGACGCATAAAAGAACTTATCGAACCAAAAATGCCTTACGGATATACATCAACCTACGCGGCGTTAGATAAGGTTTATGAAATAATTCAGGATGCACGTAATAATTCAAAGAAAGCTGTGCTTGTGCTAACAGACGGGCGGTCAAACGTCGGCCCACCACCCGTTAAAGCTGCATTCAATATCCTATCCTTAAAATGGGATTTACAATGGGATGAAGCCTTATTCGGCCCTCAGGTTGAGATTTATGCCTTCGGGATAGAGCAGGCGTACATGCCCGAGTTGCATTCTATTGCGTCGGCCATTCCCAACCATACTTTTCTCATTCCTAGTTTTGAAGCCTTTGAAGATTTTGCTCGTAGTTTGCATGGAGGTAAGTTGTTGACCATTTAACCGAACTTTTTAGAACAGGCGCTTAATTTAGTAGTTCCTCCTGACACGTTCTTGTTGTTTGGACATTGACAAACGATGTTGGAAATGGTAAGTTTTTGTGAATAAACGAGAGCCTTTGTTGTGAATTTGCCAACGAGAAGCCCTGGAATTTCTTCCCTGCTTGGAAATTATGCGTTGTTATTCAGAATATTTCCTATAAATATGTTTTTAAAATATGTGTAAACGAATACTCCTTTTTGAGGTTTGAAGTTTGAAGGCTCATTAGGCATATACAAACATTTCGTGATAACCTATCATAAGTAAGCAAAGTCCCAATGGAACAACATATGCTATCTGTAACTGTAAGTTATAATTTTATACCTTCTTCTCTTCTCTATAAGAGTGGATTATCGTCCTTGCCGAAACGTTGAATAAACGTCATCAGAAAGACGTTTTTCTACTGGCGTTATAAAGAAGTGCTATAACAAAATCATAACCAAAAAGGTTTGATTTGTTCCTGACCATAACGTCTTTTTGAATGGAATGGAACAACATCCCAGTTAGCATAATTTTTCGTCCCACGTATAAAGCGCGTTGTTTTTAGGTGGGATTTACGTGGGAATGTGGGACGTTGGCAGGGCCACATAGAAAACATGTGTAATATACGTGGACATTCCCACGGTGTGATTTTCGTGTAAACTCTACATATAATATACATAGGCTTTCCCACGTATAAAATGCACGGGTAGATACACGCGTAAACTGCATGGTTTTTCCCGCGTAATGCCCACCGTGGGCATTCCACTGTATAATATACGTAGAATTGCCCACTTCTAAAATGCATGGGTAATTAACGCATATTATATGTATATTATACTTTTGACTTCCCACGTAAAATTTCATTAGAAGTCATTTGTATATTACACGTATATTTTACGTGGGATTTCCCCTATGGGCATTCCCATGTAAAATACACGTATATTATGCGCAGTCTGGCAATGTGGGCTTATTATCGCAGACCGGAAACAGCCGCCATTGAGCGATAATATATTTAAATTTTGCTACATTCTGCATATTTTGGTGCAGGGCTGCCTTTTTTCTAAGTATAATAGAAAGTTAGACATGGAAATACCAATTTCACTAAAAGTTTTATGCTTAAAATTCCTTTAAGGAGTACTTTATAAATGAACTATAGTTATAAAGGTACATGTCTGTGTATTCGATGGAGTTATCGTGTATGTCCAGGGTGGGTCGTCCCTTTAAAATTCCATGCTTAATATGCGTGGGAATTCCCACATATAAAATGCATGGAAATATATGCGTATAAAATGCATGGGTTCACATGTGCATAATACACATCGGAAAGAGTCTCAAATTCTCCTAAATCCCACGTAACTACGTGGGAATTCCCCAACAAAATACACATTATTTATGCGTGGGTACGTGGGAATACCCACATATATTATGCATAGTCCCCATGTGGGACTGCTATCTGGGATATGCTATCTGTAACTGTAAGTTATAATTTTATACCTTCTCCTCTTCTCTATAAGAGTGGATCATCGTCCTTGCCGAAACGTTGAATAAACGTCATCAGAAAGACGTTTTTCTACTGGCGTTATAAAGAAGTGCTATAACAAAATCATAACCAAAAAGGTTTGATTTGTTCCTGACCATAACGTCTTTTTTGAACATGTAACACAGATGTCAAAAACATTTTTACACGTTTCATAGACGCTGGGATCACCGAAAATATTATTGCAGAAATTGAAGCCAATCTGGCATTTTCAGAGAGCAAGCCAAATCCGGGGATGTACATGGGCGCTTAGAAATGTCACTTTTCAGACACCCCCCTGATATGTTGTTCTTACCCACGTTTATATGACGTCCTTCTAACGTCTTCCCAATGTCGTGGAGAGTTGAGTGTTTACTGTACGGTGGTGACCATAGCAAATATAGCATGTTTTAAGCCCAGTCGCCATGTTGATATTTTTGGAATAGCAAAACCCAAACGGAAGGGCGCTTTTTTTATCCACATAAACAAAATAAATCAGTTCTAAATCTTTCATTTCCGGTATCGCTGGAACGGGAGTAACTTTAGGCACGTCTCCTGGTAGCACTGGTGGCGGTTGAATTCCTACATGTTCCACAAATCACAAGATCTCCAGTCACGTTCTGCGTCTCTCAATGCCAGTCGTAACTCACAGCACCAGTGAACATCTCAGTGACCGTTCAAACTCAAACAAATTCAAACCTTTTTTCTCCTAAATGGTCCGATCTGTTTGTTTCTCAAAAGAAGGAATTGTGGCGAATGACGTCGAGATCTCAGATATAAGTGGAATCAACGCCACCATGTTTATTGGCGTAGTGGAATTTCTTTCGAAAATGAGCAGACAGGAGTCACACTTAGCCAAAGAAGATTAATGACCTTTCTTTGACTTAACCTAAAAAATGGAGATATTAAAAATATGATAAATTGGGCAATATTTCTAAGAACATTGGAGTGCATTAATTTGCATTTGCACCCCTTCTTCAGTGAAGTCTGATCCATGCATAGTATGTCTCTACTGTAGAGCATGTACGTTTCACTGACTGTGCGCCAGCGACATTTCTGTCCATATACTGTCACTTCGATATGGCTTAGATAATTCTGCTGGACTTTAATCTCGGCTTAACGAAGCTAACTGGCTTAAACCTGCGTGAGTGCTTTTTGTATTTCAACTAAAAAATTTCGTAGTTACACCAAGTGATTGTTATGCGGCCGTATAAAAAAGCAGCAGGACCCAGGAGAGAAAGTCTGCCGCCAAATGTTACGTGAGGACAAAGACAGGTTTTTTTTCTCTTCATTTCATAGGTAAACAGAAAGAGACGTGGATTTCCACGCGCAACTCATTTGAATGTGGCGCGTGTTCTGGTGTGCACGCTCAGTGCATGTGCGGTGCAAAAAGCGGCGAGTACGCGTGTCTGTGTGGACCCGGATTTCAGCGTATTGACAGTCAGTGCGTCGGTATGTATGACGCAAATCGCATGCTACAGATTAAAATATGTGGCTCATTCACATTTTGTGTCATTCAAAACATCACGGATTGCTATGTGGGGTTTGCAGTCAAACCATTTTAAAAAGCGACTTTGTTGATTAAGGAATTTTTGGCTATTCTGGTTTAGCTAGGCACACTTACGGACATGTGGTCATATTTTTAGACTCCATAGTTGCATAACATTAAAACAGTGCAAAAAGGGTTTTGGGGAATGATCCTGGATTTTTCAAAAGGGGTGGGGTGAGTCGTGGTGGAAACATAATTTTACTAATAACACATAATCAGATCGGAAGGGTGTGGGGGGGGGGGGGTTGAGGGGATGTGGTGGGGGGGGGGTACCTGGATCCGTCAGTGCACATTGCAAATTGATGTTGAGAGAACATTTAAATGACGAATTGGTGTCTCCAATATATATAGCTATATCTAAAAAAAAGCAATAAATAAATCTGAGAAAACAAATGCTGTTGTTGAAAGCTGTAACTTGACAAGATAAACATTTACCAGAAGCACACAAAGGAGAGTGCTTAGAATTAAAAAAAAAAACACACACACACAAAACACATACTGACATATTCATGTTAGCAAAAGAAGGGATAAGGGCATGATAAAGCAACCAGACAATTATTTCTGTACACTTTTTTTCAGCTGCTTTGTAATGTAGTACGTAACCGTAGAAGCGGGTTCATTGGAAGTCATTGATTTTGTTGGGCGTAAAAAATGAAGAAAATAAATCAGATCATAGTTCAAAGTGCGCATGCTCTGATTGAAATCCTGTTCGCTTTCAAGGAAACAAAAATTAAATGAAACAAATGAGAAAAAAGTAGATTTTTTTTCTCGTGGAATTTGAACGTTTGAATAAGTTTATCTTTAATATTTTGTAGAAAAAAAATCTTAAAGCTCTTTATTAATTGCAGTTTTTAATACTCTCATACATTTCTCACTTCCAAAACTGGTAACCTGTTTTTTTCCCCCAGCTCCCGAAATCTCCCAAAATTGTGTTCCCAATGAGTCTGATTTTATTCATTAATTACTTATTTTGTTATTACACTATCATTTTCATATAACTGAAATATTACAGAAGTATTTTTTAAACCACGGGGTACAATTTATTGTAAATGTGAAAAAAATGTCTCCACACCGAAGTAATTCATTTCAAACTTGAGAGAATTTCGATGCCTCAAGCGGGATATATACATCAACTTTGTTTTCCTTCTAGTGCAGAGCCTTTGCTTCATGACGAAAACTTGTTTTTGTTTCGGCCATGTAGGAGAACTTTTGCTTCGGAATGGGCCATCAATCGTGATGCTAACTGTTCTCCAAACACCAAAATACCGTCCAGATTCCTTCTCCCGCCTGCCCCTCCTGCTGTTCCTCTCAGAATATCACCAAAACAGTAAAAAAAAAAAGAAAAAAAAAAAAAAGAAAGAAAGAAGCATTTGCAACTCGCCTATTTCATTGAAACCTTGTCACATGTTATAGCATGCAGCAGAGGATATTATAAAGAATCATTTTCGCTTGACGCCTGCATCCCTTGCCCAGAGAATACAACTACGGATTACAGAGCCAGTACATCGTCGGACAAATGCCGCCTCATGCCAGGTATTCTTGTAGAGCGTAAATATGGGTGCCGCCTCATCCAAGGAATGCGAGTAGAGGGCAAATGTGGGTGCCGCCTCATGCCAGGTATTCTTGTAGAGCGTAAATATGGGTGACGCCTCATCCAAAGTATGTGAGTAGAGGGCAAATGTGGGTGCCGCCTCATCCAAGGTATGCGAGTAGAGGGTAAATGTGGGTGCCGCCTCATCCAAGGTATGCGAGTAGAGGGTAAATGTGGGTGCCGCCTCAGCCAAGGTATGCGAGTAGAGGGTAAATGTGGGTGCCGCCTCAGCCAAAGTATGCGAGTAGAGGGTAAGTATGGGTGCCGCCTCATCCAAGGCGTACGGGTACAGGGTAACTGTGGGTGCCACCTCAGCCAAAGTATATGATTAGAGGGTAAATGTGGGTGTCGCTCAGCCACAGTATAAGAATAGGGGGTAAATGTACGTGTCGCCTCATCCAAGATGTACGAGTAGAGGGTAAGTGTGGATGCCTCCTCAATTAAGGTTATTGTAGATGCCGCCACACAAGGTATACCAGAACGTAGAACTGTAGGTGCCTCCTCATTCAAGGTATAGGGGTAGAGGTTTAGTTTAGGTGCAACCGCATTCGAGGTATACGAGAAGACAGAAATTTGGTTACCCTCTCATCTCTCTTAACGAATGGAGGGTAAACGTAAACGAGTAGAAGGTAAATGTTGGTGCCTCTACCGAGGTGCCAAGTCATGAGAAGTACTAGTAGTACCTACAAGTAATCTTTAGGTATCACCACTAGCAGGTTTAGATTTGAGGGTAGCTGTAGATATCGCCTTAGACCAGTTGCAGTAGTAGAGAGCAACTGTGGGTTTTGCATCACGCCAGTAATGGTTGTTGCATGAGTCGTCTAATCTTTGGTACAGTAAAGGAGGGTAGCTTGGATGTTGGTACAGTAGTAATGGGTACTTGCTGATTCCACCTCATACACTGTATTTAAGAACAGGAAAATGAGCAAAAGGAAAGTCACAGTAGTGAAGAGTAAAATGCCTTAGCACTCTAAAATAGGAGTGGATAACTAATTTTACTATTAGTAGAGGGCAGCTGTAGGTGCTCAAACCAGGTGCTCAAGTAAAGGGTGAGTTTATGAGAGAGTGAAGGAGTGAGACATCAGCGCGTTGAGTTTTGTTCGGGCAAACTTAACGACTACAATTGATCATTTAGATATTCAAAGAATTACTATACCTCTAACAGGTACACAGTCTTAAGCGTTTCTGAAAACTGTTCTCGTAGGAATGCGTGAATGTCCAGCCTTGGATCCAGTGCTCAACGGCTATCTGTTCTACGTCCCGGGTTCACGATTTGACGAGATTGCCCCAACTAAAATCCCGTGCCTGAACGTGAAAGATGGTAATTCTTGTCACCACGCGTGCAACGAAGGTTACTGGCTCGATGGCTCCCCTGTCATGATCTGTAAAGACACTGGCCAGTGGCAAGGGACACCACCTACATGTAGAGGTACACCAACATATTCATGACGTTATTTGCCGTGATATATTTCGTACGGTCTTATATGATGTGAAAAAATCTGAGTGAGAAAACAAGAGTTAGGGGATAATTCCCACCCGAATTTCGCATATAAGATCTTGAAACAATGCAAGATGCAGCTTAAATCTCAATCCAGTCTCAACTGCCGAGAAAACAAGCCCACACAGGAAATAGGTAAGAGCAAAGTAACTATCCCACACACCTATACATGAAGGCAATAGGTCTAGTTATCTCATATTTTGCCCATTTATATTTTTCAAATGATATAATTGCTCCATTTCTTTATAATGTTTTCAGTGGTTGACTGCGGACCAGTGGAAAACCAGACCGGTTGGGGAACACTGGCCAATGCTGAAATCACGTTGTTGAATAACACTACGGTGTTTGGTTCTGTTATTGATGTGACATGTTTAGCAAATACTGTTCCACTTGGAAGCACCACATGGACTTGTGACCGGCATGGACAGTGGACAAAACCATGGAATTTCCAATGCGCAAGTAAGGCACCATCTATAAAGTATGCACACACGGATGGATCGTTTTAGTGGTTGATGTTTGTTTCGGAATAAAAGACTCGGAATTGTGTTCTATATGGGAAAGTCTTGAGTGACGGCTGAGTTCGGTTTTTTCTCATATTTTTCTTGGGATTTTTAGTCTTAGCAAGGTTCATTCTGTTGTGTTAGTGTAACTTGGGGTGTGTTGGAGAAAATAAGAGCGGCATGACAGAACTAAATTTCATGCTAAAATACACTAATACATCTGAATTTAGACCATCTCCTACTTAAGACCACGTTTGGTTGTTTCGTTTGAACTTGTCATCCGCTCTCGTTTCAAAACTGTCTCTAAGATTCTAACATAAAAATAGTAATAATACTGGCTTTCAGACAAAAATTTTGTTTAGTTATGATGGTGGTTTGTATCGGAATGATTGGAACTGCATTTCAGCTGTGTATTGCGGACCTGTCCCACATGTAGACTTTATGAAGACATCACCTGCCGATTGTGCCACTTCAAAACAAGAGTACAGAACAGAATGCCACCTTGTCTGTAAAGACGGATTTGAGTTAGCTGGTGTAGACAAGCTTCAGTGTGGTTTTAACAGGAAGCCTGTTTGGGAACCAGCAGAAGCGATGCCATACTGCAAAGGTACGAGTATAACGATAAAATCACACGAGCTGGTGGACTGATCCGAAAAAACCTTCCTGCAATCTCTATAGCCGCGAACCACATTTAATTTACCATTGACTTTCTGTATAACTTCCGGCATTCTGGCTTATTCCGTACATCTCCGTGGGCCAAACCAACAATTGTTTCACAGAGTTTGACCCCTGACGACTAAAAATGAGGACTAAAATAGGGGTTGACCAATTCAATTTTTTGCTACAACTTTACAGAGATGGTACCCCATGGCACGGCTTGTCCACGTGCTAAAACTCAACGATTTTCAACTGGAAATTGAAACTTGTATTAAAAATTTAAAAATAAAACTAGAAACATGCGGCAAACAAAATTAATTTGAAATAATAATCTAATCTCTTTCCTCGTCCTTCTGTACATTTTAAGTCTCTCACGTTATAGAAATTTACCTTCACAACAGAATTCCATAGCCCTATGTTTTCAAATAGAATTCCTGTTTATGGGTAACCAGGAAATAATTTAATTGTGGTCCCGTTCCGTATCACTGGTAGCACGAGACTGAAAGCGAGGCCGAACAGTGCGCTAAGTTGATGGGGGGGGGGGGGGGGGGATTCGGATCAGTTCATACGCGAGTGTAGCTTTATTTTTATTTCATGATTTTGGGTACACAGATATTCTCTAGTGGATTTTTGCACTCCTGTGCGATGTTTTCTGTCACGTAGTTACGTTGTCATGGCGATATCAATTTCGTGCTTTCAGTAATTTGTAGAGTGACGTTTTCGATACTGAAAGAGCGGTGAGTACTCTGCGCCTATTTACTGAGCGTATTTACCTGTCAAAATACAATTGTTTTCCTGGGAGGGGCACTTGGTAGCATGTGTTTTCCATGCGCGTGTCCAAAAACACAGAGTAAGGGGGGAGGGTAATTATGAGGCCAGACGCGGTCCACGCGGAGTGCCAATTTCGTTAAAAAAACTCTGCATTTCCATAAAAAGGAGGTTCTTTCAGAGCGCTGCACTCCTCGTTTGGTTAAAAAAGGGAGTAGTATTTTAAAATTAGCATTCCGCGTTAAGTGGTCTGCTAAAGAGTTATGGACACTTGCCCCCCCCCCCCCCCTGCGGGGCTATTTCCTTTGTACACGTACTGGCAATTCGGTGTCGTTTAAGAAAATGTATTACCGTAAGAAAAAAAATACACTTCTAAGATACACAAACTTGGAAGTTCACGAACGCTTCTTGAAATTTCCCCCTGACACTGACTTCGTAAAACGCATTTTCTGAAAGAATTCAATTTGTAATCGCAAGTCTGAAAAATTGCGGATATAATCAATGATATATCATCTTTTCAATTGCACGAAGACGTTTTGCCGCCGGCGATCACGTGTCCTGATCACATGACTAATGTCATGTGGCACAGTGGGGAGACAACAGCACCGTGGTCCACATCGACGAGCAAGACGCTCTCGTCGAGGACAACTCGAACAACTATACAGTCGAGGTATGACCTGTCAATTGATGCCACTGCCCCCCTCTCCACTCCAACCCCTTGTCTTCCCTCAAGAAAGCAGATAGGACAGTCTCTCTGCATGTACGCCCTTTCATAGATAACATACAGAACTTGCGGATTAAGGGGATACATGCATTTGCATTTAACTCAGTTATAAACTGGATAAATCCAAAATAAATGCCATGCTGATTGTGGAGACCAACCGCAACACACGTAGTTTAAATAAACGATATCTGCCCACATCATTTTGTCGTAAGTTTTAGATTAAAAGTACAGATTTTGCCAATAAAACTTCTGTAGATATAACTAAACCACAATAAAATGTCGAGCTTGGCGTTGTAGGTGCAAGGGGTACCGGCGGGAATGAGGTTTCTGCTAGGCGTTAAGGCAATAACGTATATTGCCAAAGACGCCGCGGGAAATACTAACTCCTGCCAGCAAAGTATCCATGTAAGAGGTAAATTTTTTTTTCTTTCATTTTGGGTCTAGGACAATTCCCCCCCCCAGACAACTCCCCCCCCAGACAACTCCCCCCCCCCCGACAATTCCCCCCCGAACAATTCCCCCCGTAGGACAATTCCCCCCGAGGACTATTCCCCCCCCCCCCCACTTAATTTTTATTTTTATTTTACTTTGAATGCCAAAATAAAAATAAAACAACCAGATATCATTTCTTTATTTGTAAAATACCTTAAAATCAAAAATGCAAAAATTCTGATGTACACGTAAAAAACCATGACTCCGTAATTTCCAGCTTTCATTCGTTTTTGCTGGCCCTGAGGTGGCCAACTTGAAGTTCATTGGTTTGGCATGTAAATTGCAATTGCGACAATGTTGAAAGAACAATTACACGGTCTCCAATTAGAAGATAAAAGGGCAATAATTTGCAAAAAAAAAAAAAAAAAGGAAGAGAGAGAGAGAGAGAGAGAGAGAGAGAAAGAGAGAGAGGGAGAGAGAGAGAGAGATAGATAGAGAGAAAGAGAGAGAGAGAGGGAGAGAGAGAGAGAGAGAGAGAGAGAGAGAGAGAGAGAGAGAGAGAGAGAGAGAGAGAGAGAGAGAGAGAGAGAAATGCAAAGTAAAATAAAAATGAATATGATGGTGGGGGGGGGGGAATAGTCTTCGGGGGGAATTGTCCTACGGGGGGGGGAATTGTTCCGGGGGGGGAATTGTCGGGGGGGAATTGACTGAGGGGGAATTGTCTGGGGGGAATTGTCCTGTTCCCTCCATTTTTTATTCCCACTTGGAATTGAAAATACCAAATGGGGATGGATTGCCTCGAATTCTTCACCTATTTTTTTCCTCCCTTTTTTAATTTTTTTCTTCTTCCGCCGAATCGGTTTCCAGACATCTCCTCAAAGACCGTTGAAGATCAGTGTTGCCACACCGTCCTGCTTTTTGCAGATGTTCTGCTTTTATCGCATTTTCGGAAAACGTCCTGCTTTTGTCCTGCTTTTGAGCTAAAAAGGGCAATTGTCCTACTTTTGTCCTGCGTTTAGCAAAATTGTGAAATCTCGTCCAGCTTTTGTCCTGCTTTTATAACCGAATAATTCATTATTTAGTTCAAGATCAGATTTTTGGCGCCTTTGGCGCCTCTACCTATGTTTTTCGGTGTTTGTACAGAATGTGACTATTAGAAGGGTTGCCGGGTCGTTCTTTTTTTTTTAAAGAGTTAGTCTTTGTTTTCGCATCGTTTTTTTGTTTTTGCCTCAAAACGTACTTTTTTTCTACAAGCGTTCTTTATTGTTCTTGTTTTTAGACCCAGCTTCTTTCAGAAGCAGGGGCTATAGCAGTTGAGGAAAGTATGTGCGAATGAACGCTTTTAAGTTGAAAAAATCGCATATTCTCCCAGGATTCTAACCTGAATGTCTTGAAATTTTGGTGGAAGGTAGGGCGCATAAGTGTCCACATCGCTATTACTTTTTTGGCGATTCGCCAAAAATTGGCGAAAACATTAGCGAAAAACCAATTTTTTTCGTTAACTCTTAACTACTTCTAGGAAATTAATCTTAGTGCTTTGAAGTTTCAGATAAGTTAGCAGGCTTTACTACTACCTAGCTATTACTTTTTTAGGTGATTGGCCAATAACTGGCGAAAATTTTCTGTAAAATCTTTACTTACTGCTGAAAAATGGTCTTGCCGTGTAGGAATTTAAAGTGAAGGTAGCAGGAGTTACTACCTACTTGGCTGTAACTGTTTTAACGATTCGCAAAATTTGTCGAAAATATTGGCGAATATTTTCGTACCGTCTTAGCCATTTCCAGGAAAGTAATCTTACTGTCTTGAAATTTTAAGTGAAGATATCAATTGGGGCAGATTTGGCGAAAAAAAAAAAAAAACAGTAAAATCTTAACTAACTGCTGGAAAATAGTCTTACTGTGTTGACATTTAAAGTGAAGGTAGCCGGAGGTACTGCCTACCTGGCTATTACTTTCTTTGTGATTGACCAAACATTGGCGAAGCTTGTGGCGAAAAGCAACAAAAATTTAGTAAAATCTTAACTAACTGCTGAAAAATAGTCTTGCTGTGTTGGAATTTAAAGTTAAGGTAACAGGAGTTACCACCTATATGGCTGTAACTTTTGTGGCGATTCGCCAAATATTAGCGAAAATATTTGCGAAAAACCAATTTTTTCGCACAATCCTGACTATTTCAAGGAAAGTAATGTTACTGTCTTGAAATTTTAAGTGATGGTAGCAGGCGTTACTCCTTCCTTGGGCATTATTTCTTTTGGTGATTGGCCAAAAATTTTATCGAAAACAAAATTAAATAAAATCTTGACTAACTGCTGGAAAATAGTATTACTGTGTAGAAATTTAAAGTAAAGGTAGCAGGAGATACCACCGAGCCAGGTGTTACTTTTATTGGTGATTCACCAAACATTGGCGGAAATTTTGGCGAAACACCAAAAATATAAGTAAAATCTTAACTAACCGGTGGAAAACAATCTTACTGTCTTCAGATTTTAAGTAAAGTCGCAGGAGTCACCACCTACCTGACTGTACCTTTTTTGGCGATTTGGCAAAAATTGGCAACAATATTGGCGAAAAACGAAATTTTGTCTTAAAATCTTAACAACTTCTAGGAAAGTAATCTTACTGTCTTGAAATTTTAAGTGAGAATAGAATTCTACCTATCTGGCTTGTGCTTTTTTTGGTGATTGGTCAAATATTGGCGAAAGTTCTGCAAAAAAAAAAAAAAAAAAAAATCAGTAAAATCTTAACTAACTGCTGGAAAATAATTGTACTGTCTTGAAATTTTAGATGAATGCAGGAGGCGTTACTAGCTATCCGGCTGTTACTTATTTTGGCGATTCGCCAAAAATTGGCGAAAACCAACAAATTTTCGGTAAAATCTTGGCGGTCTCTAGAAAAATAGTCCAAGTCTTGAAATTTTACGTAAAATTTGCAGACCTTCCTACCTACCTGATTCCTACCTACAATTTTTGGTGATTGGCCAAAAATTGGCGAAAATTCTGGCTAAAATCTAAAAAAAACGAAATTCCATAAATTCTTAACTAACCCCAGTAAAATAGTATTACTGTCTTGAAATTTTAAGTAACGGTAGTAATCAATATTACCTATCAGGCTATGAATGTTTAGTGATTGGCAAAAAATCGGCGAATTTTTTGGCGAAAAACCAAAGAAATTTTTATGGTTAGCGATTTTTACTATTTTTGACGTTTGCATTCCCGTCATCATGTACAGTTTTAAGTTTTGAACTCCACAATTAAATGCAGTTTTCCTTCATGTTCTGGCGCTGCCCATACGTGGTTATATAGAGTTAAGTCACTTTTTAAACTAAAATATTGCGTCCTGCTTTTGTCCTGCTTTTTTGAAAAAATCGTCTTGCTTTTGGCAGGACAGCGTCCTGCTTTTAGCTTAAAAGGGCGTGGCGACACTGGAAGCTAGAGCAACCAAACTTGGCACATGTATGGAGCGTCATCTGAAGTGGTGCACCTGATAAAAAATTTTTACCTTGACCTTACTGGTCACAGTAAAATAGCGAAAAAGGTCAATCGGTTTCCAGACATCTACAGCAAGGCCGTTGAAGCTAGAAAAGTCAAACTTGGCACATATATAAAGGACGATGTGATCTGGGGCAGCCGTTAAAACTTTTAGACCTTGACCTTGATGGTCAAGGTCTAATCGCGAAAAACGTTATTTAAGAAAAACGATGATTTATCTCGAAAACGGTAGGAGATAGAGCAATTTTGACCTCATTTTCGACCTCCACCCCCATATACGACGATACGCAAGGTATAATTTCCGGTATCCTTGACCTACAGGTCACTTTCGAGTCCCAAACCTGAAGTTGGCCTTTATCTCGAAAACGATAAGAGATAGAGCAATTTTGACCTTATTTTCGACCTCCACCCCCTACACGACGTTACGTAAGGTATGACTTAGGGTGTCCTTGACCTGCAGGTCACTGTCGAGCCCCAAACCGGAAGTTGGCCTTTATCTCGAAAATGGTAAGAGAAAAGTTACACATGGGATGTAGATGTAGGTCTCTTAGGAATCAAGCCATACATATTATTAGTATTATGAGATAACAAGAGATAACAATCCAGTAAACATCCTATACCATATACAGGGAGCAGAGAAGTCATGCAGTGGCGTCGGATTCACGTCGGGCTTTGGTTGATCGTGAAAATCGAAACGTCGCTTTTCGGAAAAGATCAAAGTGTTTTTGTCTTTTGTCTTATCGAATTCTCCAACTCCCCGAGAAATGTTACATTCAAAGCATAGATCAGTCCTTGTAAGAACACTTACATTTCGGGTATTATCGAACCAGCTTCTTCTTCTTCTTCTTCTTCTTCGTATGCGTGTTACAGCCAAGGAAGCAGAACTGGTGCGCTGTCCGAATGACATACAGAAAGTCATGGACTCAGCAAACGGCCTGGTCACCGTCGAATGGGAGGATCCGATCTTCATAGATGATCGAAATAACACACTCGAATTCCGATGCCAGTCTGCGAAAAGCTTCCGTGTGGGGACACATGCCGTGGAGTGCAACCCTATGTTATCTGGCGATACGTTACTCAACGTCAAATGCCGCTTTAATGTTGTCATAGCAGGTGAGGCTTTCGCAATTGAATTAATTATTAACATGAAATATTAATTTTTGAGGAAGAGATAATGTGTTTGATTTTGAAATGTTGGCGCGTTTTAACGATAAACTTCAAAACTGCATTTAATGAATTCTTTTTGGACTACGTTTTCAGGCAAATACGTAGAAACAGTCAAATAAATATCTTCTACACAAATGTCTTAAATTTTATTAACGTTCAAAGACATTGACTGTTTTGCTGCATACCCTGCCATTTCATAATTGGCAGATATTGACTTATTTTGAGTACATTAGGTATTGTATCATGACCTGAGTAAATGCTGTAACCTGATTGGTCGATTTCCAAGTTAATAATTTTTCAATGTTGATTGGAAGGCACAAGTCGATAGCTGTTGCAGTTATTTGTAAACAAAACGCCAAAAGTGTTGACCTAAAAGTGAACCTAATCTTAACGGTCAATAATAATTCATTCCGACTCATAATAAGTCCACAGGTGCTAATTATTGACCAGTAAGAAAATGTTGAACTTTAGCTTGTTATTATGGCTGCTTTTATTATTATTATTATTATTATTATTATTATTATTATTATTATTATTATTATTATTATTATTATTATTATTATTATTTGTGAAGAACCTGCTTGTGATATACCATATATGGAAAAGCTACCACGAAATGGCGCTCTGGTTTGTGGCCGCCCCAAAGATGGCCGGTACCCGAAGGTATGCCGAGTGCATTGCAAAGAGAAATATGAGCTTCGGTTACACGAGTACAATCACCAGTTTAAATGTGGCTGGGACGGAAATTGGACAGTGGACAATTGGCCTGACTGTTACAGTAAGTACTGTTCGTCTAGGGTGCAGACATCGTAAACATTCACTGTGTAAGAAAGCGTCGCAGGAATTTTTTGGAAAATGTTTGAAGTCAATCATAGTAAATTAATAATTCCTAAATATTTGGTAGATTGATAACTATTACTGCATTATGTAAATGAACTAACATTAATTTTCTATAAAGGAAAGTAGTTCCTATGAATATTTCCGGAAATTAATATGAATTTTCTACCTGAAGATAGAAAAAATGTTAATATTAAGAACAATAAGTCTCAGGACAGTCAAGCAAAACATAGCCTTTGCTCCATTCTGAAATTGCAAGATGCAACACATCTACTCAGTATGCAATGAAATAAACTTAAAACTAGACCGTTTTCGCTACTGGGCAGCGAAAATTACACTTGCGGCCCACAGAAGTACGATTTTGAACACTTAAAAATCAGAATTCTTTGAAAATCCCTGTTAAAAGCCATGCCAAGTTGCCTGTAGCATCAAAACTAAACGCAACACAGCTGTTGACATGCTATATCCAAGTAAACATTCTGACGTCGAGTACACGTCGATTTGAGGTTGCATCAGTACCAGGCCAAATTGCAACTTTAATCTGGTTGTAATTTGGTTTTCATTGGTTGCGACCATAGATCATCGTCATTGACACAACGTTGAGTAGAGGTTGGATAAGGAACGACGTGTGGGCGTTGATTGTGCCCGCAAAACAAAAAAAAACCAAAAAAAAAAAAAACCAAAAAAAAAAAAAAAACCAAAAAAAAAAACAAAAAACAGAAACAGAAACACTTCCACAAAATTAAATCTGGTTGTAATTTTGTTGTGATCACATGTGCCACCATAGATTAACGCTTACTCAACGTCCTTAACATCCATTGGACATACAAACGCTGTTTAGATGTGACGTTTTTCTCAACACACAATCAACGTTTCTGACGTGGCGTTGGATATATATTGGAGTATTGACGTTTTGTTCATACAAATGCCTTGCAGCTGCCGTTGGATCGACCCGATGCTTTGAAAAGTATCATCCTATCTTTTCTTTGCCCGTAACACAGTTGAAATGCAATTTCTAGTAAATTTGAAATTAATTTCACTGGAGTACAAAACTTTTATTGTTGGCTCCAAGTACTTCATGGGTAATCCCATGTTTACCCGTACTGGGATCCGATATTCACTTTTCATCCTTACGCCTGTGAAGAAACACAGTTTGTAGCACCAGTTAAGTTTTTTGGATTTTGAGGGCCCTTCCTAGCTCTGATGGAGTAATGAATAGCACGAGTAGTTTCTGGATATATTGAAGATCATCTGGGTGAAGTTTGGGCGAATTACATCTAGAGGGACCGGCGTAGCAACAGTGTGATTTGCCAACTGCGGCGCCAACTCTGTGGTGGGTAGCCTAGTTGTTTGTGTCGCTAGCGTACCGCTTTCAGACACATCTTCTATCGAACCTTAGGCTTGTTACGCTACAGAGATATTTGGACCGCTGCACGGGAATCCTGGCCAATTTTTAGACTGTTTTTAGCCGTTCTCGGTTGTGAGTAACGCGGCGGTGCCCTCAACACGTGGGCAGGCAGTTTTGTCAAGTTTTACGAGGAACGAGGACGTTTTCCAGATTGCTAACTTCACCATTGGTAAAGGGCTCTCCGTAGGTTTTTTAGCTACTTACAACTTTGGGTTCTGACCACGTCACACGGAGAAATAAGCAGTTTTCTTTTTGGCGGGAAGGCGCCCACGGTGCGGCGAGCTGACAGAGACACCGCGGGTCTGCTAACTACGTTGCATTCCTAACTCCTGGTCAAGAGAGTGTAGGAAGCTGCTGACCACCTTTGAGGAAATTCTTGGCAGCGTGCGAAACGTCTCAGCCAAGTTTTCGCAAGTGGTAGCTTTCCCGCGCTTTGCGTTGCAACGCAGCAGAGTGTACCGCGCTCCGAGTTACTCGCGAGTTACTAACGCGTTACTCGGGGGGAGCACACAGGCTACCAGGAGTGGCACTGTCAAGTCACACACTGAAGCCTGCATTTGCAAAGCTGCGTAACACATACTGCGGTGTGATGCTACAGGTCAGATCGATAATATGCATGGAAAAGAAATGTGCCTCGATGGCTCAGTAAAAACTGCTGCCATTAATTAACTTTCTGCTTTCACTTGCAGTCATGAACAACCATGGTAAAGAAGCCGCGATGTGGGCACCCAGGCCTTAAGGACGATCCCTACGACTACTGCAGGGACTGTGCTACTCGCTACGGGCAACAAGAGTGTAACGGGGAAATAACGTGTGCAGTCTGTCAACACCTGGCAGATCAAGTGTGGGGAAGTTTAAACAGGCAGCGTCGGCGCCAACTACGCAACAGACAAATAAAAGAACTGTGGTCGCGGACAATGTCCTCGGCGGACACCCCAACTTATGAGCCATCAGGCAAAGATCCCGGCACGCCGCTGCGGGATGAGACGGTGTTGTCAGGGCGGAACTCGAGCACCGAGCGGTCGCCCAAGAAACGCCGGAAGCATAAGTCCAGGAAGGACAAGAAACATTCGAGGAGCCCTACATCGGAAACGAGCGTCCGTGTGTCGTTGCAAGAACTAGAGCAGGAGGCGGCAACTATAACACCACTCCCCTCGGCTAACAGTAAGACCACGGAATCTTTTGAGGAATCCGTTGTGAAGGCTGCGAACAGGGCGTACACCTCGGACACGTGGGGTCCCTCGACCACGAACGCTGGTGACACACCCAGCATGGGGGGATACCAGCCACCA
This sequence comes from Protula sp. h YS-2021, assembly GCA_949752745.1. Taxonomy (NCBI): domain Eukaryota; kingdom Metazoa; phylum Annelida; class Polychaeta; order Sabellida; family Serpulidae; genus Protula; species Protula sp. h YS-2021. The sequence goes on from OX457027.1 coordinate 73,144,784, forward strand.
GCGGAGAAGCCGATTCTCCCAATGTAGATAAACTTTGAAGAGATCCTCCGCAAGGCACTACAGCAGCAGGCAGCCGTGATCTCACAACAACTCGTGGGGCTGCAGGCACGTGCACCGAGCGCAACAATTACAAGTCAGGAGCAGGTGAGGGAGCTCACACCCACACCTGAACCACAGCGGGCTCCCTCTCGCGCCGTGTCGCCCAAGCCGGCAAGCACGGAAGGGGAGCCATCACCCCTAGCCACACTCATGACCCAGATGGAGGATGAGCGGCATAGCAGTCCGAAGCGCGAATCAACGCCCCCCCCCCCGCGACATACAGGTTAGAGGTAGAAGTCGCACACGCCTACTATCTTCCTCATCTTCTGACGACTCCGAGTCCTCAGGCCCCTCACCGCCCCACCGACGAAGGAGGCGAAGTCGGGTGCCCAGCCGGCGCCGCATGCCCACACTCTCCGGCAGTGAAACAGAACATAGGGCACGATCGAGAGCACCGCGAGACCTACACGCCTCGCCTTTCAAGCACCCGGAATGTGGCGACTGGCTAAGATCACCGCGGAAACGCGACGTATCCCCTTGGAGAGGTACACGGAAAAGGAGGCGCCTCTCAGACGAAGGGTCCCCAAGCAGGGCAAGCGAGGAAGCAGGCTCAGCCACAACGGTCGACCCGCTGGATATCCCATTTCACGACGTTGTAGAGGTTATCCAGAGATTCTCGAATGCCCAAGTAGGCAAACCCCTGAAGGAGACGCACTCCAGTTTCAGATTGGCCTCTGAGGGGCCGCGGGAGTTGGGCCCAGAATTTATGGCACTCGATACAGCAGCTGGTATTTTGGATGCCATCAAGTTGAAGGAGGCAGAGTTTCAGGCAAAGGACTCGAATTTTGGGAAGGCCCTGGACTTCGGGAAAATTTAAACCTCATCTAAAATGCGCGTTGTGCGAACGGCGTACAGGCAATCGGACAACGCAGTCAATTTTGAGCCACTCACGTACCCTAAGCACGCCCCAACCTGAAATGGCAAACTGCTATCTATAACAAGAGAATATCACAGGAATCAGAGAAAAACATTAGTTTGAATTGTTTATTGATAAAAAACGGGTAATACAGTCAATCAACACCACACGATGAACAATATGAATATCACATCACCGCATTGCAGAATTTCGTATCTGAAAATTAAAAAAAGGAAAATCTTTTAAGTTTTAACCTACATTTGAGACAAAAACATGAACAACTAGAACCTCACTTCGCTAGCGAAATGTTAAACACTTGACAAAAATTAAAACGCAAAAATATTTCCTTCAATGGGTTATTTCTCGAATAATATATTGCAAACAACACAGCTTGAATACGTCTTATAAGCCGAGTAGTGTTTTGTTTCTGTTGACTTAAGGTTTTATTGACTGATCTAGCATACGCCGTGTTATCTATTTACGCAGTGAGAGCCCGCACAAAGCTCACTGTGCAACTGTGTGTGATGTGGGTTAAATGCTACGCATTTACTTGCAAAAAATACACTCTTTTCACATGGCGTTTTAACAAAGAAAACGAAATCAAAGACGAAAATAAAAAGTGACATGCACATGTCCAGATCAAGCTCTTCATAAGTCCCAAGTTTCATGGTCGTAGGGCCCATAGTGTCAGAGAAGAAGAAGACACAAAAAATCGGAAAAAGTGTCAAGAAGAAAAAAAAAGGACGAATTTTGCTCGCACAAATTCATATAACTCTTGCAAGCCAAAGGCTTGTCAAGTGTTAAACTAGAACCTCACTTCGCTAGCGAAATGTTAAACACTTAAAAACATGCATGCTTTTAATTCCTCCACATTCGAGTAACATTGGTCTTTTGGCATAAAGACCGTTCTGTGCTGTTCAAATACTTTGTACGGCTCCTGTTTGTATTTATCTTCATTTGATTGTCCCATTTTTAGGAATTTGATAAAAACGTCCCGATTTCAGGTAAATTTATGTCAAAATATATCTTCTCCGGAGGGCCAATATGGAGAAAGTTTCCTTATAATGACCAGTCCATGAAAACGGCTTAATTCCAAAGTAGGTAAAGGCAGGCGTTGTAGGATGTTCTTTTTCAGAGTAGGTTAACGACAAATCGGTGACTAGTTCCTGAGTACATCATCTTAACCTAGTTCAGTGTGTTGTTCTGAAATTTGTCCTAATTGCAATTAATCAATCAAAAAGGAACACAAACACTTGTGTGCATTACCATGAATTACAATTAATATGATCGCGTTAAAAGCTTGTGATCAGTTGCAATCAACTGTGATGTATTAATTATTGCAATTATAAAAGATAAAGGACACAATATTTGTCACGATTGTAAGTAATTTCGAGCAAAAAAAACTTATTTCACAATTTTGCCTGATCTAGGTTTGCCAATTTGTGAAATAAAATGTAAGATTTTTAGGTAATTTCGTGAAATAACCTAACTTTTAGGTTATTTCGTGAAACGGCAAAAGATTTTAAGGCATTACGCGAATCTACCCAATACGGTTTGCCATTTCGTGAAATGGCGGGTTTCCTACATTGACTGCAACATATATACTGTATATTCACATTCCACAATCTGCTATGTTATGACTTAAAGTTGGTTCTTACTAATATATATATACTGTATATATATATATAGGTTTTCATTAAAACCTCAGAATCGGTTGTGTTAGGACCTTAATATGACTGAACTTGTCCGTTTGTCATTGGCAGGAGTGAGAAAACCAACCATAGCGACAACCGTCAATAACATCCATGTGGCATACACTGGAAACTGTCAAGACAGAAAGAGCGAAATCGAATCAGCATTTAAGACTTCAATGGAGAAGTTGATACAGTATTCTGGCAAATGCAATAAACCACATGTGTGCACAGTTGTGGATGTGAAGGTGTGGTGTGGAGCAAGAAGGCGCCGGCGAAATCTTGACAACTCAGTCACTCAAACTGCTATACTTTTAAAAGCAACTACGACATCTTATGACTCTAACGATACTTTAGCCCCATCGCCTGGATTTACACAACAATCTGAGACGAGGACGACGGAATTTAATTCCACTGTAGACAGCAATATAGTAACAGTGACCAGCATTCGACCTACCATTGTAACCGCGATGTCAACAGCACAGGAGCACATTTATGATACTACACCGGTACCGCCACGTGATAAGTTTCTCATTCAGTTTACTTTAAAAGGAGAAATTGCCAATAAATCTGAAACGGAAGTTACCGCAGATGAACAGAAGACACTGATATTTGTCTTAGACGACGCTTGTTTTTATATTGAGGAACATATCGAAAGCTGGTCCTTCGCAACACCAGACGGCGAAAACGTCACAAACGCCACGATAGACATCGTGACGTACACCGAGTTGGAAGCAAACTGTTTAGCAGGAGAAGCATACGAGCAAAAATATGACGGAAGGAGCGCTTTTTGTGGTAAGCAGGCTGAAGTCTTTTGATTTTAGCTGACCAGACAAGCCTATGGCCCATTCATAAAATACGCGCAGTGTTCATACTTTTTTGACTCCCCCTCCCCCATCCTGTTTGCAAAATGTGCGCTTTTGTATAGCATCATCAATAGTTTATATCGCAAAATGAGGACCTAGTAAATGTGTTTATCATCATCTAAACAGAGAGAGAGAGAGAGAGAGAGAGAGAGAGAGAGAGGGTCAGGAACTCTACGATAATTTAAGGCTTGCTCCTTGTCTTTTTTTTGCGAAAACGTATGTAAGCGATTGAAGTTTATGTTGTGACAATCGGCATTTCCAGGGAGTTGCACATTTCATTTAAGTAATGGGATCTGATGAACGGCAGTCTGTAGTCATTGGGTACGTTTATTAAAAAAAAAAAAACAATAGTGGAAAATTAATGACGTCATGGACGACATAAATGAACATGGTAGTCAGAAATATATTTAAGTTTTCAGTTTTCTATTTGTCTATTTCTGCTTTCATAGTGGAATGCCCGCCGGGCAGTTTTGAGCTCAATGCCACGTGTCTGCCATGTGACACTGGATATTTCCAAGACGAACCTGGTCAAACGACTTGTAAAAAATGTCCACAAAACATGACAACTCAAACTACAGGCTCGAGAGACAGCTGTGATTGCACAGGTAACATAAAATTTATTATCTGACTTTTACAAAGTTTAAAAAACGATATATGTTTCTTTAATGAATAGAAAGCGTGTCTTGTGAATTTTATCCATGTTTCTTTCCAAAAACTATTTCTCCTCAATGGATAAAAATTGTTGTTTTTCTCCTCCCGCTTTCTAGAAAACGAATTTGGCGATTTTGAAAACGAAACTGGAATCTTTAGAAATGAAACTGAAAGTGCCCTGGCAGCTGCTTCACACTCTAAACAGTGTTACACCTGCCTCGCATCTTCAACAAATCGCACCTGTTCCGGTAAGTACACCAACCGAGATTACGGTTGCACGTGACCTTACGTACTCACACGAGACTACACGTGACTACATAGGATCACGTGTAACCACAACCGAATCGCGGAACTACACGGCAGAAGCTTACACGAGGCACCAGAAACTTAAAATACTGTGTTTTTTAAAATAAAATACTGTGTTTTTTGGGGAAAAACAGGTGCACATATTTAAATATTCAAAGGGGTAACTTTAGTTTCTGAAAGCAGAGCCAAAATATTTCCTGAAATGGTTACGTTCTCGTCCAAAATTTAACACACCAGATAACAGCAAAAAATCTTCACCGGTCACACACTGCCGTAAACATGTGATAACCGCATGTTTCTCAACGTTGTGAGAATTTACAAGGTGGTCACTGCATGCTTGACCGCGTAGTTAACATATCTGAACCAAATATCCAGCAGCGTGTGCTGTTCTTGTGGTCAGATGACATCTAAAGCATAAAATAGGAACAGTTATTACATGGAAGTAGGGGGGAAAGTGGGGGTTCTAAAACAGGAAGTGACATCATAATGACGTCACGAGGTGTTTTAGAATCCCCATGGGGTTTCTAAAACAGTGACGTCATTGTTTTAGAATCCCCATGGGGCTAGTAAAACAGTGACGTCATATGAACGTCACTTGTGGCTCAGGAAGTGACGTCATAATGACGTCATAGGGTGAGCCAGAACTGTCATGACAGTTTTGGACCAGATGGTGATTGATAGAGCGCGAGCCCGTGTCAATGACGTCATCATGACGTTATAATGACGTGATCATGACGTTATCACGACGTCATCATGACGTTATCATGACGTCATACTAAGACTCTCCTAAGCAGTATAACCCTAAGTCACCTGTCAATCATCATGACGTCATCAGTCACGTGACCTGTCAATCATCGGTCATGTGACCCTAACCCTAACAAGAGTTCCAGACCACTTTTTGACGTCATAATGACCTCAGACCCCTAGGGACGTTCCTTCTACCATCTGTCTATCATACCTTCATAATACACATTCATAATGCACTCTATGGTTTAGGGTTAGGCTGCCCATACCCGGGCTCGAACCACCAACCTTCCAAGCATGGGTCCGACCAGGAGTCCCACGCTCTAACAACTGAACTATTCCGGACTGAACCAGAATGTTTTGTGAAAACATGCCATATAAGGCTATAATGCACCATGCACGATAAATTTCAGAGTGCACTCGTTCAGTGCGTGGGGTAAACCGATCGATAAATTTCAGAGTGCACTTGTTCAGAGCGTGGGAACGATCAATCATTTGAGAAGGAATGGGATTTTCCCTACGTTAAGTCTTATGTTATGTTTTATGTTAAGGTAGTTGGAAAATGGTTCTTCTAAAGCACATTTAACAAAAAAAAAAAAAAAAAAGGTTTTGGAAACATATAATGTATAAAATAAGTTTTAGCATTTTTGCATGCTACTTATTTGAATGTTCTAAAGTCATATTAGTAGAAAAATGGTGGTTCTAGACCAACATTAACCAATTTTGTTTTTTGACAACATATGATGTATAAAATAAGTTTGAACATCTTACCATGGTGGAGTAGCGTAAAAATCAGGGTTCTAAACCAACTTTAAAAAATTTTGTTTTTTAACAACATATGATGTATAAAATAAGTTAGTGAGAAGAGCACGCCATTCAAACATGTATTCAAATGACAAGCCCCATTCGAAACATGTGTTTGTATTATTTTTGGAACATATTACGTCATGGTATTGTTCAATAATTTTTTTAACAAGTTCAACAATTGTTCAAAAAGTTGTTCAACACGTTCAACATATTCAACATGTTCAACATGATCAACATGTTCAACAACTTGTTCAACATGTTCAACATTTTCAACATGTTCTGTTCAACAAGTTGTTGTTCAACAATATGTTCAATATGTTCAACAACATGTTCATCATGTTGAACAACATGTTGAAGAACACATGTTCAACATGTTCAACAAGTTGTTCAACATGTTCAGCATGTTGAACAACTAGTTTAACATGTTCAACATGTTGCTCAATATGTTGTTGAACATGTTGTTCAACATGATGTTCAACATGTTGTTCAACATGTCGAACATGTTGAACATGTTGTTGAAAATGTTGAACATGTTGAACATGTTGTTGAACATGTTGAACATGTTGAACATGTTGTTGAACAAAAACAAGAACCCTGATTTTTACGCTACTCTACCATGGTAAAATCTTCAAACTTATTTTATACATCATATGTTGTCAAAAAACAAAATTGGTTAAAGTTGGTCTAGAACCACCATTTTTCTACTACTATGACTTCTGAACATTCAAATAAGTAGCATGCCAAAATGCTAAAACTTATTTTATATATCATATGGTGTTAAAAACTAAATTTGTTAAAGTTGGTGTAGAGCCACCATTTTTCCACTACTATAACTTTAGAACATTCAAATAAGTAGCTTGGTAAAATGCTAAAACCTATTTTATACATCATATGTTATCAAAAACTAAATTTGTTAATGTTGATCTAGAGCCACCATTTTTGCACTGCTATAGCTTTAGAATATTTGGATAAGTAGCATGGCAAAATGCTAAAACTTATTTTATACATTATATGTTTTCCAAAAACTGCATTTGTTAAATGTGCTTTAGAAGTACCATTTTCCAACTACTACAATATTAAACATAACATTAGACTTAGCGTAGGGAAAATCCCATTCCTTCTCAAATTTATTGATCGTTCCCACGCTCTAAACGAGTGCACTCTGAAATTTATCGATCATTCCCACGCTCTGAACAAGTGCACTCTGAAATTCATCGATCGGTTTCCCCCACGCTCTGAACGAGTGCACTCTGAAATTTGTCGATCGTTCCCACGCTCTGAACGAGTGCACTCTGAAATTTATCGTGCATGGTGCATTATATCCTTATATGGCATGTTTTCACAAAACATTCTGGTTCAGTCCGGAATAGCTCAGTTATTAGAGCGTGGGACTCCTGGTCGGACCGATGCTTGGAAGGTTGGTGGTTCGAGCCCGGGTATGGGCAGCCTGACCCTAAACCATAGAGTGCATTATGAATGTGTATTATGAAGGTATGATAGACAGATGGTAGAAGGGACGTCCCTAGGGGTCTGACGTCATTATGACGTCAAAAAGTGGTCTGGAACTCTTGGTAGGGTTAGGGTCACATGACCGATGATTGACAGGTCACGTGACTGATGACGTCATGATGATTGACAGGTGACTTAGGGTTATACTGTTTAGGAGAGTCTTAGTATGATTTCATGACGTCATAACGTCATTATGACGTCATGATAACGTCATGATGACGTCGTGATAACGTCACTATAACGTCGTGATGACATCATTGACACGGGCGCGCGCTCTATCAATCACCATCTGGTCCAAAACTGTCATGACAGTTCTGGCTCACCCTATGACGTCATTATGACGTAACTTCCTGAGCCAGAACTGACGTTCATATGACGTCACTGTTTTACTAGCCCCATGGGGATTCTAAAACAATGACGTCACTGTTTTAGAAACCCCATTGGGATTCTAAAACCCTCGTGACGTCATTATAACGTCACTTCCTGTTTTAGAACCCCCATTTTTCCCCTACTCATGGTTTGTTATATGGTTAGAATATTAAATAGGAAAATTATATGGTTACCATTGCTAATATTCGGCTTCTACTTATTGCTCACCCATATGCTGTCCCATATAGTTCATTAATTTCTAGGTTATGTGTGTCACCACATGACAGCCACATACCATCATTTCTTTTGGCTCACCACAGTCAGTCATGTCATATGATAGCCACGGAGTTACCATTTTGTTGCTATATCAGCAGAATGTCAACAATCATCATGTGAATATCAATGTCCTCCAAACCAACACAAACAACATACAGTTGACGTAATAAGCACTTGTACTTATGTCCAAGAAGTCGAGATATTAAAAATATTGGAATATCCCACAAGTAACCATAAAATAATTAACATTGTTATAGACTCTACACCACAAAAATGTGGTCCAGTCTGTATTCACGGAGAATGCAGCGTTGAGGAAAACCAGGTGAAGTGTGAATGTTTCCATGGTTACACCGGGGAGAAGTGTGACTCCCAACTAGATCCATGCTGGAATATCGCGTGCCAAAACAACGGAACATGTCGCGTGGGAGATGACGGGTTTATATGTGACTGCGACACAGGCTTCGTTGGTAAGTAAATAACATCACTTCAAAGTCGCTACCCCCGTCTTTAGATTTCTGGGGAGCGGGAGGGGGAGGGGTGGGGATAAGATTACTTGGTTTATAAAGTAACTAGCTGAATTTCGAAAAGTTTATGCTGAAAAATGCTTTATTCGATAAAGATCGCCATTTTCTGTTTTGGTAAAATGCAGCTCAAAAGGATCACTAAAGCTTGAGAAACTGGAAAAGATCACTATATCTTTTCTTCTTAATTCGAAAATATCGCTTAACATTTATTGTCCATAATAATTAAAAAATAGGTGAGTGCGAGTGAAAAACCTTGTTATTTTAAGCTGAGTACTGGTAGCCAACCCAAGTATGTGCTCAAACCCCTTCCTTCACAAGTGAATTTGTGATGTTCAAATGCGATGTCGGTTTTTTTTTATAGAAATTACACATCAATAAAAAGTCGTAATTTTTGAAATTCGCTAATATATCCAAGTAACTGATTTCGATAATCGAATCAATGAAACAAGCATATTATTATTGACGCCTTTCTTGATAAAAAGATTTGATATGAGAAATTATTGAATATTGGTCGTTGATTGATTGTGAATCTTAAATAGTGAAATATTCTGCTTTTCCAGGCCCTTTTTGTGAGCAGGCTGAATACTCCTGTGAATCAGACCCGTGTTTCCATGGTTACTGTCTGGAAATTCTAGACAGTTACAACTGTGTTTGCGACAATGGGTGGACAGGATTCAACTGTGATGTCACCATGCCTGACTGCCTCACCGATCCATGTCACCATGGCAACTGTTCCGTGTCCAATGGCGGCATTGTTTGCCACTGTGAAGAAGGATTTTACGGTGAGCTGCTAACTAAACATAACTTTAAGGGTTACGTCGATCCCCATTAACCTTCCTCCCATATCTGAACGCCGCACCGGTGTAACGATTTCAGATTACCCCCCATTTCAGATTCCCCCCCCCCCCCCAGGAATCTGAAATCGATTTCAGGTTCCGGGGGGGGGGGAGTAACTTGAAATCGATTTCAGATTCCCTCCTTCGATTTCAAATTCCCCCTCTCAAAATTAAAAACAGACAGAAATAAAACAAAAAATAAAGTTTTATCAAGTTTTTTTCTGTCGAACTACGAAAATGTCTACATTTATGCAATGATACGTTGTATATACTACAGCTTGTAAACATTAATACTATCACCAGTCTTTTCCATCTTTCAGTTTTCCATATCTAGCTATTATCATTATTCATATAACTTTTGTCTAGAATTAGTTTTTTTTTTCATTTGCTGTCCTCTGATCGCATTTTTTATTTTGGAAAGAGGACTCCTTATTAATACTCATCTCAGTCAGACAGGCCTGGACACTTGTCTACAGGAGGATAATCCACCAGATACAAGTTAACAATAAAACAATGTTTGATGTGTACAAGAGGGCACAGGAAGACGGAGTCGGAGTAGTAGTGTCAGTAGGCGGAAAACGGGGGTTCCAGCACAGACCCCCCAGGACATACTATGTACCGACCCCCCCCCCCAAGCCGGCAGTCGGGACCCCCACCCTAGCCAGCAGTCGGGACCCCCCCCCCTAGCCGGCAGTCGGGACAGAACCCCCCCCCCCCCCTAGCCGGCAGTCGGGACCCCCCTTAACTTAAAATTGCGATAACTTTCGTTATAGTTGACCGATTTGTATGAAAATTTCACTGTTTGATTCAGTTTTATGTAAAGTTTTAACATAGTCATGGGCTACTTGCAACGACGGCTGTATGCATTTTTGCAACAAGCCGCCATTTTAACTTAAAATTGCGATAACTTTCGTTATAGTTGACCGATTTGTATAAAAATTTCGCTGTTTGATTCAGTTTTACATCTAGTTTTAACATGGCCATGGGCTAGTTGCACCGACGGCTGTATTCATTTTTTGTCGCATGCCGCCATTTTAACTTAAAAGTGACCTAACTTTCGTTATACTTAACCAATTTGTATAAAAATTTCACTGTTTGATTCAGTGTTATATCTTGTTTTGTTATTAAGTGGTCACAGGCTATTTGCACATGTGGCTGTAAGCATAATGTATATTTTAGTAATGTTTGAAAAAAGTAGATAACTTTCAGCATGTTCAACAGATTTGAATGAAAATTTCATCGTTTGATCCAGTTTTATTTTTAGTTTAGAATAAAGTAGTCACAGGCTATTTGCACATGTGGCTGAAAGCATAATGTATATTTTAGTAATTTTTGAAAAAAGTAGGTAACTTTCACCATGTTCAACCTATTTGTCTGAAAATTTTACCGTTTGATCTAGTTTTATTTCTAGTTTACAGTGGTCGCAGGCTATTTGCACAGGTGAGAAGAGCACACCATTCAAACATGTGTACGAATGGCAAGCCCATTTAAAAGATGTGTTCGAATGGCAAGCCCATTTAAAAGACGTGTTCGAATGGCAAGCCCATTCAATACACGTGTTCGAATAATTTTTGGAAGATATAACGTCGTGGTATTGTCCAACAAATTGTTCAACATATTCAACAAGCTGTTCAAATTGTTCAACAAGTTCAACATGTTCAACATGTTCAACAAGCTGGTCAACAAGTTCAACATGTTCAACATGTTGTTGTTCAACAAGTTGTTGTATATAAAGCTAAGTTTAAAGACTTTCTCATCATTTGAATAGTGTAGGTTGAACCGAAAGGATGTATAAATGCAACATTTGTTCGAAATCTTACAATTGGCCACAAAGTCTTAAAAGACACTTAAAGGTTGCTCACACGTCAGAAGTGGATGAAGAATCGGATATGGAAAACCCTGTAAAACTACCTTTCACGGAAACTTTAGATGAGTCTTCTATGGAAAGTGAAAGCGTTAACATGGCTGAAAAGAATGCACAGGCTTGTACAGAATGTGGTGCATTCTACAACAGCGAAGAAGCTTTGCTCAAACATACGGAGCAGTGTGGTGAGGATGCTGATGACAGGAGTTGTGAGTCAGAAACAGACTCTGAAAGTGAATCAGAAATAGACTCTGTTTGGTGTGATATGGTTCAAGAAGTCTACGATGACTATGATGACAAATTTCAAGAAAAGGTTTCAGAATATGAAGAACAAGGACTTGAAGATGCGCGTGAAATAGCAAGTTATGACCTTCGACCCATTTATAAACATGGACTAAAACAACTGTTTATGAGACTATTCAAATATACCCAGCGTCTAGAACAAAGCCGACATTATTAAAAGATTTTAAAGGACTTTAATTACTTTATGGATGAAAAACATTACAAGTATTCAAAGGCACTAAAGGTGGCTATAAGGAAAAACAATGCATTCTTTGAAGAGCTACTAGATAAGGAAGAGGAGTATGGCAGCAGTGATGAAGAAAGTGGTATGGAGAGTGAACAGAGTGAAACAGATGAAGAAAAATAGACTTATTTGACTAAACTTTATGATAAAGACTTTATAAATGTTGTAATATTTTATGAACTTAAGCGTTTTGTATTAATATATGTCTTGCTTTGCAACATATAAAGTCGTAAGGTTATTGACGCGGTTTTAATTGACCCGTAAACCATATATTATATATCGTATATTAGGTATTATAGTTAATTTTGTATTACTATGTATTATATTCAAGAATTGTATTATTATGTATTATATTCAAGTATTGTATGAGAAAAATAGAAAGTTGAAAAGCATCATATGTATTTTTATTGAATATTACAAATATGTACAATTATGATGCAAACAAAACTATTTCAAATACATATTATGTTAATACATGTGCAGATTCACAAGAACTTAACTTAAAATTTTATAACAACTAACTTCACATGAACATAGATCATGTTAATTTCATAGTCTACATATGAAGACAATTTTATTTGAACTACATAACAAATGTACATGCCCATATGAGTCAAAGCTAAGTTACAGGTTCTTGTCAAGCTTTAAAACCTTCGCTCCAATCTTCTGCACTGAGGGTTATAAAATCATAGCATCCACTAAGCTAAGCTCGTCATGGAGTTAAAACTGTATACAGTCATCTCGCTGAATTGTCACACTCGAGGTTGGACACACAATGTCCTAATATGTTTAGAAATAGCTTTACCATATGTGACTTTGTGGCCAGTTGCAAGTTGTTGTTCAACCAGTTGTTCAAAATGTTCAACAAGTTGTTGTTCAACATATTAAGACAACTCACTATAGAGCATAAAAGGCATCTGTCCTCAGACATAACGTACATTCTGTATCAAGATACTGAAGAGTGAACATGTCTGCAGTGAGTGAACAACAACTACCATTTATGACAATGCCTGTAGAAAAGTCTGAGACAATGCCTGCAGAAAATTTTATAGTAAAGCCTGAGACAATACCTACAGCAAAGTCTAAGGCAATGCCCATGGTAAAGTCTAAGGCGAAGTCATGTCAGCAGCGTCAAAAGCGACAACATCTTAGAAAGATAAAAAGAGATGAGTTACCAACTATGACGCCGCCGTGTAAAAAGCGAAAAATTAAGACAGAGCCTAAAATGAAGCGAGAACCAGAGTGTAAAGCTGCTACCACGATGAAGAAGATGAGTGTAGACGAGTTACCGGTTATGATACCTATTAATGGAGAAATATATATTAAATTGGCGAAATATAAACAGAAAGTGATGGTTAACATTCGTGAATATATTACGGATCATACATCTGGGATGTTACATCCTACTAAGAAGGGAATTTTGTGGTCATTGAACGATCGGCACATGCTGAAGAAGCAAATGACGTCAGTGGATCTCATGCTTCAGAAAATGGATTTGTATAAATGCAGTGACTGTCAGAAGATCGTTGAGTAGACAGCGAGATGACTGTATACGGTTTTAACTGCATGACGAGCTTAGTGGATGCTATGATTTTATCACCCTCAGTGCAGAAGATTGGAGCGAAGGTTTTGAAGCTTGACAAGAACTTGAAACTTAGCTTTGACTCATATGGGCATGTACATTTGATATGTAGTTCAAATAAAATTGTCTTCATATGTAGACTATGAAATTAACATGATCTATGTTCATGTGAAGTTAGTTGTTATAAAATTTCAAGTTAAGTTCTTGTGAATCTGCACATGTATTAACATAATATGTATTTGAAATAGTTTTGTTTGTATCATAATTGTACATATTTGTAATATTCAATAAAAATACATATGATGCTTTTCAATTTTCTATTTTTCTCATACAATACTTGAATATAATACATAATAATACAATTCTTGAATATAATACATAATAATACAAAATTAACTATAATACCTAATATACGATATATAATATATGGTTTACGGGTCAATTAAAACCGCGTCAATAACCTTACGACTTTATATGTTGCAAAGCAAGACATATATTAATACAAAACGCTTAAGTTCATAAAATATTACAACATTTATAAAGTCTTTATCATAAAGTTTAGTCAAATAAGTCTATTTTTCTTCATCTGTTTCACTCTGTTCACTCTCCATACCACTTTCTTCATCACTGCTGCCATACTCCTCTTCCTTATCTAGTAGCTCTTCAAAGAATGCATTGTTTTTCCTTATAGCCACCTTTAGTGCCTTTGAATACTTATAATGTTTTTCATCCATAAAGTAATTAAAGTCCTTTAAAATCTTTTAATAATGTCGGCTTTGTTCTAGACGCTGGGTATATTTGAATAGTCTCATAAACAGTTGTTTTAGTCCATGTTTATAAATGGGTCGAAGGTCATAACTTGCTATTTCACGCGCATCTTCAAGTCCTTGTTCTTCATATTCTGAAACCTTTTCTTGAAATTTGTCATCATAGTCATCGTAGACTTCTTGAACCATATCATACCAAACAGAGTCTATTTCTGATTCACTTTCAGAGTCTGTTTCTGACTCACAACTCCTGTCATCAGCATCCTCACCACACTGCTCCATATGTTTGAGCAAAGCTTCTTCGCTGTTGTAGAATGCACCACATTCTGTACAAGCCTGTGCATTCTTTTCAGCCATGTTAACGCTTTCACTTTCCATAGAAGACTCATCTAAAGTTTCCGTGAAAGGTAGTTTTACAGGGTTTTCCATATCCGATTCTTCATCCACTTCTGACGTGTGAGCAACCTTTAAGTGTCTTTTAAGACTTTGTGGCCAATTGTAAGATTTCGAACAAATGTTGCATTTATACATCCTTTCGGTTCAACCTACACTATTCAAATGATGAGAAAGTCTTCAAACATAGCTTTATATACAACAACATGTTGAACAACAACATGTTGAACATGTTGAACTTGTTGAACATGTTGAACATGTTGAACAACTTGTTGAACATGTTGAACATGTTGAACAACTTGTTGAACATGTTGAACATGTTGAACAATTTGTTGAACATGTTGAACATGTTGGACATGTTGAACAATTTGTTGAACATGTTGAACATGTTGAACTTGTTGAACAATTTGAACAGCTTGTTGAACATTTGAACATGTTGAACTTGTTGAACAATTTGAACAGCTTGTTGAACATGTTGAACAATTTGTTGAACAATACCACGACGTAATATCTTCCAAAAATTATTCGAACACGTGTATTGAATTGGCTTGCCATTCGAACACGTCTTTTAAATGGGCTTGCCATTCGAACACCTGTTTGAATGGTGTGCTCTTCTCACCTGTGCAAATAGCCTGCGACCACTATAAACTAGAAATAAAACTAGATCAAACGGTAAAATTTTCAGACAAATAGGTTGAACATGGTGAAAGTTACCTCCTTTTTTCAAAAATTACTAAAATATACATTATGCTTTCAGCCACATGTGCAAATAGCCTGTGACTACTTTATTCTAAACTAAAAATAAAACTGGATCAAACGATGAAATTTTCATTCAAATCTGTTGAACATGCTGAAAGTTATCTACTTTTTTCAAACATTACTAAAATATACATTATGCTTACAGCCACATGTGCAAATAGCCTGTGACCACTTAATAATAAAACTAGATATAAAACTGAATCAAACAGTGAAATTTTCATACAAATTGGTTAAGAATAACGAAAGTTAGGTCACTTTTAAGTTAAAATGGCGGCATGCGACAAAAAATGCATACAGCCGTCGGTGCAACTAGCCCATGACCATGTTAAAACTAGATATAAAACTGAATCAAACAGCGAAATTTTCATACAAATCGGTCAACTATAACGAAAGTTATCGCAATTTTAAGTTAAGGGGGGGTCCCGACTGCCGGCTAGGGGGGTCTATCCCGACTGCCGGCTAGAGGGGGTCCCGACTGCCGGATAGGGGGGTTCCCGACTGCCGGCTGGGGGGGGGGGTCGGTACATAGTATGTCCTGGGGGGTCTCTGCTGGAACCCCCGTTTTCCCCTACTAGTGTCATTAAAGACCAAAGTACAAGCCAGTCCCACGAAAGGAACATGGAAGTAGTCATCGGTGCATCGAGAATTAGTGTCACTGCTTCGATGACAGCCATGGCACTACAAGTCTGTTTATACATTGACAGATGCAAATTTTAAAAATTCCAGGTATGCCTGGGGGGATTTGAAATCGGAGCGGGGAATCCGAAATCGATTTCAGATTCCCGGGGAGGTAACTTGAAATCGATTTCAGATTCCCGGGGAGGAATCTGAAGTCGATTTCACATTCCCGGGGGGTAACATTTAAGGGGGGTAATCTGAAATCGGTACACCGGTGTTATTTCTGCTCCATATGTGACCTCTAGGGAACCATCAACACAATATATTCTAAAACATTTTAGATTTTGTACTCCTCCCCAAGTACATATCTTAAGGATAGCCCAAAACACAACTCGCCATCTTCTTATTCTTGTGTCATATTTGAACTCTTGACATAAGAATTTTAATCGGTACGCGCCATTTTCTTGATATTGTTTGTCCTATTTCCTTGTTTATGTGACTGTCTTTCTCCAGGACCTCTTTGTGAATACGAAATAGATGTGTGCTCCCTGAAGCCATGTCGTCACAACGGCACGTGTGTCACTGACGATGGCCGCTCTTTCTGCATCTGCCAGCATGGATGGACAGGTAAGCCAATAAACCATAGTCAGGAAATGATTTATTTGCTAGTGTTTCCCATCGTGTCAGTCTGGAGTATTGGTAACTTTTTAAGGGACGAGCGGGGAACCTTTGTGATATCCCAGAATGCCGCAAAAAGACCTAACAATTGTAAAGGGCCAGAGAAAGACGCGAAGAGGAAAAATCGCTCAAATCAAAAATAGAAATTTTGGACAAAAAAGTAATTGATGACGAAATTAGTAAGGACGAACTCATCGAATACGAACTTTGCAAGCAGCAGTTAGACACTATAATCGAACATAAAACCAAAGGAGAATACATCCGATCTAGACTTGAATTTATAGAAAAAAATGAAAAAAATACATCGTATTTTTTTAATATGGCAAAACAAATATACGACAAAAAAACAATCACCAAGTTAAAAACAATCGATGGATCCATTACCATGTCAAGCAAAGAAATTCAGTCTCATATTAAAGACTTCTATAGCAAACTATATAGCTCACAGGGCCTCAAGTCCGCAGACCCATCATTTTTTGAACAATTTAAACAAATGCCCAAGCTTAGTGTTTTTGAACAACAAAGCATTGAAGACAAGATAAAAATAGATGAACTTTATAGTGCCCTAAAAGCTATGAAACCAAACAAAAGCCCCGGCGTCGATGGCCTGTCTTCTGAATTTTATATCAAATTTTGGAATAACATTGGTCCCATACTTACTGACGTCATAAATACATCACATTCAGAAGGAGCACTACCACCCTCACTTCGAAGAGCGTCTATAACATTGCTGCATAAAAGGGGTAAAGACCCTGAGATTATTAAAAACTGGAGACCAATCTCCCTATTAAATACAGATTACAAGATATTATCTAAAAGTCTAGCTAATAGAATCTCCCCATACTTAAATAAACTAATAAATGAAGATCAAACTGGATTTATAAAAGGAAGATACATTGGTGAAAATATTCGATTGATTTCAGACCTATTAGACTTTACTGATAATGAAGGAATCCCGGGTTTGCTCCTTCAAATAGATTTTGAAAAGGCCTTTGACAGTTTGGAATGGAACTTTATGCTGAAAATGTTAAAAAAATTTAACTTTGGACCGGAACTCATATCTTGGATTAAGCTGTGCTATACAGATATTTCTAGTACAGTAATGAATAACGGCTATAGCACCGGATGGTTCGAGATACGAAGGGGTGTGAGACAGGGTTGCGGTCTCTCCTGCATACTCTTTGTCCTCGCAGTCGAGTTCATGGCCCAAATGATACGAGACAACGACAAAATCATAGGCTTGAAGGTCGGAAAAGGGGAATTTAAGTTAACTCAGTTTGCCGATGACACAACAGGTATTTTGGGTAGTGTCGAATCAATTCCAGAATTTTTTCGAACGCTAGAAAATTTTGCAAGCCAGTCAGGCCTTAAAATCAACAAAGAAAAAACTTTACTTATATGGCTGGGACCTTGGAAAAAAAGGAAAGGCGCTTATGATTTAGAAGCGTCCCGAAACTGTTTCAACATGCTTGGAATCTCCCTTGGATATGACCTTAAAAAATGCAACGAAAAGAACATTATCGATAAAATTGCAAAAATGAGAGAAAAGTACCTATTTTGGTCTTGTAGAGGACTCAGCCTCTTAGGAAAAATTCTAATAACTAAGTCACTTGGAATATCTAACTTAATTTACTCCCTTTCTAACATTAGCTGTGACGCAGGCTACATAAAGCAAGCACAAAAGGAAACTTCATCTTTTTTATGGGGTTATTCTACACCAAAAGTTAAACATACCACTATAATAAGGAACTATGATGAGGGTGGACTAAAAGCAATCGACATCCAATCACAGAATATGGCTCTCAAACTTGCTTGGTTACCAAAATTAATGCAACGAAAAAAGTGGTCAAAAGTAGTAAATTATTACTTAGATAAGGTTGGTGGCCTAAGCTTGTTAATGCATTGCAACTTTGACGTAAAAAAACTTCCTCATATGCCTCCCTTTTATCAAGACATCTTACAAGCTTTTAAAACAATATTTCAAACCTCGACAATGTCTAAGCAATTACTCTGGAACAATCAAGATATACTTATAGATAATAAACCCATATTCTTTAAGAACTGGTTCCAAAACGGAATTGTTTTTTTACAAGATCTAGTGAATAAAAATAATACATGGCTGACATGCGATGAACTAACGAGGAAATATAACATCAAAGTTAATTACCTAACATTAATTAGCATTCAACAAGCAATTAAACAACAAATTTTACCTAATCAATCCTGTGCTTTAGGAAGTTGCACATTTAGAACTAGAAGTGGTCAGCGTTTAAATGTAACAAATTGTAAGTCAAGGGATTTTTATAAAGAACTAGTGAAACAAATAAGTCAACCCCCAACTAGCTTAAAAATGTGGAAGAACAAGGGGATAGATCTTACCCTAGTAAACAAAAGTATCAAAATATCAAGAGATGCATGTCGCGATAACAAACTACTTTCCTTCCAGTTCAAGATATTAAACGACATAGTAGCCAACAACAAAAATCTGGAAAAATGGGGAATTAAATTAGACAAAAATTGCTCTGAATGTTATGTAGTAGAAGATAATTTCCACCTGTTCATAAATTGTCCTAAAACAGTGGCAATAATAAGAAAAGCGTGGCAACTCCTTGGTCTTAAAGGCTTTCACGCTACTGAGTTTCTGTTAGGATCTTGCAACAGCGCTGAAAACCTTATTTTTCTTATTTTAAAATACCGAATATGGGATACCCGATTCCGTAATTTAGCCTTCAATTATTCGACCTTCATGCATGAAGTAAGCATGTACATGCAAGTAGATAAGATTATCTTAGTCGACGATAAATACCATAGGAAATGGGGATCGTGGTCCATCAAGGACAATTGAAAAACGGATCTTGCTTTCTTTTCTTTTTTTTTCTTATTACCTCGTTAATGCATACCTACATTGGTCAAACCATATGGACGTCCCAAAAAACCCCACGACACTTCTGCACACTCCTTGTGTTTCATGTCTGCGTTTTCGTACAAACGTTTACTACATCACAGATGCGAGTGAATTTATAGACAATTGTTAAAATAACTGCAGTATTGTCTGGGTGCTGCGACACCTAGCGATGTGTAAACTGTGTGTCTGCAAAAGGTTTCTGAAAGGTTTTTGGTGTAAATGTGCGAGTAATTGATGTGACGTACAATGTCTTCTTTTTCAATAATAAATAAAAAATAAAAATAAAAAAAAAACACAATTGTAAGATAATTTAGAAGCAAATCTTAAATATTGTATACCTAGAAAATATAATTGCGAAAGTTCGAACAAAATTCCCTTGCATAGAACACAACCATTTACCCAGTTATGGGCAACAAAAAAGGCAATATCTGCCGCATTGGCAAGTTTAAATGGCAGGAGGGGAACAGGGGGGGGGGGGGTTAGTAAATGATACAGATAATTGTAGAAACTTGAACCCCAAAGCAACGTGTTTTTTGCAGGAGTTAATTGTGAAGATGAGGTCGATCCGTGTACAGACCACGACTGCTTCAACAACGGATCCTGCCAGCATGCTGATGGGTACGTCATGTGCAAGTGTCGGCCTGGATTCGCTGGTCCAAACTGCGAAAAAGGTATCTTACATTTTATACTGTGAGCCAACAGGATTGAGGCCACTTTTATACGGCCTTTTCTAAATTCCAGCCCCTGATCACGTGAATGTATGATGATTTTGTCAATTTTTTCCCTTTTCTCGTGGCATGACCATTGAAGAATGATTTCAGTTGATATTTTCTCGTAGTTAGTTTTTGAGCAATTTTTCCAGTAGATGGCAAAAAAGTCAAGCGAAACGTTTTCCATTTGGATAGAGATTGGCACGAACTTCGACTTGGTGTTCCCACGAGGAAGTGTTGAAGATTTTGTGTCTCTTCGACCATTCACGGCTTCACTGAAAGAACTGACGGCCTGTTTATGGCTTCGCACGTCGGATGCGCATAGATTCGGAACTATTTTTTCGTATGCCGTACCGAGTGACTTCCTTTGCGTCCGCGGTCCGGACGCATTCACTCTCTACGACTATGGAATGCTCAAGGTATTTTTTCTGTTGCTTTTATGTCCGTTGGTACGTTTTCTTTTTGCGAAAGAAGAACGAGAGTGAACTGCACATGTTCACTAAATTTGTATTGCAACAGTGACAGCGTGTTTAAATTACACATAACCTACTGAAATGAATTATTTAATCTCAGTCGTCACCTACTTTACCTATGATGATATGTTTTTTTTTTTTTTTTTTTTTTTTTTTTTTTTTTGCCTGGTTTGACCAGATCTTTGTCAACGGCGATTCAGTAAATACGCGCTTTGCGTTGAACAATGGCCGCTGGCACCATGTTTGTGTCACGTGGTCTGCTGTCAAGGGAACGTGGAGCTTATTGGTCAACGGCACAGTGCGCGCACGTGGTTATGGACTAGCCGTAAACACAACTGTCGAGCAGCGTGGATATTTGGTGTTGGGTAGAATTTTTCTTTTTGTCTTAGACAGACCTGTAAACTTCCAAAACGCCTCATTTTAAACATCTTTTTATTTCAAACATTGTTCAAGATCTATCTCTTTCTAGTGTTTCCTAGATTACTTGCACACGTCAGTCTCACTTATGGCAGTTAAGTCGTTGCAACGTCACAAACCGACGCATTGTGTGCAAGGAAAGGAGAAAGTTAGGTTTATAATGATTTTCTAATTTTAGTATAATAGAAAACACATAGTGGAACATCTTTCTTTAAGGGCAAAGACAGGTCACAGCAGGGAATGCGTATAACAGCAGGTCCAGTTTCATTGGTGAAATGCACCAACTTAATATATTTGATCACGTATTAACAGGTGTGTATATCAGCAAGATTTAATATATCATTACCATTTTATCCAAATGTTTAACTGGCGTCAAGTTTTCTAATACCTGGTGTTGTGCACAAGTAATATATGTTAGCATGCATTGCACTTAACGTGTGGTAAACATATGTTAACCATGTGTTGAACATGCTTCTGTGCTAATCAACTTTGTTTGTTATAAGAAACATTTGAAACATTTAGGCAAAGGTCAATGCCACTTTCCTTTAAATACAACTGTAGGCAAAGAAATGAAAGATTTGGCGGAAACTACCAACTCTGACGATCAGGGAGCCGTCTTGAACTGGGCTACCGTCACAGGTCACGTGAACGGTGACGTGCGGATAAGAAATACGAGCTGGTGTCATGGTAAGTCAATGGAAAATTCCATGGGATAAAACAACAACGCAGACTTGATGGAGATTGCACACAATAATAAAAAGAGAACACAGGCTCAGGGTGTTTCCAACATTTTTTTTTTTTTTGGGGGGGGGGGGGAGGTGTGTTAGGCAATGCCCATTATTGATTTGGGATGACAACAAGAGACTCCGGCAAACCCATGATCATCGTTAAGTAGCATTTGCTCTATGTCTACAGTTTGGACACTAAATGGTTAAAAGGGTAAGAGGAAAATGATTCCGCCGTCGGAAATCTCAGATCGAATTCGATGCATAAACAAACTCGAACCACTTTCCGTCAGCGGATTCTCACGTCGCTGTGACGTCACAGTGTGCGAATTACAGACGCATCTGCTCTGTATCAAAATTCTCTGTACATTTATCATGTCGTTTTGTTACGTCCAGATGTGAATGAATGTCTGGATAACAACCTATGTGGCGTGGAAGAGCGGTGCATCGACGAGCTGGGATCGTACCGTTGCGAGGATATTTCAGCAGATCCATGCGAGAGTCTGAGTTGCTATAATAACGGCCAGTGCATCATTGGGCAGAATGGGCAACTCCAGTGTTCGTGCCGGCCGGGTTATACAGGTTAATCTTAACAAATGTCACGACGGAAGTTTAGATGTAATAATAGGTGCATTAACATATTCGCGACGTATAGACAAGCATTTCTCTCTTCAACAAAATTCGAGATTCAAGTACTGTATTGAAATATAAGTCATTTATTTGTTGTTTATTTGTTTTTGGTAGCAAAATAAATGGGAAAGGGAGTCTTTGCTTTACACCATGTAATTTAATGTCAGGACGCCAGTGTGAGCGGATGTTTTCATGTGATTCGCTGCTCTGCGAAAACAATGGCACGTGCTCGGAGGAAGGCGGTGCGCATTGTGTTTGCCCTCCCAGTTACCATGGTGATCATTGTGAAGATATGTCAGATCCATGTGATAATGCTATCTGCCACAACGACGGCGTTTGCAAGTCGTTTGGCAATCAGTATAAATGTACCTGCAAAGGAACGTGGAAAGGTAAAATATTAATACGTTATTATATATGTGCAGTGTGTTATATTTTGCCTGAAGCCAGAGGGCCGCAAGGACAGACCCGAACGGCGAGGTCCGTGTGTGTCTGTAGGCTGTTCTTATATGTCTCACTTCAGTGTCGTATTTTATAGTTTATAACTGTTTTAGTCCCTCTGTTTCCTAGTTGTAACGTCCCGGTATGAGTTAAGCAGCAGGTGTTCATGGGCCCTGTTATTAGAAATAAATTCTAGAAATAACTGTATTCATAAACAAGTTCATAATGTGAAAACTTGTTTTATCTCGGTTTTTTGTTTCATTCTTCAAGTAAAAAAAAACGCAAAAAAAAATGCATTGGATTGCTTTATAAATAGGACCATCCCACAAATAGTACCCCCGTTCAGTGTTTCCGTCCTGGAGGGCTATCGTTATAACATACAACGCAAATCTGGGGGTGTATTCATAAAACGCTACTAACTGAGTAATCTTTATAGTGCCATTCAGATATTATAAGCTTCAGTTCAGTCCCAATGGGGTTCTATTTCCGGTCTTGCACTTTATTGGAATTTAAACTACGATTTTAATCCATATTAGAGGAGTTTTTAAAATTGTCTTAAAGACCTTTGTAGGTCATTGAGAAAGTTTTAATTGCAGGAAAACACTGTCAAACATTCTTCACGCCAAGCTGTGCGAATAGCCCATGCTTAAACAACGGCACCTGTGTCCTTGACCCATCAACTGCTGAGGGCTACAAATGCGAATGTGGTGCTGACAATATGGGGCCTAACTGCGAAGTGTTGCCATGCTTATCAAACCCATGTGAAAATAAAGCGACGTGTCAACAGTTCGACAGCGGTTATGAGTGCATATGTGCCTCGGGGTTCGTGGGTGAACACTGTGAATACCACGTAACAACGACTGCAGAAACGCCAATAGACGCTACAACTTCACTTTCGACATCATCCCCAGTACCGACTAAGGGTCGTTCCACGCCTCTCAATCGTTGCCTTGGTGTTGAGTGCGAACATGGCAATTGTGTGAACGATCCGAACGGTTTCCATTGCGAATGTGACATTGACTTTAAGGGTCCTTACTGTCAGACAAAGCGGCCCTTCACAACACGAACGTACGAAGTCCGCTTGACATTATTACGTCAATACACGAACAGTCTGCACTATAATGAGACTTTTAAACGCGAATTAAGCAATGCGATACACGACCTATACAGGCCAAAGGCATCCGACTCCAAGTTACGGATTGATATCGTGAATCTGTTACCGGGTAGCGTCATCGTCGACCTTGACCTCATTCACACCGTGTACTCAGATGGCACCGCTCTGGGGTCAGACGCCATGAAAGAAACACTACAGGGGGCTCTCCTTGCCGGTAGACTTGGTCACTTACGTGTCTCTTTGGACAACTTCCGCTTCAAGCTTAAATCAGGTGAACACTTACATATTGTATTTCAATGCTTAACCATTCTCAATTCAATTAAATTGGAAATTCTGTGTACTTTTGCACATTAGTAAACAAAACCTTGGTAACCATATTTGGGTTTGGAAGAAGAGAAGATCCGTGTTTCATTTGACCTCTGAGTTAGAAGTATAAGTGTTTTGTATGCAAAAATGTTATCAGAGGACAAAAAAATTCGTTCTAAACAGATCAAATGTGGTGGGCACGCAAACACTTGAGAATCTGTTTTTTTTTTCCTTCTTAATATGCAGTGTACATGTGGCAGATAAAAACCTAACATATGCATGCATGTTAATAATGGATAGTCTGGTAACACATTGAATTTTACAGCCGTGCGGGTTGTTACCCCGTGGTGGGGATGGGCGCTTCTAGCTGTGGCTATTGTAGCCGTGGTAGCTACAGTGGCCGGTGTGTGGACAGTCTGCAAAAAGCGACGCCACCATAGTAAACCGTGGTGAGAACTACTTATTTTTTAATAGCAATGTTTTACAGCATAGACAGATGCTGAGTTGGAAACTTCTTCTATATATGGAATTTTAAATATACCATGTAAAATCTTCTAATGAAGAATTGTCTCTGAAGGATGAGCATAACTTATTTCTCTGTCAGCGCCGCTGTAACGAATGTAATACAACCTGAGTAGCCGTTATAACGAGCACTTCGGGGTATTGCCAGACGGATCCAGATTTACGTCACTTAACCGTGTCATATCCAAGTCCATTCTTTTACTTGCAGATACAATATGTAACTTCAATATTTCAATTCTTTTCTTTTTTTCTTTTAGTAAACTAAATAATTCCCCGGATAATGTGAGGAACGAAATAAAGAATCCTATGTTTGGAGCAAGTGGGTTATCCCCCCAAGCAATACGTATGCTGCCACATGGTAAGCTTTTTTATCTTCTTTCAACGATATTTTAAAAAGTTTTACTTAGTTTTCGGAGACAGCTAGGAGTGTCGTCACTCGTGTCCTCCTGCCGCACCGTCAAGGTAAGACAATCTGGGTGACATCCGTTTTCGTGCCATCCTAAGACACTGATGTCATTTCGATGGCCGTCTCCTGATTGGAGCCTGCCACCCAAGCTACAAAGTGGTGATATCCTTGCCCTCTTTGTAGATGGCTACTGCCCTCTCCCGTCGCAACATAAAGCTCGGGAGTACCCTTAATAAATTGGAAACAACCCCTGTTTCTTGGAATGGATTAAAGGCTGATGATACGACTGCATAGCTACGAAACTGATGTCCTAAAATATTTGAGATATGATATTTATAAACAATGCAACATTTGCTAATTATGGACAAATGTAATTGTTACGTTTTAGTTACTAAAAACTCGTTTTGAAACAAACAAACGATGCACACATTTCTTTGCCTTTTATGTTTCGTTTCACAGAGCATGAGGAGATATATTCTGAACCAATAGAAATGCCTTATGCAGTGACGTCATTCTCGGAATTTGATAATGCTAAAAATGAAAGCAGGGAGGATTCGCTAGGCACAAGATTTCCATCTAAACGGGGAAAAGATATCAACAAAGACTGGGCAACTGGTGGAAATCGTCATACAATGCCCCTCCCCCCTCGCCCCGATGAGGCCCCTGAAAAAGCCACTCAGTCCTTATCAGATTCCAGAAATATGGCACAACAACTGTTAGATCCTCATTATAAACAACCTAAACGAGCAAGAGTAACGCCTCCTCCTACGTACAAGGATGCGATATCGAAGAATCTAAAAATGAGCAATGCTAATATCAACCCATCGTTTGTCGCTGCGGATACTTCCAAATATGGCAGTGGTGGTGATAGCTTGTATATCACACCGCTAAGTGATGACGACACCAAGTCAGCTGCATCTCCCCCACCTGGTGCTGTGGGTACCGTGCCTAGTATAGTGGTAGATAGCGAGGACGCATATCTGACACCGAGGCATTCGCGTGTGGCCAGTGATCACGAAAGCGATGACGGATACACCGCATCAGAGAACCAGTCATCCACTGATGAAAGGCTTGAAACAGCATCCAACTTGAGCCGCTGTTCTGTTGAAGTTGGCGTGATTTCTGTCGGAAATAAACCCTCCCAATGCAAGCCAAACCAGATAAGCGATACAGCGCAGCAGAATTATTTACCCATGGCAACCTCAAGGTCAAGGCCAGGGAGTGCGTCATCGGTTGATTATTTAACACCAGTGAACGTCCAGAAGCCTGGGTCAGACCTGAGCGGTGAAGATGTCGAATATCTCCAACCCATAGCGAGTCCTGAGGCACACGTATACGTCAACGATACCCCGTTACTCAGTTGACTCAGTTAAGAAAGACAATTGGCATTGTTTCCTCACAACCACCCCCTCCACCCCCCCCCCCCCCCAACTTCCTTACACACAAATATACTGCCACATGTTTCTTTCATACTGTTGCTATTAATTTTTAAATCCTACATTGTACAGTATATTGTTCTGCATGTACACACACTTAGATATTCGTTAACGTTGGTTCTTTAATGGAAAATAAATTGCTAAATTTGCTAAATGCTAAATCATTGATATCAAAATACGGCTGTGGGTTTTTTATAAGTTTTTCTTTGACGCCAGTACCATGATAATTAGTGACATTTTCAGAATAAATATCTTGAAAAATATCTTGACACAGAAAAAATCTGTCAGTGTCTTTAGACATTGGATCAGTTTAGAAGCAGCCAGTGACAAGCTTGCCCATGCAGTTGGGGTTTGACGTCAATAAAATTTAATCAAAAACAAAAAAAGATTGCTCTTCTTCTGGACTAGATCTTGAGAGTAGCTGCAAAGTTAGCTTCTTTTTCATTTTTGAATTCTTGTACTCCCCCTAGCCCTAGCCCCCCCCCCCCCCCCCCCCGTCCCAATTCCGTCCGTGTAATATATGTAGTCATGCAATATTAAGACCCAGATGTTGCATCTCTTAATATTTCAGTGCAAATTGCATTTCTTTTCCATTTTCGAGTTCTTACATGTACTATCCCCCCCCCCCACGCCCCCCCTTGTTATATGTGTGCTCATGCAATGTTAAGACAGATGTTGAAACTCGCTTTTAAAAGTTACAGTGGAAATTGAAAAAGTCATTTGAACGAAACTGACTCATTGGAATAGTATCCGCAGACATTTTGGTGCATAAGTATGTCACTGTCATTTTGAAACCACGGAAATCATGGAACGACAAGCCTCGTTTTCTTTCCCAGCAGCTGGCTTAATATCGCTTAATATCCGTACGAAGAATATGCAGTGTCCCTCTCTTGTCAACCCCGTTCTTGAGATGTATCCCCACACCGGTTAATGTGCAGCAATTGTTACAGATCGTTGACAAAATATAGCAATTTAATACTGATTCATAAGAGTTTTAGAGGTTACAATAAAATTATCAATTTGATGAGTATAACGGATTTTTAGAATCTGTACCACCATTGGCACCAATCACAAATTAGAAGTGTCCCATATATTAGGGGTAGCTTAAAAAAATGCGAGCGAACTGCAACTGGACAGCTCAATAGCAAATTAATTTTGCAGCTGGTCTTAATTTAGAGACTGTATAGTATTGTGGCAAGAGATATTACTGTATCTGCTTATTTATTTATTTGGAGTAGTGTTTCGATTTTAGTAATGACGGTTAACTGCATTATACCACACCAGTGTTGTTTTCATTTTATTTCACAGAGCAGCCTAAGATGTTTAAATTAGTGGGTTTTTATTGAAACTACATGATGTGTGATGCGTTGCTGGCAAGTGTACCATATTTAGACTAGCGACATTATACAGGCGCAATGTCTACTGATTTCCGAAGATAATACACTAGAAACGAATAATTATTACATATTTACCAATCCAATCCAGCCACAAATAAATGCATTTGAAAATAATTGCATTTTCTTCGTCTGATCCCACATAGGCAAGTGACCCATACTGATGTTTTTAAATAAGCCATTAGCACAGTGGAGCACTTTTGTAGATATTTTTCCGTCCAGTCTAAGTGCAAAAAATGTTTATTAAGTTACAGAATTATGGGTGTTAAAAAATAAAATGAGAGCAAAATAAAGACGAAAAACAGTCGCATATTTCTGCATGAGTAAAGCGAAAAGATCACACATTTCCCGATGTAAAAAAAGCGGAAAGATATCCAATTTTTTCAAGTTCCAGGGCGAAAAATGTGGATTTTGCTTCAAAGAGGGGAGGGTGGGGCTTTGACGCCGCGAAGTTTAAGAGATTTTTAGGTTTTAGTCTGCTTTCTGATGAAAATAACACTGGTGTGATATACGGAAGGAGTCACTTGTGTTATTCTTTTGAGAGAAAAAAAATGCGCCCAGTGATTTCCTGGCGGAAAACAACACACGTATTTATTTACTATATCGCACTCGTAGGATTCTTATTATAGAACCTGTCACAACTTTACGTGCTCCTCAACATATGTAAGAAAATAAACGCTGGTACCTTGTGGACATTTCTGCCACAGTGAACTAGTTATAATATTTCACCCATTGTCACATTATTCCCCATAGGTAAAATATATGATCGATACAGAAATCGATTATGTAAATCCCTGTGTTGATTCGTTCCCGCTGTAGAAAGTTAGGATTTCTACTCAATGTCATTGATTTGCTCAGAAGTATAGATTCTAAGCTTAAGAGGCCGATGTACCAACAATGCACGCACCACGCTAGAGGATTAGTTAAACAATCAAAACCCCCAACACCCTGTCGCTATAATTGTAAATGTTATCCCTGTGCCTGCCCAATATATTATTTGGTTTGGACGCGTCTCGGCAAGGCACTACAGGTTTTGTAGCACCGCGTACCATTCGGCGTCCTTTCACATTTTATGAAGTTCGGAGAACATTTTATCAAATGTGTTCACCACAATTAATGATGATGCAGTATTACAAATTGCCAGCAATTTTCAACAATTAATTGCACAAGGATAAAGTCTTAGAAGAAAAATCGATGCTGAGAAGCCATCAACTAGACTGTTTGCAATAATCAAGCTATAAAGGAGAACTGCAGTAAAAAGGTACGACTGTGAAATTCCTTTATTTAATCATTATTTTAAATCTTTTACTTGTAAAGGATTTAAGGCCTAAATGGATCCAGCATTCCCTTTTGAGGAGGACCAGAGGCGATTAAAAGACATGAGATTAACCAGGAGATATAATTTGACTATAAATTATAGGTGGGGGTGGGTAGAGTAGACGAGTAGACTCGCAGGCTTCCGTATACAACTTGGGCGTCCTTTTGGACTGGGTAGCCAAAAGGGTAAAGGCAGACCATATATCTTATCAAATAGGCACGGGAAACTATGAAGCGTTGTACCGTATACATTTTGTGCGATATTTGAGCAACGTCGCAATGTTTTCTGTTTACCAACGTTTCATAGGCGTTGAAGGAGCGGAGTAAGATAAACGTCGGGACACGAGGTTAAATATACAGACTTTGGGAAAGCGATATTCCTCAGTGGCTATGGCTCGCTTTGCAAGGGTCGCACCCCTTTTTCCTTTTTTTCGTCTCGAATAAATCACAACGTCTATACGACGCTTTTATTCGAAACCACTCGAAAGGAAGGAAGCAAAATATTAACAGTACTGAACAATTTTCAACTTCTTTTGAAAAATAGACATGAAAAGGGACACTTCACGGAAAATGACTCTAGGTTGATGTGGGAATGGAGGCACTCTCAACGTCATTAAAAATCTCTCCCTTCCCCCGACGTCAATGCAACGCCAAAAAAAAGGAACAGTTGTTGATCCCAGTTCATAACCATCCAAATCCAAACGGGTGTAAAACTGCTGCTAAAAATGACAGGTGCATGTACACGTTTCCGGTAACTATACAATAATACGTACATTATTGAAATATTGGGTTAGTTCACGACATGTGTTTGGTCCGCACTGTCTACTCATTATTGCCACGGTCTATTTATATTTTTAGCAAACAAAAATAACATACTGTACCTGTTCTGAGGCGCCGCCAGCCGTTGAGCTATTCTGTCATGCCCACCTGTGCATACTTGATAAAGAAAGAGGGGATATCACAAGGGGAGGGGTTAGATGAACCGGTTCAGCTCAACGCCCCCCCCCCCCCACCCCCCCCCCCACCCCTGCCGTTACGTGGGTTTGAAGGACTTGACAGCGAAGGAGAGAAA
Organism: Protula sp. h YS-2021; assembly: GCA_949752745.1. Taxonomy (NCBI): domain Eukaryota; kingdom Metazoa; phylum Annelida; class Polychaeta; order Sabellida; family Serpulidae; genus Protula; species Protula sp. h YS-2021. The sequence goes on from OX457027.1 coordinate 73,175,370, forward strand.
GAGTGGTCAAAAGGAAAAGAAAGAAGACTGCGAGGAAGGGAGGGTGGCAGGTGAACGGAGAGAGACAAGAGAGTGAAACAGAGCCAAGGAAAGGAGAGATATGCAAGAGAGAATGGGATAACAAATAGATCGAGAGAGCGAGAGAGAGAGAGAGAGAGAGAGAGAGAGAGAGAGAGAGAGAGAGAGAGAGAGAGAGAGAGAGAGAGAGAGAGAGAGAGAGAGAGAAAGAGATCACACTGCAATACTCCAGGCGAAGTAGCATTTTGAAGAACTTCAAAAATTTGTGGGAGAGAGAGAGAGAGAGAGAGAGAGAGAGAGAAAAAAGAATGGGAGAGAGAGAGAGAGAGAGAGAGAGAGAGAGAGAGAGAGAGAGAGAGAGAGAATGGGAGGGGAGTGACCAGTCTGGTAAATGAGGGCAATATCGCGTCGGATAGGTTGTAACTTGTTTCCTGTTCTCTTTGTGTTGGTTAATAAACACGGCTTGCAAGAATGCATACCCACGTGTATTTATTGCCTGGCTATGAATTTGTTATAAGGAAAAATATGTTAAAATATTGAGAAAAAACACATATACCCACCCGCTTAATTTCAACAATTTACTTGATTTAAAAAATACATAAATTCAATTAATAAAAAAAAGTGTGGCAAAAAATACATAAATACATAAATTCAATGAATAAAAAAGTGTAGCATATGGTGTCCAATAAATACAAGTTGACTTCTATTGAAAATGTGAAATTTATTTTGGTGACACCCAAGTACTCTTTTGCTTCCCAAAATGGCGTGTTCCCAAATGTTGAAAACAAATATGGCAGCGCAACCCGAGTTCACACGAACGCTTTTCTCAATATTTATTTTTTTTCAGAACAAATACACAAATATTATAATGTAGAAAGACAACGTTGGGAGTTATTAACGAAGTGATTTCAAAAGCTAATGGAGTCTTTATGCCTTTTTAGTTTACACCTGTGACGATATCCCTTTGTTCTTACAATTTATTTTAATGTAATGGACTGGTGGGAGTCCATTATTTTAAATAATGGACTCTTTGCTGTTGCGAGTCCATTATTTTAAAACAATGGATTCGCTGCTGTTTGAAATGAAAAATAAACAACTGTCCATTTCTTTTTCGTTTAGAACGATTTGGCGTATCTAAAAAAATATTAAACAAGTATATCAGTAAGAAACTGATTATAGTCCCCGCCGAAAGATATCTGAATGTACACTTCTTCGGTCAAAAACTTACTGAAAGATCGTACGTAAAAAAGCAGGAGGGTGGTGGACGGAATTTTGGTCAGCGAACAAAAGTGAAAGCATCGTGCCTCCACAAACAAAAATTTTGGCTATGTTGGAAGTTTAATAGTTTCGTCAATTTTTGGTCAAATCAAAAACCAATCCCACGTCGCACAATCGTAATATATATTCCTTCGCTCCAAAAAAACTCAAAATGCTGTCGTGCAGAATAACTGAGAAATTGCGCGTACAAAAGTGCCCCCACATCACGCCCCCTACAAACAAAAAATTTGGTCAAGTTTGAAGCTTCTTAGTTTCGTCAATTTTTGGTGAAATTCTAAAATAACCACAGGTCGTCCAACACATGTTGTTACTTCCCACAAAAAATCAAAAGCCTGTGGTGAAACGTGAGTGAGTAATCGCGCGTACAAGAGTGGGGGCATTGGTGAGGGACAGATGGACGGACGGACAGACAGACAGACGAACAACGCGTGTTTTATAAGTCCCCCGCCCCGCACGTACCGCGGCGGCGGGGAAATAACAAGCTAAAAAACCACCGTTCCATGTGTTGACCAACCCCCCCCCCCCCCGCCCCCGTTCCTCCATCCCGCCCCTCACCTCGTTGTTTATTTGTGTGTGTGTGTGTGTGTGTGTGTGTTTACTAAATTTTACGAAAGAATTTGCATCCAGTGTGCAATTCAGCTGGGCATTTTCATTAACGATATCCAAGAACTCTTTTTCCATGTTTACACTTCGCACACCACCCACTGAATGAAAGACTCGGAACTGTACATTATTTTTCTCACACGTTGTTTATTGATTTCAAACCAGACAGCGCGTGACAAAATGGGTCATAACAAAGTGGGCGACATAATTTCACACTAGACTTTTGTTAGGGACAGTCCATGGAATTGGTTGTGAATTGTGTAAACTAAGTCAGATACAGAACTCAGAGGGTCCAAGAGTTCAAATAATGGACAGTTCCGAGGCGTTGCCTCGGAACTGTCCATTATTTGAACTCTTGGACCCTCTTCGTACTGTATCCTATACAGAAAGGCTGGCTGGATTTTTGAATATATTGCAATTTGACCCTCACGCAAGTTGTCTTGCCAAAAAGTATTAATTTTAGTTCGTTAGAAAATGTTAAGGCTCTCTTATTCCGGATAAGTTAAGAGAGTGTTAGGCCTAAAGCTGACTGGTATAACAACACGCTGCCTGCCAAATTGCTGTTCAATAGAATCCAGACTCCTCTAAATCGTACACCCCTACCCCCACCCCACACCCAACCCACGCCACTGCTGTCCTCTTCGTCTGCCAATCAGTACTCAACGTTTCCTGGAAAGAGGGTTCTTTCAGAACTGTAATCCATGTTCATCAAAAAAGAGCACTAAAATGTGCCACATAAATGTAAGTGCCGATCTGCTTCACCGCTCCGCTGTGAGGGGGTGAAGCTTAAAAATGATCGACATACAGCTCAATGTAAGTGCCGATTTAAGTTCAGCCCTTCAACTCACCGAATTGAGGGAAGAAACTTGCAAGGGATATGTCACAGGAAGTATTTCTCAAACTTGGTACTTCGCGCGTTTTTTGGCCGCTTTCAAAAGTCAAGGACAGACGTGGTAACCAATTTGTACGTGAGTCCCCCTCCTCCCCCCTCCTCCGGGGGGAGGGGGGGGGTCAGACGGCACGAGGTAGATAATTAACGACTCGGTGATGAAGCTGTTACTGTCCCAGTGCTTTTTGCAAGCTTATCACTTTACACACTTGGACCGTCCGCTCTAGTGTAGTTGAAAAAAAAAATCATTACTCAGAACCCATGATCGAGGTATTGCAAGCTTTTGGGTACTTTTTCTTTAGTTTTGTGTTGCACCTTGAGGCCGTTATATTTGACCAAGAGAGCTGACATTTTACGTGAGTATAGGTATTTGTGCTTTTAACTCTATGGTGTAGCTGTTTTGCTAAAACACTCGGTGTGCTGAGCTGCCTTAGCGGAATCCATTTCATTCCTTTTCTCGATCTTGGTCTTATGTCTGTTCATCCTGGCTGGTGTCCCAACATATAGACTAGCGACGCCTAGCCTAGCGACAGTTAGCCTAGCGACATTTGGCCGAGCTGCATATTTAGCCGAAATTGGCATCTACGGCATTTAGTCGAAATTCATAATGGTGGGTGATATCTTTTTATTTGATTTGTCAAACTGTAGGTAATATTTTTTTTTAAATTCATTCATCAGATATAATAGGAAAATGAATAATAATTTATAATTGTGGTTCTTTTTAAATTTATTGAAAAGTTGTTTAGTGCTTTAACCATCAGTCACACGAGTACCTGTAAATGAATCAATTAGTTGTTGTTCGATTGGACTGATTTATTTGAAAACTCGATTCCAAAAGATGCCACGATTCATTGAGCGTTAAAGTGGTCAGTGGCGGGAGATTGTGTTGAAAATATGTAAATTGCAATTTTTATCGAATTGCAATTGACATATACACCACAAAACGTTGAAATTGTACAGTATTTCAGTAGTCGTCTCAGAAGTCGGGCTATGAATCGCTCGAGATGGTCGAATTATCGTGAAATTAGAACGGATTCAAGTTATAGAAAAGAAAATATCTAAGGCCGTCTTAAAATCGACTAAGTTTTATGGAAAACAGAATCATTGTGTACACGATGAGCCGTTTTAGGAAGCCACCAAATAATTTCCCATGGAATTTCAGCATCAAATCATGGAAAATGAAAGCTGTTATTTGAGGAATGTTCCTATGCGAAAAGTGATGCTAAGAAAAACAACAACAATCGATATCATGGCTATACACAAAATAGATCATTTCATTTTTCTATTTGATCAATCAATTAAAAAGATATCACCCACAGTTATAAAGTTCGACTTACTGTCATAGATGCCAATTTCGGAAAAATATCGCTCCACTAAATGTACATTCGTCCTGTCTGGGTAAACGGCACATAAATATAATTCTTACTTCAGACAATGAAATAAACTATTTTACCTGCTATGTGTGCACGCACGAACAAAACTTCTGATTATGGTACCTACTATCACACCAGCGCGTTCCCAATGACATCGAGGCAAGTTACTCCCTTTGTCGTCGGTGGTGGGGGGGGGGGTAAAAAAGAAAAAGCCAAACCCTTCAGTCTCTATTATTTATGTGCCTGTTAACATCCATTTTATACTGCACACTGTCCCCCCTCCCCTGTGGGGTGGCCGGAAACTTAAGAATACACCCACTGCCTTCTGTTCCTTGCATGGCGTAAGAGGCGGCTAATCGGAATTTCTTTCTTTCCAACTCTCCTTTTACTATTTCTTCATTCTTCCTTCTTTTTTCCCACTTGTTCTTTAGCAAGTGCGCCCTAATATACCCATCCTAGTTAAACACCAAGAAACAAACAAACAAATTGCACACTGTTCCCCTTTTGTATTTTGATAAAGTGTATTTTTTTATTCGCTGACTTTATTATTTGTTGACACCTTCAGGATTCTGTAACAAGAATATTCTGCACAAGATTCTAATTATAAGAGACTTAAGGACTCTCCTTATATTTAAACAGGCGACCTTGAGACAACTGCCCAGTAAACATTGAGATAGTGATACAACGTTGATGTGAGGTTGAGACGTCGACCCGACCGAATCGCAACATTGAATCTGGGTGTCATTTGGTTGTGATTGGTCGCCATCATAGATCGTCTAATTGATGTCTTTCACAAAACGTTGAATAGGCGTTCCATAAGCAACTTTGTTCTGACCTGTTTTTGGTCGCAAACAAAACCCAACTTTCTCCCTTTAATCAAGGCAATGACTGGTCGCTTCGAAAGTAGATGAAAAATATAAGAATATCGGGAGCCTAACAGTACCCCTGCCCTGCTTATTCAGGAAAATGTTCATGAAAATTGACTTCATGCATATCATGGAGGGTACTTTGACGGGAGTGGGAGGGCAGGGTGGTAACCAAGACACCTTCTCAGTTGCACTCTCTATATATATATATATATGGCGATTTAATATTAAGTTTTTTCCAGACATCTATGCAACGTCGTGAGAGAGACATTGAGACGTCAACGCATTCCCCTTATTTTATCCTCAATCAGATTCTCTGCTTGATACCACACCTTTAAGATCACGTGATTGCTTGGTGCGCCAAAATTGATTACAATTTTCCGAACAATGAGACGAAGCTTGCTGCTACATCTGAACGCATATAAAATGCCAGTCCACGATAAGTAGCGCCCGATCGCTTTCAGCTTTCGTACTACTAACAGGTAGTCATCAGCCGCAATTGCCAGGCGCAAACCATTTCCGTCGAATGCACCGACGATGGCTAAAAAATAACCAGTTCTCTGTACTTTTTATTTAACGAGTTTGAAATGTTACTCCTCCTGGAAGCCTCGTCCCATTCCATTCAAATTTGGTTGGAATGTTCTTATTCTAGCTAGTGCGCCAAAAGTGATAGAAAAATCAGCTAAAACAGGCCACTTTTTTTTTGCTATTACAAACTTCGATGCATATAAAATACCTGTTCTGTAACAATTGTTTTCCGATGCCTTTCGGATTTGGCAGGAGGAGTCTTACTCAGGTGCTCTCCTGTAAAAAAAGTCAGTTTTAGGTACTTTGAACTTAGCACATGTAAAATGCCTTACTCCTACATGCCGTGTCGCATTACTTCCAAATCTGGACGGAATGCGCTCCATGTCGGCCCTCTCCAGTCCTATTCCTAATTTTACAAACAGACAAAAATTTGCAACAAAAAAAAAATCTCCATATTTTGAACGTATAACTAAAGTAAAAACTTGCATTAAACAGTGCTCGATTTCTTGCAAATTTGGGAAGCGTATTGCCTCGACGGATATGCTTGCCCTTCCGTTGGCAAGTGAAAATAATTGGCGAACAATTTGGCCAAGCCTTTCGCTTTGCACACATTACATGATTTTGGACACATACATACTATTCCTCCCCAGTCCATGTTTGATCGCTTTTAAATTTGGTTGGCTTGTGCCAAGACGATTCTTCAGTAAAAACTATTTATTTAGCAATGTGATTAAAAGCTAATTGACTAGTTTTTTAAATGGTATTTAGATTGGGATTTATTTTTCCTGTTTTAACAATATTTTACACACATCTCATTGTAAAATCAATGCAGTAGCCTTTTTATCAACATCTAAGGTGCGGCTAAGTAAATTTGCAATTTTCCATGGCTTTGCAAAGGGATCCAGTCCCATTCCAGTTTAATATCTTGAGCACTTTTCAAAATGGAACGTTGGGGCGTATTTCTATCTCTACGTTCGTGTTTCCATGCGTGACCTTAAGATTCTTAGTTTTATCCTGAGTAGCTGAGCGCAACGTCTACGGACATTGCTCTTATGTTTTTCTAACACTTTTTGATTCAGTTCAATTTGTAAGGAATTCCTGAGAAGTCTGACAAACGATGTTTAGTAAATGTAAAATCGGTAAAAGAATTTCAAGTTAGCATTGAAACGTTTTCACCTTGTTTTTCAGCTGTTACTTGGGACAGAGAACAGAAATCAATACATTGACGTACATACACTTTAGAAGAGCATGGATGGTTTCTACAAGAGACAGGAAGACGAACTCTTCATAAATATACGCAACGAAGAAAACATGAAGGTCATTTCCGAACATTCCGCTTTGTTCTATGCCAGCAAGGACCACGCATTGAAATTGACGATAATATGTACTGTGGTCGCGATAGTTTTCCACGCGATATCACGCATTCAAGGCCGCGTCCGTACAAGCGTTCATGGTGGACTACACTTATTCTGGAGCTGCTTGGTGGTAGGAGAGTTGGCAGTTTGCTTGGTGTGTCTGGCAATTACGACATACACTTACGCACGGGATAACGGTCACCCATCGACGCTTATATGCACCGAGTTTTCGCCGTTGACGAAGTACTGTGCCTACGCTTGGCTGATAGTGTGGGTCACCTTCGTTGTGGCCGTTTTGCGGGGAACTGTTGCAATAACATGGCTAAACAGAATTCGCGATTCGGAGCGTCTAGCCGACATGGCACGAGGTATAGGAATTCTCTGTTTATCGCTCATCTATCTGTTTCCGCTCGCGTTACTGAGTCGTTTCAATGCCGATGACATGTCCCAGGAATATGGACCAATCACAGTGTGCGCACCTGCATTTGACCACGGTGTGAATGCGACGACAGTGCAGATGTCTGTCTGTGTGGCTTGGCTCGTGGCTGTCGCCTTTGCCTTTTTGGCGTCAGGTAAGAAGTCCTATTAAATTTGGACTTTCGCTGAGGGAGCGGGTTGGGAGGGGTGGGGTCGTGCCAGGAGAAAGCTGCTTTCGAGGAGTTTTTATCGCCTGCAGTTTATTTTATATTTAAGATAAACTGCAAACGACCATATTCCATTCGGCAACAAAAAATTAAGCTTCTCGTTCTGAAAAAGTTGAAAGGTTATTGGGGGGGGGGGGGAGGGTAAAGACCCGCAGTTCGGACATTGTTTAGAAACATTATTCGGTAAGCTCAAATTCGCACTGGCACGGTCGGCGTATGCGGATGAGAAGCCGTATGTGAGTCTGAGCCTCAGAATTTTACTTCTTTAATAGATTCAACGGATTTTCTGTAAAACCAAAAAAAAAAAAAAAAAAGAAGCTTTTGTGTAGACGTCGGCCTGTATTTATTAGTCATAAAACATATCTAGTTCTTTTCACACAATTTCTCCATTTTGCGTGAGTTGAAATAGAAACAGCAAATTTGGCAAGTCAGGTGGTTAACCCGTGCGCATATTCCAGAAAATATCAACATTCCATAAGTGGTCTCAGGTCGGTAAAACGCGGATTCGCGTACATATATCATCAATTTTTTCGAAAGTGTGAAAATATCGATATTTTTATTCAATGCACTACATAATGCAACGCTACACGAATCTATAGGCAAATCTTTGCTTTTCTGTGATTCATAAGTTCAGGGCAACTTCTACTCATTCTTCAAGCCACATTCCTTCACACACAAATGATTTTTGCATGTCGATATTCATCGATCCGCGCCTTTGTTTGTATTCAAAAGTAATTTCTATGTAAACGAGCTCGGAATAAAATCTAACTAGAGTGATTTTCGTAAGGATGTAGCAAAAAATAAGATTTCATGAGGAGCTCTGTGGGAAACAACTGGAAACGAAACGAAATTGGCTCAAGCGATTTTCTAGTTTTTAGCCAAGCTAACTCTAGTCGGTGGGCTATATCCATCACTTGCAGGGTATTCAAAGTGCTACTCTGCCTACAAATCCGGCCCGATTGCGTGAGATTGTAAAGGAATATTCCCATCAAGCCCCTGCATCAGGCTTGTATTTTGTTTAGCGATTTGGCTAAAATCGGCCAAACCGGCTTGAGCAAAACTTTATGAAAACCTCAGTAAATAAAAGCTCTTTCTTTTTTCTGTCTTTTTCTCTCTTTCTTTCTTTCTTTCTTTCTTTCTTTCTTTCTTTCTTTCTTTCTTTCTTTCTTTCTTTCTTTCCATCCTTCCATCCATTCCTCCATTCTAAGCAAATGTAAAATATATCAAAATGGGTCACTTTCTCCTTTGTGATGATTTCATTTTACGGCTGGGCGCAATGTCCACGGACATTCTTGTTCAAATTATATTGATTCAAGACAATTAAAAAAGTCAGTGATTTTACAGTACAAAATGAAAATTTTCCTGTGTTTGCTTAAAAAAAAACAATAAAAAGCACCTGAAAAGAATCAACTCATTTGTATAGAATTTCCCTCTTTTTCAAATTCTAATGTTAAACAGAAGCAAAAAGCGACTGTCTTAATTAATTACATGACCTTGGTCGATTATTGAATATCTTTACAGTGTAGGCCTTTGACTCCGTGGTGCCCAGGAGAGCTGAAATCTATACACAGCGCAGCTAAAATCTATACACATTTGTTTATTTTGTTTGCAATGTTGCAGCTACAGTTTTGATCAATGGATTGAACCTTTATTGTGTCCCCTTTTTCCTGGTCACTTTTAGAAACGATTTGAACCCGACACACAACTTTGGACCGATGTAACACAATATCTTTTTCCTACTGACAACTTTCCCCGAGAGATAATTTTGCTCCCGGGGATAAAGATATCTCGATAACTTCAAAATATCATTCCGATTCATGTTGTTTCGACATTATGAAGCAAATGTTTAAAAACAAGCATGTTTAAAACAAACTCTCGATATCGATATTGCGTAAAATGTAAAGCAGCTGAGCTTCTGAATCCTTACAGAAGATAGCATTTCATTGAACTTTTATGCAGGGGATGGGGAAGGGGGGCGTTTAGAGAATGGAATTTCTCAGGTCGGAACACTCTTTCACGCAACAAGGCTTATCGTTACCTGACTGGGCTAAATGCTGTAATGTGACTGAATCTTAAGTCAACACCTTTTTTTAATGTTAACCGGAACGCAAAATTGGATATTGCAGTTACTTGTGATCAAAACGCCAATAAGTCACGCAACAAAAATATGTTGATTAATTTTGGCAATACATGAAGGTATTATTGATCAGTTTCTTTCGCTTGATTTTTTCCAGTGCGTTTCAGCCGATCTTCTAGATGTAGCCGCCTAGCGTTTCCATTAGTAATGATGACACATTTCGCCCCGACCATGATGTTTTTTATCTGGATCTCAAATACGGCCGAGGTGGAGAAATTTCGGGACTGTGTACCCGCGCTTTTCGCGTCGGCAACCGCTTTGAGCGCCATCTGTAATTTCTTCACGTATAAACTATTTCCCTTGGCAACACAGGATGCTGAGTTGCCGAGCGAAGGAACGGCTTGTCAATGCAGTGACAAAAAGAACGTGGATCCAACCGCACTGACGTCAGCACCTCTGATTGACATTTATGGACCGCCTCCTATGTACGTGGAAAAATGTGAGGTTGTTTGATAAAAAAGAAAAGAAACAAAGAACCCCTATTGGTTGTTGAAATAGACAGTTTTGCAAAGTGGTGTTTTACAGTCTTTGCAAAAAATAATTTTCATGAGTTGTTAAACGTGTGATATTTTACAAAGTTATATAGTTCATTTTTTGATGAAGATTTGCGTGTCAAAGAAAAAAATATACATGTTGTTTTATGCATCTGAATTTGTTCTCATTGATCCAAAGAATTGTTCGTATTTTTAAAGGCTTCGCTTTTATGTTTTTAAAATAAAATAATGTTGGAACAAAACAGACTGCTACAACTTGTTAAACGTTTTAGATGAAACAATTCAGCCGTTTCTCTAAGGATAAATTTACCAGCTAGCTGAGTTGACATATACATGGTCGTTGATCAGTCCTGTTCAGCTGAAGGGGCGATTTGTGTGAACTGCGAACTGTGATGATGAAAAATGCTTAATAATAACAGCAAATTTGATTTCCATGTGCAATTTTTGGATACAGCTATTCTACATTTGTACCGTGATCAATTTACTGCTAAGTATTTCTTCTTGTAAAGTATAAAAGGCGTCCGCGAATTGTATTCAGGAAATTGCAATGCACGCTATGACGCACGAAAATAGAATGAAAAAGTTCTGTATGAAAATTTTTTCTTTTGAGTTAAATCAGAAAATACTTGCTGTGTCGTAGTTGGAAAAACACAGTGCAGGTCCGCTATGAATTTAGACGAATCGAGCAATGCGAAAATACTGAAATTAAGGAGATAGTGCTCTTTTGATTAAGTAAACCTGCTGACATTTTTTGTTGTAATTTTAGAATACATAATGAGTATATTTTATTATTTTATGTTTGAATGTATAGAATAAAAATATTCATGTATGCAAGTGTATTTCACTGTATCTTCCGAATATATCGCCTGCAAGCTGTGTAAGCTTAATTAGCACACAGTACGATGGCGTTACTTCGCAGCAAGACTAACCGAGCTATGCTGCAGAAAGCGAGTCCAGGTAAAACCGAACAGGCATCACATAGTCCATATGCCAAAGACCATTTGCGTTTAACTGGCATGTACGGTTATTTGCTATATTTTTTATGGCCCGTCCGGTGATAGCCGGAGGGCCATATAGTAATTGTCTTCTCCGTGCGTGCCTGCGTGACTACAATCGAAATTTCAGGTAATGCCTAGAAACGTGTTTCTATGATGAAATAAGGTGATTTTGAGCAAACACAATTTTCACCCGTTGTTCGTGCGTACGCGCGTGCACACTCATAGAATGAGTTTTGTAAACTGAACTTGTCCCACTTTTAATGGGTTTCCTTCCAGTAACATTTACAACGCAAAATAAAAAATAACTTTTTGTGTTGCAGTTCGAGATCACTTATCCTTCCATCCATCCTTCGACCAATCAGAATGACTGAGATATCGTCTGCTAGTCTTGTAGTATGGCCATTCCCTTTTTAGCCCTAAACGGCGGTACAACATGCTCAGGCTGGTTGGGGAAGGATGGGAGGGATAATTAAGTTAAAAGTAGAAAACGCGAATTTCGCTTTTACTCGAAAAGCTTGTTTTACGAAATAAAACGTTAGTTTTACTTCGCAAAAGCTTTGAATTCGCTTACCTCCACTATGGGACTTGAGTACGAATTACACCATGGCTTGAAGAAAGCTCGTTATTTAAATAAAAGGAGTGCTGGGCACTCGATGCACAAGAAAAAATAAAACTTGTCAGCTAAGTTTCAATTCGTTTAATGATATCTCAAATAAAGTCCGGAAGAGTACCATTCCGGTCTTGTAACATAACATAAAATTGGAAACAATGTAAAATATCACAGCAACTGTAAGTTGAGATGAGAAAGGCTTCCAGCCTTGACTTATTATTTGAGAACTATTACCGCCCCCTCCAACCGCCCACCGGATGGATCCCTACCTCAAGTTCCAACTATTCACTTGCTATGTATTCTTGAACAATTAAGTTTATTAGCGATTCTACAATAGGATCGTAAATCCATAGGATTTACGCAAACAAAACTCTTTGACACTTCGCGTAACAAGACTGAAGTGCCTTGACAAGACATGCTGCTAATACTTGGGAGAAGAGACTCTGTTGTCTAAACTTTCTTTCCCCAAGAAATTCTCAAAATTTACCACGTTTATTCGACATAAACCTGTAAAGATTGACTAGATTGCTCTAAGACTACTGAGAATCGGCATAAAATGAAATACAGACAAATTTTCAGCTAATTTGTGACTGTTTCCTTGTAAGAGGCCGTTATGGTCCAATGGGCCCATTATGACACTATGGTACCCTGTATCATGATTAAGAGACAGGTCTTTCGGTCTTCCGGACACAAACGGATATATGATTACTGCGGTACGTTTGAGACAGAAATAGTCCCCCCTTTCTTTCTGAAAGACTTGAAGAAAGGAGTTCAATATTTTAAAAATACCCGAGTAGCAGTAAGACCGAAGACTGGGCTGCATCAATTACACATGCTACCATAAACACCTCGGAATATATAGAATGCTTAATTAAGTAATAAACGTCCCACGTTTGTCCGTAGCTTAATATAAACGGTCCGATAGGACCCGAGCGAAAGGCGAAATGTCAAGAGTAAGAAGGGGGTAATCCTTCTTGTGGGTTGTTGCTTTCGTGGCTTGTTATTGTTGCTGCTGTTGCCGTTACGGCCCTTGGAGACATTGCCTTTCTGCTTGCCCTTGCTCTTGAACGTAGAGGACGCAGATCTACAACAGAAACCATCAGCCTGTAATGGTCGTTTCTGATGTCACGAACGGTCCCAATGAATAAAGACCGGACAATTCATCCTGCGAAAAATCTTTCAGATAATATTTTACAAAAGAGTTGGGGGAAGACCAACAACCTGTTTTTAATATATCTGAAAGAGACACATTACGTACGGCCCTCAGGGAATTAGCTACTTGCCTTACCTGATGGGCTCTGACTTTATGTTCCCCAGACGGGTTCGGATCAATTTGTGCCTCGACATAGGCTGCCAAAATGATCTTTTAATGTAATTTGAGATAGACTGTTTCGAAAGATTTTTGTTAAGATTCAGCATGAAAGAAATGGTGAGTGCCTTCTGATTTTTTGTTCTGTAGGCCTCTGACATTTCCAAATATTGGCGTAAAGCCTTGACGGGACACAGAAAGACTAGGCCGTCAGTATCGGGGTCGTCTGGTAGAGATGGAAGGGTAATGTGATCGAACGTTCCCATCCCTTGGGTCATAATATGGGTTTTTCCCATGAATCCTGCCCTGCGGACTAGGGTGACCTTCTCCCAAGTGCCTCTATCTTTATTTGCTTTTCTGTCCAGAGCATGAATCTCACCTCTTCTTTTGCCCTACGCTAAAGCCAATAAAAACGCGAACCTTAGTGTTGTATATTTAGCTGAAATCACGTCTCACCAAAAATGTCTGGGCGTTGGAGATACCACAAGACTAGAGATGCGCTATGTTGGATGTGCAGGGTGGAGAGTTTGCTTTAAAATATCTTACCAGCTGTGAAAGGGCTGCATCTTCGCCCGGATCATATCCTGTTGACGCTTTGAGTCTTGACCCTATAGCGGCCCTATAGCCCTCGATGGAACCTACCTTCAACTTCTCATCTGTGAATAGGTGATCGAGGAAGTCCGCTACCACTGCTGGGCTAGCCTGAAACGGGTGCAGCTTAGAGCTGCTATACCAGGTGGCAAACTTATTCCACTGAGACCTGTAAACCTTAGCCCTTATGACTGTTTACTATTTTCTCCCTCACTTGTTTGGAGAAGCCCTTGTTTTTCAAGCAGGACTGGTCAGACACCAAAGGTGCAGATTCAGTAAGTGAGGGAAGGGGTGGAAGTGTTGCCAGTGGGGCTGTGATAGCAACTCCCTGTGGCATGGGATCTGTATCGACCTCACTATCTTTCAATGGAGTAGGAAGGCGAACCATGGAGCTTCCGGTGCCCATGGGGCAATGAGTAGTAGAAACGGTGGTTTCAGCTCGATTACCCTTTGCAGTACTTGGCCTAAGATTGCGTGTGGGGGAAAGGCATACAGAACTTTGTCCCCTGGCCACTGACAATTGAGGGAATCCACTGCCCAGGCTGCTAGATCGGGGCAGGGAGGCACGTACCGGGGAAGTTGGGCCGTCATAGCATTTGCAAACAGATCCAGCGTCGAGGGACCCCATGGTGACTGGTGTGTTACCCATTGAAGCGACCGATGGGATAGGCACCATTCGGTGTTGATTATTTGACCGTGTCTGGAAGCTAAGTCCGCTAGAACGTTTAGTTTCCCTGCCAGGTGACGGGCTGAGACGGTTCATGTTCCTCTCAGGCCCTGGTGAGAATCTGAAATGCTAGTTTGGACAGGGACCGTGATTTGGTACCTCCCTGCTTGTTCAGATAAGCGATGACTGTGGAATTGCCTAACCGAAACAGGACTGCTTTGTTTCTGAGTTGGTTGGTCAATTTGGCCAGGACAGTCCAAACTACCCGGAGCTCCAGCCAATTTATGTGATAACTGTGGAGAGAGGGAGGCTACTTTCCCTTCCATACCTGACCGTGCCAATAAATTCCCCACCCCGAGTGGGATGCGTGGGATGAATCTCTATCTCTGGAGTGGGGGGCTGAAATGGCATCCCTTTGGGTATGACCTGCACATCGCACCACCACTGTAGGGCTTGTGAAACTTGGCTGTGGCTGACCCTGATGCAATGCCCATCTCACTTGGCTTTGAAATGACCTGTAATGTAGACGACCCAGAGGGTCCGTCTTTTCTGTTGCCACTAGCAGACCTGAAAGAGATTCCACGGCCTGTAATCTTACCTTTTATCGGAAGGGATATCCATTATGGCCTTTGCAATTCTCTGGTATCGCTCTGGCGTAGGGAACGCTCTTGCCATTGCCAGGTCCCAAGATTCCCCTAGAAAAGTAATTAACTGTTTGGGTGTTAGCTCGGATTTGGACAGGTTTACTACTAGTCTTTTGCCCCGACCTGGGGACCGTACCTTATCCATTGCCCGTAATGTTAGATGGAAACGGAAATGCATCGATGTACCCTCAGATTTTTCTTTCACGTCCTCCACGTCCGACTCCTGCTCGTGAGATACTGCCTCTGGCAGCTGTGTTTGTTGTAGTTGTGACGTTTGGGGTTCCCCAGATGGGGTGTAAATTTCCTCTCTCTATTGCTTGGAACTGTGGCGAGAGGGGAAGTTTCCGTCGGCCCAATTTCCTCGTCCTCCTCTAGCAAAGCAGAGACTTGGCCCGAGGGGGGCACGCCCACGGAATCCTCTTCACTGATCGTGACCGTCTCGGGAATTTCCGTGTTGGAATCCCCTCGGAGGTGTGGTGAAGGCGAGCCCGACATCGCTGCCACCGACTGATCCTCTGGAGGAGGACAAGAAATTGTAGCTGACGGTCTGGGCTTCTGTTTCTGACTAATCAGAGTTTCCTGTTTCTGTACTTGATGTTGTAAATCCAAAAGTTGCCTTTGCAACTGCGACTGCATGGATAGAAAAGCTGAAAAGTCACTAGGGAGACGCTGTAGCTGGGGAGGAGGGGGTTAAATCCTCTCGCGGTACAATGCCTAGCAGGCCTGACACCGCCGAAAGAACTGTCCCCGTGTCCTTGTGTGTAACGGTCATTTGTTCCACGGAAGGAGTCTTGAATGCATTCTCCGGACTACCAAAGGGTGTCACCCTGGGTGATGATGCCCATGCCTCTCGGAGAAGATTCCGTTCTTTCCCTTCCGGGATATCCACTTCTGCTACAGTCTCAGAAAAAGCACGTCTATTCTTGGATTTTTTGTGTCTCTTGGTTGATTACGTGGCATCCGATTCTGCTCCAGTGTCTACATGAACAGGAGTGGAGACCTGGCTCAGAATAACGGAGCTTGCCTTTGTCATGTTATCCTGAATGAATTCACGAGTAACAAACGAGGCTGAAGAGAGAAATGTGCGCTTATCGCTCCTGCGTTCGTTCTTGGCTCTATTCCGTAACAGGGCTTTTCAATCCTCTGGGGTGAGGTGTAGACACTCGACGCAGGGACTGTCTTGCTCGTACAGAGGTATTCCGTTGTTACGTCTGCAGCGATCGCAGATAGAGTGAGGTTTACACGAGGTGGGGGATGAATACACTGAGGCAGCAACGGTGGAGAAAGTAGACTGGGCTCTGTCATATCTGAAATGCAAGTAGAAAAAACGACCGTAAGAACATGTAGAAAACGTGCATAAATTACTACATTTTCCCGGCGTTCTACTCTAACTGCAAGCTTTACCCCTCCAGACTGTGTATACAATCGCCCAATCACTGCAATGACTCGATGGGGGTGATTCACGACGAAAAGGAATGCTTCCTCGAACGAATTAGCGTACCCGGACCGTAACGGGCTGGACCATAATGGGCCTTCCCGTTCCCGGCATCGGTCCGTCTTGCCTCGGGTGGTACCCGGAACGATCGGACCATAACGGGTAAATGATCCCGTTGGATACAGAATGGTCTCTTCGTACCCGGGACCGTATTGCCAGAACGGAAAAACGGTCCTTGCAAGGAAAACGACCCTCAGACGTCACAGAAAAGTCTCTTTTCGTCGGAAAACGCTGTCAGAATTGCAGAACCTGCTCTACGAAGACTGAGAAGCATCCCATGGAGTAAAGCTTAAGCAAAACTGGCCATTTCCGCGATGACACAGCTGGCTGGTAAAGCTTGGAGTCTAACCAGGCACAGCAGCCTGGAAAGATCCTACTCCTAGACGAAGTGAGGTGGAACTGGTAAGTTCCTCGATCTGAAAGATAGTGGAGAAAGAGGCGCACTTTCCGGGACCGATAAATGTCACAGTGATCGTGCAAACTCAACCTGACTTGACCGAGGAACAAAGTGTCAAATTTATGTCACTTAAACTCCATAAATTTCTCCCAACGCACAGAAATAGATAAAATAATCCATTAGGTAGTGAATTAAGTAAAATATGAAGCAATTCGCCCCTTAACCCAGTTCTCTTGATGCAAAAATCCGGCAGCACACAGAATGGCGTGTTATAGTGACGCCACGCAAAAAGAAATTGGCTATACCGCGAGACTAGCAGACGATGTCTCAGTCATTCTGATTGGTCGAAGGATGGATGGAAGGATAAGTAATTCGAACTGCAACACAAAAAGTTCTTTTTTATTTTGCGTTGTAAATATTACTGGAAGGGAACCCATTAAAAGTAGAGATAAGCAAATTCAAAGATTTTGCGAAGTAAAAAGGATCCTTTGTACTTGGAACGCCTCAAATGCAATAAGGCAATTTTATATCGTGTCACGCAGCTAATGGTTAAGAAAAAAGGTTTCTCCGTGAAGCTCCGGAGTATCGAAAGCTAGCGAAAATCGGTCTAGTTAGAGTCATTCTGTCTAAAGTAAGTTTTGAAGAACCAAGTCCTAAGTTTTGATATATAGTTAGCGAAGCTATTCTAGTTTTGTTGAGTCTGCAAAACGAGTTGACACTTAAAATGTTTGCTGATTATTCACATGAAACAAACGAAACTTTAAGAAATTTAGAATAAAACCTGATAATGTTTGCAGTTTTGTATTGAAGGTTTGGTTAAAACGGAGTCGCGCAAACTTTGACGTAATTATTTTCCTTTTAAAAAATCCAAATAATTTGGCACCTTTGTCATTACTGAATTTGAAAGCAATTTTGGACTTAAGCCTTCACTACTCACAAACACCTCTTAAGAGGTGAACCACAACCCGAATGTATAAGTTGTCAGGAACAGTATACACATCATGATAGATTGTATAGACTTAATCACATTCGTCCCCGTTATTATAGTGTTGATTCCATGAGAGAGCTCTTTGAAAAAGTAAATTTCACCATTAAGTCTAGTTTTTAGTATACTTAAGATTTTATTTTATAATGACTTTTAATAAATAAAGTATAAATTCTACAAAGTTACCAGGAATGACACAATATGACCTGCGACAGGTTGGCGGTGTCGTTAAACCAATCAAATAACTAACTAACTAACTAACTGGACTTAAGCGTGGTTTGGCTATGATTATCATAGCGTTTGGGCTATGAGTTTCAATCGTAGTTGCATTCCAAGTGGAGGTTATCTTAACCACACTTTTTTTTCCTGGAGCTTCAATATCAATTATAAATTACAACTGCAAGATCTTCACCATTTCTCATTTTAAAGATAATCAAGAGTTGCTATTCTAATTATTAATTGTGAACAGAACAGAAGTTTATTACAATTGAAAAAAAAACAACTTATTTATAAATGATAAAAGAATAGCATACGGTAAATATGTAGCACGACATGCTTAAATGGAATTTTCGCAATGATCAACCAATAATTAACTGATTAAATTCAAACTTTTTAAGTTGGTTTGAATGATATATCAATATTATATCAAAAGTTTTGGGGGCTTGAAAATGACACGAACTATATTTTTAAATTTTAATAAGAAAAATATGAAAATTTAAAAAATCTTTTATATTCTGATTTCAAAATGTGTCAAAGTGATTCTTAGACCAGCCAACTTTGCATCCCTCTGTATGTACGCATGTGCGTATGTACGTACGTAAACTTTACTTAAAATGGTTCTTCTCCTTCAGTTTTGATCGGATTCCTTTCAAATTTTACATAAATGTTCTCTAGGCAGACCTTTCTTGACAAATTACTTTTTGGCTATCCGCCAAAAATTGGCCAAACGGGGGTATTTAAAATGTTTCTGTTGCCAATTTTCAAAATGCTTCTTCTCCCACAATTTCGATCATATTTTCTCTACATTTTGTGCAGATATTCTCTAGAAAGGCCTCTCTTGAAATATTAGTTTGTTTGGTGATTCACAAAAAAATGGCAAATGGAGGGCCTTTTTATATTTTTTATTTTCTATTTTCAAAATGCTTCTTCTCCTACGATTTTGATTGGATTCACTTTCAGTTTTGTTCTTTTGAAAAATTACTGTTTTGGCTTACTGGCTTGCATTTAGATTTTGCGTTGCTAATTTTCAAAATGCTTCTTCTCTCCTTTCCAATTTTACATAATTGTTCTCTTGGTAGATTTCTTTTGAAATATTACTTTTTTGCGATTCGTTAAAAATTATCTATATGGAGGGGTACATTTTTTGTGTCTAATTTTCAAAATGCATCTTCTCTCACAATTTTGATTGATTTTCTTTTCAATTTTGCACGATTATTCTGTAGGTAGCTTTCTCTTAAGCTGTTACTTTTTTTGGTTTATCAGCCAAAAATTGGCAAAGGGGGGCCTTTCTAATTTACTGCCTTCCAATTTTCAAAATGCTTCTTTTCCCACAATTTGTATCGGATTCCTTTCCAATTTCGTGCTATTGTTCACCAGGTAGATCTCTCTGGAAAAATTGCAATCCATTAAAAATTGGTGAAATTGGGGCTGTGATGTTCGGGGTTTTTATTCACTCGAATGTGGTTGCTTGACATAAGGTGAAAACTGCAAAAAAAATAAATAAAAATATATATACATCTTTAAGTAATTGTATAGGAATTATTAATATTATTAACTATTAAGTAATTAAATGCAAGATGTTACAAAATGACAGTATAAACAAAGATCTCTGTCACATTCCAAGAGCTTTTCACCGATACATCAATGCATGACACAGCACATTACAAATTCTTAGTACATTATTCAACATTCAACAACACAGAGCATATTTTATAAAATCGTTTTTGGCGACATTCAATGCCTCAGAATCTCGATTTTGAATTATAACCCAAATATATTTACAAATTTTGGTTTAACTAGTAACCTAGTGCTACGCTGCTAAACAGTTATTCAGTAATTTCGGCGTGGCAGTGCTTGTGATTTTAACACAAAAACCGCAAAAAACAGACTAAAATATATATAGAATTTGTATAATTTCCACTCTCAGACCCTTTAAATATGGCCGGTGCACATGCGGCCACATTAACGATAACATACTGTATATTTCGAGATGTCTGAAGGTTGCATAAAAATATTACTAAATGAACTAACAACATGCGAAAAATTTAAAAATAATTTACTTTAATGTCTTCGATTTAATTTAAAAGACGTAGACATTTCAACTCACCCAGAAAAAAATCCATTTTTAATCCATTTTACCACACATACTGTTGATTTGGGACTGATCCCCACTCTCCGGAGGTTCCGTTCTTATATCAGAAACATAGCCATGTGACCGCAACGCGTTGCAAATTTCCCGCAAAAATAATCATTCGATCAGGCAATTGGCCACATTTTACCGCCCTGGTTTAATATTTAAATGTTATTTGCAACGCGAATTCTTTCTAAAGCATTATTTGAGTTATATTCAGTTCACTGACTAGTAATCAGTAGCATTGCGTTTCATAAATAGCGGTCATACATCCCCGGACCGGCCTACCTCATTTTTATATTGCTTACTGAAAAAAGTGTGGCAGGCACAATAGAACAATATTAAACGCTCATGGAAATATTAATCGTTAAATGATCTTTCAAATAGCAAGCCAGTACTGTATATAATCGTCAAAGAACACCGCATGCTTCAGTGCACAATGCACCCTTCGTTAAACTTGCCTAAACTGCATAGAGTCCCATAGAACCAGCATGTTTCCGAACACACGATTGTCCCTGCATATGACGTCACAACGACAACGACAAATATGGACAATCGTCCCTGAACATGATGTCACAAAGTCGACAAAACTTGACCACATAATTTAGTATTATCTTTTTTTTTATTCATGGCATTACACAACAGGGGCCATTTTTAGCCCAGCTGTGGTATACCAACCGGTTTGCAGACGGCGTCCGTCAGCTAGTTAATTACTTAGTTACTTACTTACTTAGTTAGTTAGATAGTTAGTTAGTTAGTTAGTAAGTAAGTTGCCTCTCCTTCTGCAATTTTGATCCGCTGTCATTTATTTTTGGTATGAGGCATTCATAGGGAGTCATACATAAGGCTTGTGATTTTAGTCGATCGGTCAATTTTCGTATTTTTGGAGAATTTTTGAAGGAAAAACTTCAAAATGCATTTCTCCGACAGCTTTTATCCGATTTCTTGTATTTCTGGTATGAGGCATTCCCAAGTGGATCGGGCATACGGCTTGTGCCTTTTCACTTTGGGAATTTTGGATTTTCGGGAATGGAAACCGCTCATCAACGGCAGCTAAATAAACATGCGCACTCATCTGAAATGCGAACCGCGCACCGACGCAAGCTAACTAAACATGTGCACTGGTCCGAAATGAGAATGGCAGATTATTCATATCAAACAAACGAAACCTTGAGAAATTTAGAATAAAATCTGATAATGTTTGCAGTTTTGTATTGAAGTTTTGGTTAAACTTTGGAGTCGCGCAAACTTTGACGTAATTATTTGCCTTTTAAAACATTGTAAAATAATTTGTCACCTTTGTCATTACTGAATTTGAAAGCAATTTTGGGCTTAAGCGTAGTTTGCTTATGATTATCATATCGTTTGGGCTACGAGTTTCAATCCTAGTTGCATTGCAAGTGGAGGTTATCTCAACCACACTATATTTTCCTGGAGCTACAAAATCAGTTATAAATTACAACTGTAGGATCTTCACCATTTCTTATTTAAAGATAATCAAGAGTTGCTATTCTTATTATTAATTGTGAACAGAACAGAAGTTGATTATAATTGAAACTAGAACCTTATTTTGCTAGCGAAATATTAAACACTTGACAAAATTAAAACGCAAGAATACTTCCTTCAATGGGTTATTTCTTGAATGATATATTGCAAACAACACTGCTTGGATACGTCTTATAAGCCGAGTAGTGTTTGGTTTTTGTTGACTTTAGGTTTTATTGACTGAGCAGGCATACGCCGTGGTATCTATTTACGCAGTGAGAGCTCGCACAAAGCTCAGCAACTGTGCTCTGTGATGTACGTTAAATGCTCTGCATTTACCTGCAAAAATACACTCTTTTCACATGGCGTTTTAACAAAGAAAACGAAATCAAAGACGAAAATAAAAAGTGACATGCACACGTTCAGATCAAGCTCTTCATAAGTCCCAAGTTTCATGGTCCTAGGGCCTATAGTGTCAGAGAAGAAGGCACAAAAAATCGAAAAAACTGTCAAGAAGAAGAAAAGGACGAACGGCTGCTCGCACAAATTCATATAACCCTTGCAAGCCTAACTTTTTAAGTTGGTTTGAACGATATATCAATATAAATCAAAAGTTTTTGGGGCTTGAAAACGACACGATTTTAAAAAAATTTTAATAAGAAAAAGACGAAAATTTAAAAAATCTTTTCATGTTCTGTTTTCAAAATGTGTCAAAGTGATTCTTAGACCAGCGGACTTTGTATCCCTCTGTATGTACGCATGTGCGTATGTACGTACGTAAACTCTTACTTAAAATGGTTCTTCTCCTTCAGTTTTGATGGGAATCCTTTCACATTTTACATAAATGTTCTCTAGGCAGACCTCTCTTGAAAAATAACTTTTTGGCTATCCGCCAAGAATTGGCCAAACGAAGGCATTTAAAATGTTTCTGTTGCCAATTTTTAAAATGCTTCTCCTCCCACAATTTCGATAAATTACTTTTTTGGCGATTTGCAGAAAAATGGCAAAATGGAGAGCATATTTGTTTTTTTTTTTTGGTTTTCAATTTTCAAAATGCTTCTTCTCCCACAATTTTGATTGGATTCCCTTCCAGTTTTGTTCTCTAGGTAGGCCCCTCTTGAAAAATTACTTTTTTGGTGATCCGCCAAAAATTGTGATTTCTCTTGAGATGTTACTTTTTTGGGATCCGTTAAAAATTATATATATAGGGAGGCATTTTCATTTTTTGGCATCTAATTTTCAAAATGTATCTTCTCTCACAATTTTGATTGAATTTCTTTTCAATTTTTCACGATTACTCTGTACTTAAGTTTCTTTAAAAACGTTACTTTTTTTAGCGATCCGCCATAAATTGGCAAAGGGAGGGGGCTTTTTTTAATTTACTGCCTTCAAATTTTGTTCCCACAATTTGGATCGGATTCCTTTCCAATTTTGTGCGATTGTTCACTAGGTAGGTCTCTCTGGAAAAATTGCTTTTTGGCAATCCGCTAAAAATTGATAAAATGGGGATCATTTCTAGCCCAGCCTGCGTTACACGTAAGCTGTGGTATATATATCCGTCAGCTAGTTAGTTACTTAGCTAGTTAGTTAGTTATTTAGTTAGTTAGTTAGTTAGTTAGTTAGTTAGTTACTTAGTTAGTTACTTAGTTAGTTAGTTAGTTAGTTAGTTAGTTAGTTAGTTAGTTAGTTAGTTAGTTAGTTAGTTAGTTAGTTAGTTAGTTAGTTAGTTAGTTAGTAAGTTAGTTGCCTGTCCTCCTACAGTTTGGATCCGATGTCATTTATTTTTGGCATGAGGCATTCATAGGGAGTCATACATAAGGCTTGTGATTTTTTAGTCGATCGGACAATTTTCGTATTTTTGGAGTTTTTGAAGGAAAAACCCCTACAGATTTTATCCGATATCCGATGCGCACTCATCTGAAAAGCGAACCGCGCACCGACGCAAGCTAACTAAATATGTGCACTGGTCCGAAATGAGAACGGCACATTGAGGCAAGTTAAATAAATATGCACAGTGGTCCGAAATGCAAAGCGCTCATCAACGCACGTTGACCAAACAATCGCACTGGTCCGAAATGCGAGCCGCTCATCGACGCAAGTTAAGTTAACCTTCGCTCTGGTCCGAACTGCCAACCGCGCATCAACGCAAGTTAAATATACATACGCATTGATCTCAAGTGCCAACCACGCATTAACGCAAATTAGATAAACACGCGCACTGGTCCAAAATAAGCACCCAACATCAACCCCAGTTAAATAAACATGCGCAATGGTTAGAAGTGCGAGCTGCGCATTGACGCAAATTAAATAAGTATTCCCAGCAGTCCGAAATGCAAACCGCGCATCAACGCAGATTAAATAAATATGCGCAGTGGTCCGAATTGTGAACCACGCATCAACGCAAGCTAAACAAACATGCGCACTGATGAAATAATTGTTTATGAGCAACCAACAGTACACATGTGTGGATATAATTTTGATATGTTCTTCTAGGGTATCTCTGGCAGACTGTGCAGTCTACCAGAGACACACAACATCTGTTTCCCATTTTCCCGGAAACAAATCTTTGTATGTATTTATCGCTCCATGTTTGGGTCCGTTGCTAAATTAATTATCCAACCAGCTCTTTGCCATCTCGTCTTTTGAAGCCCAATTTTTCAGGGAAATTCCATTGTTACTGCAGGCTGGAATTGGTTTTATCTCTTTTTGTAAGCTGGGACTTTGTCCTTGGGCACACTTGTTTTCTTACAAAATTTAAATCGGAATGCCCTCATAGGTTGCATAAATGTTCACTTGCCTGCCATCTCTTGAAAAGTTACGTTTCTGGTGATCCACCAAAAATTAACCAGATTGGGAGGTAAAGTATTTTTCTTTGACCAACTTTCACGATTTTGATCGGATTGTCTTCAATTTTTTCATAAATATACATCAGACGGCCCTCTGTTGAAAGTTACTTTTTTGAATTGGCTAAATGGGGGAGAGCATTTAAAAAATTTTAGTAGCCAATTTTCAAAACACTTCTTCTCCCACAATTTGACCGGATTCGTTTACGATTTCTACGAATTTTATCAACCGGGCTAACAATATGACAACCATTTTTTGGCGAGCGTGCAAGCCTATTTAAAGGTGATCTGCTAGATCTCGGCTGGTCATTATGTCCCTGGACATTCTTGTTTTAAATACTCATGAAAATTAGTACAACTAGGAATAAAAACTGTGTTCAACTGGGATGCAGTCCAAAGCAAAAAAAATTAATCGTGGAAAAATAGAGGGAGCAATTATCGTAATTTATAAGTGTTAAATGCCCAAAGTGTTCTAATAAGCTTACCATCACATTATATACCCAACAACAAAAGAAACGCCGATTCTTAGAAATTCCACATCTATCTTCCTAAATTTGCAACTGGAATCTATGTTACATATATATCAAAAAGGCAGTTGTTATAGCATACTTCTAGACAGTTTTAGTCACTTTACAGAAGATAGTCACGGTTCATTTAACACAACAAAAGTGCCTCACAAAATGACGAGTTAAAGTGCCTAATAAAGAGTGTGGCCTCCGTTCGCGTTAATCACCGCCGTACACCGGCGCCTCATAGAGGTCACCAAGCGCTGGATTACGACTCTGGGTATGCGATGCCACTCCTCGATGAGGGCTTGGCGTAGCTGTGGTAACGTAGAGGCGCACATGATTCATGGCCCATTGACGCCTCGCTTGGCGGCTAGCACCGGTTAAGGGCATTCCGCGATACGCGCGCCGGCTTCGAATACCGTGTTCATGAAGCCGTCTCCTCACTGTTTGGGCACTGATGCGATTGCCCTGACGTCCTGGGAGTGCTCCGGCGGTGGTTGTCGCTGGAATAAATCTCTGGCGTAGGTGTGAGACCCGAATATAGCGGTCCTCCTGGGGAGTAGTAACACGTGGTCTACCTGACCGAGGTCTGTCGCGAGTAGATCCAGTGTCCCTAAGACGACTTCGTAGGCGTCGAACTGTACTTTCATTAACACCAAAGTGGTGCGCGACGTCAGCGCGGCTCCTTCCGCTGTCCAGCATACCCACGGCGCGTTCCCTATCAATTTGTGAGAGCCGTGGCATGGTTTTTCCGTTGAGTTTGTTTCAATATTTTAACGTTTTTTATCCTTTTTTAAGCTTGTCTTTACTATGCATTTCAGTTTGTACGGGTCATTGTAACACATGTTGCCTAATATGGAAAAAGGTGTCAAAACGACCACTTCATTGAATTGACCAAGGTGTTAGGGTAATTAAGCCGCCACCAACAGACCACATAAAGGATAAAGAAAGAAAAATATTACAGAAAAAAGTTCGCACACAAGTTTCCCAGAAATCGCCAAAAACGCAAGAAAACCACACGAAAATTATTCGGCGTTTCTTTTGTTGTTGAGTATATATTTATTAGCGTCATTCGGGACTGAAATATAATATATAATAAAACATATAATATAAAACTTAATATAAGACAAGACGATATTTAAAATTAGACATTTTTTATCTTTAATCTAGTTTGATCAGTGCATTACACTTAAAACAGAGTGTTTCCCTAAATCAAGTGTAATTACTTGACACGGCAGGTCTACAATTACAGTAAAATCTCGGGTCCGGACACCCTCGACAAACCAGACAACTAACTATGCCGGGCATATTTTTCAATCCCTTTTTATTTTCCATTCATTTTCATAGTAAAGAAATCTCAATAGCCTCTCTTTCGAACATAGCGCACCCACTGTGGTACGAAATTAAAACTTTACTGCATAAAGAAGTCTTATATATCGGACCCGTTAGATAAAAGCCTAAGATTTGTGAATCTGAACATGCATCGTTTCCTGTTGTTTTAGCTGGAGTAACATGGATGCATCGTATGATCCCATTATTTTAGGGTATTGGCATTAAATTATGAGTGATAACCACCAATGTGAGGACCTGCTCTGTAGAAAAATGCAAACAAAGTTTGCAATAGAGCTGGGGCTTGATAATTTTATAGCAACTAATGTGTGCTTTTGTAACTTTCAACAGCATGTTAGATTTTTTGTGGTGAGGGCGAACACTTTAATCTTGATTTGGTCACGGACTTTACAGAAATATTACGAACCATTACTCATGGACATGAATAGAAAAACATGGATAAAGCACTTATAAAGAATCCCAGAGAAAAGCTCCCAAAGAAAAATACTGCGTGAGAAAACACTCTGCTCTTGTTAGGCACCACAGACAGATAGGCACCAGACCCGGAGAAAATTTCCCAGCAAAGGGGCATTCATGTACATTACATTTATAAAAATGGGTCTGGGATCCTCAGAAACATTTTTAATAATGACTGGTCATGGATTTTACCAAGGGTTTTAGCCATTGTTTGGGGCCATGGCTGAATAGATAAAAGAACTGCATAGTGGTTTCATTGATTGTATGGATTGCATGGCTATGGCTATAATTAGTGATTATCAAAAATTCACTGGAATCTGGATACACCAAAAGTATTAAAGTGGGTGACAAGTTAAGTATATTTTATCAGACGTATTCCATTAAACAACTACATTTACTCCATAAATATTTTCCAAAATAGATTAAGGCTCCTAAGGTAGGATCTCTGTCTAGATTGCCGGTTTTTGTGTGGGACTTTACTTCAAGTGTGGCAAAATTGTGATTGGGGGTAGAAGGGGTTGGTAGGTGTTTTTTCTGGTGTCGCTGAAGGGGATGATTTTGTCACGGGCATTTTTTCTGAGGGTAACATTCCCCCATCTTCCAAACAAATCACATTTCAAGTCAGTTGCGAAAAAACTGAAGTGTGAAACGCATAATTTTTTTGCAACCCAAATATTGTGAGGGAATTGTGCTTATGTAAGGAAAATGAGGGACCCCTAACACCTCTCGTAAAAGAGGACAAATTGGCTCAGTCACATTGAAGTTTTACAGTATATAACTGCTTACTTTTCTCTATTTTTTCCATTGATTTGGTCAATGCAATATTGATAAACAGACTGTTTCTCTAAATCGAGCGTAACTACTTGGTGTTAAAGACTCCAATGAGAACTTTTCATGGTGCATATACTTTGGTCAAAATACATTTTGCCCAGTTTAATTTGTCAAATACCAAAATAAGGAGGACTCAGTGTTTGTCTCTGTTTAAAAAAGTAATAAATCTCATAACCCAGATTTACCACTTTGGTGCTTTTTCATTTTTTTGCAATATTAGCATACACAATGTATAGAAAATTGATTGGAAACAGAATTAAAGTAATTGCGTGTGGTATTACAGTGACATTGTTTGCGATAAAATATCTGTCATACATTAAATTTTTTGAAGGGTATATACTAAACCATAATTTGGACATATTTACTAAATCAAAAGCTCCTATCAAAAAAGATGTATCTATTCTGGAAAAGGATATTTCACAGATACCTTGGCAAAAGATGACACAAGGCAATTGCACTTACTATGTAAAACACTCTTTCTTTGATGCCAGGGAATCAGAAAATGGTGCTGATTATAAAATACGTATAGTGGCACTGTCTACGTTAAAAAACCTCAGTCATATCTTAACAAACGGTTTGTATTGTTTCACAACAAGTCATTCTCTGCATGCGCTAAACGTAACTAGGGCTAAAATAGAGAAATTTTATCAAAGACCATTGATAATAAATCATTACTGGTGGGAAAGTTTCCTTGTCACATGTGACACAACACTGCCATTCAGTAAAATAAACGGTGTCTCACTGCGTCAACATAATGAATCAAAAAGTAATGCGTACTTAATACCAGTGTTAAATCCAAAAAGACCGGCCAAATTTCAACATGAATTTGGGATGTGTATGGCTGCTGGAGCAATGTATGGTCATTTTGATGATCAAGCTGCCAAATGGTTCATAGAATGGTTTGAAATTAACCGTATGTTTGGAATAACAGAGTTTAATCTGTATAACTGCACTGCAACAGTAAGCAACAATGTTAAAGATCTGTTAAATTTCTACCAAAGCATGGGTATTCTAAAGCTGCACCATGTGCCTCCTCCCTTAGAAACCTTTGATCCATTTGATAAAAATGCGGTTGATCTAACTATGCGGATAACATTAAATGATTGCATGTACAAAAACATGTACCGTTACAAACATATAGTAGTGATAGATTTGGATGAAATTATAGTTCCTTTACAGCACCACAACTATAGTGAAATGTTCAGATCACAACAGGATGTGTTGCATGCGGCCGATCATTCAAGAAACATAGCTCTGAATAACAACCAGAAGGCTACTGCAGAAACGGAATTTCAATCGTTTAATTTTCCCAGTTATTATTTTTTCCTGACGTATCAGCGATCTCCGAATGCATCAACCAAGCTTCAAACTGGGAGCTATCTTTTTGCAAACAAAGAAAGATGGCTGAACAAAAAATCCATTATAAATCCACGAACTTGCAAATTTTTGTTTTCTCATCACTGTCTATCAGCATTTCGTAATGATTCAAGAACCACTGGTTACCATGCAGCGGTCTTTCACTACCGTAAAACTTGCGAAAGTACCGAAAATCCAGAACGTTGGAGCACCAGGCTATGCAACAAAATAAGTAAGAACAAAACACTTGTCAAAAGGATGTTAGATTTTCAGAGTGACATAGAAAAACGATATAATCAAGTAAAAGGGTTAGTAGGGCTGTTTTATCATGACGCGTAAAGGACAAATTTTATAACTCTTTTATTTATTGACTTTTATTGAAATAATTGATGCCTTTTCATTTTAGATGGAAATGAATGGAAAATTTAGTATTTTATTGCGTCGTTAGATATGGGCATTATCTGATGACACTAATGAGAACAAATGTAGAATGCATAACTAAGATCACGTTAAGCCAAAATTGGCAGTGATATCAGATTTATATTGTGTTATGTCAAAACTAAAACCATTAGGCACGAGTATTACAATTTTTCAGAAGTCAAGATTTTTTAGGGTCAAAAAGCGGATTCGCAATTTGAAATTTGCCGAAACGATTACATTTCAACCGTAACAGGATGGGTTAAACGTGTTACTCGAAATATATTTACAATTAAGTTGCAAAAGAGGCAGAAGAATATATAATACTTTTCAAAAATTAGATGATTCCTTATTATTCTCAATAACAAAACAAACGCTCAGTGGTTTTTACAGCGTACTTTTCGATTTCT
This sequence comes from Protula sp. h YS-2021, assembly GCA_949752745.1. Classification (NCBI taxonomy): domain Eukaryota; kingdom Metazoa; phylum Annelida; class Polychaeta; order Sabellida; family Serpulidae; genus Protula; species Protula sp. h YS-2021. The sequence goes on from OX457027.1 coordinate 73,205,258, forward strand.
GGCGGTTTAGGGCACATTGTATAATATTCGTTGAGACCAATATACTTCTTTTCTTACCTTTTGTTTATAAAATGAAATTTACGTTAATTGTTAATTGATCTAACACCTTGGCCTATTCAATCACGAAGTCATTTTCACACATTTTTGTATTTCGTGTAATATGAAGAACACGCATGTTGCAAGCCAGCTTGATGCTAACGAAATAATTATTCGACGCCAAGGAACCCGGTTCAAAGGGACCAAATGGAAGTGCGGTAGACATTGGGTAACGACGCCTCAAGAAAACTAATAGACCGGGATTCCAATCCTTAGGAACAGATTTCAACCTGCGATTTTAACGCCTGTGCACTTCCGAGACATCACGGTAAACGAATAGGTGCAAACACTGTGAGAATGCGAACTCATCAACACGGTATTCGAAGTCACCGTATATGACGAATGCCATTAACTGCAATTAGACGCACCGCGGTGGCTCAAGAGGCACTTAATCACGTTCATTGGAGACAAACGGAATGAAATAGAGTAGTTTTTACTGATCAATCACCTTTTTTTTCTTGAATACTCTGATGGACGTTTATCAACTGGCTTTCGTTGGGCGAACGCTTTAGCGATGGCCTAAAATACATGAACGCGACCGATGCTGTGGCCAAAGCGTCATGGTCTGGGCGCAATTGCTTTTCGGATTAAGGACATCAGCGGGAACCTGGCAGTCCTAAAATATCGAGAGCAAATCCTGAAACCCTCTGTTGTTCCCACAGTTTCTCGAAACAACTTCAGGATAATGCAGGATATTGGCGGGCATTTTCACCCTCCATTATCTGTTACGTTGACAAAGCTACGCCAAGCCCTTGAAGAGGAGTGGCGCGCATACCTAGAGAAACAGCCTTTCAGTAAGGTCAAAGAGACGCACATGTATGGCAGTTATCCTCGTCAATTGTCAATTGTGAACACACGCTTATTAACTAACTTTTACCGTGTGAAATGACCCATGACAGGCTGAATTCTGACTTATCATTCTTTTCCAAGTGTCTGTGGCAAAACTGCTGATTTGAAAGCTATGAAAGAAAATATTGCGGTTTTTATAACCAGATGTTTTTTTTGCAGAATATCTATTGTAAATTACGCATATAGACACAACTTAAAATTTGTATATGTTCTTCATCATTTCTTTATATTCTAGCCCAATCAATTTGAAGTTGAATTTACACATCCGTCTGAAAGATTCGAAGTACCAATTTAGCTTATGTTGTTTACCTACGTAACAAAATGTACTTTTATAAATTTCGGTAGAGAAAATGGAATAAGCTTAATTTCTGTTATTTTTCTAGTAGTGAGCATGTTAAAGAAATATGTTAAGAATATTTTGTATCTTTGTATAAAAGCTTGTACTGTTTAAATTTTCATGATTAAATATACTACGTTGTATTACTTTTTTTCTGTTCTTTTAATTTATATTTTTATTTATATTGTCAGTTGTTACCAATACAAAAGAGAATAAAACAATTTTTATTCTGTTTATCTGATAATTCTTTTATTTCAAAAGAGACGTTTATTTGTTATTCACAAAACCAATTCTGAAAATTTCAACAGACAAGATTATCATAATCTCCATCAAATAAAGGTCTATCAAATAAAACTCATGATACCCATTTTTTCTGCAGCTCAACAAAAACAACAGCTGAAGCAAAATAAGGGTCACATTTCTACCCTTCACAGAATTTTGGTGCCGTACAGCCTCATATTTTTGTGTGAGCCGCTTGCTTTTCGAAAAGTACAAATTTGATTGAAAATGAGCCGTTGTGAGTGTCACCCCAGTCGCTTGGTGCCCCGAATCATTACATCGCTAGCATCAAAGCGTTAAATCAGGTCTACCCAAAACGAGGCATAAGGTTGGCCGATGCGACTGTAGACACATTGGCTCCCAGCTGCTCAGTAAAGCTGGAACCTGGAGTCTGGATACTATTTGATTAACGCATTTTATTTCGATGTCTTCGGTTATTCAGCACCATTTCCATATGTGGTAGGTGCGCCCAGATTCCGTTTATCGGAGGCGTCTAATGACTATTTTCGCAGTTATCGGCCTGTTTGTCCTTCGGGGCGTCTCCGCTGCGGCCATTGTTGCACTGCGAAAGCTGTCACGGAGGCGCGTTTTCCGGATGCCCCAATCCCTATGAGTCATAGGAACACGAGGGCGACCGCTACGAGGGATAGTCTGTCATGATAACTCCACTGCAGCTTGTAAACAGGTTTTACTGTGTCCAAAGTGTCAAACCACCTTAGTTGTTGAAGCATCAGTCCGCAACGTGCCTTTGGCTTGGCTAGGAGAGTTTTATGGAAATCTCACTAAACCGCTACATTCACAAGTGTAGTAAATACTGACTATACAGATGAAAGTGGAAAAGAACGAAAAATTCTTTAAAAAAACAGGGATCCCCATCAAGTAATGTACCACATACCAAAAACCTTCATAAGCATGTTGAAAATAAAGATGTAAAAATAACAACAATATGGCGTCAAATTAGGTCAGGTTCTACTTTTCAAAATTTTGTGAATTTACCCCCCCCCCTAAATGAAATATTAGGTGTGAACTCTCTTTTGGCTTTCAGCATATATCGCTCGAGATAGTATTAAAAATAACTATTGGCAAAATTGAAATATAGGTTTTGCTGTGTCTAATCCTGTGTTTTAAAACAACAAAATGTTTTTAGGTTAGTACAGGCAGATGTCAGTTTATACCATCTGTCGTTTAGCATTGAAGGCAAATCAGAAAAATGAGATATAAATAGTGTTGATACTGTCATTGATCGGATAAATGTAGACAATGAAAAGAATTTTACAAAAGAAAGGAAATCAGTAATTATTATGTTTGGTTTTTCAGTTATACACAACTACATATGACTGATTTCATCAGATTCGTTTAATCAAATCAGCAGTGGAATTCAAGCATTGCTAATCCATCAAACCATATGGAAATAAAAGATGCAGCTGCACATTACAGGCGATCGCTTTATTTAGTTGAATTATAATCAATGCACATGATGACGACATCTAAATATCAAATATAATATAAATAAAATGCTGTTCTTAAATATTCTGCTGTCGACCGCCATGATTAGTGGGCTGTTACCTGTCCCCTTAAGCCCCCCCCCATCCCCCCTTAGGTTACTTGGTGTTCCTACCCGTCCCAGACTCATGAGTTGTTACCGTTCTATGACATATGACCCAGATAGCAGTCCCACATGGGGACTATGCATAATATATGTGGGTATTCCCACGTACCCACGCATAAATAATGTGTATTTTGTTGCGGAATTCCCACGTAGTTACGTGGGATTTAGGAGAATTTGAGACTCTTTCCGATGTGTATTATGCACATGTAAACCCATGCATTTTATACGCATATATTTCCATGCATTTTATATGTGGGAATTCCCACGCATATTAAGCATGGAATTTTAAAGGGACGACCCACCCTGGACATACACGATAACTCCATCGAATACACAGACATGTACCTTTATAACTATAGTTCATTTATAAAGTACTCCTTAAAGGAATTTTAAGCATAAAAATTTTAGTTAAATTGGTATTTCCATGTCTAACTTTCTATTATACTTAGAAAAAAGGCAGCCCTCCACCAAAATATGCAGAATGTAGCAAAATTTAAATATATTATCGCTCAATGGCGGCTGTTTCCGGTGTGCGATAATAAGCCCACATTGCCAGACTGCGCATAATATACGTGTATTTTACATGGGAATGCCCATATGGGAAATCCCACGTAAAATATACGTGTAATATACAAATGACTTCTAATGAAATTTTACGTGGGAATTCAAAAGTATAATATACATATAATATGCGTTAATTACCCATGCATTTTAGAAGTGGGCAATTCTACGTATATTATACAGTGGAATGCCCACGGTGGGCATTACGCGGGAAAAACCATGCTGTTTACGCGTGTATCTACCCGTGCATTTTATACGTGGGAAAGCCTATGTATATTATATGTAGAGTTTACACGGAAATCACACCGTGGGAATGTCCATGTATATTACACATGTTTTCTATGTGGCCCTGCCAACGTCCCACATTCCCACGTAAATCCCACCTAAAAACAACGCGCTTTATACGTGGGACGAAAAATTATGCTAACTGGGGAGTTGTTCTTTAAATAAATAAGTTACATTATGCATTATGTAAATCATTTCATGGTTAGGCGGCCATGGTAGTTATTATGTGCAAGTTCGACTACTGCGTTATCTATTAATACAACTGCACGTGGGTCTCGCTGTTGGAGCTACATAATAGACTTATGCACCACATTTAAGGTCGTTGTTTAACTGGTTCTTATGTTGCTTGTTAAAATATATAATTGCACTTCTGATATGAGGATTTGGGGATTTTTAAATGGTTTATGTTATTATAAATAAAAATACATCAAATTTGTTGCTTTAGTGCATGATGTATATTAATTTGGAGTATGCGTAAGCGTGAAAATAAACATAGTATATTGACGGCTAATGAAAAATGATACCGTTATGGGTTTCTGATGTGTATTGCTGGATTTTGGTTTATTACAATCCATTGAGGCCCAGAAATATTCCTGTCTCAATCCGCCTCTGCTGTGAAACTAATGCCTGTTTTTTTTAGATACAAATCTCAATACACAAAGCTCATTCAATTAAAGTCATACTGTCGCATACTTCCGAAGTGTGCCATTAAATATCCGGTCGATATACAGAAGCTAATTACACTGGATTTATATGCTGGTGTTATTCATTCACAAGCTCCTTTTAAAATGGTAATTAACACTTGACAAGCCTTTGGCTTGCAAGAGTTATATGAATTTGTGCGAGCTAAATTCGTCCTTTTTTTTTCTTCTTGACACTTTTTCCGATTTTTTGTGTCTTCTTCTTCTCTGACACTATGGGCCCTACGACCATGAAACTTGGGACTTATGAAGAGCTTGATCTGAACATGTGCATGTCACTTTTTATTTTCGTCTTTGATTTCGTTTTCTTTGTTAAAACGCCATGTGAAAAGAATGCATTTTTTGCAAATAAATGCGTAGCATTTAACGACAGCACAGAATACACATTTGCTTAGTGAGCTTTGTACGAGCTCTCACTGCGTAAATAGATAACAAGGCGTATGTCTGCTCAGTCAATAAAAATTTAAGTCAACAACAACCAAACACTACTCGGCTTATAAGACGTATTCAAGCTGTGTTGTTTGCAATATATTATTCAAGAAATAACCCATTGAAGGAAGCAGTTTTTGCATTTTAATTTTTGTCAAGTGTTTAACATTTCGCTAGTAATTCTAATAATCTCGTACTGGTTTTAACAGACACTGCAACTTAGCGAACTCCTTTCCTTTTTACCCTTTTACTCTAAAGAAAAATGTGCTCGTACATGGCGTGTGGTTTATTGTTCTATTTGAAACGATTGTTGGCTTTTTTGAGTGACCTGAGGGTTTTTTATTGGAGGGCAGTGGGTGGTATGCGAAACAACGTTACTGCTTCATGTACCCTCGCAAACTAGCTGTACGTAAACGTTCCCTGCTGGTTGGTAGATCTCGGCTAGCACAGGGAGCCAGCTAGATACTCCAGATCTACAAAAGCCTTACAAATCGGTGCTCAAAACAATCGTTAATTTTTGGGGCCTTTAAGCTAACCAACTATACACTGTGAAATACCGAATTTCACACTGAAATTTAATCAATCTTCACTAATAGCACAACAATAAATTTTATAGTTTGTTAATGCGGATTAGCTTTTAAGTAATTAACCCAATCTTTTGAACCAAAGTACAGCCAAAACTATGTTTTTGTTTCGATTTATCTCCTGGGTTTAGTGTCCTGTGATTGTTTGTAAAATTCACTTTCGACACAATTTATGCGCCTTTGTGCTAACTGCTGGATTTTTGACTTCCTTTGAAACGAATAGCCCCCTCCCTTCCCCTCTCGCCACTTTGGAAACGTATCATGTAAACTTTATTAAAAGACAAAACATTGACCCTGATGTATTTTCCTTTGTCCTGGGCTAGTCATATTTTAACACTTGACAATCCTTTGGCTTGCAAGGCTCATATGAATTTGTGCGAGCAGCCTTTGGTATCTTTTTTTGTCAGTGATCGGATTTCTTGTGTTATCTCCTCCACTAGCACTACGGGCCCTAGGGCCACGAAACTTGGAATTTAGTTAGAACTTGATATGAACGTGTGCACGACACTTTTTATTTTCGCCTTTGATTTCGTTTTCTTGTTTGAAACGCTATGTGAAAAGAGTGTATTTTTTGCAAGTAAATGCGGAGCATTTAACGCATAGCACAGAACACACTTGCTGAGCTTTGTGCGAGCTCTCACTGCGTAAATAGATAACACGGTGTATGCCTGATCAGTCAAAAAAGCAACAAAAACCAAACACTACTCACTACTCGGCTCATAAGACGTATTCAATCTGTGTTGTTTGCAATATATTATTAAATAAATAACCCATTGAAGGAAGTATTTTTGCGTTTTAATTTTTGCCAAGTGTTTAACATTTCGCTGGCGAAATGAGTTTTTTTTCCTTGACAGTCAAATTCATTTTCTTGTCTTAGTTTCTTCTCTGACACAACAGGCCCTAGGACCACAAAACCTTGTACTTATGTAGAACTTAATCTGAAGGTGTGCATCCCGCCTTTTTTCGTATGCGATTTCGTTTTCATGCTTAAAACGCCATGCGAACACAGCTCATTTTAGAATAAATACAGCACATTTAAATGCAAAGTAACGGTTGAGTAAAACAGCACAATCCATGGGCGATACGTGAGCTCTGCCTGCATAGAGAAAAAGTGCCGGTCCGTTCAATCAACAAAGCTGTTGAGCCAACATTACCAAGCAGATGTACACGGTTTATAAACGGAATTCAAGCTGTGATGTTTGCTAACATATCAATGGTATGACAATTTCATTAGAAAAAAACTTGTCCAAATAAAACAATTGACATACTAATAAGTCCAACATATTAGTATTATTTGAGAACAGGGAGTGGGGTGCGTCCACGTACCTTCGGCGGGAGAGGCTTTATAATCATTGAGGAGTGCATGCCAAAGTGAGTTGTGCTTTTTAACTTTTAGAGTTTGTCAAGTGTTAAAGATTTCACTTGCGAAATACGGTTCTAGTTGTTGTTGTGGTCTTGTCGTCGACAACTACCAAAATGTTTGTTTTCTTCTGTCCTGTTGCCTCATGGATGCGTGCTGGCTAAAACTCCTTTTGCAAATATTTCTTTTCAAATTGAAGTTTTCAGTTTAGTTTTGGTCTAATCTAGTGTTAATTTGTTAGGATGTTGAATAATATATGACAAGAAGTACCGGGTTTTAAATACTGCATAGTTGCTAAGTAACCTGCTTACAGAAAGACAACTTTGTGTACCTGCGATTCACCAACTTTGAAACCACACTAAGTTTGAGAATACCGAATGCCATACATTTGCCCCCACCCCAACGGACACTCGTCTCTCCCTCGGAAACCTGTACCCCCCCCCCCTCCGTTTTGTCAATCCGGATAACCGCCCCTATGACAACTCCCCCCCCCCCCCGGACATCAGCCCTCTTCCCCAGTGATTAAGGTTGACGATGAAGGTGGATGTAGACGAGATGTTGGTTGTGTTGATACCAATGATAAAGGAGGTGCATGTTCGTCGTGTTCCTCCTCGCTACGTGCCTGCAAACGTGGAACCGGAACGAGACGACCTTCCACGAAGAAGAACGGATGACCGTTGCGAAAGAACGCCTTCAAGAGGATGGTTGGACGAAACAGAGTGCATGCAATGGGATGTTGCCATTGCCACTGTGCGTCTCAAGCAAGCGGCTCTTGGAGAGTCAGCACCCCTCCCAAGGGCCGCCGACTACAAAAAAAAACCCGTGGATATGCAAAGACGCCTGAAAGGAATCTGCCAACAAAGAGCAACTAAAAAATGCGACTTATCTGACGTCTTTCATGCCCTGGGACACAACGTTCGTTTTGATCATTGACAATGTTAGTTGTGATGAGTGACAAAGCTAGTTTCGATCAGTAACAGTGTTCGTTTCGATCAGAGACATTTGTGATAGAATTGTTCCAAAAAGGGCGTCTCAGTCAATGACTACGTTTGGGTTTTAAGTAATAGATTTAGTTAAATAAAGCGTTGCCAGTGTATTTTCTCCATTTCTGAGTTGAAGGTTATAATTGTTTTTAATTTCTGGTTATGGTTATAAATAGACTTTTAATGAGATTAAAAAAGCCCTTACAAGTTTTGATTGGATTCATTGATAATTCCCTAAGTGAGCATCGCTCAGTACTGAGATGGCATCGCGCATCAAGTGGAGTGACATCGACGAAGGGCCAGGGGTCAACGTGAATCGAGTTCACAAGTTTCAAAGTGATGGCACTTCTAAAATATGAACAAGATCATAAACTCTTTTAATTTTGAATTTTAATTCAATGAAACTTTTTCCCTCCTTTTATATGAAAAAGGGCACCTAAGGTAGCGACGGGACGTGCGGGGCGGGGGAAGGGTTGGTGGATACCTGGCTTAGATTCAGCAGTCAAATATTTTTATTTAAACCTATAGTGAAATAGTCAATTCACATGCCCACAGGCTGAGGGTACTCCCTGTAATTCAATTTTTGGACGAGGACAACGAGGAAGTTGTCCTAGGGTGCAGCTAACCGGGTGACAAAACGGGGGAGGGTAGGTGCCGGGGGGGGGGGACATTTGAAATTGTTAGTTATTTGTATCAATTTAGTTACACAGTGTATGCTCAGGAGCAACAAAACCGTAAGAGTAACAACAGAACTTTTTAAAAAAATAATAAAATAATAACAGGATTTAAAATTTTAAAACAATTTAAGACTGCTTCGATTTTATTTTGTTGTTAAATTGTTAGATATATTGTACAGCAGCAGATATATGTTTATATGCTGTACCGGTACGAACTCTGTCGAGAGAACACTATATTTAATATTCAATAATCAGCGCTGTATCAACACACAGAAATATTACATTTTTATAAACGTTTATTCCATGAGATGAAAAATTGAATTGTTGTAAAAAGAAAATCAAATATTGAGCTCAAAACTGAGATTTTGCTATCAAATATTTCATATTTGCCATCATGAATTGAATTTTTGATCAAATGATTTTCAATGTCAATAAATATTTTTATATATTTCTATATATTCACCGATATCATAATACAAACTAATTTAAAGATATCAAAAATGTAATTACAGATCAAAAATTAATTCTTGCTATCAAAAAATGAATTTTAGTAGTTGATAAATGGGGGTTCTACGACACCCCCTCCCTCCTAGGACATAGTCGGCCAGACCCCCCTGGCCGGAAGTGACGTCATGAAGTAATGTCTGTTGCCATTGTTCTTGGTTGTTGGTTGTTGGTTGGTTGGTTGTTGGTTCGTTGTTGTTGGTTGGTGGTTGGTTATTGGTTGTTGTTGGATGTGGCTGGTTGTTAGTGTGGTTGGTTGTTGGTTGCAGTTAGTTGTTGTTGGTTGGTTGTTGGCTGTTGTTGGTTGTTGTTGTCTTCATATATTTAAATTCAAAGACTTTTTGTCACTTGAAAAGTGGATGTGGAATAGAAACTATGTATAAATGCAAAATTTGTTCAAAATCTTACGACTGGCCACAAAGTCTTAAAAGGCATTAAAAGCAAGCACACATATCAGAATTGAATACAGAATGGGAGATGGATATGGAAAACCCTATAAAAACACCTTTCATGGAAACTTTAGATAAGTCTTCTACTAAACGTTAAAGAGACAATATGGATAAAATTAATGCACATGCTTGTACAGAATGTGGTGCATTATACAACAGCGAAGAAGCTTTAGCCACGCATATGGAGCAGTGTGGTGAGGATGCCGATGACAGCAGTTCTGACAGTGAGTCAGAAATAGACTTTGTTTGGCATGATATGGTTCAAGAAGTATATGATGACCATGATGACAAATTTCAAGAAAAGGTTTTAGAATATGAAGAACAAGGGCTTGAAGATGTGCGTGAAAGAGCAAGTGATGACTTTCGACCCATTTATAAACGTCGACTAAAACAGCTGTTTATGAAACTAGTCAAATATACCCAACGTCTAGAACAAAGCAAACGTTATTTAATTACTTACTGATGAAAAACTTTATGAGTATTCAAAGGCAAATGCATTCTTTGAACAGCTTCTAGATAAGCAGGAGGATGATGACAGCAGTGACGAAAAAAGTGATATGGACAGTGAGACACAAAAGAGTGAAACAGATGAAGAAAATTAGACTTATTTGACTAAACTTTACAATAAATACTTTTTAAATCAACAAATGTTGTAATGTTTTATTGATTTAATTGCTGTGTATTTAAGTGTATTAATAAAACTATTCAATATATGTCTTGCTTTTTAATGTGTAAACGCAGTTTCAACATTCGTCACATATTCAACGTTCATGAAAGACAAAGCCATACTGAACAGTTTGGTGCAAGAATGGTTCAAATCAGTCAAATAGTTTTAAAGTTAGGCGCTGTTGAAATTGTCATGCCTCACATGCTAGACATATTGGGGGGGGGGGGGGGGGAGTCAAAAAACTAAAAATGTTCAAAATAGTCTGAAACGTCTAAATATGCAAAAATCACTAAATTTTCCCACAGATGGGGGGAGGGGGAGGGGGTCGGTAAGTAAAAAAACAAAAATGTTCAGAATGGTCTGAAACGGATAAATATGCAAAAATCATAAATTTCCCACGGGGGGGGGGGGGTAAAAAAACAAAAATGTTCACAATTGTCTGAAACGGATAAATATATAAAAATCACAGGGGGCTCTGACCGACTATGTCCTGGGGGGTGTGACCGACTATGTCCTAGGAGAGGGGGGAGGGGGGAGTGTCGTAGAACCCCCATTTATCAACTACTAATTTTTGAGATAAAAAATTAATTATTGATATTAATAATTGCCTAATAAATGTGAAAATGGCATTGTACAGTTAGCAAAATAAAGTTATTTTTTGCTAGAAAACATTTGTATAATATATTGTAGAAGCAGTATATCAACCATTAAAAAATGTACAAAGTGTAAATAAAACATAGGATCAAAGATTCAGTAAAATATAGCAAAGACTTATGTAAAACATAAGATCGAAGACTTCGGTAAAACATAAGATCAAAGACTTCGGTAAACATGAGTTCAAAGACTTCGCTAAAACATAGATATGTTCAACGTACTTTAATAATTTCATAAAAATTTTAAAAAAAAACACGCATTTTATCACTTGGATAGCATATGTTTGGCGAGGATTTCTGATGCAATTACCTTTCGTGCATGTTAATATTCTATATGTAAAGCAGCTCGACTTTCTCCTGAAAAGAAACATATATGCCTTTGTTCCTCATAAAAGATAAAATGAAAGCCTAAATGAACGGGTCTATAGTTTTCTAATTGCTGGTGGCTCCGTCAATGCGCATCACATAAGAACTGAAAATTACCCTTCCAGCAACGAGTAGCTTGTTTCAAAAGTTGAATAAAGTTGTGACGCCCTTTTGATTTATTACGACAAAAAAGTGAAAGTTCGTCTCAAACCCTGCCTTGAGGCACGAAAATCCTTTAAAATATTCACGTACACTAGGAAAAAAAAACAAAAAAATAAATAAATAAATATGTAATAAAGAGAGAAAGAAAGAAAAACTAACAGACTGGGCATTTAATTTCGTTAATGTAGAAAAAAGTAATTAATTTAAAACATTGCGTCTTTCAAACGTATTTTTCCCCAACGTTGAATAGACGTTTGGTTCTTTATGAGAGGACAGTACCAATAAACAATCTTTTCGTATTATTGCTGACCGGAAATAGTAGTCATGATAGGTCTACCCAAATCTAAGTCAAACGATTTTTGTAAACGTTAGAATCTCAGGAACGCGCATGTCTTCTTCTGGAAAATAGACAATTTGTACGAATTGGTACATGCTCTAACACACGAGATAACTGAAAGCGGGGGTGGGGGTGGGTGGGGGTGGGATCCCGAACACTCGCGTAACGTCTAAAATACATCTATACTAGATCGGCAATATCGGCAACTTCGTCGGCCGATGTATCGGTTGCACATAGGATTAACTATGGCCCGACGCATAATAGATATAGCGGCTTCGTGCATCGGATATACATCGGGCCGATATATCTTTAATACGTCGGGCCACCGTCGGAAATATCCCTACAAATTCTTCGACGTCGGATACCAACCGTCGGCTATACGTCGGTTATACGTTTATATTCCGATGCATTTCCGACGAACTTCCGATGATTTTTATACGTAAAAAATATTGTTTCTAACCTTAACTGACCCATTGAACCTTTACCAACCATTCATAATTCACATATTCATACATACACCATAGCATATTAATATACAACATAGCATATCTATATATTGCAACTGAACACTAGTACTTACTCGGGTTTGAACCGGGGACTCTTGCATCCTAGGCGCGGAACATACCTCTACTCCACGGCGGCCGGGGCTAGTTTATTGAGGCAAATGATAATTTTCAAGTATATTCATAATGCTCCACTATTGATTCTTCATAATGTCCCCTACAAAACGTCAATCGATAAATTTCCGACGCCGAATAAGCATCGGAAAATATGCGTTTTATAGACGTATAAAAAATAGTATAATATACGATTGCAATATCGGCATCTTTTTTCCGATGTATTTCCGATGTCGTTTATACATAGGAAAATATGCGTTTTATAGACGTTTAAAAAAATACGTATAATACGCGTTGGCAATATCGGCATATTTTTCCGACGCTGTGGAATATGTGGAGCACTCGTACACAACGCAATATATATATATATATAGTTTTCATTTCAAGTTATGCGTGAAATACACAAATTTAGAGATCCATTGGAAATCGGTATATTTCCGACGTTTCACCGACAAATATAACTATATGTATAATATGCGTATATTTTTATACGCATATTACATGCTTGTAATATCTCAACTAAAAAAATTAGTTTTCGTCGGAATTCGGTATATTTCCGACGTATAGCCGATGCAGTGATATATTTGTATATTACACGATTATTGTAATCCGTCGGTTATACATCAGTAATATCTTTTTCAAAAACAATTAAGTTTTGTTCCGTCGGAAGTACGTCTATGTCAGACGTTGGGCCAACATATACAAATATATGTATAATGTACGTATAACTAAATACATCGAATATACGTATGCAATATCTGTTTCATTTTTTTTACCATTGGTCGGAAGTTAATCTATTTCCAACGTATAACCAATGCATAAAAATAGATGTATAATAAATGCATTGAGAAATACGTGTAATATATGGATATAATATTTTTAGCAAAAAAAATATTCCCAATTGGTCGGAAGTTCGTCGGAAAAAGATGTCGGCCCGATGAATATTTGCCAACATCTATTAAACTGAGGAAAATAATCATCGGGCCAACGTCGGTAACCGATGAACTTCCGACGAATGAGAAAGAAATGGAAATTCAACTATTGCCAACCTATAACCGATGCATTACCGATGCATCGAAGCCGATGCCGACGTTTTCCGACCTGGTTTATACCGTTCCGACGTCGGCCCGACGTTACGCTAGTGTTCGGGATGAGTGAAGAGGGAGGGGGGTAAAAGAGGGGTTATAGTATCGCTAGGAATGTAGATTTCTCATGTCTTTTCTACTGTCTTTCCCAACATCTAACATTGTTCTTCCGACGTCTTAATTAGGTGGGGGGAGGGGGGTTGTTCGTTTTCACTTTCATACACACCTGCATCATAAGGGTGATTCGAGGTCAGGTCGAAACGTTTATGGAACGTTGCATGTTCACTGGGATATCTATAAAAACAAACAAACAAAAGCATTTCTTGTGAATGGCATCTCAAGCTCACTGCCAGCTCGGTAAACTCTTGGCGAATATTTTACACTCTTGCAATGTACATATATGATAGCGTTGGTTTGGCTCATCTACTGTTATTTATTCGAATGATCAAGTAAGTGCATCGACATGTTATTATTGTTTTAATTAATAACGTAAGTCACGTCCAACAAAAAATATGTCATTTTCGAATACATAAATACGATACTCACAAATTTCATCGGCTGCTGAAATTTTCAGTCATGAAAACAAAAGGAAAATTTGATGTGAAGTTGAATCATGGCTGTACAAATAGAGAAGTGATAGAAAACGACGCTGACTTTGACACGGCAACATCTGGATATTCTCAACAAAGTCCAAGTGAAAAATGGGCGCAACCTTGGAGGAAATGGTGTTCTAATGGTGCCTATTTCTGGTGCAAAAAATACTTCTGGGAAGGTAGGGTTAATTCGCACTCTTCGCTTGCTAAATAGAGGTTTTAAAATTAACATTTTACAATTATCAAACACTTTCTCCATTCTATATATGGTGAATACAGGTTCACATGGTCAGCATGTTCAAAGTGTGTTGAGAGTTTGGTAAACAAGTGTTCAACACATATATCATCATGTGGTGAATGTATTTTTGGGGGGCAGATTTGTGAGATTTTTTGGACTCACTAAAGATATCTTTGGTCATTTTACCAGTAGGGAGGTAACCTAGGCCACCGGGAAAAGATGACGGGGATAGCCTTGGTCTAAAATCTTTCTATAATGTGTATGGTTTTTAAGGGCACTTACATATAAAACAATATCTATATATTGCAGGACAGCTACATAAGCATTCAGAAGACGATTTTCAGGTTGAGGGTAAGTTGTGTTTTCTCGCCCTGACCACAGGTTGGAGAAGCGAAGGCGGAGGAAGGGGGAGGGGGAACGGGGGAGGGAGGGGGGCAGGGGGGAGTTAGATTCGGGCTAAAAACAGAACAATGACGCAAACGGGAGAACCCATTATTGTGTACAGTAAAGAGTCTACAACATGACGTTTTATTTAAGCGTTTTGTTTTTATATTTCTTCAAGTGGTGGCTTTGTAAACAAAAGAGCAAGAGAGGAACAGAATTTGCCACCCTGTTTCATAATTTAAACAAAATATTCTTATCTTCCAAAATCAGTGTGTTTAGTGATATACATCAGAACTATTGCGGTGGTTTATTACAAACTGATCAATTGAAAAGTAATAAATCGTAATATGCTTTTTCACTTGCACAGTTTGTCATTGTTAATTGGAGCCATGGTTAATGCCCACCTTCCCTTCCGGCCAGTTTTCAAAAACTGCCACGAAAAGTCTCCCGAGTAGCAATCTCCTAAAACTTTATTTTTGCCAAAATTAAAAAAAATGTAATATGATACTTAAAACCTATATTTTCATTATACAAAATGCTGTTCTGCACTTAATTGTGCAGGATCACAAGCTGGCAAGAGTGTTCGAACTGAACTTTTGACGCTGCTCCTGAACGTTTTTAATTTGTGAAAAAATTGTAAACAGGCAGTTAATTCAATCCAAACTCCTAAAATGCGTTCATACAATTTTCTTGGATTTCTCCCACATCGCACTGCAGTATTGCCGAAAGCACAGTCGAAACGAAGCACCTAAAATAATTTTTCTAGTCGAATCTATAAAACATGCTATCGCCAAAATTAAAAAAAAATCGCGATGTTTATAGACATGTGGTGAACGTTGTTCATGTGCGGCAACACCGGCAGACATTCTTATTGACATTCATTTTTAATTTTCAGATGATGAAACCATTGACATATCACCAACCCAGCGGAAAGTACGGGCTTTCCTTCTACCCGCGGTTCTGTTCCACATCTGTTGGTGGTCTTACATGATCAGCCATGGCCGCTGGGACTTATTCCGTGACAACTATTATATATGCGTCACTATGGTATTTGGTTCCATAATAGCAGGTATATCGGTAATTTTTGCTATATAAAAAGTATCAAAGTCAAATCAACGATAAGAGCTTGAAGTGGTTGTCTGTGTTAAATGTCGCTCTTACTGATATAAAAACTGCCCTTAAACTTAAAATTTAAAATTTTCTCATGATCATACCAGGTAAGCAAAACTGTCAAGAACATCAATCAATAGACATATCTTTATAAAACTGTCGTTCAATCGATTTTTAAACGTGATTTTTGTTAATCAAACATACATTTTGGATATCAATCTTCGTCCTAATTAGTTTTTCTATAAACGATCACTTTCTTTACGAACTTGTAAGGTTTTATAAGGTCTGTTTGAAAGGTATTTGCTGCTACATTTATATCAAAGGGATGATATTTTTATATTCATTTTTCTTTCTCATAAGCGTGGTTGAAAAAAATATAGATCTTAAGTGAATGCAAGATAAAGTCAACTACCCGCATGAAGTAACAATGTGATAATGATTGACAGGTATGACGAGTGAAGGGGGAGGAGCAATTGCCTTTCCAGTGATGACCTTGGCCTTCCATGTCAACCCATCTGTAGCCAGAGATTTCTCAATGATGATCCAAAGTTGTGGAATGTCCGCGGCCACTTTTGCTGTCATGTACATGAAAATTAAACTAGAGTACGCTTCAATTGTTTGGTGCTCACTTGGAGGTGCTGTCGGCATTGTGTTTGGTCTTCATTTTATCGATCCATTATTGTCACCGCCTCAGAAGAAAATGATTTTTGTTAGTATCTGGTTCAGTTTTGCATTTGCGTTGTTTCTTTTAAACAAAGAACACAAAAGAAAGGTTTTTCTATCAATACCGTTCATGGATGCTTGGAAAAAACTTGCCCTCCTCATCGTGGGTTTCATTGGTGGGTTGTTCTCCTCGTTTGCCGGAAGTGGGCTTGATATTTGTACGTTCAGTGCCCTAACTCTTTTATTTAGAGTTTCGGAAAAGGTTGCAACACCTTCTTCTGTTGTTTTAATGGCAATCAATTCTCTTGTGGGATTTTTCTGGAGAGGTTTGATTATGAATGACATTTCAAACGACGCCTGGAATTTTCTGTTGGTTTGTATTCCCATCGTTGTCATTGGCGCTCCAGTTGGATCATGCCTTGGAAGCCATTTTCATAGGCTAGTTCTTGCGTCATTTGTTTACGTCATCGACATCGTGGCGCTGATTGGTGCATTTGCAATTGTTCCACAAACGCCTCTTCTGATTGGTATGTCCCTTGGGATTATTGCATTCTGTTTTGTTTTCTTCATCTCTATTACTAAATTAGGTGACCGCTTTATGAATACCGTTGAAAACAAATTACTGTCAAAAGAATTGTGTGGGAATGAAGAGCAGAAGAAACGAAGCCCGGTTTTTCCCACGCTATTTGTCTTACCACGGGGGATGGACGAGCTTTGGTGGAATTACCCTGCTCATTGGGATAAAATAAAGGACAAGACCATGCCAAGTACAAATGGAATGGACAATTATTTCACTCATCTGTGAATTATACGAGTGAAGCACAATGACAATGATCTGTATTCTTTGATGTTACAGTAACTGAAGTGTACTTCAAACCACAGTAAATATTTTGGTGCTCCACAACGTTGGATAGACGTTATCCTACGTTTGATCAACGTTGCGAAAAGGTTGCAAATGGAAGTCGAAACAATGACATTGTGTAAACGTCAACAGAACATACCTATCTATATAGAATCGCTATATAGATAGTTACAACAAAGATATTAAACTAAAAAGCTAGCCTAAGATATTTGGTGAGAGTTGTAAGGCGTGGTGATCATCCCACCAAAATACCACCCCGCATGAGTTATCCCGTGAACCATGATCTGTGTAAAGTCAATTTTCATGACCATTATTCAAATGCAGGTGGGAAACCCTTTGGGCCCTCCCAAAATTGCCAAATTTTACGTCCTCATTTTTGTTCTATTTTCTAAGCGACCTGTCATGGCTGCCATTTCCGGTAAGAAAAAACATGATAAAGTTATTGTATGGTTGTGACCCCCGACCTCCGACCTATGACCTCGGCGTCCATGGAGCGTTGCACCAAAGGGTTTGATTAGAAATCGGAGAAAGTGGGACTTTGGTTACAGCCAAAAGCAACGTCTAAGCGCTTTGCTTATCCAGCATCAAAGACGTTGGTTAGACGTTAATCTGTGGTTGCTACCAACCACAAACAAATAACAACCATATTTAATGTTGCAACTTGGTCCGGTCGACGTCGTAACCTCTAATCCACGTTGGAATATTTATTGAGACGTATTCCGAAATATATGAACTGAAAGTAAGATTTGTTTTTTTTGTTATATCGCAGCGATTACTTTTTTTGTAGAAATTGCATTTAACAGATTTTCGTGCGTTGATAACCCAAGTCACTGACAAAGTACAGATTACTTGCAATTTGCCCTTTGAGAGCATTTTATCTTAGTGATTGCCCGTGCATAATCAAAGGGAGGGATCCTCTTAATATCTGCATCTGATTTTTGCTGTTTGGGGTGTGTATTAAGACAAGCTATTGGAACACTCTAAACGCTTATAAAGTTGATTTGCAATAGTTTAGTCACTATTGTATAGTCTGAAACAACATAGTGTTTTTAGCTTGACTGTAAACAACTATACCCTGCAGACAATTGTTGGATTTTTGTTTTGGGCCACTACGACATCAACGATATGACGTTAAAATGCCATCCTTGCGTCGTCAGGTAAGACCGTTTGCTGTACTAATGCCTTGTTGCTGCCATCAGCACAAGAAGACTAAACAACTGACAGCACAGTTTGGACTTTACCGTAAGGTCAACAGCGGTGACAGACTGGTCAACAAGTTATAGTATATACCAGAACCTCCACAGAAAAGGCCATTTGTGGACTGGTGAAATTTCAGAGTGGTCTTATTTTCTTGGTTCTAAATAATGAGGGCAGTTTGGAAAGGGTCGGAAGAAATGTGGTCCTGTTTCAAGGGGTTTTAAGTTCGATACTTGAACCATGTGGTTGAGATATGTTGTTGAGATATGAAATATGTAGTTGACATGTGGTTGATGAGACACAAACCATGTCGTCATATGTTTGCTTGTACTGGTTGATTTTATGTTAATCAAATATATGGTCTGTTTGTAAACTAATGCCTAAAATGCAAATAAAGGAAAATCATATGGCTTTGGTTACCACATTTATAACAAACGACAATTGAATTGCCACTTGATGAAACTGTGTAAAAAGTAAATCTATGCACAGTACATATTTATATATCCATCTTTCGATACTTAAGCACATAAATGTTACATATCGCAGTGAGAACTTTAGGAAGGAAACCACATGCAAGTTAGGCCAAAAGTTAGGCCAAAACAAGTTGTTTCAATAGATCATCTGACATAGACATGAAGAAATGCGTCCCAGTTCGTTGATCGTATTTCCGAATGGCTTTATCGTTGGTGCATTAACATCAGGGATCTTCAACAAACATTTTAAGATACAAAGTTACCACGTTTTAAGTACCTGTGCATCTCTTGTTTGAGTAAGTGCTTTATCTGATCAGATTTGGCTCTATTGTTGCCACATGGTAACCATGTGTCAGCAACATGCTGGCAGTTTGCTTTGTATGGTGACCATATGGCAAACATGCGGTTACCATATATCGTTACCATATATTATCCCATATATGGCTATAGCACTGAACATATGCTTGAACATTTATAGTTCATCAAGTGTTTACCATGTGTTTACCTCAGGGTCACCATTTTTTTACCTGTGGCAATCATATGGTAAGCATGTAAAGTATATACGGTGCAAATGGCAAAGGGTATGGTAACTTCATGGTAACTCAAAATGTCATTTACCAATCTTTCTGTGGACAAAAAATACGTATTCTACTGCATAAGATCGACGTATAGAATAACACAGATGTTATTATCTTTTTATCAATGACTTCTGATGTATGTTGCACTGTCCTCACAGCTTTTTCATTTGGTTATTAAACATGGATAATACATTACCATTGAGCAGAAGGACTAAGACTGAGCAAATAAAAATCAATTGATATGATTGAGATGAGGTTATCGGCACTGCTGTATTGCATGCATTTTGAGGACATGACGTCAAACAGCCTTCAAATGGTTCACCGTTAAAGCGGAACATTCCACATTGATACTGCATGTTTTCAATGGAGCATGTCCTCACAACCAGCTCTATTCCGGTGTTCCCTACAAATAGGCAACGACGTATAAAACTAATTGAACTTTTTATGTATTTAAATTCCCATTTAATTTGGTATATTGGTGGTGTTTTCAGGAATCTGCTCCAACCATGCATTATGTGGTTACTATATGTTTGCAACATGTTTTATAATATCGTAATGTTTGACAAAGTGACTGCCACATCTTTATCAGGTGGTGAACATTTATTAAGTCAGTTCAACAAATTATGTTGGCATAATGAAATAAGTCTACTAGAATATAGCAAGTTGAAATACCGAAACAGCGAAACTGTAGAATGTGAAACTCCCTTTTTTTGTTCCCTTCCTTTCTTGGGAAAGGGGGGGGGGTGCTTTTTTAATGGTGCATAGCTGGAGGTGTTATTTTTTAAAGTGATGCGTAGCTGTCACTGCACTCTGTTGTTGCGATAAGACAAAATGAATACTCACTACTTATGCCACTCATTTTGACACAGAAGAACGCTGGGAAAACGCCCAATCGTCCCTTGATTCCTTGCTTACAGTCCTCCTCGTACGTCGTCCAGGCGGGGTGGAAAGGGTCGGTGCATCCTGGGTCCGAGTTGTTGAACGATTCGCATGTGTAACACCCGATACCTTTGGCTGCACCACAGTTCAGAGCATCAGATGATTCAATTACAAGCCAATTGCACAAGAAGATATAAAATAACTTACATGCTATGGTCAATTATTTTGTCCTTTTTTCGAAGGCAGACAGGAAGAAAATAAATAGGGACTTGTAAAGTGGTGGGTTCCATGTGTAGGGTTACGACTTATTCCACTCATTATGATACAGAAATTTTGTATAAATCCTAGAACAAAATGCTGCTCAATACGGCGATATTTCACAACAACTACCCGAAATTAAAAGACAGTTACTATATGTAAAGAGCTGATAGGACAGAAAAATGGAAGTTTTGCTGTCGTTTTAACCTGTTTAATTGTAAGTTTTTCTCTTACAATTATTTTGAGTGTAATTACCTGTTGGAAGAACAATTGTGGCAAGTAGGAAAGCCGCTGATATGAAATCTTTGCAAAACATGTTTTTTTCCTTTTGCTCATCATAATTTCTGCAATAGGGAATAAAATCCACAAACTGACTATGTCTCTTTTATTTCCAAAATAAAAGACTGATTTTGTATTAATATTGGCGCAGTTTATAAACGAGTTAAAATATATTCATTTAAACGACAAGACACAGAAAAGTTCAACCATTATCATCACTTTATGAATTGCTATTTGAAGTTATTTTTATTATAAATGCGTACTCCGAAGGTGTGAGAGCAAAATGTTTAAGATAAACATATACTTGCTGAAACATGTAATGGCCATATTGCAAAATATCCATATGATACAACATATGGTCTTAAATCATTGAGACATTTTTAGGGTCATATGGCAGGGCATTATGCTTACAAACGATCACCGTTTTATGTTCAGGAAACTAAACACTGTCAAAGTACGTCTCCTAGGGTTGGGAAAAATTGCCCCGGGTGGGGGGGGGGGGGCGGAGCTTGCATTGTTAAGGCAATCTGTAGGGATGTTTTTGTCAGAAACGCAACAATGTAGATAATATATCGGAAGTATTCCTCGAGTCTCTTTATTTATGTTCCAACACACGCCAAAGCAGGGCATCCCCACCCCAATGCTGAACGTGGTAATAAACAGAGACAAATTCTTTCAGAAAATTACATTTTAACTGCAGTTTACTCCATGGTGATAGGCGCTATACGGGGGTGGGGGTCGCGCGGAGGGAGGGGGGGGGGGTGAGTGGACAATTATGCAAGATGTGTCCACATCACAAGCGATTATGAATTAAAAAAAAACAAGAAACACTATTATTTTAAAAACAAAACAACAATATGCGCTTTTAAACCCAAATTAGTTTTAAACACTTAACCTCTTTTGCTTTTATTATCAGTATACAAACCTCATTCGTAAATTGAAATCCTCGTCACACAAGAATTATCCATATGGGGGTTTATATTAATTGGGAAATAGTTCATTTATTCATGGGTTTCGTAAACCATGTCAGATTTCATGAGATCCTCTAATGCTTTTCCACACGCATTTGATGTTCGTCAATCATTCCGCTCCAAAAAAGTATGCAAAGGGCATGGTTAAATATCAGCGAATACATGCAAGCACCATCTGAATCACTTGGCACATATTCTTATCAATAATTCATTCGAAATATTTCGATACGGTTCAGAAAAACAAAGGCAACAAACAAATAATAAAAAAAAGACAAAAAGGGAACCTTTTATATATTAAGCAATAGTTTGTGTTGGCGATGAGTGCGCTTTGCCTTTGGGCATACTGAAATGGAATTGGATCTGATCAGATCGGGTCATAAACTGTCTACAAGACAAGGGGGTTATGCATCTCCTTTAGCTTATGGCCAAATGGTGCGTTATGTTGTGCTGTTTTAGCGTCATGTGCAAACCAAGTGTTTGATGCACTCAGCTTGAAAATCATCACTGCACCATAAAATCTGAAAGCCCAGCTTTGAAAGCATAATTTGTTCAGAAAACATGACATCTGTTTACTATTTATTTTCTTGTTTTGTCATGCCTTTTCTTGATAAAGCATTTTAATTTGTATAACACACTATGTTTGGTTGATAATATCAGAAAGCAAACAGATATAATAAGATTTTTTCTAACTTTTGCCCCAAACTATTGCATGTGAGAAAGATAAGAAATCCAATAACCAATTAATAAAATGTATCGAAACAAAAAAAAACACACCGCATTGTAGAATATGGATCCCATTTATTTGTGCAAAAAGCGGGGTCTGGGGCGATTTTATGGGGGGGGGGGGAGGCAGGGGAGGAGTTGTGTTGACAATAATTCCATTCTATCCCAATATTTAGCGCAACATTGTATATTCCAAACTTGGCAGCAAACTGATAAAATAACATCAAAATGCTTAAAGCGAACACAAAGAAACACTGCTATAGTGTCTTTCTGGGACTGGACGAGAGAGCAGAGGGAGTGCGTTAGTACTCCTGAGATTAGTTGCATATCGTTTCATCAACTAAGCACAACTTCCATGCTTCTTTGCCAAGACATTAGTCACGCGATGCTTTTTGCCTCAGTGAAACTTACTTAAGTAAAACTTGTGTAAACTATAAATTTGGTGACCACGCGACGAGCAGACGGTAGCAGCGTCGTGGCCATGCGACAAACAGGCAGTAGCAGCCAGGTGACCATACTGCGAACAGGCGGTAGCAGCCACATGACCATACAGCGAACAGACGGAAGCACTAAGGTGACGGACGATAAGGAGAACAGGCAGTATCATACAATTGGTCAACTTTTTTCAGTTATCTAAGCCAAACAGATGTTTATCATAAGCCAAACAGATGTTTATCATATGGTGAAATATCATATGGTGAAATAACTTAACTACATAAAATGCCAACCACATCGTAGACGATTATATGTATCACATGGACTGTGTTTAAGCACATAGTTAACATGAATTGACAATATAGACTATTTGAGGTGAAATATAATAATCATTTCCGACTCAAAAATTCAAAATTTTAAACTATTAGTGAAACATTTGATTAAGTTTTGGTTATCATATGCTAAACTACATCATTAACATATATGTAACCTGTGTTGCACTTTAGATGTGATGAACATATGTGTTCCATGTTCAACCATCCTTGTTTGCCATACACAACGTTTGGTTAACATATGTCAGACATATGTAAACCATACATAAACATTTACAAATGCACATATAATCCATGCCAAGAGTCCATTCATTCGGTACTTGATGGGTGTTTGGAAATATATGTGAGGGCAGCTTTTCAGCTGTAATCATACCGCCTTAATAATCCGAGATTAATTTAATTGAATAAAAACAACTAATATTGGGGGAAAATATAATCATTTATATTTCTAAACGTACATTAAAAGCCATTGTCATTGGCAAGAAAAAGATAGCAAGACAGTTGAACGGTCAATACGTCAATCACTCACGCTGTGTCAAGCTAATGCATCTGCTCAAATAGTAAAATTTAATACCCGTTTTGACATAGAAATGCAGTAACAAAGTATTAGATACATGTGTTAAGGCATTCCCTGCCAAATCCCATCCATCTACTCCACACGACGAGAGACCAGTTCTCTCGAAAACTAATGAAAGGGTGAAAAGACCAAAAGGGTGGAATGCATCGAACGACATCAATAAAGTTCCAGAAATAATAATAACACAAACATGCTTAAGTTGTTGAAAATATAGCGAAAGAGTGTGTGTATGCCATAATGCTAACTTATTATGCTCATGGAAAAAATTAACGTTTAGTCGGCAACAACATATCATAAAGCTCGAAATATAAAAAAAAAAAACGAGACCGACGTTTTGTGATTTTTTTCAGCAGAACTGTTTCAGCTTGAATTTCACAAATTTGTACATTTAAATTTTCACTGGTAATTAACTGGGATTCAATTCGCACTGATATCGCATCAAACACAAACACAAACAATTTACACCAGATAAATTTGTAGAACTGAGCTAATAACCAGATATGTCGAAAACTTAACCTCTCTCATTTAAATCATTTAAAGAAGACCTTAGATTGATGCACAATTGAGCCGCTTAAATGGCATCTTCTCTCCAGCGCTTATGTGGATTATAAATAAACTTTCTTTATATTTCCCATTAAAGTTTAGTCAGACGACATCTTTTCTCAGCTCGTGTTAGAATTTCCATCTATTAAACAAAGACCCTTCACGCTTCAATAGCGACTCGATTACAGTGCGAAATATTAATTAGGATGGCTTAGCAATCAGCTGAACGTGACATTTTAATGTATAAAATCCATCTTTTGGCTTTATTGCCGCTATATTTTCTTATTTTCATGCAATTTCTGTGGACAATGAATTTCAGTTAAGGCTCGGTGTACAAACAAAATGCACAAATTGTAAAATCATAGGCGAAAACGTTTTCCAGAAAAGTCGCAAAACGCTGCTCTGTTTTTTTAATATATATTTTAAGCTTTACACCGTTATGCTAACTCAGTTTGTTGCATGAAACATTTTTATTCAAAAAAATAAACAAAGATTATTTGATGACCCTGAATATATGCAAAGAATAGATATTTGCTGTTATCATATACCTCTGTTAGTGATCTTTAAATGGTACTTCTTACTCAATATTTAAGAGTTCAGACAGTTTTTTAATAAAAATGAAAAGAACAAAAAAATATTAAATAATCAACAATTGGAATGTGAATCATAAATGGGCCTTTCATTTCCTAAGTGGAAACATTTTTGACGCTAAGCTCATTACTGAGCATTCCTTCGTTCATCTAACACAGCTGAGAAATGGACGCAGGGGAATTACGTAGACAACAGAACAATTATTGAAGTAACAACCATTTAGTGGCACCATGAAGAAAGTGGGTTAACCTCTTATCATTGGAGATACGAACTAAGCAGAATTTGGTCAATATGGAGTTTTAGTATTTCTTAATATTTTTATTGATACGTTTGCAGCTTTTGAGCAAAAGCCTTCCCTGTCTTATTTCAAAGTTAATGATTGTACGGAACAAATGTATTAACTGGTACAGTAATTCAAGTTAAATCGAGTGCCGCGCACCCTTTTCAATCAATCCCCACTTAGAAATTTTTATACAAGAAACCGCATCTTCTTGTGTCCAGTTATTGATATTACTTAAATGCAATAGGGTTTATTGCGAATGTTGTTATTTGACAGTGCCGTCAACACACGAACGCAAAAGAAAACACGTCGTGATGTATAGAATTGCAATTACTTTTATACCACATGATGCAGTCACAGAGTACACTATGCCTTGTGCCAGAGGGCTCTTTACCAAGATACCCAAATTTTTTGTGGAAGATGGAAAATAGGAACATTTCAGAAATGGAACCACCTGTGGGACTGAATTAAATTGATTTGGATTGGAGATATCTCAGTTTGTCATAATGGAAAGTTTTCAAAAATGACTATTAAAAAGTGATCCTAATTTGTGATACCATGTCATATGTGGCTCAGGACCCTTTTGTAACTTAACATATATCAACATTAATAATGTTTGGCGCCTCTTATACGCTCGAATGAAATCAACGGGTGATTGTTTGCGCCTTTTATTTATGCGACCATGAATAAAAAGCGTAATTTTTTCTGTATCTTTTTTGTCTGATGAATGGCAATTGTGGAGTTACTTCCATCTACACGGGAATTGCATAAAACAATCTACGGATTGATTTCTAATCCAAGTATTTTAGACCTAATCTGGTGAACTGCTTGGCTAAATAATTGAAATATAAGCACAGTCATTAATCAGACCTACAGCTATTCGCCAATGGCGGTCCCGGAACTTTTGTCATTGCAAAAAGCCGCTGTTTATTAGAAATAACTGCAAAATACAGTCTATAAATTACGGAGAACTCTCAGCTGTACATAATGTATAAAATATTTGCCAATTAATTACGCCGGGCAGAAAAAAGACTGGTCTTGCAACCCGGCTAACATCATAAAAAATGTCTGACACCGCCAGCTTAACAATATTTTTTTTCTAAATTTTGTATCTTGTGAGATGACTAACAAATGTGCAAAGTGGTTGATATATTCAACAGATCAGATGCCATTCTTTTCCAGATACCATTAAGTTTCAGTGTTTTAATATGACCTAGACTTTGATATGCCATGTGACGCGGACAATTAACATTTGTGTTGCACTAGGAAACTCGTATACACACCTTCCAATGGGCAAACTTAATATTTTCCCTGTTTACAAGTCGGTCAGACAACGAGTGTCATTTATTGCCCGCCTTTATCTCAAAATTATCGTTTTAATGGCAATTAGGTTTATGTTCAGTCCCAATGTTACTAAGTGCTACTACTTCCAGTGTGAACCTCATTCTTGTCCTTCCCACTGAAAACATTAAGTTTTGGTATAACGACGAAAAGAAAAATCCGCTTTGGGCATTAAAATGATTATAGAGAGATTTACGGTGACTTTCCCTCCGTCATCATTGAAAAATAGATCCGTTGCACGACTTGATCGATTTATGTGTTTTAAGGGGATCACAAGATAGCATCTGCACAATGACGTCCCCATTTAGTACGGTGTGTCCTGTGTTATGATCTTGTTCCTTTTCGTTTTGATGGCATACGTAACTTCTTAGCTTTGAACATAGCAGCGCCTTTGATAAGGACAAAGGGGAAATCTTTAAACTTGGAATGCCAGTATTTTAACTACCAGCACATCAGCCTTTTACCGGGTGTACCTCTTTTAGACTTTCGCTTTCCTACAAAAGAAAGGAATTTACATTTACTCCCAGTAAGAACTGGAAGTATCACAAACAATACCAAACATTGCTTTTAGAATAGTGCTTAGAAGTTCACATATATTTCCTGTCCACTACATATCAAATTTTAGCTTTTTTGATAATTCCTCTGTTTTTACTTTTCTCTCAGCTTAGATGAAAGTTGTCTCTAGACAGATTTTTCGTTCATTTTTTCTCAAACAGGTAATTAGATAAGAGATTTCTGTGCAAAATCTGTCAAAGAATAAAAAGCAGCGAACATTTCCTTAAAGATGATGTGCGATGTGTTGTCGTCCAAAGACCATTGTCCATTCCATTTCATTCGTTTCATTTTTTTTTTCTTGTTTTATTTCTAACATCGATTCATCGCCCACTATTTGAGGAAATGTGGGGTTTTGTAATTCTCATAATTGTTGTCATAGTTATCAAGGAGCCACTTTACATCCTGTTGATCCCTGTTAGAAAAGTTTTTGATCCACAATGGTATTCTTTGTTCTCAAAATCAATTTTAGAAAGCTCTGGTCCCCATTTCTTAACGATAAAGAATAACAGACATCAGAGAAATCATGAGACCATGCATGCATTTCAGAGATCAAATATATGGCCGTCTGCAGACTTCTTAATCTAAATTTCTGTGTTGAAATATTAATCAGATTCATCTGATCTGATTAATCAGAACTAATCAGATTAATCAGATTAATTCACGGCAAATCTATTCAAACCCTTTTCTTGGTATGATGAATATAGTTGAAATGAATATCTCAGTTATTTTTAGTTATGATCACTTTTACGCGAATTATCTAATTAAAGGTCTATGCGCTTGCAGTATTTAAAAGGTATAACCGAAAAATTATCATATTGTGAACCCCAGGGCAAATAAATTAAAACAAAAAATGAATGGATAGCAGGACTTTATGCAGTTGTAATTTAGTCTGATTCATAAACCCAAACAGACAGAAATTATGTAAATTCAACTTTAAAGAGTTCAAAGCTTCTTAATGATTGAAAGAATTGTTTGCTATTCTAAATTTTGCAATTTTTTGCAAACTGAATTAAGTCTATAAAACACTTGTCATTTTCATCATTGATTTTTTGGGAAATTTGAGAGCATCCAGTGTGTTTGATCTACCAGGCATTTTCTACTGTGGCAATTTATGTACTCAAATCCGATATACAGCTGTATGTTGTCAGCATAACTAAGGATGTTAAAGCCATGGCCAGGTTACGAAATTACTAGATCTCTAATAATTTTGTATGTTCTGCTTCAGTCAAACTTCCTCTTTGAAATTAAGATTGATTATTATAGTCGGTTAACTGAAAATCGTCATTCAGAAGTTCTTTTTAATTACTGGAATGATTTTGAAACCAATGGGTTAGGCTTTAATTGCAACAACGGGTTTTTTTTAAATTTTCCCTTGGAACTTTTTCTTATCTTTTTATATATTTTCATCTGATCTTCGACAGTTTCTTCATCAGAATCATTGATGTAATTGTTTATTCTGTGAAATCTTTGGTTTCTTGAGCAAACCGTGTTTATTCTAGAACTGCTACTTGTAGAACTTTGAAATATGTCTGTTTGCACTGAATTCTGCCAGTAATCTTTCTGTCAGAGATATCCCTGCAGTATTCGATATATTTTCTTGTCATTTCCTTTCCCCTGGTTCAAAAATTTCCGATTTAGAATCCCTTTCTTGCGACTTTAATTTGAGTCTGGTGTTTCTTCAATCCATTTTTAGTTATTTTAGTCAATTGATTTTGCTGCCATCAATGTCCCTTTCTGTTACATTTCATTTTCTGCATTCAAAATATCATCGTTTTTTTTTTCATTTCAAAACTTGATAATTATCCTAGGATTTGACAATTATCAGGCAAACATCAACAGCTTGAAATTTAAGCAGTTGAAGTCAGGCTATTTGTGTTTCTTGCAGTATGAACTGCACTTTCAAAACTATCATTGATAACTTTTTGCTTCCTTTTCTTTCCATTTCTTTCCATTCAATTAATTCTTTTCAATGCACATTCAAAGACAGGCACGAAACATTTCCTCTACGTAAACCTTGGTTTCCGAGATCTTAGTAACATCCTCCTACGATCTTGGTATGTCAGCGCAAATATAAGGTCTTTCAGAGACACAATGTTTTCTGTATGTAGAAGAAATTAAACAGCGCACTCAAAACCTTCTGGATAGTGCATCATGACTCAGAACTAAGGTACCTGATGTACCACCATCATAGTGTTCGCCAGAGAAATATGAAGCAGTGGAATTTACGTTTTGAATGATTATGGCAGGTGGTTATTTTATCAGCATAATTATTGCGAAACCTGTAAATTTGTGTGTCCTATTGTCTACTTAAACAAATGAATATTTTTTAGAAGATTGGAGATTTTATGACACAGAATTTGAGCGATTTAAATTATTTCTGTTCTGCGATATGTGACTCCAGAAAGATCCTACTCGTTTAAAATACTTGGCAAGAGAAACATGAAGCAAGAGAAACTTCTTGATCTTTAGGGTAATGCATTGAAAATTTCAATTCTTTGAAAGCTCGTCCAAATCTCGTCATATTGATGAGTTTTGACTCGTCAGTATCTCTGAGAAGTATCAGACGATAAAATTTTGAGGGTCGTCAATAAAGATCAGGTGGTATTTTGCTTTGTAAAATTCAGTACCTCAATGCAGTAGCAATATCTATATTGAACAGACACCCAATGCTACTTTAATACCAAAATCATACCAAATTTATTATCACATCAGTGTGTTTTAGATACCATTTTAAATGTATAAGGATTGTTAATAACTCGATCTAGTAAAAGCATCAGGTAAATTATAATTCGCAGACTTTCTGCGTATTATTTCATTAGAGTTTATTTGAACAGGCTAGAACAACCAGATGTTTAATATCCGGAAATAATTTCTTCTCCAGTATATGAAGCAATACTTTCCTGAAAGTTGGAATTACTTACAGCACTTAGTAAACAGTCATATTAGCGAACAATTATTAAATAATTGAACCATTTTCCTATTAATGTATTTCCTCCAAATATTAACACCGAAATGTTTTTTATTCTTTTTGTTTCTTTTTGTTTTTTATTCTTCTTGAAAGTTCCATGATACTGAAATGGTCAAAAAGTTTGGGTAATGAAAATTACGCTGACGAGTTTTTTTTAACAAGATGACTTTTTGACAACCCATCGGTTGTCGGTTTAGGCATCGACAAAACATGCAAACCTGACTTCTTTGGACGGGTTTTGAAAGGATGAACATTTTCAGTGTGCACTCATTCATTTCTAATAAAAGATTACTTTGACGCTAGAATAAGGCACAAACTGTTTTCAAACCCTTGATAATTAAATTCTAAATCAGTTTAAAAATAGAACGAGGCATTGTGGATCACATAATGTAGGCGAAATCTTTGAAGCCTTGGGCATTGCAAAGCAGAAATATTAAGGATAAAATACCAACCATAGCGGCAGATCTCTTTTCCAATCCGTAAAAACCGTAGAGTGTTGATCGCAAACAAACTTGACAGGTTTACTGGTGAATTTACTTTATTTTGGTACTGTGGTGATAGATTACTACATAATGTTTTCTTTTCTATTGTTTGATGTTTTAAAATTTGATGTTTTGCCATTTGCTTTTTTTCGGCCTATCATAAAGAAGTAGTATGTTCCTGAGATTTTGGCTCATATGATTAGAAAAATGTTTCCATATGATCTTTAGTTTATAGGTTAAATGCTAAAATAAAAATAGCGGTAGAGCATGTCAGATATCAGGTATAACTGAATCAGATTGCATTAACTGACCCGTAGAATGTCAATTTTGTTTACGGAAGATGTGATGGTGTACATAGGCTTTGTGACATGCTTTTTTAAAACATTTCGAAAAAAATAGAAACCATGGCACTTTTCTGGTTTCCGATACAAAATAAATGGGTTTATCAGATTGCCTAAAAATGTAGCAGATGTAACACAAAAAGTAACAGCACATAGCAAGCAAGTTGCATAGTAGGAGATGGATGTCCAGACAAACCAGATGCACGTTTCTGAATGGCTAAATAACACAATTGCAATGTACAAATCACGGACGCAGAGACCATTACTACTCTACCGAGTGGAATATCAAATTTAGCTGCAGGACTAAAATTACGTCCATGGTGTCACTATTTATGTAGTGTCGCTATGTTTTGAGAAAGAAACAGCGCCTTGTTAGCTTGGTGTCCTTATTCAAAATTGACCGAATCATTCAAATGTGATCATGTGATATCCATCTTTGTGCACTTGAGGTGTATATGAATATCTCCCCCTTTTAATGACAATGTACAGTACAGTTCTTTTCCCCCCGTTTACGAAAAAAAAATATTTGTTACCTCAAAATCAGTGAGCGATAATGTAATATCCAATTCATACTGCGGAATTTTATTATCCATCATATTTTTATCAACTTACATGCAAAATAAAATAATTAGACAGAACTTTACATATTTTACCACACAATTTTTCGGCTGAGAAGACTTGTTTGCAAATGTGATGCTATCACATACGCTGGAAACTTGTAGTACTTGTCTTTGTGCAGAACCTTGGTGTCAAATCGTCCTATGGCATTTACAGGGCCAGACGGACTCAACAGAAGCGTAAAATAGAGCTACAGTTTTTGCCTTGGCTTTATCCTGATGAACACAGAATCGGGAATACAAGTAACATCTGCAACTGTATCTAGCTTAAACTTAACTATTAAGTTCTTGAAAGTCAACGTCACTTGCCACGGTTGAATGTCTGGGCAATCCACACCTCCGAGGAAAAATACTGGAGGCTGAACGTCACTGGTGTAGTTACGCTCCCCATGCTCCCCTGCTATTTCATATATGTTTCTTTTCTTGCGGCACGCCCGTTCAAAGTGGTTAAATTACCACAGAATCGGCATTTCTTGCCTATTGCAGAGCACGGTTTGCCTACATGGAAATAAAGACAGTTCCCACATTAATGGTGTGTTTCTTTCTGACTCATATAGCGTCTTTCTACATTCTTCAAAAATTTAGACGTTTTTTTCTGCATTTTAAATTTCTGCAGAATGGTATTTGAATCGTATTTCTGCAGACTCATATAAATCGTATTTGACTTTCAGGTAAAAGAAAGCAGGCTCGGACTAAATAAAAATGAATTTTTAATTTTTAAATGAAAATTTTGTATGATATTTATGAATTAAAGATAGTAGTATCTCTTTGTGTAGTTGTGTTGTAAGTTCTGGTTAAAACATGACGTTAAATGATGTTAAATTATGATAAGTTTAAGCCTAAGTAGGATCTCTTATTTTCGCTCAGTTTCGTCCAAAAACAGCTCGTTGACAAACGCCATTTGTCTGTTGTATAACTTACATCAATGCCAGAACAACGTTGATCAATACCAGGGCCATATCACTGTTTGAATCACCCTCAAAAAGTGGCGAAAGCGCCAACATAGTTTCGTCAGCCATGTTTATTCTTCAAAAATTTATAATGTGTTTTTTTGTGCAGCATTCTTAAAAAAATTGTAATGTAGTCTGCAAAAAAATATACGTCAGAAAGAAACGCGGCCTAAGGTCGACTTCGCGACGGTTGTGAGTTTCGGGAGTTTTGCTTGTCACCTCGTCCCGGAAATTGTTTAAGCCTGGCATCTTGTAACTTTCTCTTCGTTCTCACAGCATCAAGGTTTGAAGTAGCTTGTTGGCTTGTCCTCTGAGATTTTGCCGTTTCGGACTATCTTCAAATCTCCACAAGGCTAAGGTAGTCTTTGAGCTGTGTTCTTTCTGAGCATTCCTTGTCCGAAATACCTACGACAAGAAGAACCCGGATTTGCTGTTGTTGTGCCTTTGCGTCGTACCCACACGTTTCAGTCTTCGACATTTTCTCCTGGCTGTTGCTTTCTCGTGTGAAACTTGACTCGTTCATGTATATATTGTTCACTGGATGCACAAAATGAGCATGGCTCTCACTGCGTCATGATCATTTTTTTCACGATTATTTGCAAAAGTGAAAGAACTGTATATCATCTCTACCTGCATACGCATGGAATAGATCAGACTTGACACTTGACCTTCTCCCTCATCTGCTCGAAGTTTTGAGGCAATGCGAAATCTCTGCCAACGGCTTCTCCATTCTGGCCATTGTTGTAGTTTGCTTAAGTCAAAGGCTGTTGGTGGGTTGAATTTAGCCATCATCTGACACCATGCCACGTCTCTATGTTTTGAGATAGAAACAACGTCCTGTTAGCTTGGTGTCTTTAAAAAAATAGTTAGAATTATTTGCAAAGTTAACAAATACGATCACACAAATTCTCTGTTTCTTTATTTAAAGTTATTAAAGTTTTATGATTTAGTTGATTTTAGAGTATCTACTGCAATGTATAAAGCTTATTTGGGTGACTTGCCCGAAAATATTCAATGTAAAGTAGCTATTAGAGACGCTAACTCGAAATACTCATTAAGAAGCATTGGTAAATTTAAGACCAAGTATGCAAGAACGTCCTTAAAAGGTCGTTGTGTATGTATTTATGGTATCGCTCTTTTTAATACTTTACCGGATGATGTCAAAAGTGCAAAAAACTTCTGCATGTTCAAAAAATTGTACAAGAAAAATGTCTTTCTTCAGTATGAAAACAGTCTTTAATAACGATTAGTAAAGGTACCTGTATCAGTTCCAAGACGGCTTACGCTTAACTAGAATGGGTGAGGTTTGTTCTAAATGTGGTAGTTCCAGTGTTTTTTCGATGCTATCATGAGGTAAATTTGGGTTCAGTCTAATGGCGATTTCGTTCTATAAGCATTTGCTTACTGAAATCGCCTTTTTCTCTGTTCAGAAATTTCTATGTAATATTATGATTCATGTATATGTATATATATATTTGCTCAGCTCTGTGTTCAGATGAATAAATCAAATCAAATCTCTTTATTCAAAACTAACCTAATGTGATCATGTGATATCCATCTTTGTGCGCTAAAGTTGGAAGGATCAATCAATACATTTATGCATATGAACAATTTACACCACTGCTGTGCTAGTAGGCACTTCGGGTAATTAAACGGAAGTGATTTCAGGCAAAGTCTAGGAGCTCCGCAATGTTTAAGAAGTTGCTAAGAGGAAAAGATGACCAACGGGTAAATCTAAACTTATTTGACGCTGTGAAGAAACGTGACAGCCATGTTTGAAGGAGTGAGGCGCTCTCTTCCCAACTAAAACTGTCCTCCAGCCCCAAGTAACTCCCACCCTGGTGTTTGCCTTTTATTCCGGTTCTTTTTTCGTTTTATTAACACTGTCCTTTTATATAACAGGCTGTGGTCTGGCATTTACTAATTTGTGTGGAAGTAAGCAGTCAAAATAAATCAGTTCAAGTTTGAAATTCGCAGGATAAGCCAAATCACACTGTGGGTGTTTCTAATAAAATGCGCAAGAATTTTGAATTTCGACTGCGAGGGAACCGGGTAAAGAAACGATAGAAATGTTAGAAAAAATATAGAAGAAATATCGCAAAAACAGCTTATACTTAGAACTTATACTTAGAAATTAAAACCGAAATATTTTTTTAAAATAGCATACGGGTTGTTAAAAACGCGATTGCTCTATGATGTAAGAGAAATTTGACACTAAGGCGAAATCTCTCTATCATTTCTTTCAATTTTTACGCGTTTTGTTTGCATTCGAAACGTAGTCCTAGATCATTCTTGCGGTTTTTCTATGACAGCAAGAGTCGTAGTTCCTATTAAAGAACATTGATCTCAAATTTGCCATCACTGGGGTCAATGGCGCTATTTTAAAAAGTAAGCATCACTTAAGTGGTCCATTTATAAATTATGGCGGACAATTGTTATGGTCCAACAACACTTCTGTACTGAGAAAATTATATGCGATTCTTGAGATTAGGATATAGAATCCCCCATTATCGCCCACAACAATGAATCTGCAGTTGCAGATCCACTGTTTACTCCAAGTTTTGTAGTTTGGCCGCGGTCGAAAATAATGCGCCAGTATACTTCTCAATGTGCTTTTTTAAGCAAAAACCTGTTAGTGTCCTCGGTGCTCTGTGTCCTAGAACGTGCACCGGGAGATCCACAGCCGCGAAAGTTGAGATCAATAGCCATTTCTCTTACAGGAACTGTGACCCTTTCTGACCTAAGGCAGACAGAAAGGGTCCACTGGGACTATTAAAAGGCAGAATTTTTTGCGCATTTTATTCGGAACGCCCAAAGTGTGATTTGGTTTATTACAATAAAAAAAATATTTTCACTGTCGTGAAGTACCGATGAGATGTCGAAACTTTATAAGAATGTGGGAAAATTTGTTTATGATATTATAACAATTGTTCTCCAACAAAAAAGGTTCGGACTAGCAGGCTTTTTTCTTGAAAAGCACACTTTGAAGTATCCTGGCCTATTATTTTAGGCCACAGCGAAACTGCCATACCTGAATAAAGAGTGGTTTTGCAGTTGTAGAATCATTGTTGTGGGTGATAATGGGGGATTATTTATCCTGATATCAAGGAAACATCTATTTTTCTCAGTACAAAATTGATATGACAATAAAAATTGTGCGCCGTATTTTATAATTGGGTCATTTATGTGATGTGCTCTTTCAAAAATAACGCTATTGGCCCAAGTCGTGCGCCGAGATTAGCAAAATTGACATCAGTGACAAGTTCTGTTATAGGACCTTTAACTCTTGCTGTCATAGGAATACCGCAAGAGGACTAATCTAGCTCCGAGTCAGCTCTGACTTGAATAACATCGTATATCTCTCTGTCAGAGCTACAAAGCCTTACACTGTTACGCTAATAGGGTCAACTTCATATGTTCTGAGGCACTGATCCTGTATACCAGTCCCAATTTTTAAAACATTCATGTTCAATGTACCTTTTTTTGTTAAACAGGCACAATTTTTAATGTGCTGTATAAAAGTGCAGAAAAATTAGCTCCCGCACTTACCTGTCAAATGTTTCTTTACCTTCCGGCCTTTAAATGCCATGTGACCAAAGTCAAGTGACCAAAAATTTACATTATCTGTAAAATATATACAAATATAGTTGATAGATGCAGAATTAGGTATAAATTTCTTCTGTACACCCACAATATTTTAGTTTTAGTTTCTTCCATGCTTTTTGAAATACCATTCCAAAATTTTTTGGTGAATAATTACAAAATTTCCATATTTTGTTCTTTTAAAGAAAGTGTAACAGAGAAGTTATATATCCTTGCCGTTGTACTTTGAGGGCTTTTAGCGATTGGCAAGAAAAACTTTGTCGTCGTTGAATGTGGCACATAATCGCCGCAAGTGCCTCAAAGCGAGCGCAGTTGACTTGTATATCGTCATATTGCGAGGATTTGAAGCGGTAGTCAATCCCCCTGTAGCGAGCCGCTCCTTGGGGTTAGCTCATGTGAGGGCTTGTTACATCTCGAAGTGCAAGTATGCAAAGAAAATGAGATTTTTTATGTTTTTTCTTTCATTTCCTTATACATTGACCCAACCGAACTTGCAGTCAAAAACATTCTTCCCAACACTAGCGTCACAAGAGCGGATCAGCAACAAAGCTGCAAGTAAATTCCCCCTGGCAACGAAATTGTTTGGGGACACAAACGCATTTTCATAACTATTTCTGTGCAAATATACGAGCAAATTTCTCCCTTGTACGAGGCCCGAGTCAAAAGTTGGTCGCCATGGGCGACCGGGCGACCGCGAAATCTTAACCCTGCAACTCCGGTTTGGAATTTGACGAAGGTCAAGGATATGTGTGAGGAAGAATAGCATCGTCGGAAATTTCCGAAAGTGCTAACTGGTGTATATCCTTTTTGACCAATTTTGCAAGCCAATTGGGTAGGTAAATGGGCCAACAGACTAGTGATATATATATGTACAATTTGGTAAAATGAGTCTTTCACTAAAGTGCAGGGGAACATCGGCGTACCAGTCAAACACCGAAGACACTGAAGTAATAAGAAATATTTATTATATGCGTATCAAGACAGTCTATGCGTGACCCTTTTAATTTTCCTAACACATAGAGAGACGGGCACGAAGTCCAAATATTTATTATATGCGTATCAAGACAGTCTATGCGTGACCCTTTTAATTTCCCTAACACATAGAGAGACGGGCACGAAGTCCAAACGCCTATGCTTAAGTTGAAAATGGTGGCACTAACCGAAGAAACATGCCAACCGTGTCTTTAGATCGCAACATAAAAAACTGATTAAAAAACTGAACAGAGTTTTTAAAAAATTCTTTTTTACTGGAAAAGTAAAGTATGTAATTAAAATTGGGTTGGGACAGGTCAACTCACGACCGACTCAACCCACGACCAACTCAACCCACTTTGGTCAAGTCAACCCACCTTGTCCCGGTCAACTCAACCCACCCTACATACCGACTCAACCCACCCTGAAAGTCAACTCAACCCACCCCAAAACCAACTCAATGAAAAAGTGAAAACAATAAATGGAATAGAAAAAGAGGCTGGCGTTAGAAAGGCATACGCGACGCATATAGCAAATGTTTGATATGTTCGGGTATTTAAAGATGTTGTGTTTTATACAGCAGGGGTCTAACGCGAGCAGGTCAAGGACACCTTCGGTGACAAGTACCCAGTCTGCGTCACAAAATGAGGAGGCTCAGGTAAATGCCAACCATTCATATACAGGTATTGAAAGGTGGATCTTCAACAAGTACAATGTGCATGTAAAATCTGAAAGAAGTGAGGTTGTGAGTGTGGATCGATATTTGAAAGAAACCAACGATACTTGACATATTTGGCTTGCTTTTAAGCCATTCAATTACTACCCTAAATTAGTGCTAATAGCGAAAGTCTGATTTGTCACCATTCTGGACAAAAAGCTAAGAATTCTTTCCAGGGTTCGCGCTGGGTTCTCAGGAAAGTGAGTCAAAAAAGGAAAGTGTGACTCAGTTGGGTCCAGAAAGACTCGGTTGGTTTCGAAAAAGTGAGTCATTTCGTAAAAAATGCCAAAAAAGTGGACAAAAACCCCGCCAACGCGAACCCTGCTTTCCTTTGTGTATTGCTTGTCATGATTTTGTCACAACTTTACACATTTGATTACGTTTCAGGGGTTTCTGTGTCCCATGTGCATGACGTCATTTCCAAACCCCCAAGCTTTGCAGCAGCACTTTGAAAGCAGCCATGCGGAAGAAAAGAATGGACCCGGTCCTCCGCCCCAAGCCCAGGATTCCGTGAGTAGCTCTCTGTTATGCTAGTCCTTCGGCTGACCCGGTCCTCCGCCCCAAGCCCAGGATTCCGTGAGTAGCTCTCTGTTATGCTAGTCCTTCGGCTGACCCTGTCCTCCTCCCCAAGCCCAGGATTCCGTGAGTAGCTCTCTGTTATCCTAGTCCTTCGGCTGACCCTGTCCTCCTCCCCAAGCCCAGGATTCCGTGAGTAGCTCTCTGTTATGCTAGTCCTTCGGCTGACCCTGTCCTCCTCCCCAAGCCCAGGATTCCGTGAGTAGCTCTCTGTTATGCTAGTCCTTCGGCTGACCCTGTCCTCCTCCCCAAGCCCAGGATTCCGTGAGTAGCTCTCTGTTATGCTAGTCCTTCGGCTGACCCTGTCCTCCGCCCCAAGCCCAGCATTCCGTGAGTAGCTCTCTGTTATGCTAGTCCTTCGGCTGACCCTGTCCTCCTCCCCAAGCCCAGGATTCCGTGAGTAGCTCTCTGTTATGCTAGTCCTTCGGCTGACCCTGTCCTCCTCCCCAAGCCCAGGATTCCGTGAGTAGCTCTCTGTTATGCTAGTCCTTCGGCTGACCCTGTCCTCCGCCCCAAGCCCAGCATTCCGTGAGTAGCTCTCTGTTATGCTAGTCCTTCGGCTGACCCTGTCCTCCTCCCCAAGCCCAGGATTCCGTGAGTAGCTCTCTGTTATGCTAGTCCTTCGGCTGACCCTCTCCTCCCCAAGCCCAGGATTCCGTGAGTAGCTCTCTGTTATGCTAGTCCTTCGGCTGACCCTGTCCTCCTCCCCAAGCCCAGGATTCTGTGAGTATCTCCTGTTATGCTAGTCCTTCGGCTGACCCTGTACTCCGCCCCAAGCCCAGCATTCCGTGAGTAGCTCTCTGTTATGCTAGTCCTTCGGCTGACCCTGTCCTCCTCCCCAAGCCCAGGATTCCGTGAGTAGCTCTCTGTTATGCTAGTCCTTCGGCTGACCCTGTCCTCCGCCCCAAGCCCAGCATTCCGTGAGTAGCTCTCTGTTATGCTAGTCCTTCGGCTGACCCTGTCCTCCGCCCCAAGCCCAGGATTCCGTGAGTAGCTCTCTGTTATGCTAGTCCTTCGGCTGACCCTGTCCTCCGCCCCAAGCCCAGCATTCCGTGAGTAGCTCTCTGTTATGCTAGTCCTTCGGCTGACCCTGTCCTCCCCAAGCCCAGCATTCCGTGAGTAGCTCTCTGTTATGCTAGCGCTTCCGCTGACCCTGTCCTCCGCCCCAAGCCCAGGATTCCGTGAGTAGCTCTCTGTTATGCTAGTCCTTCGGCTGACCCGGTCCTCCGCCCCAAGCCCAGGATTCCGTGAGTAGCTCCTTTATGCTAGTACTTCCGCTTAGCCGCTGGCGCGTATACCATCCATGAACCCCTCCCCTCCCGTTACGGGGCTGCTGTTGTGGTACTAACGTTTTCTCAGTAACAACATAACATTCAAGGAAATGTGTTGGGGTGCAAGTTTGTTAACAAAAATAAGGCATATATTCAGTAGTCTTAGAAGTGGGCCCTGGTTTTCTAGGCTTGGCTTCGCGTGGCAACACGCGATGAATGACAATGCATTCCCGTATAAAGGAATGATAAGTAAATGTTACATCGTCAAACCGTATACAAGAGGTCACTCACCACATTCAGTCAAACGTCATGGGTCAAACGTCATGGTAGTCCTTGAGATGTGTCTCAAAAAGTCACGGAATGTCCTGGAAATTTTACCTCAGAAAGCCGTAGAAAGTCCTGGATTATTATTTATTTTTGAGCGAAAAGAGGGGGAAACCCTGGATGTCCTATTGTTATATATATATATATATTGAGGATTTGAAAACGGTTGTGTCACCAATTCTTGAAAATTTTCACTTATTTTTATACCTTTTTATAATTTTTTCTTTGCGTACTCTTTGACAACTCGGATATTTGTACGGTTCTTCATTATTTATGGTGCATACCGTGTGGTTTCAGGGTTTCATCTGCCCGCAGTGCCGTACAAATTTCCCCAGCCCCGAAGAGCTGCAGCGACACTTTGAAACGGCACACAGTAAACCCACCCCGTGAGTACCAATACCATTCCACCCATCAGCTCCGTTCGCCGTATTGCCGTGGATTTAAAAAGAAAAAAAATTAACTGGTGGTGTTATCTTTGTACCTGAAAATCGACCTTCTTGTAACTTATCTGTTGTTTTGCACTGTGGCAATTTTTTTTATCTCTTACGGAGATGCTGTCGTTTTACTCTAGAAAATAATACGTCGCTCTCTTTAAAATCTTCACGTTTTTCTACATCAACGATACTTTTATGTTGATCGTATCATAACATATAAGCGCACATAGAGACGAAGCGTTGGTGTGCACGTGTTGGCAGGACGAAGAACTTTGTGACGGTGGCGGGGCCAGAGCTGGGTCTCACACAGCAACAGCTTAGGGCGTCCGAGGAATCCCGGATGCTCTGTGAGTAGGTTAAGTAAATACAACCTTGCAGGGCACCCTCATAGTTATGAGATGGGATTAATTTTTTGTGTGGGTTGGGGAGGTTAGGGTATTTGAAATATCCATATCATTCAAACTTGGTGAAAAAAATGCGGTGTACATTTCGCCACTGGAGCCTAATAACTCAACTAGAAGTATGCTGAACATAGAATAATGTCATCTGGTTTAAAATTTGGTATGTTTATTTTCTTGACTTATAACTTAAAAGTTTGATTGCGTAAACTTTTAATCTGGGTCTTCAGGTTACTCAGTACCTGCTGAAGTACCCATTAGTAAAGGTGTTTTGTGTACTTTCACATATAACCCCGTTGTTTGGGTCCTGCCAGTGGCTGAAACTTTTGGTACAGCGTTAAGAAGTGCATTTAGAAATACACTTTAGCCTCTTTTGAAAATAAAGCCAAATAAATAAATAATTTTGATATTTGCTGTTCAGCCTAACGACAAGATGCAGCACATAGCACACACACGCAAGATTTGCTCACTCATTGCGGGGAGGCCAATCTACTATACTGATAGTTATCACAGCCTTTATATATGGGCTTCAGGGGCAGAATTGCAACGTTCAGTTTTGCATCTAAAATGTTGTTAAATTTCTAAAAGAAATTGAGGTGCACCAACTAGACATGCTACAATATGCCTCTGCCAAATTTGGTTGTCGTAGCCTAAACCGACTCAGGCTAGTCCGCATGTCAAGGTTATGGCGGCAAAAAGAATCATACGGAAACACCTTGGCGAATCCCCATTTGTAATAATGATACGAACATCATAAATTGGTGTGGTGTCCGCCTCTTGAAAGTTTCATATGTGTGCTGCCAATCGAAAGGTGTTTGCCTTGATTATTCTCTGTGCACTGTCGCCCATGTGTGTGTTACCAAGTGATGGGCATTTTGCTGTTTACATTCTTGTAGTGTCGTCAGAAGTAGTGATGCTGCAAGACCAGCTGTCGAAGCTGCAAAAGGAGAAAGATGACAGCTGTCAAAGGCTGACCCTCATCGAGCAGAAAGCCGCGAGTCTGGTGGGTGACAACTGTGCCGTTTGCCCGCTTGTTGAAAATGGCCTATTTGAGGTTCTGCAGTCTCTGTATTTGCAAGCTCTGTGAACGTATATTCGTCAAAGCTTCGAGCAACAAATATTCAAAATAACTACGCTCTATATGCAAACAACAGGGTATAGATATGCGTTTGTTTAAAACAAAAATGAGAAAAATATTTGTTGATGTTTTTAGGCGGCAGACGTTGCAACAAGCAAAGCGAAAGTTGACGAGGCAGAGAGCCAAAAAGTAGTCCTGGAAGACCACGTGGCCACGCTTAAGGTATTCTTGCGCGCAGATCGCCTTCACGACAAAGTAGTCCTCCA
Source organism: Protula sp. h YS-2021 (assembly GCA_949752745.1). Taxonomy (NCBI): domain Eukaryota; kingdom Metazoa; phylum Annelida; class Polychaeta; order Sabellida; family Serpulidae; genus Protula; species Protula sp. h YS-2021. The sequence goes on from OX457027.1 coordinate 73,247,708, forward strand.
AGCGTCACCTTAAACATAATCAAGTTATCTGTTACTATTTCAAGTTGGAAGATTTTCCAAGAAAATTCGCCACGGAACTTCTTAACGTATGTCTATTGAGTGTTCAAATTCAAACAAATTCAACAGGGAAATATATGTATCGGGCATGGGTGCGAATTCTTCACAGTAAATCACCTTTCACTCATTATGCAAGCCTTCTAAAACAAAAATAATTATGACACAGTCCAGTGAACTTCTACATTTACCATACGTAGTGCCTTGACGATTTTTTTTTTGGGGGGGGGGGGTGGTTGTTGGAGTCAAAGTTATCTTGTGATTCGGTCTGCCGTGGTAGCTTCTTGTCACAGAGCCGAGCATCTCTGTATAATCCTATACTGTACAGGAACAGATAGAAGAAAAGAAGCGCTACAGTCAGAGCCTTGAGCAGCAGCTTGAACAACGGTGAGTGTGCAAGACCCCGGTCGTAAGTCAAGGTCAGCCTCAAGCTGTGTGGCTGCGGCTTCCATTAGGATTGGGAAGGGTACAAATTAAGGTTTGTAGAGGTGATTTGCCGACAGCGTGCCAACATAGGGCACGTGCTCAATCGTGCTGCAGTTTATGGAAGCTTGTAGGTTGTGGTACATGTGTCGTTGAGATTTCTTGTATTCAAGAAGTCCTGCATTACTTTGCGAGTCAGTTTAAGTGCTCAGCGTAATGGCGTATTTTTTGTTTGAATACCAACAGATTCCAAGGAAGTTGTGTAGTCAGTGAAATATACGGCGGAGGAACTGGTTAACTTAATCGGCGTGCTTGTCAAATGATCCATTTTCATGTCTACCTGACTATAATTGAGGGCAAACCAGAATTCTGTGGAAAGTTGGAGAAGGCGGGGGGGGGGGGTGGGGGTGGGAGAGGGGAAGGTGGTAGGTGTCGGGCTTTTCTGGAAACTTGGCTTTGCAGGGAATATACATTTTGTGCAAATAAATGGAAAGAGATCTCATCGGAAAATCGAGTTTTCTTACGTATACGTTAGAAATCAAAATCATTGAAACAACGAAAAAAGCACTAATAATTTTTAAAAAGTAATCATAACAAAAATAGATTTTAGGTAAGTGTTATTTAAATAACATTAAAATAAAACAATGAATGAAAACTGTATAATTTCATGTGACTGACGTCTTGGTATGTTTGTACAGACTAGGTTCAGACGTGTAGCCTGGTGTTGGTGACGTCTTGGTATGTTTGTACGGACCAGGCTCAGACGTATAGCCTGGTGTTGGTGACGTCTTGGTATGTTTGTACAGACCAGGTTCAGACGTATGGCCTGGTGTTGGTGACGTCTTGGTATTTTTGTGCAGACCAGGTTCAGACGTATAGCCTGGTGTTGGTGACGTCTTGGTATTTTTTTGCAGACCAGGTTCAGACGTATGGCCTATTGTTGGTGACGTCTTGGTATTTTTGTACAGACCAGGTTCAGACGTATAGCCTGGTGTTGGTGACGTCTTGGTATGTTTGTACAGACCAGGTTCAGACGTATAGCCTGGTGTTGGTGACGTCTTGGTATTTTTGTACTGACCAGTTCAGACGTATAGTCTGGTGTTGGTGACGTCTTGGTATGTTTGTACAGACCAGGCTCAGACGTATAGCCTGGTGTTGGTGACGTCTTGGTATTTTTGTACAGACCAGGTTCAGACGTATAGCCTGGTGTTGGTGACGTCTTGGTATGTTTGTACAGACCAGGTTCAGACGTATAGCATGGTGTTGGTGACGTCTTGGTATTTTTGTGCAGACCAGGTTCAGACGTATAGCATGGTGTTGGTGACGTCTTGGTATTTTTGTACAGACCAGGATCAGACGTATAGCCTGGTGTTGGTGACGTCTTGGTATTTTTGTACAGACCAGGATCAGACGTATGGCCTGATGTTGGTGACGTCTTGGTATGTTTGTACAGACCAGGCTCAGACGTATGGCCTGGTGTTGGTGACGTCTTGGTATTTTTGTACAGACCAGGATCAGACGTATAGCCTGGTGTTGGTGACGTCTTGGTATTTTTGTACAGACCAGGATCAGACGTATGGCCTGATGTTGGTGACGTCTTGGTATGTTTGTACAGACCAGGCTCAGACTTATAGCCTGGTGTTGGTGACATCTTGGTATGTTTGTACAGACCAGGATCAGACGTATGGCCTGATGTTGGTGACGTCTTGGTATTTTTGTACAGACCAGGTTCAGACGTATAGCCTGGTGTTGGTGACGTCTTGGTATTTTTGTGCAGACCAGGTTCAGACGTATGGCCTGGTGTTGGTGACGTCTTGGTATTTTTGTGCAGACCAGGTTCAGACGTATGGCCTGGTGTTGGTGACGTCTTGGTATTTTCGTACAGACCAGGTTCAGACGTATAGCCTGGTGTTGGTGACCTCTTGGTATTTTTGTACAGAACAGGCTCAGACGTATAGCCTGGTGTTGGTGACGTCTTGGTATTTTTGTGCAGACCAGGTTCAGACGTATAGCCTGGTGTTGGTGACGTCTTGGTATTTTTGTACAGACCAGGATCAGACGTATAGCCTGGTGTTGGTGACGTCTTGGTATTTTTGTGTAGGCCAGGTTCAGACGTATGGCCTGATGTTGGTGACGTCTTGGTATGTTTGTACAGACCAGGATCAGACGTATAGCCTGGTGTTGGTGACGTCTTGGTATTTTTGTACAGACCAGGCTCAGACGATGTGATCGCTTTACAAAAGGAGCTGGCTCGCTCACAGACAATGATGGACAGCGTGAGCCAGGAGCACGAGCGTGTGAACGCCGCCCAGCTGCAGCAGCTGCAACAGCTGCAGGACGTCATTGCTAAGTAAGCGGGTGAGGGTGGAGGGGGAGGGCGCGGGGGGGGGGCGGGGGCTGGTATATGTGCAGAACGCATGCGCAGAGCGGGGGTGGGCAGGGGTGTATGGATGGATGTATTGTGGGCAGTCTGAAGGTCAGCGCGCTAACGCTATAGTAAGTAATCGGAATATATCTGCAGGTTTTGTGTACGTACCTGTGGCACCTGTGAGAGAGAGTCAAAGACGAAAAATCTTACTTTTTGGAAGTTTCGAAATTAGATGTTTTTGAAACGTGATGGCAGTTTGTATAGTAGGTGGTTGTAACGATTTGCTTTGCTTTGTTTATATTTCTGAGTAAACTAGAGTAGGTGTACATGTCGCTTTCCATTCAGGGCTGTATTAAACACTGGGAAGGAAAACTGAAAAATCAGGAATAGTAAATGAGTGATAGCGGGCTGAGAGCGCAGTGTAAATCTTTTTCTTTAAAAAAGTAATAACAAAAGTAAAGAACGATAGCTACCTGTCGTGTCTATGGTGACAATTGTGAACTTTTTAGTGCGTCATAGCAGCGGTTAGGGAGGGTCATGTTTAAGTCGTTGTCGGTTTTAGGAGTGACAAGAGCGCGGCGGAGAGCCAATCAGAACGCGACAAACTGAAGGATGAGTTATCCCAGGGTCAGCTCACCATTCAGCAGCTTAATATCAACGTTAAGCAGGTCAGATTTGTTGCTCTCCCCTCCCCTCCCCGTCATCTTCCAAGCAAAGAAATGAAAATGTAGGACCGAAACTTATTCGACTGCTTTTAGGGGAGGGGGGGGGGGACATATATTTGTGCGTCGTGCCCATTCGCCTTTCCCGCATGATGCAACTACAAAACCAATGGGTATATGATGTTTCATGTACTTAGCATGAATACCAACATGTACTTCTTTTGAACAAATTTTTTCACTACAGCTATTCATAGATTATACATAAACACGCCAGGCATGTTGTCCCAGTAATATGCCATATTTTGGGTATTCACAAGTTGACCTTGGATGTTACCTGTTTTAAAAGTACACTTCAGTACCTAAAACGGAATAACAATGATTTGAATGCCGTGTATGATTGTCTCACAGAAAGAGGATGAGGTGCAAACGTTGAAACAGTTGCTGTCCGAGCGAAGCGTCGAGTTTGAACAGAAGGTCAAATCCAACCAAGAGGACACACACCGCATCTCGAGCCAGGTAACAAGCACGTCAATCAGATGCTGTCAACAGCAACATCTACCCGAGTTGATCGTAATTAAAGGTGATACTGAAGTGTTCATGTGATTTATAGTCCGCCATGAGATATTTAGCATAATATACGTTTGTAGCCTTCATTTAGGAATGTTTTCGTGATGTGACATTTGTAATTTCAGTCGTGAAATTCGTCTTCGCCAAAATAGATCTTTTAAAGCAAACTGATATAATAACTGCAATCTTGAACAAGCCACACAACCTCTTTCTGCAATTAAAATGCGCAGAAAATTGCACCTCTCTCCCCCCCATCCTCAAACAAATAAAACCAAATGCCTTTTTGCCAGGTGGAGAAGTTTGAAGTGATAATCAAGGAGAAGACACAGCTGTTGGAGGAGAGCCAGCGCCAGAAGGACCACCTGGTGGGCCGCATCGTGGCGCTGCAGCAACAGCTGGAGACCGCCAATGCGCATCTCGCCAGCGTCGAGGCACAGCTGACGCAGGCTGAGGGCAGGGCGAGCAGGGGACTCGGGCAGGCTGACGAGCTCAGGGTGGGTGCATGCTTCGGAGAGGAGGGGTGGAGGGGAGAGGGGGTGGAGGGCGAGTGCTAGAGACCGCCAATGCGCATCTCGCCAGCGTCGAGGCACAGCTGACGCAGGCTGAGGGCAGGGCGAACAGGGGACTCAGGCAGGCCGACGAGCTCAGGGTGGGTGCATCCTTCGGAGAGGGAGGGGGGGGGGGGCGGGGGTTGGAGGGGGAGTGCTAGAGGCCGGCAATGCGCAGTTCACCAGCGTTGAGGCACAGGGTGACACCAGCTGAGGGCAGGGCGAGCAGGGGACTTGGGCAGGCCGACGAGCTCAGGGTGGATGCAACCATTGGAGAGGGAGGGAGGTGGGGGTAGGGGGGGGAGTTTAGGGCGAGTGCTAGAGGCCGTCAGTGCACACCTTGCCGGCGTTGAGGCACAGCTGACGTATCGACGGCAGGGAGAGTAGGGGACTCGAGCAGCCCGACGAGCTCGGCATGGGTGCAACCGTAGGGGGGAAGAGGTGTGCGGGAGTGACGGTGTAGGTTTCGGTACTAATATACTGATGCGAAAATAGGAAAAATTGTGATTGGCGATTAAAAGGCGGAAATTACGTTAATGTACAGTGCAAAGAAATGAGCTTGATGAAAATGAGATAAAGGTTATGTATAGTGATGTACAAAAAAAGCAATATAGCCCAGTCCAGGTTGTTTGCTTATAAAACGGGCATTTCTCATTCGCTGGTAACAGTTTAAAGAAAGGACGTCACTGACGAATAGACTTTTGAAAATTAACACAAGTATATATAAAAGTTTGTTCAAGATTTGATGTGTTGACTTAGGACAAGATTGAGAAGACCGAAAGAGAGTTGAAAGAAAGTAGGAACAATGTAGAGGAAAAGGACAAAAAGTTGAAAGAATTTTCAGAAAAGGTATGTCAGGTTTAACTTTAAACTTCCAAACTGAGTAGCGACTAAAAAGAAACGAAAAAATAGTCTCAAACAATTAAAAAAAAAGAATCTGTAAAATAAAAGTTGTTCTTTTATTGAAATATTGAAATTCGCATTTTAATTTATGTTTTTTTTTTTTTTTTTGTAGTAGCTTTTGGTGTTCGAAATTTTGGACAGTTTTGACATAACGTAAGATTACTATGGTGAGAAGTCTCAAGACTTGATTCATGGCGTGTTTTTCAGGTGAATACTCTCAGTTCCCAGTTGCACAGCTGTGAAAAAGACGTACAGGATAAAAATAGCTCGCTTGCTCAGAGGGATAAGGAATTGAAATCACTTAGAAACAGCATGAAAGAGCAGGAAGCCGCACTGCATGCCGGGAATCAGAAGCAGGAGGAAATGAAGAAGAAAATGCGAGAGCAGGAGGAAGTGATTACTAACGTACAGTACCAGCTAGCCCAGGTAGATGACGTCAGCAAACTACCGCTATCTGCTATAAATTCCAAAAAAAAAAAAAAAAAAAAAGAACTCGCACAAGTGTCTGCTCTTCTTTAATTCATGGGCTTGATTTATTTTAATAATAAACGACTGTATTCCTGCTCATATTGTGTTGAAAGGCTGTAAACAATTGCTTGTGTCGTGTCATTAAATTCCTGTGAAAACACTTTATAATTAACAGTTAGAAATTCCGCATTATATATTTTATAGTGTTTTATATGTTTCTGTAATAGATTGAAGAAGATAAACATGCACTGGCAAGCGAAAGTCAAGGTCAAGGGGCTGTTCTCAACCGGCTGAGAGAAGAAAACACTGATCTCACTTCAGCCAAGGAACAGCTGCAAAAACAGCTCTCCGAGCAAGCCAAACAGCTGCAAGAGGGTGCCGTACAGTTGCAGCAGCTGCAAGAGAAATTCGTGGCTTTGGAAGCAGGTCACGACACATTGAATGGGGAATTACAAAAGGTCAGTGTTAACAATATTGTATTTCTTTCGGAATTGAGATTAAAATTAATGAAATTGCTGTGAATTTATAAAAGAGCGAAAATGGTGAGGGAGCGGGGTGAGGGGATTCGCATTGCCTAAAGCTTGCGTGGTTTGTTGTAAAGGCAAAAGGAGAAAGTGAGTCGAAAGAGGGTGCAATGACGGACCTGAGGAGCGAGTTGGAGGCGGAGAGAAAGGGAAAAGAGGAATTGCAGAAAGATCATTCTCAAAGGGTGGTCGAACTGCAAGGGCAGCTCAAAGAGGTGAGCTGGTTGTTTTGTCAATCAGTAATGACAGGACAACAGATCGCACAGACAACAGCACGTGTCTGTCGTTGTAAAATGCTGTATTCTTGTCTCGAAATTGTTAAGATCAAGTAAAAGGCTTGAAAGCACAAACTTATAATGTCATCTATGCAGGGAAGGAGGTGAGAGTAACATTTATGGAGCTGAAGTGTTGCTAAGGAGACATATTCCATCGCAAAGCATAAACATGATTTCTATGAATATCATAAACATTATTTCTGTTCTGTCGTGAATGTGGAAACACAAATAAAGAGATGGTCACGCATGTTATTGGCAGCTGGAAGAGAAGGTACGCCAGCACGAGGAGAACGCGGAGAGGCTAGCCGTGGACAGAGATAGCGTAGAGGGCGCCAGAGTGGACGCAGAAAAAGAAATCGACAAACTGAAAGGTAGGGGAAAGCTGTGTCTTAACTTCGTGACCCATCGGGAGCAAATTAATCTCCACGAAGGTGTAAATATTCTGCCTGCAGCATTGTTTGATTCTTGTTACCGCGAACAGTTTGAAATAGTTCTCTGTTACAGGACTGATCTGGAGATTGTGTTGCTAATAGTCTTTTCCTATGGCAGTAAGAGGCCGCGTTGAATTTAGTGGAGTTGTAAAAGAAACGCATAGCTACATCGTTGTAGCAAATTCTTATAATTCAGGTGAGCTGAAGCAGTCGGGAGCTAGGCTGGGTGACACTGAGCGTGAGCTGGCCAAGGAACAAGGCCGCGCCCTGGGGCTCGAGTCCGCCCTGGCCCTCCTCAAGCAGGACCTGGCCAAGCTGCAGGATGAGAGGACCAATCTGATGGCAAAGGTATGTCAGGTGGTCTAGAGGAAAGGAGAGAGTGCGGGCGGTGGTGGGGAAGGGGGCGGTGGGGGTAGGTGAGGGATAGGTTCCCGTTTCTAGGTTTTTTATACATTGGTGTTTATGGGGTATCGTTTGCTGTGGGGTTGCAGTCTCTTTTCTGACAATATCAGCAGGCGATGCAAGTCGCTGATAACGGTCCGATTGAAAAGTGCCTTGTTTTCATTCACCATTTATGTATTTGTTTATTTACTTGGTTATTTCCTCAGGTTTGGCGAAAGATTTATTAAGGTGGTCCAGGCATCAAGCAAATTAGCACTTAACTCAGATTCAGTCTGAAACATAAATATGCGAATTATGTTATTGAAAACATTGTAGAGAGAGATCATGGTGCTTGGCACTTTATCAGATTCAGTCACGCTTGGAAGGCCTGTTGACAAAATGTGCAGAGGGTCATAGGCCTTTTACAGGTGCTCGAATTCCATACAAAGTACACCATCCCCTTGTTCTGTCGTTATCATATATAAGCATATACAAAACCATTCCTACAAGGCATCAGAAATAATGTATTTCCTCTTTGGATATTTCACAGTATTGTGTCGTTATCTTTGTGTTGCACAGCAACTTCTGTTACGTAATACAAGGGTTTCGTTACAAAGCACCACGTTGGCTCATTCTTATGGCGTTAGTGAAGCCCTATTCGCCGTTAGAGAGGGTCGGATTTACTTATCATTTTCTTATAGCGCAACCAGAGCTTCGATTGAAGACTTTCGTTTGACTAAAATGCATTGGGATACTGCGTTTCAATCTGCTGTGTTTGCTTGGGAACTGAATTTACTTGTTATCACGTGCATTCGATATCCACGGCTTAAAAGTCAGGTGAAGCTTGTGTAAGGATTGGTTATCATATAAATGATATTACAGATAAGATTTAAACTTTTCATGTTATCAACCTGCATTTTGGTATTGTCAGTTTCTGTGAGATGCAGTTTGTTTGAAATGAAAAAAAAAACACAACGTGAAATTCTGTCGGTTGTTTGCAAGTTCGAGATAGAACATTAAGACAAGAGTGGTTTGGGAAAAAAACATTGTATAATGTTGAATGTTTTCGCGTGGTCTGTCCTGTTCAAGTTTGGCTGTGAAACAGTCTTACGGACAGATTCAAGAATTCCAGGAATTGTGTCTTTTTAAGGCTTGATGCCCTTTAGCTTTTTTCCGAAACAAACCAAAATTGCGGTAAAGAAAGTCAACACCTGCATCGTTGTTTTGAATACAAAATTGTGTATGATAAAAATTATTGTTAAAAAATCGATTGATTTGTTAGAGATAAAAAGGGATTTTTGATCGTTGGTTAATGTTAAGAATGACTGTAACTGTTTAGAAAGCTCGTTTTCTATTTCGGAAGTATTATTTTATTTATGCTGCAAAAACAAATTTAAATTAGGATATAGAAAACACATTGAGACGTCACATGACTTACTCTGAGCAGGTATTCAAACCTTATCTGTTGTTTAGATGCCGTTCTTGTATTTTGATTTGAATTTATATTGTCATTTCAAACAATGATCATCTCGTCAATAACCTTATTCTGCCTGACAAACGGACTGTGGTGTGCTTTCCCCCAGAGATAATTTAAAGGAAAATTAAATATTAAAAATGGGGCAAAAGCTATTTTTAGACATCACATTCTGGTTGTGGGACTGAATGAGATTAGTGCTTCAATCTCCACAACAAACTGTTGTTCCTTAATATTTATTTTGTGAAGTATATTGTCGGCTTTTAGCGGTTCAGAACAATTTTGACTTTGGCTTTATTGTGCACAGAGTAAAACTAGACGTGCTTGCTTGGTGGTATGTTAACATTTAAGTTTAGTCTTTTTATTGTTGCGAAACATTCTGGTAGGTAAAGCTACCCCACTGCCTTGTAATTTTATATATTCGTTAGAAATAATTTGTGCGGTTGAAGCATCAACCGAAGCATGAAGCTATTGAGACGTTGGTCTTGTTCTTTTAAACAACATGTTAGGTTTAAAAGTGAATTTCCTATCACAACACTTCGTTTTGAAAATTTGCACGCAATTTTTAGTTAGAGAAATTGACATATTTGGCCAGGTGAAATTACACAGAGGAAAAAGCTGTGGGTTGACTCCATATGTAGTTCGTAAATACAGATAATCTAGCAAAACTTTGCAGCTCTATGATCTTAACATGTGTGGATGATATAATGAACAACAAAATACAAAAGTAAATTCTTTTATTTTCTTCTAAGGTTGTGTGTGTGTGGGGGGGGGGGGGAGGGGGGTTAGTGTTATTGATCGCCTTTAACATTGATTCAAATGAAACAAAATTAACTTCTTCCTTCAGATTGAAGTCGGAGAAGGAGCAGCTGAGGCGATACAGCAGCTGGAGGAGGAGCGAAAACAACTGGAATTACGCCTGGCTGAAACACAGACACAGGCCACCCAACAGACAACTGATTTTACGCAGCAGCTGACACAGCTGCAGCTGGAGCTGGCGGAAGAGAAGGCAGCTGCGGAGAGCATCCTGCAGCAGATGCAGGCGCAGAGTGAGCACGAGTCGCAGCTGCAGCTGCAGATAGAAGAAGCACAGCTGGGACGGACTGAGCTGGAAAAACAGCTCAAAGCGAAGGTAATGATTTGTGTAGAAGCTTCTCTTTGCAGGGAATTTTAAATGCAATTTTAAACTTATTATTATTCAAGTATACGTGTCATGTAAATCTTTGTTTCCACGTGACCGCGATCATTGGCGCGGTGTAAATCGCGCATTTAAGAAGTACACTATGTTTGAAATGCCATCTCGGCGATCAGGAAGAAGAGTATATCCAGTTACAGCAGGACAAGCAGGCGCTGGAGGAAGAAATGACAGCGGACAGGCGGGCTCACGACAGCGCCCTGGCCGAGTGGCGGGCCGGCCTCGAGGAGTCACAGGGCAAAACCACGCAGGTGACTGTCACGTTACCAAACACTGCATTATCACCAGACCTTTTTATACAGAAAGGGTAGAAGAAAAAGAAAAAAAATGTCCTCAAATTTGACTGTGTGAGAAATACCAAACTGAAAAATTTGGCAGTGGGTCCTAAAAGCGCCTTTTTTTTATTTTAGGCTTTATTTTTGTCTAAAGAAATTTCGACGGTTGTGGGTGGGTGGACGGACGCATTGGGTTAGAAGTAAAATACAACGTGGCATATTTTGGGGGCGGTGGGGGGAGTAGGGATACAAGTTGCGTTGTTATGAGAGTGGAACTCAACACGTTTCTGTTTTTTGTAGCCGTGAAGGGATGTAAGGAATCTGTTATTTTCTCTACTTACCAGGCAACAAAGTAAAATTCTTTAACTTTCATGCATGGCAACGAGAAATCTATAAGCTATAACATTATAATGAACATGTTATTGTTTATTATGTTTAATGATATGGATTTTTTAAACAATTAAATTGTCAAACTTTAATTTAAGAAATGAGAGTAGATATTATGTGTTGTTTAAAATATTATGAATATTTTCACGAAAGAAATTCGTATATTTTTTACGTTTCAGCTGGAGTCAGAGTTAAGTGCCAGTAAAGAAACGATAGAGCGACTGGAGAAGCAGACCGAAGACTGTAACGCCTCTATACAAACACTGCAGCAGCAGCTCCAACAAAGTCAGGATGACCTCCGCCAAAAGGTAGCTAGCCACACCCACTGTTCATTCAAAATAACTCCATGACGTCACTGCTAAAACCGAAACGACAGCAAAATTCATTTCTGGAGTTCAAAGTAAGCGATTTCTGATGGGGGTGGGGAGGGGGGAGAGTTGGGATATGTGGGGAGGACGGTGCTATTGTTTTATCTGCCACCCGGAGAAATCTAATACTGTACATCAACTCCTCAATAAATTCAAAATTTTTTACTATTGCGTCTTTCGGCCATCTCTTTGAGAAAGAAATAAATAGTAATGATGTTAATAATAAAAACATAAAAACAGCTTTATCCGTGGTCACTTGTGTATAACGGGTGATATGTGTGTGTTTGCAAATCAGTCGGAAGACCTGGAACAGGCCACTAACAAGTTCAACAAAAAAGAGACGGACTTGAGGGGCCAGTTGGACAGTCAGGGACAGGAAGTGACGCGCCTGCAAGAAAAGGTCAAGGCCAACCTGGACACGCTGCAGCAGCGTGACAGCGAGTCACGTGACCTCAAGCAGCGGCTGGATGACGCGGCACAGAGTCAGGGCGACCTGGAAGAGAAGCTGAAGCAGGTGTCCAATAAACTGGTGCGTGTCCAGGCGAGGAGCCAGGGGGGGGGGTGGGAGATATTGTTTGGTGCTGGCGGGCACACGAGATATTATTGGCAGTAAGCGTGATATTTATGACGTTGATGGGTAATAATTTAGACGGGTAAAAGGTGTGTAAGGGATTCCATTTTGTCATTTTGTACTTGTTGGAAGGACTTGAATACTATCTGTTTGGTAACTTAGTTTAAATTCTTACAGTTAAGTCGGATCCATTTGGCCCACGGTGTAGCCTATGCATTTACAGGAGCAGTCTGAGATGGACCTTGAAGAGAGCGAGTCGGCAAGAAAAGACCTTGAAACACAACTGGCAAGCTCTAAGGATAACCTTCGTGAGCTCGAGCAGCAGCTAACTACTGTACAGGAAGAACAGGAGACCACTGCGAAACAACTAGCCACAGCTGGGGACCAGCTCACGGACTTGGAGACCAGCCTAGGGGCGGTGAGGGCCGAGAGGTCAGCTCTGCAGGAGGAGATACTACATGTGAGGAATGAGAAGAACTCGCTCGAGAATCAAAAAGTCATGCTGGAGGGGGAGAAACAAAATCTTCAAGATCAGGTAAATCTTTTTCATTTTTTTTTAACAATGAAGAAAACAATTGTTTCATTGTTGAGATGAGTTGTAGATTTCATGTCTTTCCTATATCCGAACCCCACCCCCTCCATCCCTTACCCCATGCACCCCGTTTTTCCGACCCTGTCACAAATTGTTTTCTTCAGATACAGCTATTTTAACTAAACAAAAATAAAAACTGTTCACGATTTCAGTAGTTTGAATCAAGTACAACAATAAATACCAGGTATCGTCATTACGATGGGCGTTTGATAATGTGCTACAGGTAACAGCACTGGAGGGCGAACGAACCCATCTCCAAACTGAGTTAACCGAGACCAACACTGCCAAAGATTCACTGGAGAAAAAACTAGACGATTTACAGAAAGAGAAAGCGGAAGTGGAGGCGCAGCTTCGTGACCTTGACACCCAGCACCAAAGTCTGAAATGTGACCTCGAAGAGGTCACGGCAAAAAAAAATGTCACGGAGTCTGAGCTTCAGAAACACCAGTCCCAACAGCTGCAGCTGTCTGGTGAACGAGACCAGCTGTCAGCAGTTCTTTCGACACTAACTAGTGAAAAAGAAACCCTGACGTCACAAGTTCGTGATCTGGAATCGGAAAAAGGCGAATTGCAGAAGGAGTTGAGTGGTGTGAAAGAAGCCCTGGAGAGTTCCCAGACGGATGTCTGCGCGGCTAGGGAGGAAAATGTGACCTTGAAAGGTCAAGTCGAATCGATACAGGCTGAAATGAAATCGAAATTAAACACCGCTGATTCTACTATAGAAGAAATGGCCACTCAGATTCAATCTTTAAAAAACACTGCGAACGAAGATGCCTCCACCATATCCTGCCTTAATCAAAATGTCTCAGAGCTTGAGAGTCAGTGCTCTGACTTGACCAGCAACAAGAAAAACTTAGAAACCGAACTGAAGACATTAAAGGAAACAACCTGTAATTTAAGTGACGGATTAAATTCTACAAGAGCTGAAAAGGAAACTCTTGTAGCACAATTAGCAGAAGTGAATTCTGAAAAAGATTCTTTGACCGTTAGACTTACTGAAGTCAGCTCTGAAAAAGAATCCTTATCTAGTCAAATTGAAGAGATGACGAATGAAAAACATTCCTTAGAAAGTCAGTTATCCGTAATAACCAATCAGAAGGAACAGCTAGATAAGGAGTTATCAGATATGTTATCACAGAAAGAGATGCTTACGTCGAATGTAGCGGAATTAACGGGACAAAAGGATTTGTTAGCAGCTCAACTAAAGGATACATCGGAAGAGAAAAATAAACTCGATGTAAACCTATCGGAAGTCGGCCAACAAAACGATAACCTCAAGTCCCGTTTATCCGAGATCAGCAACGAGAAGACCGTTCTGGAAAAGGAACTGTTGAATCTGAAGAATGAGCGGGAGAGTCTGACGTCACAGGTCACCGAGTTAACGGCCAATAAGGAGGAGCTGTTGAAGAACCTGCAGCTGGTTCAGGAACAGCACAACGTCCGGCTGTCTGCCGTACAGGAGAACCTAGCCACTCTCCGCGCCGAGTACAGCACGCAGAGTGATCGTCTGCTCGAGCTACAGCAGACGAACTCCGAGCTGGAATCCCAGAAACTAGGTCAGCACGATAATCTTGCAAACCCCCCCCCCCTCCCCCTCCCCCCTTTCTCGTTCAGCCTTTGCACTCTATCCTTTCCGGTATAAACAAAAATGTAATGCGTATGAATATAAGTATTAATGAATTCACCTCAAGGAAATAAAGACTAGAATGTAGACTGATCTGTTGCATTATTTTGAAAGATCAGTTTCATAGTTGAAAAATCGAGCTTCTTAACGATTTTCAAAAATAACAAGTTTTAAAAAGAGGTCCTGGTTATGACATTCCTATACCGTAATCCATACCTGTACATTATTTGAAACATGTTATATCGAATGTTGCTTTTTTCTTAAATCTGAAATTCTTTTAGCTTTAACCAAAATGTTTTTCTTGCGTTAAACAGAGATTGAGGCCAAATTAACGAACAACAACGAGGAACGAAGAGCTTTGTTAGAAAGGTATGGAGAAGAGGTCAAGTAACAAGCTGTTAGCCCCTCCTTTATCACCGCCCCTTTTCCCGCTCTGAGATCTAGTAACCAGCTGTTAGTCCCTCCCCCATCCCCTCCCGTTTTCCTACTCCGAGGTCTAGTAACAAGCTGTTTGTCCCTCCCCACTCCCGCCCCTTCTCCCGTTCCAAAGTTGTTTCCGTGTTGCATGCTGCGATGCTGTTGATGTTAACGTTCTTGCATCACACACTACCTTTGAACCACTTCATTAATTAAAGGTAATATTGGAAATTAAGTGCTTGAGTTGAGTCGACTGGGCAGAGAGCAGCACGGGCAAAGCACCGCTACACTCCCAACACATAGCATCCCGATACACTGCCCACACACAGCACCCACTCATAGCGCCCACACACAGCACACGCATACACTGCCCGCACACAGCGCCCACGCATAGCGCCCGCATAAAGCGCACTTATCTCGGTATGCAGGTGCCTGGCCAGCGAGACAGAGACGGAGAAACTTCGCTCCAAGAACGCGGAGATGCGCCGTAAAATGGACGACTCGATGGCGGCCCTGCAGGAGCTGGGCAGGGAGAACCAGACCCTACAGGTCCTCTCACCTTCACCTTTACAGATAACGTTTTGTTTAATTCGATTAATGAGTCATATTTCTAAGTGGCGTTTCCCTCGCAGTGTTCATACATTATTTTGATTGTTCAGCTTAGATGGTTTCACAGTTTCTCGATACCGTTTTCTATCACACAGTTACGAACTTGTTGGCAAATTGCTGCTTCAATCAGTGCCTGAAAAGTTTCATATTAAACCGTTTTCCAGATTATAACAAACAAAACCGTGAACCGGAAGTGGGAGGATGACAGCCAGGTGGCTAACTGCCAGAGCTGTAACAAGGGCTTCACCGTCACCATTAGGCGGGTAAGTCACCCTGTTCTCTGTGAACTGACGAATATATCTGCGGATTGAGATTTGAAAAACAAATGCAACAGTATGATCAGTATTATGGAGTTCAAAAGCATTGCAATCAAGTAGCAGTAGTACTAAATATGTAGGGACTTTTTCATAGACTTATAGCAAACGGCCCATTCTGATAGCGGGTTGGGTTGTCTATTGCAGCATCACTGCCGGAACTGCGGCCTGATTTTCTGCAACGACTGCTCGAGTAAGACGGCGTCGGTGGCTGCATCAAAGAAGCCGCAGCGTGTCTGTGACAACTGCTATAGCGAGCTGCTGCAACACCGATAGCGCTGGCCCAGCCACCGGGATATCGGCACAACCTGCTGCCCCCCTCCCCCAACCCCCGAGAATCCGCAGCTTGTCTGTGACAACTTTATAGCGAACTGCTGCAACAGCGATAACGTACAATTAGCCCCCGGGACATCGGCTCACCCTACCCCCCAACCCCCGGACAGAAGCCGCAACTAGTCTGTGACAGCTGCTATAGCGAGCTGCCCCCCCCCCCCCGCTCACCCCAAAGAAGCCCAGTTTGTCTGTGACAGCGGCTGTAGTGAGCTGTTGCACCACCGATACCGTGTCTGTAACGCCCCAGCCCCTCCCCGCCCCCCCTCTTCCGCTCCTCCCCCCCTATCCCCTACCAACTGACAGCGGCCGAATCACATTTAATGGTTAGATATAACAACGCCAAATGGGAGTTGTACCTACAATTACAGTCAGTGTTGCATTCACGTTTCCAGGATTATTTTCTCGGGAAGGGGGCTTCGTGTCGATCCAGAGGCTAGGTTGTCACTTATTTCCTGCCAGAAAATAGCGGTTTTCGCAGCGATTAGAAAAGGCGACCTGAAAATAACAGACACCACCCCGCCATAGGCACCAGTGTATAAGCTGTTCACTTACGCAATTAATTCAGTGATTTATAAACCAAAAGACGGCTGTTGTCCAGTTGCTCCGTGTATTGGAGTAATATAGTTATGACCTTGTCCTTCTGTCCGTGTACCGAAATTGCTAAAATAACGTTTTTTTTTTTCAATACAAAACTTAGCTTTTGGTGAAATTTTAAAATGTAAAACTGTAAGAATTGCGAAAAAACGTAATGAACGTGGCAGTAATATCACAGTTTTCAAACCGACCTTAGCACCGATTTCATAGATACTCCGCCGTACATGGGGGATCCTGTCTCTCTGAGGCTCTAGTTTATTCACGAATTTGATAGCAATGACTTCTTGTTTACATTTTTATCGTGTATTATATGTAGCGGTTATTTAGAAAAAGAACAAAGCGATGAAAACAAAAGATTGGAGTCTGCGTTTATGTAAACATTTCCCCACTACATTCTATAGTGGTGTTTCGCATGGTTGTGTTTTTTTTCGCATTCTGCAGTGTTTTCAATTACTGAGTAATAGATACCTTTAGGTCGTAATGTTAGCGAATGCACCTACAAGACATATACGCATAGTAGTCATAGATTACTGTCGTCACAAAAAGAAGTCGAATCATATTCTCGGGAATATGTGGTAACCTATGATTTATTTAACGAATTTCTTATGACTCTGACTTATTGAAAAGTCGCGGTGATCTAGAACGCAGTGGTATTGCTGCGTTGCTTAGAAGTAAAGTGCCAGTTCACTCGAGTGTATGAAACGCACTCTCGCAGACAGAAATGACAGACACATTCGGAGTTCCCTAAATCACATAGAAAACATGAAATATACCGTGCACGGGTCACGTGAACGCCATGGAAGTGAGTCATTGTGACGTCAGCAGAAGCTTAGTGACGGAAATGTATTGTTTTTTTTGTATCCTAGCAACAGACGGCTGACGACACAATCGACGTATCAAACCGAGAGTCGACAATTTCAATTTGCACTGAGTTTGCTGATGATTTCTTTGTTACGCCGAAATTATGAAGTGAAATTAAACAGTAGGAAATTTTATAGCCCAGAAATAGTTGATATGGTTAAAAGAAAAGAAAGAAATCGATAAAACATTGAATTCAAGATTGATCCAGCGCTGAGATGAGAAGGCGACTTAATATTATCGTGCGGGTGTGTGCAATATGCCAGAAGTGATGACGTATGAGGCGGTGACAGTGAGGTAGGGGAATCACCGGTCTGACGTAGGAAATGGGGGAATCACTAGTCTGACGTAAGTTTTAGCGCAACTGTGTGTGCATAGTTTTCTGTGACTGTATTCGTTTCGCCGTTAGAAAAGTCCATTTGATCAAATTATGTCTTGCTGATTTTATGACAGAGGCTGCCTGTGTTTTAAATTGCCTATAGGTTTTCGTTTTAGTTTAAAAATGTGGTGAGTGATTCTTTGGATTGGAATTCGTTGGTAGAAGTGAAATGTGGCGTGGTAGGTCTAGAATAGTGTCTTATATAGGCGGAGTGTCAAGTAGTTAGCTATGACACGGGTAGTTGAGTGCCATGTATAGGTGCGATGTGACATTGTTAGCTTTGACACCGGTTGTCAGAATTTCTTATGCAGTTTAATAAATGCACGAAATTTGACTTGATTTTAAACTGATTAACATAAGCTCTTAAATAAATGTTCGAGAAATTTATATAAAAAAAAACTGGGCAATTGTTTGCAGCTTTTGTATGGGTAGTGTAAAGTTTTTCAAGTAATGTTGCAATCGTTATGGCAACAGTGACATGAGCGTATTCCAAGAACTGACTTCGCCATCAAAAAGTAAAAACATTCCTGAGGTTTTGCATATTTTGAGTGTGCCAGAAATTCTCTTCACCGGGAAGGCAGGGAGTAGTCATATGGTTTTCAAATATTTGCTGCACTTTATATTAATAGTTTCTCTGTCAAATGTAAACAAAGTATAGTTATGTTTGTTTTTTACTGTTTTATCGTCCTTGGTATTTTGCACTCTATATTGATTTTTTTTCTTTCGATTGGCTATAGCTGTGTTTATTTTATCATCATTTAGTAAGAATCTTGGTGCTATGATTTCATTGTTATGTTTGTTGTTGTGTTAAAACGTAGCTCGTGACGCCAGTGTTTGTCTTTGCTGTTGTTAAGTTTTATCACACTCGTCCAGTGTCTGGCAGATCACTTCCATGTCTAGTTTGACGTGGCAGATGGATGTCTGTTATATATTAATTAATTAACGGTCACGTGTGTTAGGCTCCCATGATGTTATAGAACCTGTGCTGATGAATTCGTCCCCAGGAGTTTTCTTATGAACCGTAGGCACGGTAACAAATCTGTGACCAAGTATTTTCCGGCTCCCACAAATGTTCGTAGGAACAAGATTTTGCTAAGTTTACCAAATAAGCATGTGTTTGCTGCCTAATGTATCTGTTACAGCGAATCTGTAAAATTTCAGCGAATCTGTAGATTCACTGACTCACTTAGCGAATCTATAGATTCGCTGAAAATTTTCAGCGAATCTACAGATTCGCTGTTTTTTCACCTTTAAAATTATAAAATTTTCACCTTTAAAATTAAATTGATTCGCTGAGATTGCCTGACCGACAGGATTGCTTGTGTTGGGTGATATTTGAAGTTTAATTGCTTTTATGTGACTTCTTTACTCCTGAGGTGTTTTACACACCTTTTTCTTGTTTTTGGGAATAGGATGTATTGCAATCGGAATTTTTTAAATTACACATATTTTTATTTAACTATCTTTAAAATGCATTGTTGAAATGCGAATTTCTAGTCTCAAATGAAAAACAATATTGGAAAGCGTTCGAAAATATTTGCTATCAATATTCACAAAGGCTTAAAGTAAGTTTCTCTCTTTGTGTTATCGTCTTTCATAAAAGTGATCACAGCAAATCTTAATACTATTGTTTCTAAATAAATTGCAATCATTACTCCCCTTCTGAGTATCATTCATATTGCTATTAGCCAAATTGCAATGATTTTTCTGTGAGTGCAACAGAAAAATCTCTTCACCTCCGGCTGATATAAATTGCAATTCAACGCTTATCCAATCAGTGTTAATTTTCGATGCTCCGCACACCAATAGTTTAATTTAACAGAAACTGATAGGACCAGGATTTCGACGAATAGAAACTTTATTCCGGTGTGAAAGCATATTAATTGCTGCATTTTCATCAAATGACCAAAAACCCTCAGATACATGAACTGAGTTAATAGCAATGGAAACAGATAATAGAGCTCGATTTTAATACATTTCCTTCACACAAATCAAGAAAAAGGTGTGTAAAATACTTCTGGAGTAACGAAATCACGCAAAAGCTATTATATTTTCAAATATTAGCAAAAACAAGGGATCATGTCCGTGAAGATGGCCGTTCAGGCAATTTCAGCGAATCTGTTTAACTTTTTAGGTGAAAAAACAAGCGAATCTATAGATTCGCTGGTTTTACAGTTTCGCTGTAACATATACACGAGGACCACGAAATGTTTTCAGTAGAAAGTAGGCCTTTACTGATTGCAGTATCACAGCATATACAGTGCAATTGTGTTTGATTTGTAGGTTGGTGGGGTGGAGGGAGGGGAGTTGCTGGCATAAACTAAGTTCACAGCTCATTGACTTGCAACAGCAAACTCGAAATCATCAAGCCTTATTAACCAGAAAGGGAAGAAATTACTTTGCACCTTATGAAACCCACCGCATGATGTCAGGAATGTAGGATGAGAATCAACGTATTCTACAGCGTGACCTAAAAACGGGAATTCCCTAGAACAAGCACTCTGGAATGCTGAAGTGAAAGTTCTGTCCGCCTGGGGCTGTGGATTGTCGTTGTGTGTCAGTTATTGTGATTTGTAAATAAAGGCATATTAATCTAAATGTCTCTTACTTTGCGTTATTCCATTGGTCAGAATTGTTTATTCCCCACAGGGGGAATATAGGCGATCGGCCGCGTGTCGGTCTGTCATCAAGAGCAATGTTAACAAGATAACTTAAAAACTCCTGCAAGATCGGCATTGTAAATGGGCCAGGTTCGTCCGAGAAAATGGACCAACTGGAATTGGAAAATTTCAGCTCTTAATTGACTATTGATGAACGTGTTTAACTGATGGGGGGGGGGGGGGGGGTGCTGTGGGAAATATGTGGGCTGTGCAGACTTCTCTAGTTTATGTTACTGTAACTAGGTAAATGTTCCACAGAACGTATGCAGAATCTGTTTTTGCCTCATTTGCTGCAAAATAGGTGTGTAAAGTAAATTAGAAACTTTTTTTCATATCGGCGCAATGCTAACGTGGTTTTTGAATGTGAGTTTTATTTCACCAGTATGGTTTCGATGACAGTTGAAGATATCTGGGTGTACAGAAATAAAAATCAGAAATTAATGGCAATTTTACTGAAACTAAATCGATTACCTCCTTTTAAGGTGTGTCTCATTTTTAAACCAGTCGCTACTTCCCATGTACTTCATTAATTGTGCGGTGGTTAGGTAAAAGTGAATTTGTACATTGCCTGTGAAATTTAAAAGGTGCAAATGTTATCTAATAGCGTATTACAATGCTGTATTCGTAAAAATAAAGCTAATATACTACATATAATGTTTTGTAGCCTGTAAACACATTTGGGCAGCAATAGACCTTTAATAGTAATTTTCAGCTCTTTGTAAAATCGCCCTATTTTCGCTATACAGCTGTATCTGTTTTTTTTTTTTTTTGAACAATTCCTCTAACGAACAAGAAAAATTTAAATAAAACCGTTCTGGCATGTAATTCTGGGTCCATTGAGAATAAATAAAATGTAGGGGTGTTATTGCTTTTATTTTGATTTCAGTAGCGTTAGTTTCCCATCGGGTACTCATTGGACCAGATCTGTGTTGGACTAGAGTATTTTCAACAATGTGTTATTTCTCATGGTTTAAGAGAGTTGCTTAAAGAGTCGATCTCCTATGTGAAAATTAAATATCTTTCATGTTGCAATCGTTTCAGTCCAAGAACGTCAAAACATACCTGGCAAATTATAAAATATTATTTAAGTAACTTGGTCATAGACATTAAACAGCTACCACGTGACCATGAATATAAGAGGTAAGGATTGTATCAGTTGTATTTCAGTCAATCGTTTCGCTCCCTGTTTACACTATAAACTAAGTGTAATAAAAAGTGTTCAGTTCTTTCACGAAAAAGAAAAGGTTTTGAAATGGCTTTAAAAGGGGTATTTGACAATGAGTAAAATACTTCCTTTTTGACACAGCTGTAAACAATATAAGCAAATACTGTGCACCGTAATACCTCGTTAATAGCATGAAAACATGATGAAAAGGGGCAACTCTAAGCTTAAAGACCTTAAAGTTGAAGACCTGGCGTCACCTGACGTTTCGTCCTATGCCAGGCGGGACGACAGGAGCGACCTCCCGCACTCAGAAGTGGTGCAGCACAATCATGTTGGTGACCATCTCTTCTCATTTCGTCTAAGCCATAGCCAGCTGGATGTTCGTTCGGCTGTTTCTTCACATGTTCTTTTTAGTGCTTTGGGGTCTTTGCTGACACTCCAATCAAAGTGCAATCTTCCAGGTGGATCTTCCCACAAACCCTCTGCACCCTGCTTAAATCGGCAGTGTCCACGCTCTCCATTCCGTTCTCACATTCACTTTTGAGATTGTCATATTTGGTCTTATTCCTTTCGTACGCGCCGTACATCTGCTCTAAACACGGCACTGTTAACTCGATCATCATAATCTGCTTGGACTCTGTGGACCACAGCACTATGATGCAGCGCATTTAGCTTGGTAACATATTGTAGAACATAGGGAAATATTTTAATTAAAATTCTGTTTTTCACGTCCTCTTTCGATTGTTGGATTATCCATGCATAATAAAACAAATGGTTGGAAGCATGAATAATTGCATGTGAAGAACAGAAAAAGGCTGCAATATTAATTGCAATTTTCACAACTTGCAATTCCACCATTAGGGCAGCTGACATGCTTACTCGGGTGATTGATGGATTATTATTAAATTTAAATAAGTTGAAAGCGCTGTTCACTGGCAGTCAAATTGCATATGTATAACAGAAGATAAGCTGAATTATAAGATAAGCTGAATTCTCTGTAACATAATCACATACTCTTTGATGACATCGGATCAATCAATTTAAGATCGCTATACACTTGCGATTACTTCAATCACGTATGTAATTCAGAAATTCAAATTTAATCCTTGTGGTGAGTTCCAAAGGCGCTTTGATGGCCGAGATTTAAAATCCAAAATCAGATTAATATACGATTTATAATTCAATTAATCATGGATGGAAACACATAAGAAGTCGACGAAAATGTAGCGAACAATGGATTACTTTATGAAAATCAAAACGTGAAAATAAAAGTCTATGTTCTACACCGACATTTCTGTTTTCTCTCCTCCCCCACCTGTGGACGCGATGCAGCGGGAAATTTGACGTACAAACAATAATAATACTAATAATAATAAGTGATCATGACACGTTTATGCTATATAGAGATTTCAGATGTGTATCTGTCTTTTTCAGTGAGCTTGACTTTTATAATTTGTAAGTTTTAGAAACTTGTACAAACCGTTTCTATACAGTAAAACATAAAACTATTCTTTTTAATTACTCAAAAAGAAAAAATAAGGGGAACCAAGTATCCTGATATATTTGGACCCCGAAGACTAAATATCTTAAAGGGACCAAATATCCTAGGACGAATGGCCCCGGGGGCCATTCCTCCGAGGGAGACCATTCGTCCTGTCACAGGGAATAGGACCACCAATGGGACAGTTAATGTGGTCCGATCGGGATCACTGAGAAGTGCCTCTTTTGTGAAGGGGTACAATTTGCGAAGTGGGAATATGTAGGGGTTCCCTGTAGTTGTAAACAGAGGCTTAATTAGTGTAACGTTGAAAAGCTCATTGACAGAAAATGTCACTTAGGCTTTCATTTTGCAAAACTATAAACAGAGTCCAAAAAGTTCCAGCGGAAGGGTTTTTATTTTTTTAAGTTTAAGCTTAAACTGAAGATGTAAATGACTTATATCATGTTTTAATTTTAGGATGATAAGGATGGAAATCATTCCACAGGAAAACATTTTGGTCTAAATCTTCTTTTCCAAACGGAAAAATGCACACTTAGACCTTACTGAAACCTGCATTGAACCCAATGGAAGCTTTGTGGTCATTCATCCATATACTAACAAGACCCAATGCTGCTTAACTTTCTGCAGAGGACGGACGTTCTAAGCTGTCAGCCAAAACCTGTGAACCCTAGCAGAGGTCAAGAAAGAAAATGTTAGAGTATTATTAGAATTAAAAACATGTGAAGACTATGGTAGTGGGCAGGGCAATGGCAATGCATATTTAAAAGCAAGCAAAAATTGTTCAGGGACATTGCGACAAGTCAATATCTATCAGCATCAAAAGGCTTGGGGCAGTAGGTAAAAACACATTTTAAAAATCACGGCAGAGGAAACATTTTTGAAAACTGGTTCCTGAAAATTTTTCAAACACAAATAGTCAACTAATCTTTATGGGACCCTCTAAAAAGTTCGTTTTTCAGGAGAGACTTCATCATGGATCATATAGATTACTCTTGTGAATTTTGAAAACAATCCAATTAAAAGGATTTGAAAACTGAATTCCAGTTGGTCAATTGTTTGGTGAATCGCCCTCCTCCCCTTCAAATAATTTTAATGGGGTTCGCAATATTAGAAAACTTTTGGTTTGGGTTAACGATGCCGCGGCGTGCTTGTTGGGGGATGGGGACTGACACAAACGACTCCGACAATCTCACGTAAAAAAGAACCCATTGACGTCAACTATTTCGACGTTTAAATAGTGAAAAAGCATCAATAGAACGACTTATTTAGGAGTTTTGGATGGAGTTGTCAACCTTTTGGAATGCTGGACTTGGGAGGGATGGGTTAAAATAATGCCCACCAGAAAGGCTATGATAAAATGTCTAGAATGTTGATATGTAAAATAAGTGTGCAATGGTCCCTTTCATTCAATTAGTACAGATTGGAAAACTGACGGCTCTGAAGTACAGTTAAATAGACTCAATTTACAATCAGCGCAAGTTTCAGTATTCAAGCGGAACATTTAATTCACACCGAATGGAAACCTACCGTAAGAAATCATAATAGTTTTTAATCAATTTACTAAGATGATTATTAGTTTATATTAAATTTTAGGTTGCTCTGGGTCTGCTTCAAACAGCCAAGAAGGAAACCACTTGTGACTGATAACTGAGGAGGATTGCTATTGAACGTGATATTTCACATACAAAATAAAATGAAGTAAACTTTCGGAATATTCATTAAATAATACCCATTTGAAAACGACAACTATTGCATCAGTAAAAGCATAGCATGTTCTAAAGGGTTGCAAGCCTGTTCTTATAGCTTGCAAGCAGGCAGCATTGATTATTTCTATGCCACAAAAAGCATGCTATATTTAGAACGTTGAGAACGTTTGCCTTAGCTGAAACTGAAACACAGTCTTCCATATTGCAGCTTAATATGCTGTGTTATTGTCGTTTCACCTTGAACTTATGATGCCGAAAACACTCTCACACACTTCCCAGAGAGCAATGACTCGTTCGCCCAACGTTGTCATAAATTGGTATTAGTTAGAACCACTGGAAGCTGGCGTATCAATGTTACTTCAGCGTTGGGCGAGGCTAAGTTGGTCATCCGCTGTAAAGCAATTCCGGTTTAGTAGTGTAGGACCAATAGGAGAAACGAAACAACGTATTTAAATGCTGGCAAAGCTTCTTTAGTCTATTGCTGGCTAAAACATTATTGGATTGATATTGGCACACAACTCAATCATGTACCACCCACGAACCCTAAATGCAGCCATTTACAAAGCTGAAGTACAATCGCAATTTTAAAATCGTAAGTCACCTTGCATACGTGCCAAAGATGGACCAACCTTTAACCAACACGCACTGCCAAAAATAGGCTACGTTGACACAAATACACGACAGTGGGCAAAACTGTCATTGGCCAATGTTGAAATCCAACCGAGGCCCAACAAACTTGGTTTTTTGATGTAACGATGACCTTTTATGTGCTTGCTGTGTGAGAGCTTGTGTGACACACCAGAAGATAAAAAAATCGATGATTCCACCCCTCTTCCAGAAAATGTGCAAAAAGTCCACTTTCTTGCTCTTTGCTTTTACGTGGTTTTATTGATAAGTTGTCAGAACAACACTTTCTAAAATTCACAATATCTACGTGTTGTGCAATGTACACAGGAACAAGCGCAACAATATGATTGATTATGAGAAGGAAGTGTCTGTAACATGCATGCTGTTGCACCTGTGGTGGCAATGTTGTACTCGCTGAATGTGGGGATTCAAAGCAGTATCTACACTGAATACGAATAAACATGTCAATACGGAAAAAAGCTAGACAGTTTTCGCTATCGAGTGACGAAATTACACTTATGACCACACAAATTACCAAAGCGAACACATGAAAATTACATTTGTTAAAAAAAAAGAATGTCAACGATTCCAGTTACAGTAACACATCGTTTGACATGCCACAACGCAGTAAACATACCGACTTTGGTGTATTCCGATTTGAGGTTGCGACATCGGCTCGACCAAGTAGCAACATTAAATCTGATTGTCGTGTCCCTAGAACAGTGTCTTATCAACGTAGTTTACAAAGTAGATGTTGAATAAATAACGTTGTCTAGGCGTTGGGTTTGGTTGCAATCAAAAGCCACTTTCTGCATAGCTAATCAACGCCTTTGACGTGATGTTGAATAGAATTTGGAAAATTTACGTTTAAGAGACGTCATAATTCGGCGTGGTAAATCACCCGGGTTGCAACCAAATGTTGGATATTTCGATTAAGCAGTGGCCGCTGCGCCTTATGACTGTCACTGTCTGCAGAGTTATTCTGATTAATATAAAGAAAACAGTGGCACGTAGACAGTGTAGTCTTTCCGACGTTGTTTAACGTCAAAATGTTAACTGGGATAAATAAAACCTTATAATGTCATAAACATTAATGGAACATCAGAGTGCAACATTGTTGTGAAAAATGAAGGTTTTACTCATCGTGCATACAAAGGTTTAATTTTTAGGGGTTTTTTGCACACCTCAAAAAGGCAAAATGAAAAAAATAAAGAAGAAGAAGTATAGAACTAATAATACAAAAAGAAGTATAGAATAAAAAGAAAGAAGTATAGGACTAATAATACAAAAAGAAAAAACAGAAGAATTTGCGGAATTCCCAACAAAACACCAGCTACTTGGAAATTTGATTCCACGTGTAAGCTATCACCTCGTGTAAGCGGTATGCAAGTACAGTGAAAAGAGTTTACCCTTGAATTAATGCTAGTGTGCATGTTGTTGAACAAATTATGTTTATCATATAAGAAGCCTCAGGAGTTATTGATTGTTCATATAACAGTGTCACATTGAACTTTGGCTTGTTTGTGCTGCATGACATAAACATTTAGAACCAATTGATCTTTATGGATAATTTTTATAAATCTTAATTGTTAGTCATAAACTACAGAATAAACATAGATTGGCAACATTAAGAGAACAAAGTAAACATTACTTCTCGATAGAAAAAATATTTAGAGTGAATCTGACGATATTTGACCACCATTCATGAATATTCCCACAATATTAACACATTAAAAATAAGGAAGTGTTGAAGCAAAACATATAGATTTATGAAATGTCTTAAGCTTGATGCAAGTTGAAAAGGATATAAATTATTGTTATTACAATTGATATGAGAATTATGGATACTGTAACATGTTGATATATATTTTAGGATCCGAGTCTTTATCAATTGCGTAAACTTCTAATTAAAATTTACTGTATATTTTTGCATGAATTTGTATGCTACACATATATATGGCACTTAATTATAAACAGCTGTTATATTGTAAGGTGTTAAAATAATTTTTGAAGGAGTCTAGTTACTGTTAATAAATTAATCTAGAGTAAATTGGGAATCTGTTTACTGTTAACACAACATAGAGTATATTTCTATGGTTCTTACTTGGAACTGTCAGCATAAACAGCGACGCAAAGCGAAATGGAAGCAAATGGCAGATTCCCACATGTAAGTAATTTACCCTTTGTCTTTTACCTGTTTCTGAGGTCCTTTAAAAACGAAGGGATCACCTTAAACAAGGAAGCAATGATCTGTACTGACAGTCGTGATGCTCACTCGCCATAAAAACTATGCCGATTTCAGTTCTTTGAAACATCTTGCAACATAATGCTCATTGACGCCAAAATCAGCCTAGATGACTCGACGGAAGGAAAATAAAAGTGGCAAAATGTCTAAAACTATAGCATTTTCTTGCAACATCGTCTGGATGCTCTGTAACCTACGATGTTTTGACATTTGGAAAACAGTATTGTATAAAGGCTCTTCAAGCGTATCAAGGTTTTAGAATTCCACAACATATAGTCCCTTACCTCGGGGACTATTTCATGACATAGAAATATCAATAGCAATTTTCAATGTATATTTTTCTCTTAAAGAAGCTCTTAATTGTTTTGACATTTTTTGTCTTTTGTATTTTTATGATGGGTGAATATTATATCACCCTTTCAAATTTTGATTCTTCAATTTCTTATCCAAACGTCCATACTACATCGTAACTACGCTACTTAGATGCCGTTTCTTGATGTCTACAGAACATCGCCAAAAATCAAGTCAAATGAAAGTTGCTCCGTGGGATTTAAACGTGTCGTCGCTACTCGCAATGTTATTGTGATTTTGCAAAACCAAAGTGAGCAATGCGAACAAAAAGGCGTTGTTTAGAAGTCACAAGAATGACTTTCAAGCTAAGTGGTGTTAACGACGTTTCTGTGACGTTCCATGTCAGGCATACATCAATTTCTATAAATGACATCTTTCAACACACTAGTCATATAGAAATAAGCATTAGCGTTATTATTTGACCGAGAGGTAGGGTGGGTGGGAAGTAATCACTTCCATACTGGTTTGCCATTCGTGCCCATAACAATTTAAAAGCATTCCAAAAGCGAGTATCATCTTCAGTTTATCTCCTAGACGCTGGCAATCAGATTTATAAAAAATAACACACCCTTTTCCACTCTAAGTATGCAAGCATGGGTTCTAGTACAGAAACTTGCACTGAAAATCAAAGAAGAAACTCGGCAACAAAACAAATAATTTAGACATATTTGGATCCCGAATTTTTATGAGATTCGCAGTGCAGTTCCACAACAACACTCTTTTTTGGGAGGCGCAAGGCATCGAATTAAAATATCCATCTTTTCACTTAAATCAGGATTCTTCGCGAATACCTCAAAACTAACCAATTCCCCCCTTATTTTAATGGACACACATGGAAACACCAGGTGCTCCTCCCCCACCACGATCGAACTGCCTCCAAATGTTACCTCCAAAGATGTATCAGGGCAATTATTCTAAACTTTTGTTCTAGCAGGGCTGTAAAATTTTGCTAACTAAAACCCCCAAATAGGATTAAAATGAAAAATTCTTCATTCTATTAAATTTATTTTATTATTTGCATTATTTGTAGTATAGTTTTTATTTCTCATATTGCATATGACGTTTAAAGTTCTTTTTGTAGGAAGTACTTCTCTTTAAAAAGCCGAAGAGTAAAGAACTGACGATGAAGCTATACACAAGCTTCAAATTGAAAATATGAATGCGACGTCTCCACGACCTCCGCATGAAGCTGTATGATATTCACATGAGTGTTTCACGCGTTTTGGACCAAACAGCAGTCAATACGATCCTCAAATTTGAATGTGCAACTTGACATGATACTGGAATTCATTCTCCATTTATGCCATCTTTTCATCCAACCGAATTTAAATCCAGAATTGAAATAATAAGGGTAGTTCTGTAAGAACAATCGGTTCATATTAAGTGTATGGAGATTTTACTCAAAGACGCGTTAAATACAATTAAGTTGCAGATATTTTTAGTATCCGTATAAGAGCTGTGCTGATCATAAGCCACATCAGAACAGAAATGGAGTTCTATAATCGCCGATTTACTCAACAAGAGATCCTGGCAAGTCCGCTCTTGCACGCACTTATAACACGAGCAGCTGTTCACAGCATTCAGTTTCTAATCAATCACTGTGATGTTGACTTAAATGAACGCTATTTGCAATTCACACCTTTACATTTAGCATGCATTCTTGAGCATGTCGACATTGTCAAAATATTACTGGACCATAGCCAAACAGATGTCAATGCCGTATTTCCTCAGCAAGTCTCTGCAATGGACATTGCCATAACAAACGGAAATATCAAACTGGCCCGAATGCTTATACGCCATCCTTCTATAGATAAACGAAGAATCTTTTCTATTAACATAGAAAATCTTTTGATGAAATTCAACAACAATGACATCCTATTGTTGCTTTTCATGGAATACAATCGTGACACAACTCATACTAAACAGGAAAAAGAAGAATATCTTAAGCAATTCATACTTTATGCATGTGCTTCAATAGATGCTGATAGAGCCAAAATGGCAGTTCACTTCTCAAATTTTGAGGTGAACGGCGTCGATCAATATGGGAACACGATGATTGAAAATTTAGTATACACCACTGGAGACATTAATTCTATTAAAGTTCTTTTAGATCTTCCTGGAATTAACCTCAGCGCCACAAAGTCAAAAGACAATCTGCCCATACACATACATCTCATACATAAGGCAGCTATGCGGGGGTTTACTGGTGTAGTTAAATTGCTTCTCCAACATCCCACTACACAACCAGTGCTAAGTACTTCCAACCTGCCCTCACTAGTGCAATGCACACAGTTTCCTATCATGGAGAACTTTATTGAAACCACACATTTGCTCCTTGAAATGTTAGAAAAAATTTTACTGTCAGTTGATGTGGAGACCCAAAATAATGCAATATCCAATGTATGGATTAAAAGACATGTAGCTGATCAAGCTATTCCTAAATTGTTAACAATTTCTTTAAACTGTGCTTCAAAGTCCATTCCACAGAAGGTGGACATCTTAGTGCAGAAACTACGACAAGCAGAGCTGAAGTGCAGAGTTTCTCATACGGATACTTGCCTTTCTTACCAAAAGTCAGACGCGGGAATAAATTTGGTAAAGTCTTGCTATTTGATAGCATATTTTCCATACTTATTTATGAACGTAAAATCTGGATACTCAAACGAAACACATATATTGTACCATGCGGTGAGATTAGGTTTAGTGCGTCACGTTAAGGAGATTATAAAATCGATAACTGATCCTCGGACTACAGTCCTTGAGACCATTTCCGAAAAGCGAATCAGTATAGTCCAGATGTCAATGCAAAATAACAAAATTTTTCGGGTCATCACAAATATGCTTCATCTGAAAAACAATGCAAATATGAACAAATTACAGGAATATGGGAAATGGTATGCTAGAATAGCAAAACTGTCGTCAACCCTCATGCATGCAAAAGATGAAAGTCTTACTAGCCAAGAAATCTCCGCTACCACGAAATGGGTAGAACAAACATTTAAAGAATATTCAGTCCTACCCGAAGCTCGCACTGTACGTAGACAAATTGAAGAGTTTATGCTGGAGCTATCCAAGATGGTATCACGTGAATGTGATTTATTAGAATTTGAACCAATAAAAGTTGGAAGTGCAAACGAAGGTACAAGACCTTTCTTGCCAGACGAGTTTGATTATCTCCTTGCCTTTAAGCAATTAAGCCAACACTTCGATTATGACGTTTATATATTTGATGAAACGGTCAGTTTAAGGCTCAAGGATAGATCGAACGTAGAAGATAAGGTAACGAGGCTAACAGAGAATGGATTCCTCGTCGTAGCGAAACTTCAACACCTACTTGATGACGCCATAGCCAAGTCTCTGCTTCATATGTCAGTTACTTCTCACAAAAACGGAATCATAATTGAACCAAACTGCTATGAAACTGGAGAATTCAAACGCATTCATTGTTTAACTCTTACTTGGAGGGGAGTGGTTTTCAAAGATATGAAGATTTAGATAGATTTAGTACCAGCATTTCATTTTCAGGCATACCGACCGCATATCCTGAGGTACCTTCCAATGAATTTTGGAAAATGTCCTTACTACTTATTTACGAAGTCAGTTTCAAATCAGATATTAAGCAAAAAGATGGAGAAGGAAGATGCACTACCCGTGGCGTTTTCTAGCTTAGAAATGCGAATAATTAAATCCTTGCCCGAAGCACTTCGCGACGGGTTCATGCTGGCGAAAGCCTTACGGCGCGCCTCGTTATTTAGCGGCGCATTGAAAAACAAATTACGACACTGTGTCTATGATATCGAAGACTACCTACCCACATACATGTTGAAAACGAGTGTATTTTTCATTGCATTTGAATTTGGTTATTTTCAGCATGGTTCTGAAGTTTTTCCAAAATGGCCGCCTCTTCTTTGGGCTGTAGTTATTTATAAAAGGCTTCTGAAATTCCTAGTTGAAGGAGAAGTACCTATATTTTTCAATATTACATTCGATGTTCATGAACGGGACTGGCGTTACACGGACTTCGTCTTTAAATGCATGGAGCCTCGCAATATACCAAACGACAAGAAACGATTTTGTTGCATCAGGAGAGACAATATGATACTAATGACTGAACATTTGATGCGCGTGATTCGGGTAACCTTGTTTAGTAATGGTAAAAAGCATCTTAACACAGTACTTCATCGGATATGAAACAATCCTTAGCATATTGCCTCGGATTACAATTACATTTCCTTGTAGAGCATAAACAAACAATGAGTAAAAATAAAGAGAGTGCCCCTGTTAGTGTATTATGCAAAACATGTGCAGCCAATAACAAATGTTATTGTTGTAAAATAATCACAATAGGTTGGATTGTTCTAGAAAAAGCATTACTGTTGAATATTTTTTGGTTTATGTGTAATGAGTTTTTTTAAATGAGCAAAATTCAAGAATCGGCCAAAACTGGGGAATCCCGCAATTGCTATTTTCCAAACAGCATAGCAAGAAATCCGGTCGAAAGACCCCTATCTGTGTATATGTTACAGGCCATGAGTGAAACCAGGCTATGTATACATAGCCTAGGCTATGAATACATGGCCTGATGCGACCAGGCTATCTATACATAGCCTAGGCTCTTTATTCATAGCCTGAATTTGCAGCCAAAATATTTCACTCATGGCCTGAAATGTCTGATGACATTGATTGCCATATTTATTAATTATTTATGAGTGTTTTTAATTGCAATTTGGGGTTCAAAGTAGGATTATTTTCAACACTAATTGATGTCTGAGATGGAAAATCTTCAATCATGCCTTTGTGAGCGGTAATCCCTGTTTTATCACAAATTCCTGTTCTTTGATATGTCTTTTATGGCGACGACTGATAATTGTGGGTGTTTCAGTTGCAATTGTTAGATCTAAGAGGGAAGTAAAGTTTGTTTATTAATGATTTATTGGATCTCCAACTTCTTTTTTATTTGGAATTAAGTCACCCTGACACTAAACCCCCGAAATTGTCTAGAAAGCAATTGCCGTGCTATTTCTTGTGAACTTTATTTCTCAATATCAAAAATACAATTAAAGATATCAATAAATCAATGTAGTTCTCAATATTTATATTTTGCTGTCAATAATTGAATTTTAGATGCCAAAAATTTATTTTTGAGATCGAAAAATTAAATTTACAAACTTAAAAAATCTTAAAGGAGACACACATTTACATAAAATATAACGAATCGACAATTAAATTTTGGAAATGAAAACTTGAATTATTGAGATCAATAATAACAACACAATTTTTGATCTCAAGAATTGCTTCTTCTTTTTTTACAGTAAAAAATTTAAAGAAAGATTCTGTATACAAAGACCAGTCATTATATTTACAGATGTGTGCTTCTGAATTTTTATTCAAAAATAGACTGATATTTTGATATCAAAAATTCAATTTTTGAGATCAAAAAATCATTTGCAGATTTCAAAATACAAATTAAAAAAGTCTCATTCTGAAATAATGATATCTAAAATAAATTCTTGATATCAATAAAAGGAAAATGAATTATGGAGCTCAAACTTGATATTTTGCTCTCAAATATTTCATTTTTGCTATCAAGAATTCAATTTTTGATCTCAAAAAAGCAGTTTTAGATATCACTAAATCATTTTTGATATCAATAAATATTTCTTGATATGTCTAAATATTTATTGACATCAAAAGTTATTTTTTGAGATCAAGAATACATTTAGACAAATCAAAAATACAATTACAGATAGCAAAAATGAATTCTTGAGATTAAAAATTAATTCTTGATATCAATAATTCCCTAATAAATGTGAAAATGGCATTCCATAGTTTGCTGATTGAGAAATAAAGTTCACAAGAAATAGCACGGCAATTGCTTTCTAGACAATTTCGGGGGTTTAGTGTCAGGGTGACTTAATTCCAAATAAAAAAGAAGTTGGAGATCCAATAAATCATTAATAAACAAACTTTACTTCCCTCCTAGATCTAACAATTTCAATTGAAACACCCACAATTATCAGTCGTCGCCATAAAAGACATATCAAAGAACAGGAATTTGTGATAAAACGGGGATTACCGCTCACAAAGGCATGATTGAAGATTTTCCATCTCAGACATCAATTAGTGTTGAAAATAATCCTACTTTGAACCCCAAATTGCAATTAAAACACTCATAAATAATTAATAAAGATATCAATCAATGTCATCAGACATTTCAGGCCATGAGTGAAATATTTTGGCTGCAAATTCAGGCTATGAATAAAGAGCCTAGGCTATGTATAGATAGCCTGGTCGCATCAGGCCATGTATTCATAGCCTAGGCTATGTATACATAGCCTGGTTTCACTCATGGCCTGTAACATATATAAGCATTCATGGACTGTAATATAACAGAAATATTGACGGTTATTTCATATCAAATATAAAGCAACCCATGGCGGAATTATTAAGGACATGATAATCTTTGTGTCACAGCGCATATATCTTTCGGTTGGTAACCTGTAAAATTAGGTTAATTTGAATCTTGATTTCTTTGAAATGTCATACATTTCGTATGAAGATTCAATAACATTGCCTTTTGTGCCAGGATCCTTACTGATTTTTAAACATCACTACAATTAATAATCTTGCCCAAATTGATATTATTATGCATTTGTCCTTGATGTATATCCTCAAGTACCCCTGGACGGCAATGTTTATTTTCTGGATTATCAAGGTCATGAATTCAAAGACGAGACAAGCTGCCGAAACCAGTGCATGAAGTCAACCCGGGACTTGTTCAAACTTGTAGATTGACCAAGCATGAAGACTTTCTCTCTCCCCACTGTCTGGGTCCGAATGAACTGCATTTGCTGTCAAGTGAAAAGGAAAAGACCCCTGGGGCCACTCACATACAACTTGGGTATCACGCGTGTCCATGACTTTCTAAAACGACCCTTAGGCGTGTAATGCTAAGTTTGAAATTATACCACCTTTTTTTAACTAAACCCGGAATTCAGTTCCCAAAGAACCCCCCTTTTTGCGGGAAATGCGGAGTACTGAATGAAAATTACCCCCATGATTTTAATCTCAAATTTTCCTGATTTGATTGCAAAGTAAAGTAAACCAGTTTTAAATTTACGAGGGGATTGTCTTTGGGTTTTGCATGGGAATTTTTAAACCCTGGTTATTTGCTTCAAGTACTTTACGTCCGATCTGCCTCATTCAACATTTTTGTACATATCCATTTGTTAATGTTAAAATATGCTGTATAAATAAACAACAACTGAATAATGTATAGATCATGAATGTCAGACCTGTCATACAGAATCACAAATAAAGATAATGTATCTGTGTTCACGTGCCTACGCCAAAACAGAGCACTATGATGTATCGGTGTCCAAGTGCCTACTCCAAAACAAAGCACTATGTTGTATCGGTGTCTAAGTGCCTGCTCCAAAACAAAGCACTATGTTGTATCTGTGTCTAAGTGCCTACTCCAAAACAAAGCACTATGATGTATCTGTGTCCAAGTGCCTACTCCAAAACAAAGCACTATGATGTATCTGTGTCCAAGGGCCTACTCCAAAACAAAGCACTATGATGTATCGGTGTCCAAGTGCCTACTCCAAAACAAAGTACTTCACACGAGCTCTGTCCCCTTTATAAATTTATTGCATGAAATAAAATGTCTATGTCATAGCTGAATTTGCCTTTTTATTTTAAAAAATAAGTTATATGATACAATGATAAGCACTCGCTAACACAAATGGACATGACAAATATGAGAAACAATACGACTAAATACAAACAAATTGAGGTTTTCTTAACTGGACGGAAAACATGATTTCATGTACTTTCATCTCTGTCGCTGTTTACGACACTGATCCTCCTAAGTGAAGTGCATTTGTTGAAAAATTATTTTAAAAAACTTACTTAATGTAAATATGTAACTGAGATCAGGTATCAAGTTACCACGGAAACGTTATTTTGATTTGGATTGATTTTTGTATGTGTATTAGTCGGGTAAAAATTGGATATGTTTGTGTGTATGATGGGACGTGGGGGGACGGGGGAAGGGGACTGCATACTCAATACATGAACCGCACCGACAACTGTTTTGTTTATACTAGGCACGTTTTATTGTGTCAACAAATAAAGACATGTTAATCTTGAACGAACACCCCTGCTTCCGCGACGGTTTAACGACAAAAATACTGAGCCCAGGGTTCGACCCTGTTGTTACGAATCCCACGTAAAATGGCGTCACACGTGTTCACGTTACACGACGCTGACCGCCAAACGTGTCCACGTTACACGACGCTGACCGCCACACGTGTCCACGTGACATGACGCTGACCATCACACGTGTCCGCGTAACTAGGCGCTGACCATCACACGTGTATCTTCGTGACACGGCGCTGACAATCACACGTGTATCCACGTGACACGGCGTTGACCATCACACGTGTATCCACGTGACACGGCGCTGACCATCACACGCGTATCCACGTGACACGGCGCTGATCATCACACGTGTATCCATATGAAACGGCGCTGACCATCACACGTGTTTCCACGTGACATGGCGCTGACCATCACACGTGTATCCACGTGACACGGCGCTGACCATCATACGTATATCCACGTGACACGGCGCTGACCATCACACGTGTATCCACGTGACATGGCGCTGACCATCACACGTGTATCCGCACACGGGGTTTATTGAGGCTGACGTCACATCTTGATACTCATGTAGTTTAATGTGACCACACACTTTCCAGTTTTTTTGGACGAACGTTCTAACCATGTTCACTAACATATAGCCACAAAACGCAAGCATGTGACATATTAGCATGTTAGGGGCCGAAAACAGCCTACATGTGAAAAAAAACACATTGCGCAATTCTTAACAGATCTCGTTGATGGAAAACACCCAGGAAAATATTACATATCACAGTTTTCCTTTGAACAAATAGTAAGGAAAGTAAGTTTTATGAAGCAAAGTCATCATTGAAATCGTTTGATGAAAACTTTGTGAGGAGTCCTCAGCTGATTCATTCCATCCGCAGTAGCTCATTTTCTCGGGTGTCAAGAATGAGTTCTAGCCGAGTTCACTCCTCCATCTGTTTACGACAATAAGGGCAGTGGCCTTTCTGCAGCACGAGTAGCTCATAGTCATCCGTGTGAAAGACCTGAAATAGATGAAGCCATGCTTACTTGAAAACTCACAAGATCACGAGCAACGTTTACTTGAAAACTCACAAGATCATGAGCAACACTTCCTTGAAAACTTACAAGATCACGAGCAACGCTCACTTGAAAACTCACAAGATCACGAGCAACGCTCACATGAAAAACTCAAAAGATCATGAGCAACGTTTACTTAAAAACTCGCTTCCTTATCAGCGAACCACACTTATTTGAAAATTCACTGCCCCGACCTCGTTACCTCTTCAGTAAATCAAGCGTAATTGAAAACCAGCCACGCCTCACCCGCATTGTTACCCACACCATCACGTACAACCTTTTCATCCCCTTACAGGTTTTAGGACGACCAAACACAGTCATAAACTTCCTGTTGTTTTAATGTGGCAGTAGCTTAAAAAATGATGTACCTCAAATCAACACCATAATCACTGTTGGTCTGGTAAAAACTCCAGCGAAGCCTCGAGACGACATTTCCCCCAAAATAAAGTGACTGAAATAATCTTACGTCACACAATGTTGCTTCCACCGCCCATTTTTTTTTAATTTAAAAAACTAATTTTCAAGCCCTAGATTTTTTTACAGAACATCAAAGGTGTGTTACCTTCTGACAAGAATCACACTTAGTAATGGAGACATCGGCGATGATCTTCTTGAAGAACTGCCAGCGTAAAGGCTTGGGCCACTTACAGATGATCACGTCTGTACTAGATAACGTCCTTATCACGTTCCGACTCAGCACCACCGGCCGGAACTCCTCGCTCCCTTGCTGTAACAGAAAATTAAATACATATGCGCTTATTTTTTTATTTATTTATTTTTTTGGGTTAAAGTCTGCTCACCCAATAAAACTGCTGAGCATCGTAAAAGAAATGAGAAATAGATAATTTAAGACACAAGAAATTATGACAACACATACGTACGCGGAACTACAATTTAATGAGCGGGTCATGGGGCAGGGAGAAGGGGAGGGGGTGTATTAGCACTTAAAGAACGGGGTGTATTGAGGCCCAATGTTTTAACCACAATTAATAATGTGTGTGTGAGTGTTTTTTTCCGTTTTTTGCTTTGGGGCGGGGATGCAGTAGCCTCGCAGTGCCCCGTCGGCTAGACACGCCCACATCGACCCATCACATCCCGCGCTGACCTCGAAGTCCATGCAGCGGGCTGTGAAGGCATCCTGATTGTCGTCGTGGTCGTCCATCATGAGCATGTCCGGATCGTCCATGCGCAGCGACTGCATGTCTGTACACACGCCAGTTAAGCACCACGCTCTCATGCCAGAACAATGGCAACGAGTCGCTTATCTTTACCCGCCTATGTCCCCTTTACCCAACAGTATCGCACAGCACGTTACTATGTGCAACATAAATATCCACAAATGAAAGCATCACAAACCGGAATAATAAATTTTACGGTTCTGTGAAGAAAAAGATCAATGACCTCACCTTCCGTTCACAGGAAATAACTTAAAACCCTCATCACTCTCTCACGTTACATTTTTATAATTTTTTTTTCTCAACTGAAATATTTTCAGGAGAAATGGATGAACTATAGTCCAAAGCTGCGACAACTGATATACATGACGTCATAAAAAGGATACTGGCTGTGGTGGTTTCTTTCCACTTCCGGTCATTTTTATCTTTACTGGGCACCGCAGAATCCAACAACTGCGCAACTTCCTCGTCTCTCACATCGTCCTCGATTTCGAATTCCACCAGGGGCAGCACCTCTGTGAATACAGGCAAACAACTTGTACAAACATGGCTACCAACCGATACAACGATCTTCGATTTTGCATTCGAATTACAGAAGCGACAACAGAAACTAAAAGGCATCTGTGAACTCACCAAAAGAGACAAAGGAATGGACGAAAGGTTGCCTGCAGTTGATGCAGTGGTTGCCCTGGTTGTTGAGCAGTGGGTTGGTGGTGGAACAACGGTAGCACATTGGTAGCAAGTCCTAGTAAAAACCAAACAACACTGCATCATTATGTATACGCTGCTGTAATTAAAAATTGTTCACTTATAATTCCATCTCCACACAATTAGCAGGCAGCATTATCCCCCTCCCTTCCAGCCGTCCATTACCCTTTCAAGCCACTTCTCAGCTTCCCAAGTAAATTCTGGTTTCTACCGTGTACCAACTCGACCAAAATGACCAACTCCCCCTCCCCTGCCCCACGCACCCATCTCCCGTGGAAAGGATTTGACCTCGCAAAACATACTGCCCAGATCGATAGAACCCTGGAAGCGGCCGGACACCCCCCCCCCCCCTTCTTATCCCCCCTCCCCCCGCCGACACACCCACCTCACTGTCGTGGAAGGGTTTGGAGCGCACAGTGATACTGCCCAGATCGATGGACTCCTGGAAGCGGCCGGGCACTCCCCCTCCCCCTTCTCATCCCCCCTCTCCCCGGCCACACACCCACCTCACTATCGTGGAAGGGCTTGGAACGCACAGTGATACTGCCCAGATCGATGGACTCCTGGAAGCGGCCGGGCACCCTGAGCTGCTGCAGTTTCTCGTAGGCGTAACGCGCCAGCTTGTAGCCGCCCAGGTTCTTGCTCTGCTTGGCCAGCGCGTACAGCGTCGCCCTATCACCCGGTCAAGGACGATAAACAATTGACGGAATTCGCTCCCGTTATCTCTCAAAGGATTTTTCATTCCTTTCTCTCTTCCTTATGTTTCCTTAACCTCCTTTTTTTGGTTTCTCTCTCTCCCTCTCTCTCTCTCTCTTTCTCTCTCTCTCTCTCTCTCTCTCTCCCCCCTTCCTCTTACTTTCTGTTCATTAAAGAGGGGGGGGGGGTGTTATGTCGTAAAATGACTACTCATGCCTCGCCCAACAACGCCGACGTCCTGGACCTATGAAATAAGTTGGCAATATTCATATAACTCAACGCACAATTTCAGATTCAGCAATAATAATTGTGTAAAATTTAAATTGTTTGCCTTCCTTTTCCATTTTATTTATTTATTTTTTGAAAAGCACCATTACCCCATCATACAGTGTTTTATTTACAGTTTTTTTGTTTTGTTTTTTTAACTGTTGTGGTAAAGGATACACTTTAGAGATGCCAATGGGCGGCTGCCCCATCATGGCGTGGAGGAGGTACCGGGACATGTTGAACAGCGCCTCCGGTAAGTGTGACGTAAATGGCTCGTCCTGCAACCCAGTCAAGTCACATCAAGCATGTGTTGACCTTTACATCACCTCTTTTTTCTAAAGGTCAAAATGTTGACTAAAAATACGTTACATATACGTATTTTTTTTGTGATACTGTCTTAAAACTACATATCAGTTTGAAACTAGTTTGCTGCCCGCGATCATAAATAAACCACATTTGGGCTCTATGACATATCTTTCTTCTTTAATTTCGGCAAATTACAGCATATCACTACCAGAACAACTCCAGCCCTAGTATTCACAAAAGTCAACTGCAGTTAACTGTAAACCGTACAAGGGAAATCAGCTGATTTAGCTAAATTACATAAACAATTTTTCAAAGAATATATTTCAACTTAAGAGTATAATTTATTAACGAACCCTTCAAAAGTTCTGTTAGCTACAGGAGCAGTTAACGGAATTTTCTTCACTTATAGCTAACTTTTGTGAATACGGCCCCAGGTGTGTTTTTCATATAGAGAATAACGTTTAGCGATGATCACAACATACAAAATTCCAAAAGTTCAACTTGCGAACTGCGAGTGAAATCACGACGTGACGATTATCATGACGAAAGTCCACTTACCGTATAACGTTGAATGGCGTGGTACACATAGTACATTTCTGACTTGTTCTGAAAGTCCCTGAATTTCTGCAGCATCTCCGTCTGTTTGTCCGACTCCTCTGTTATAACACACAGCGTGTGTACAGTAAAACTGTTTTTTCCTTAAACACTGACAAATTGCTAGAAAACTCGGATGTCTATTAATATACCACGCTATGAAAAGCCGTTCAACAGTTGTATCGCATGCATGTCATGAGAGAAGCTCCAGTTTAAT
Organism: Protula sp. h YS-2021; assembly: GCA_949752745.1. Classification (NCBI taxonomy): domain Eukaryota; kingdom Metazoa; phylum Annelida; class Polychaeta; order Sabellida; family Serpulidae; genus Protula; species Protula sp. h YS-2021. The sequence continues at coordinate 73,288,751 of OX457027.1, forward strand.
AATTTTCAACAACAAAAGCTCTATGTGCATTGAATATCACTGTTGTGAAGAAAATATTAGTTATCACACTAGAAGGATTTATACCGTACGGCACCCTATAACATTCCGTGCCCAGCCCCCCCCCCCACCCCCCCTCGTCCCTCCCACCCACCCCCTATCCTTCAGACCTCCGGGGATATGAGAGAAGAACAGTGAGAAGGAGGGAGCCGACCTCTGGCGATGTCGAGGCACTGCGTGGAGAGCTTCCAGAAGTAGTAGCCGGCGTCGTGGAAGCGGTTCTCCACCACGGCGTTATGGGTCAGCTGTTCCAGCACACGCACCGCCTGGCCCTCAAGCCCCGCCTTGTGGAACGCTGCGCATGCGCCAAACAACAACAACAAACAATGGACCAATCAGAGGCCAGAGTCCCTCACTGTTTGAACTTCATGCTGGCTCTTTTGATGTTGGAGTGTTTGCATTATATTACAGCACGCCGTTATATCTTTTTGTCTCTACTGCTTTACTAGATTCCATGACAGTAGTTATTTCTAAGATGCACTTTTTTTTAAATTTATACCCTGGAGCTGCGGGTTCTGAACGCTGTTAAGAGGGGACCTTAACATTTTCCCAACAAAGTAATATTTCAACCAACGTTCAGAGAATATTTAGACTTCCAAGAACGCAATGACTGTTGAAGGTATTGAACGAAGTAACCACAATTGTTTGCACCATCACATCCCGCCCACGGCGTCGTAACTGACGGGTTGTTTTTTTACCTTGTTGCGCCTCTTCAAATCGATCATTTTCTGCCAGGAACTGTGCATACGGCACGTAAACATCGTTCCTGAACTCCCTGTGTTTGTCGGCCAGGATAAAAGCCTGCAAAACGTACGCGTCCATACGCATTACACGGCCAGCAGTTCTTTGGTAACTGAATAGACTGTATTGTGACACCAGTAAATACCAGGAGATAGATGATAATGAAAGTGGTTTCCACCTCGACATGCTTGGTGTTGTTGCCAATTCCAATGATTATATACACTTTCCCAACAAATTAAAGAATAAATGTTCTGTAACATTGACATTATTCTTTTTCTGACATCAAGATATTCTGAAAAATAAGCTCCTCAAGCTAGCAAAACGCCACGGTTATACTGAAAGCAAGAAGCGCTTACGTCCTCCCAGTGCTTGGCTTCCACGTGTAGCATTACAAGGGCCTTAGTGTCGCCCATTTTCGTATATATCTCCGCCGCGTAGGCATACTGCTCCATCTTCTTTAAGTAGTGCGCGCACCGCGTCAGCGCCTCGCGCTCCGCCTTGTCCAGCTTCCGCGCCACGTCAATCATCCTGTGACGCATGAAAAGTAGTGCCCATTCAACTATTAGTAATGATTTGTGTGCACAACTAAAAGCCATAAAAAGCATGGAAAGTGAGTAAAAATCATCAAAAACCTGTTACACATGACGTCCCTTATGAAATAAATACATTGTGATAACAATGCCGTTACTGAAAAGCTTTCGTCGCGTAAAACTATTTTCACCTATATCGGAGTTGGTAAGGTGTACACATATAGTTGCGGAAGGCGGGGGGGGGGGGGGATTATGCCCCTTGGGTGAGGTGCACGCCCATAGGTGGGGATGGGGGGGATGTACACCCACGGGTGGTGGTGGTAGGGGGGGGGGGGCAGTAACACGCACATGTCGGCCCAGCCGTGGTCGCCGATGATGTCGATAGCCTTGAGCCACTCGCCCGCCGATATGTACATCTCTGCCGCCGCCTTGGGCTCGTTGATATTCCGAGCCCAGTCGGCCTGCTTCGTAATCAACATCTTCTTGTCCCCAGACTCGCCGCTCTGGTCTATAAACTCCTGCAGCAAACAAAACACAACCAATACACCCTCCTCTCTTACATATAAAATTATAATTCTTTCACTGCTTTATTTAGTTATTTTAAAAGTTATTTACCTTATTATCACTGGCTTTAAAATGTCCCTTGTACCATAATAAAGTTTAAAAGGAACTAAACATTAAGAATGAACTCCTAAAATACCAGGCCATGGGCGGAACAGGAATGGGGCAAGGAGAGCATACCTTGGCGTAGTCGAACATGCGCAGATCGGTGTACATGTTCATGGCGCGGTTGCTCTGGCCCGCCTTCCGGTACAGCTTGGCGGCCTCGCCGAAGCGGCCCTGATAGGCGTATACGTCGCCGAGGAAGACCTGTGTGTCCGTCTCCCCACGACGCCGCCGCTCCTGCACGCAATCCAAGTGTGTCAAACTCCCTCAATTGCCAACTCACTTTTATTTAATATTTTTTTCTTTTTCTTCCAGATTTTGTTTATACTGGTATATAAACTTCCCGCCAATGTTTTAATGTTTCCTGAGTTATTACAGCTGATGTGGTCTATTATACTACTAATTTAGTCATATTTACCACACCATTTCTGGCAGCTTCTATTCTCAAAGTTGATCTGCAAACAGTTTTCGAAAGGCTTTATACTGAAACATATTTTCTTTGCAGATCTGTCTATAACAGGGTCGCAAAGAGCCATCACACAGAAAGGCATCTGTAAATGTTCAGCTTACCTCTATGTTATGGATGAGCTGTAAGTAGCGCAGGTCCCGTATTCGTATGAACGCCTTCTTGGCAGTCTCGAAATCGAGGCCCTCGAGTGCTTCGTGGGCCAGTGCCTCCCAGTCACTGTCCGTTACTCCCAGACACGCTATGCGGTACGCGTCCCTGTACACACGTACCGTAAGCCGCAGTTAATCTTCCATTACAGATTTATATTTTTTTACATTTCCTTCTTTATCTTTCATTATTTGTTTTATTATTTCATTTTTTTCTTTATTTTTCTTTTTTAGTCATTTTCTATTTTTTTTATTGTTCTCGAATTTTTAACTGGCACAAACGGAACTTGAAAAGATCTTTGCCAAAATAACGAATGATATCCAACTAAGTCAGTGGCGTAATTACACCAAATCATTTTGAAAATTTTAACGAGTTGCCTTTTTTAAATTTTATTAAAAACAATTGAAAATTTAATGGTTTAACTTCCTTCATCGAGTTCAGAACTTGAAATTATCTTTCCTGAACTACAACTACACACAGTTGCAAACGGAAAAATTTATAACTCTTAATCTTAAGAAACCCTAACGTTATTATGTATGCATGTACTGGTACGCGAGTACTCACTTGAACTGCTTCTTCTCGAGGTACTGGTACATGGGTGCGGACTGCGGTACCTCGACGGTAGTCATGGCGTACACGTGTAGACAGAAAATCTTTGAGCCACTGAAGCCCACCACGAAACCCTGTCACAACACAACAAAGGCACATAGTTGGCAACACGAAACTCTTGTTGGTGCACGCGGAAGTTGCTGGCCTTGGTGTAGAGCCGACCGCCGGCTCTGTCCGGCAGCGGAGAAAGGGGGCAGTGAGGTTGGTCAGGCAGGTGGAGGGCGTACCCCGAGGTTTTACTGGTGCACAGGGAAGTTGCTGGCCTTGATGTTGAGCAGGCCGCAGCTGATGTACGGGAGCGAAAGGGGTGTGGTGGGGTCGGGGGGGGGGAGGGGGGCGGTTGGGTCCGGAGACGTACCTGTAGCTTCTGCTGGTGCACGGGGAAGTTGCTGGCCTTGATGTTGAGCAGGAAGCCGCTGGTGTACGGGAGCGGGGTGGGAGGGGAGTTGTGTGGTGGGGTCGGGGGGGGGGGGTCTGGGGGCGGTTGGGTCGGGAGACGTACCTGGAGCTTTTGCTGGTGCACGCGGAAGTTGTTGGCCTTGGTGTAGAGCCTCTGTCCGGCAGCGGAGATAGGGGGGAGGGAGGTTGGCCAGGCAGGCGGGGGGCGTACCCCGAGGTTTTACTGGTGCACGGGGAAGTTGCTGGCCTTGATGTAGAGCAGGCCGCCGCTGATGTAGGGGAGCGGGGTGGGAGGGGAGGGGGTGTGGTGGGGTCGGGGGGGGGGGCGTTTGGGTCTGGTGACGTACCTGTAGCTTCTGCTGGTGCACGGGGAAGTTGCTGGCCTTGATGTTGAGCAGGCCGCCGCCGCTGAAGCACAGCATGTCCTCGCACTGGTTATTCCACGCCACGCTGTTCGCATTTGGCTCCTGTGAAAAAAGTGATATGCACATTTTTGCCATGCGCTTAGTTACCACGGCCTCTATAAAGGAAATGTAGCCTTTTGATTTTTAAAATTTCTCACAACAGTAATCCTGTTCAGTTCAACCGAATTACTTAACAAAGGTACTCTTTTTGTTGTTTCGTTCAAGGTGCATATCCCTTCTTGCTCACTGCATTAATCCGCATGTGCACACTGCAGTTAGTACCGAACTGTCACCTGGAAAAGTAGTTCCTTGCTCTCCATGTCGTAGACAAGGCAGGTATTGTGTTCGTCCACCACGGCCAGCTTACTCCTGTTGGCGCTCAGATCCAGGCAGCGCACGGACGTGTTCTGCTTCAGGATCTGCATTGGGAACGGGTTGTCGACGAAAATCTTAAAAATCTGAAAGGAAGAAAACACTGATTCAAACTCAGTTATAAGCAACAGCTGAGCTGTGTCTGTTTCTTTAAATCTCGGAGTCTCGGAGACAAACCAGTTTCGCTCATTAGATACTTTACATCATACATATATATATCGTCTTCACTAGTTTGCACATGAGTAAACGCAATGGCTGTACTTTGAATCTGTTTTTTTTTGTTTGTTTTTTGTTTGTTTGTTTGTTTTTTTGTTTTTTTTGTTTTTTTAAATTGGTGTATTTTTTTCTGGGATATACAGAGAAGTCAGGGGATATGGCCACAAAACATTTACAAATGTGGATCAGCTTTAAGAGATGCCACTCGGCATCAAACGCTTTTGTATGACAAACCTGGCCATTTTTGAGGCCCACAAGGAGGCCCTCGCGGCCCATCGGCCCGCCGCTCACTTTGATGTACCGGATTAAGGACTCCATGACCCACTCTCTCTCTTTGGCCCCAGTGAATGACAAGCACTGTAGTCTCTTTTCCTAAAATCCAATACATAGTCCTATATATTAAGTCTATAATTTTCCAAAAAAAGCCCAAAAAAAAAATTGTCAAGGGTTTAATGAAGTGAGATGGGCAAGGGGGTAAAAAGTAAACACAAAACATTCCAGCATATTTATTATTCTATGTATTTTATTCATTTATTGTTATTTATATTTTATATAGAATGCCATTTTCACATTTATTAGGGAATTATTGATATCAAGAATTAAATTTTGATCTCAAAAATTGATTTTTAGATATCAAGAATTAATTTTTGATCTAAAAAAATCATTTTTCGATATCGAGAATCAATTTTTGCTATCCGTAATTATATTTTTGATATCTCTAAATGTGTTCTTGATCTGAGAAAGTAATTCTTGATATCAAGAAATATTTAGAGATACCAAGAAATAGTTATTAATATCAAAAATGTTTTAATGATCTCTAAAACTGATTTTTAGAGATCAAAAATTTAATTCTTGATACCAAAAATGTTGTTGATGTCAAGAATTTATTTCAGATATCACTTTTTTTAGATTGAAACTTTTTCAAGTTGTATTTTGAAATCTGCAAATGATTTTCTGATCTCAAAAATTGATTTTTGATATCAAAATATCAGTCTATTTTTTTATATAAAAATTCAGAAGCAGATATTTGTGAATAAAATAATGACTGGTCCTTGTATAAAGAACCTTTCTTTTAATTTTTTACTGTACAAAAAAGAAGCAATTCTTGAGATCAAAAATTGTGTTGTTATTATTGATATCAATAATTAACGTTTTCATTTCCAAAATTTAACTGACTATTCCTTAAAGTTTATATAAATGTGTGTCTCCCGTAAGTTTGTAAAATAGATTTTTCTATCCCAAAAATAATATTTGCCATCTAAAATTCACTTATTGATAGCAAAATATAAATTAATGAGATGTACATTGATTTATCTCTCATTATATTTGATATAAAAAGTAAGTATTAATTGTTAAAACGGCACTCCATATTTTTATCATTTTTTTTTTGCAGTGAGGTGGGGGGAGGAGTAGAACAAGTGGGTCAGTGAAACTGACTATGTCCCCCACCGCACAATCCCAGTATTTGATTTTGTTAGGTTGGACTACAATCCTTCGTATCATATTCGTGAATTTTAAAATTCCAGCCGGGCCAATGTCCTTGGGCCAACATGGCTCATTTACAATACCAATTCTTGTTACCACCCATTCTACCTATGTGTGTAACATTTTGCCAATTGTTTCAAAAAATGTAGGCTTGAGTGTGTTAGCAAACTCATTCCAGTATGTAAGGGTTGTGAAAATTTCTGAAGTTCAGCTGGGCCAATGTCCTTGGGCCAACAGGGCTCATTTACAATACCGACCTTAGATGGTTCCAATACTTACTATATCTAAAAGATTTCAACAATCGATCCAGAGTTGTAGGCTTGAGTGTGTTAACAAACTCATTCAACTGAGTAAGGATTGGGAAACTTTTGTGAAGTTCAGCTGGGCCAATGTCCTTGGGCCGACAGGGCTCATTTACAGCACCGACCTTTGTTGGTTCCAATACTGCCTATATCTAAAAGATTTCAACAATCGATCCAGAATTGTAGGCTTGAGTGTGTTAACAAACTCATTCAACTGAGTAAGGATTGGGAAAATTTGTGAAGTTCAGCTGGATCAACGTCCTTGGGCCGACATGACACATTTACAACACCAAACCTTGTTAATTCAAATACTACTCACAGTTACGATATCTGGTCAATCGATGCAGAAATGTAGGCCTGAGTGTGTTAACAAACTCATTCCAGTATGTAAAGGTTGTGAAAATTTCTGAAGTTCAGCTTGGCCAATGTCCTTGGGCCGTCAGGGCTCATTTACAACACCGACCCTTGTTGGTTCCAATACTTACTATATCTAAAATATTTCGACAATCGATCCAGAATTGTAGGCTTGAGTGTGTTAACAAACTCATTCAACTGAGTAAGGATTGGGAAAATTTGTGAAGTTCAGCTGGGCCAATGTCCTTGGACCGATAGGGCTCATTTACAATACCAATCCTTGTTCGTTCCAGTACTAACCATAGATACAATATCTTAACAATCGGTGGAAAAATGTAGGCTTGAGTGTGTTAACAAACTCATTCGACTCAGTAAGGATTGGGAAAATTTGTGAAGTTCAGCTGGGCCAATGTCCATGGGTCGACATGGCTCATTTACAATACCGATCCTTGTTCGTTCCAGTACTACCCATATATACAATATCTTAACAATCGGTGGAAAAATGTAGGCTTGAGTGTGTTAACAAAAAAGGTGTCGACAGACGGACGGACGGACAGACAAACCCGAAAACTATAGTCCCCCGGCGGGGGACTAATAAAGTCACACTGGTGTTACGAGGTAGCAGTTTGGCATGTGAAAACTTGTAACCCAGTATAGATCTGTGACGCAGGTGAAATTAGTTGCTGATAATAGCCAACATATTGAGCAGGCATAGCGAACCCCACCGGTACTTTGAAACAATCCGCTGTGTTATTATAATGGTAACCTGCCACGTTTTATCAAAACAGCTCGACTTCATTTTCGGAGGTAAGGCCATGTTAAGTGAATCCTGCTGTTTCCGCAAAAAAAAATCTCCAACCCCTCTATTCACAAAGATTAACTGTGCAGTTAACTACTCCTAGAAGCGAAAATCAGTTGATCCAGCGGTATCGAGCAAACAGTTTTACGTGAATTTTTTATTTTGTCAAACAGGGTAAACTTATTAATTCACTTCTGGATGTTCTGGTGGCCAACGGAGCGTCTAACGGAATCAGTTAACTTTATTTAATACGGCCACAGATGGTCAAATCTTCGCCAGTTGTTTTCCTCTAGAGTAACTGACATACCGATCAAACTGTCTTGTGTCATATGTACCAAATATTAGTACACACGACTGTGCAAGATTTAAGTGGTGACTAGTTACCATCTGCCAAATTCACAGCCCGTATTTTCGAAAACAGTGTAAACCTGAGTTAGCGACTTTTAAATCGAACAGGCGCAACCGCTTCGTCTTCATATCATTTACAGCCACTGGTGTGCCGGGGGAAACCGGAGGGGGGGGGGGCACACAGAACTATATGATCATAGATTTTTCAATTTGACAGCCCTACGAATGCACAACACAACTTTGGTACTGGGTTGATAATGTCTGCAACACTGTTAATGTCTGGATCATTATGAGCACGGCAGACATCACTTCCCTGAACAACTTGGTGGAGCAACATCTTACACCTCCCCCCGCCCCCCCCCCCCCCATTTTCTGCGTCGCCACTGAAAATGCAGCCAGTGAATAAAAGGCGGTCAGTGAAGCGAGCGGGCACTGTGGCGAAGTCACCAGATGAGGACAAGCAGCAAGCAGACATTATAATCAGCTGTTCTAACGTAACTGGCAAAAAATTTCACGGTTATGTTTTATATTTTAGCAATTGCAACATGTCTTCTTTATGACACCTCACAAGGCTACGTCGCAAAAAGTCGCGAGGTAAGAAATAAATTAGGTACTATTCCTGCCCATTGCTAAAAAAGGCTCTTTCGAATCAATCGTGTAATATTAAGGTTTTTACTTTACATTTTAATTACTCCGGGATAGCAGGCGCTCCACAAATACACTGTAATAATCGTTCTCGGTTTTCATACATCTAGGTGAGCATTAATGATGACGTTGAGGCACAGCTCCACAGATTCCTCGTACGCTATGAGGACGACCAACGTCTTTTGAAGAGCGACCTGCAGATTCTGAGAGAACAGAATACCGCGCTAACAGACGAACTGACGCGCCAACGCGGCGCCATCAGAGCGCTTCGGGAAGATAACGAGCGGTTAAGGCGGCTAGCACCCGGACGTGACGTCACCAATGCCGCAGGTAAATCTATACGAGGCAAAAGATATGGTGGAGTACCCACACAATTTTTCTTTCTTTTTTTTTTTTTAATTTATCTCCTTTTTTTAACTGAGCTACTCCTTCTCCTGTTTGCTTAACTATATCAACCAACCAAGCTCAGTACGCCGGTAAGATGCTGCATGTTTCGCGTAACATTTCAGACGATCTGATTGGCTTCACTGCCTACGCGTCCTCGGAACGAGGCTACAGCTGGGGCGATCGCGTCACCTACGACACGGTGCTGTCCAACTACGGCGCTTCCTACGACGCCGGTGTCTCCGTTTTCACCTGCCCTATCACCGGCTACTACATCTTCTTCAACGCCGTCACCAGCCCGGCGGAGAGGTTCATGATGACGCACATCATGGTGAATGGCAACTACATGGTCAAGAACGACGCCACGACTGGGTCGCGTAACGACAAGGACCAGGCGGCCAACATGGTGGTAACCCTATGTACAGTCGGCCAGCAGGTGTGGGTCCAGGCCGGAAGTGACGGTACCACCATGGTTGGTGGGTCGGAGTGTACTTTCTCCGGGGTTATGCTCCAGAGAATGCTGTAACTGACAAGACTACCCGTCGAGAAAACCCAGAAATTTATTTTTCTCTTTGCAAATATAGCACATCTATATGGAGAAAACAGGCCTCGCTTTGTGTTACGGAAAAGGAAATATAAAAATAACTAGACATTATTCGTAGAATTTTTACGTCGATAAAACAACCCAACTCCAACTATGGCGTAACCAAATCCGCAGAAAAAAAAACGAATCTTCAATAATAAGTAGATTATTATAGAACGCTATACAGAAACTCGCAGCAAACGTCTTCCACAACCAGACACTCCCTTATTATGTGGGTAAACAGCCACAACAAGTGCTTCTTTTTTGCATAGGTCTCTTTGATTCAATCAAATCGTTACATTTCGCCAGCGTGCTAGCCAGATGTATTTATTTATTTACTTTTTTTGTACAGGTAAGTACACAAGCTACAAATCTTAACTGTTTTTTTTTTATTAAAAGCCAAATAATCCATCAAAAATAATAATAATAATAATAATAATAATAATAATAATAATAATAATAATAATAAACATAGGCATCAGAGATGCAAAGCCCCCAGCCAGCGCCTTTATGTTCAAGCATTCGGAATTGAAACTGATATGCACGCAACACGAATCTTTGTTACATCTGTTGTAAAGAAAGGCCTGGTAGATTAAAAGCCCTGGTTTTGATTGATTGATTTTATTTGTTTACGGACACGGCCAACCCGTTGACTCAAACTGAAACCTTAACGTTGCACATCTTCAATATATATTCTATCACTGTGTAAGGTTTCATTGCTTTATATCAAAGCGTTCATGTCGAAGTGATGCGTACCGAGTCGCCTGTATGACAGTGCAATACACGAAAAATTGCCGAAGTTCAGACGGCCATAATTTCGACAATTTTCACTCGATCAACCTGAAACCTTGACGTTGCACACCTTAATACATACTCTTTCACTGTATTAAATTTGAATACGATCCAACCACGGAAACTTTCCGTTTTGGTGCGTACAAAATATAGCACCCCAAATGTTAACGGACGGACAGACTAAACGACAGCAATAGCCCTCAGCCAAAATTTGGCTGGGGGCTAATAATAATAAAAACAAGAACTGCAGGGAGACTATGACCAGCCGGGATATTGCTGACGGAACACTGCACTGATTCAGCAACAAGCACAAGCGCAAAAATAAATAAATAAAAAAAAAACTAGCGGGCAATATTTCCCGGCAATGAGTCACGTGACTACCTGGCAGAGAATGATGTGGTGCGTGCAGACGACGAGCAGGTTACAGTCGAACTTCTTGTTGATCTTCTCCTTCACTTTGTAATGCATATCGTTGGCGTCATCGGACGCCAGCTCGTAAATCACAATCTTGTCCGGCAGCTGAACCTATCACCGCAAAATGCCCCTTCATTCATTTAGTTTTTTCTTATCTCAATCTATGTATAACAACTTTTGGCAAGCGCATTTTAAATTTATATAACTGGCGTTCTATTTGGCGGTTGCCATTGAGGAGGAACAGGGTTGGGCGCAGTATGCGAAACAAGTCCAAGTCATTACACGTGCCAGCATGGCCTCACGCACATCATGACCAGTTAAACTACAAAAGATCTGGTACAGAAAAACACACTTGTAATTGTTTTCAGTGTACAGAGACAACATTCACTTACAGCAAGCCTGGCTCTGTAGATGGCGATTTTCTTCACTAAATCTCTGCATTTTATTCGAACTGAAATAAGAGATATTGGCATAAACTTATCCACCAGTTGGCCATACGAAGTGTCTTAACATCATATTGACATCAACAAAATTCCGAATCCCCACACCACATAGGCTACATCACATACATGTCAAGCTGATCATCACAGGCCCTCTGTACAAGTGGTAACTGGTCAGTCAACAGATTCCGTTAACTGCTCCGCAGAAAAATGACTTTCGAGGGTTGAATAATCAATTTGACTTTAAGACTGTTCAACAAAGCATATCCAGGATCGTTTGCGTGAACGGGATTATTCATCACTATTCATTTATTTATCTTCGTCCCCACCCAACTTAGTGTACAGTTTTCGGTAAGGTGTACTTCTGTGAATGCCCGGACAGGAAATGCTATAATTTTTTCAATGAGAGATTTGAGATTAAAACCGTAAGGATCAAGCAAATAAGGTGGCACAGTGTGCTGTTTGGGGATTCAACTGACCAGGTTAATATGGTTAACGCCAACCTTCTCCCCTGGCAAAAATAATGAAAATAAAAAAAAAAAGAAGTAAGTGGTATTAATTTTTGGTTGCATAACAAAGCAGCTAACGTCTTAATTATAAACTAACGAATCGATTAACTGGATCAATCGTCAACCCTAATCTCTACTGAACACTTCTTTTTTTATGGTTTATCCTTATTTTAGCCACGGGACTTACACTCCCTTAAGACCAACGAGGCGCTCTGGGTCAGTCCTCTCCATGAGTCTAAATGGGTTTTATGTCATGGCATTAGGAACTTAAGCATACACAATCTCACCTCCCTCGCTACCACTTTCTGGACATGTTGCTCAACGTGTTAAGGTATTTGTATTTTCACTGTAGCACAAAGATCTACATAGCCGTTGCCCCAGTCAACAAATTATCGTTTTCAATTGCAAAACAGCAGCCTTCATAAACAATGGCATCCATCAAGCGCCACCTATAACGCTCTCCCTCTCTTGTTGTTTTTTATTATTATTATTTATTTTTAATTCTAGAACTGTTCTGTTAACCAAGGTTTTCTATTCATACACGCAGCCATAAAATGGCATTGTGTCAGTTCTATAAAAATGGCGCTGTGTTAGTTCTATAAAACATTTTGTATCGCTACCTTTGTGATCGGTGATGAGGTGCTGGATGATGACGTCAGTCATGTTGTCCCTGTACGCGTACCTGTCCTTGTACAGGCCATGCACGGTGCTGAACAGCAGCTGGTAGTAGGCGATCGTACCGTCCTGGCAGCCCAACGCCTGGCATTCGCAAAGTGGAGCGGGGGAGGGGTGGGAGGAGGGGGGGGGGGCAGGGAGAGAAAAATAAGTTAAAAGGATCTGAACATGATGTATCATACTACACACAGCAAAAGCAATGTTTTGTCTGTTTGTTATTTTTTAAATATTTTTATGACGTTAAGGAGATATTGCATACATTTACCGAAAACCATTGCTTTTTTTCCAAAAGCAAACTCATTAAACTAAATTCACTGTTAAAATGGAAAGCATTCTCCTGGAAGAAAGCAGATGGCGTGCGTACCACATAGTTCGAGTCCGGTTTCACTTTGGCGGTCCAGACCCACGACTTCTGTTCTCCGACGACACCAAGCTTGACACCTTCCTTGGTGTGCAGGTTACACTTCATGTCGGAGCCCCCTACCACGACGTACTCGCCCTTGGAGAACCAGTTGACGCAGCAGGGATCGTAGCCAAGGTTCCTGTCCTTGCCGATCTGTGGTTTAGTGACACCACCACAGAGTCAGACACGACAGTGCGGGCATTCCAACGACTTTCCACACACAAGCCTAATAGCAGCCCTATTTATTTATTATTATATTGATTATCACAGGCCATAATAGACCAGAGTACGGATTTAATTCGGTCTAGCGAAGTTATCTGGATCGCCTGGCATACCTTGCATACGCTTTTTTTTTAAATATAGAACAACTGACATTCAAAAAAGTCGGTCGTAAATGGAAAATAGATTATTATGGCTTTGTGACAGTCTTTTCCTTAAAGTTTGGCCTTAAAACTGAAATAAGAGACAAACACTAACCAATCAGTTAATCCCGGTTGACTTAGTTATTTTCACCGGGTGCTGAAACTGGTCACACCCCAGTGGGCTGGCCACAAATATCGTGTCTATCCACGTAACTAGCATCTGGGACTACCACGTCTGACATGGGCACAGTTCACACCAGTTGTTTACTAGAGGCGCAAGAGCGTACCTGCTTTGGTAGAGGGGAAGGGGGAAGGAACATACCTGTTTTCCTGACAGTTGGTAGAAGGACAGCTTCTGCCCCCAGTCAGCCACGGCGAGCATATCCACCGACTCATCCCTACAAGAAAACAAAATATCACGTGAATCAACGCGAAAATCTGAATCAACACGAAAACGTGAATCAATGAGAAAATTTAAATCAACGCGAAAACGTGAATTAACGTGAAATCGCGAATCAACGCATATCAACACAACAACGTGAATCAGCCCGAAAATGTCAATCAAAGTGAAAGTTAACGAAGGAACGCGAAAGAAGCAAGCAACTTTAGAGCAGTTATCTTTCCCTAAAACTTGTCAAATTAGTATATTATAAAGAAACGCGAAATCGTTTTTTTTAAAATAAGGTCCGGTAAATCAATACATATAGCAGAAAATCCCACCACAACAGAGCAGCAGACTATCAAATGAAGACCCAACCCCCTCACCACCTTCCCTCCCACTCCCGACGAAAACCCATCCCCAGGAAGTAATGCGAGCTGCACGCACTTTGACGGGTTCCACTGTAGCGACCAGATGGGTGAGGCCGCTCCGCCGGGACGCTCAATCTTCACCTTCTCTTCGCCACTCTGCCGATACATAAATAGCACATAAATAGCATAATCATTACTTACCCCAGAGAGACACCCCCAGCACAGTTTCAAATCAATATTGTCTAGATGCCCTTTGCACTAAAAACCAATCGGCCGATCATATATTTAAACCGACGCGCGGTACCCAGAGGCAGTGAATGTGAACACATCACGGTATGGATGGAGCTAACGATTAAGGAAGTCGTGAATGCATTTACACTTACAGACTGTTTGGATTCGATGCTCCACATTACCCTATATACTGTAGACGCTATACGCACCTTGTTTCTAATGCTGACAATGCCACAGAACAAGCCTAAGGCCAGGTACTGCCCATCGTTCGTCCAGCTACAGCATGTCACGCGAGAGTTGAGCTTGTGCTTTGACACGGACTTTTGCTCCGGGGACCACAGACCTGCAGCCACAGTACCTCATGTAAGACCACATGAAAATAAAAACCGCCGAACAAAGGCTCATTTCTTAGATTTACTCGAGATGCCGGATTGATAACTGCCCACTGGTCAATGTAAAGTCACGGCACTGGTAGTAAAATTTGCTGAAAAAAAGTGATTAATTTGTTTTCACCTCTTTACATGGCGGCATGATCTATGGAAACAACCGTCCCACAAGCATACGCATTCTTCAAACCGAACAACAGAAATATATAAAAATAAATAAATAAAACCCGCAAAAATGAGGAACACGTGCGCGGCAGAGCACTTACCGAAATCTGTACAGGAGCAGGAGGCCAGCTGGTGAGACACGGGGTTATAAGCCAGGCACTGTATCGCGTCGTTATGGCTACAGAAGAAACATAAGGATCTGTGTTAAGCAAGCAGCCATTCTGTTTACTTTTCTTTTTTTACATCTGACTGACAATGTTGCATGCCCCAACCCCTCACCGGAAGGTGCTTCACAAATAGGGATTTAACGCGGCCCTGATTATCTCAAAATTACTGCTAAGCCATGGGCCACCCACTGAAGGTTGATACCGTAAACGAGCTTGACATGAGCAGCATTCACTGTAACAGGTATTGTTTCTTTGTACAGTTTTCTTTGCTTTTCTCATATCTCAGGGCAGCCTATTTTTATGCAGATAGTTAGAACCCGCGTGGATACATGAGAAAAGCAGAGGGCTCCGTGGCCTTGACATATATACTTGAGGATACCTGCTGCGAGCTTAACACTTACGTATACTTGAGGATACCCTCTGTGACCTCGACATTAACTACACTTGAGGATACACTCTGTGACCTTGACACTCATGTACACTTGAGGATACCCTCTGTGACCCTGACACTTACGTATACTTGAGGATACCCTCTGTGACCTTGACACTTACGTATACTTGAGGATACCCTCAAGCTTGCTGGTCCAGATGATGACACTTTTGTCGGCAGAGCCTGAGGCAAAGCGCTTTCCATCGCGCGAGTAAGTCACGCAAAATACAGTATCCTTGTGGCCTGAAACACAGCAGGTGTTAGCGATCACGCTGTGAAACTCAAGGTCACTAAATTCCAATTTGGGGCACTTTTAAACCCCATATGTCAAGCTATACATCGTACGATGTGAATTTATATCTCGATGCCAAAAGCTTTATTTTGTGTTACGTATATTTTCGACGATAACCACAAATGTCTTTGCAGCCTTATTTTAAATGCACAGCCGCCAAACCAATTTGCAGCTAAAAGCTTACTTATTCTACATACTGAGTTATCACCTTTTAAGGGCTGTATTAAGGTACCGTCGGTTGTGTCATACACAAGTACTCTGTTGCCAGCGGCAACCACAAGCTGATTACCCTCGGGCGCAAAACACAAATCCCATATGCTGAAACATATAATTCCACAAACATAAGAACACAGAGCCACATACATGTCAATACACAATCGCAATTAGGTCACGATAAAATGGATGACATTACGGCATGATTTAAAATCTGAAAGCAACAACACCGTACTATTTTGAAGAAAAATAAATCAAGCACATAAATAGTGTTATATTTTATCATCAACACAATACATCTTCATTGACAACTTTTGTCTATTCCGAACTACCCAAAAGATGTTCACACAAAGAAGGGTATTGTCAAGTTTTCACGACTTTTAATTCTGGAACAGATTCGAGTCCTCTGCGGCGCCTTAATTTAACTGAACATATCAAAATTCTTACTTGTTTGACATACTATTTTTTAATATTGTATGTTCAACTTTTTCTAACCAAGAGGTAAAACACATGTGAAGATACTGCAGAATTGTCAAAAGAAGTGACAAGACTGTCCAGAAACAATTGTACTTTGGTTTGGTTTTGCAACAGGGCAAAAATATTACGAAAGCCATATATCGTTCTCAACAACCTTATCTAGAATCCCCATCTCCCAACATATAACTGCAGGTCATTGTCCGTTCACTGAAACTCGATGTTTTCCTATGATCCAATTAAAATATATGGCCAGACGAAACAATACCCGATCCTGAAGAAGCAAGTGTCCAGACAACCATTTAGAGTACGCTAAAATCATGCAATTTGATCAATTTAATGACGCGTCAACAGCAGTCCACATTATTGGGGGGGGGGGGGGAGGGTTAACTTCGCAGCAGATTATGATATACTCCGGTCAAAGCTTTACGAGAAATGCATACAGGCATTTTAGCTCAAAACTTTACTTTTCATTTTTGCTGAAAATTAAGTAATAGAATTCTTCACGAACAGGTTCTGTGCAACGAAGAAGTGGCCGAGTGAGCCACCCAATCAAAAATACTTACATCTGAAGGTCGAAAATCCTTACAAGGCAAGACGACTTTACACGTTCAAGCCCTCACCCAACTTTACGTACTTAGTTTTCGGACATAGCCATACTTGGATACCTACAGTTTGCAACTTATAACGTTACCGTGCTTCTAATAAAACATAACTTAAATATTTTTTATCTAGTGTTTTCTACCACACTGCACTCTCATCTCCGGAAAACTGGCTACTTTTTTGAGCGTCCTTCCTCAGAGCACTGAATGGCCCGAATCTTCCCGGTTTCGCACTAAAAAGTGTAGAATGCCACTGGAGAAGCTACCCGACTGGATTCCAAGATGAAATCCTTGATATATTTTTACCTGGAATACTTTATATCTGTGATAGCTTAGTAATGCAGCACATAAAAGTTACGCGCACATCATGAATTAAGTAAAACTCGGCCCCTGAACTCAGTAATGCGGATTTTACATACTAGAAGGTCTGGTGATGCTAAGACGCCCAGCGTTTAACGCGAGCATATTAAAACAACAGTGAGATAATTTTGTGCTTGTGTGAGTGCCTATTTGTGTGTACCTTTTTTGGCAATTTACCGAAATATACTAAACTTATTGCAAATGGACATAACGTTTACATTTTATTTACCATCCTTTAGTTTGAATTAGGCAAGTAAAACAAGTTAACAGGGTTCCCACGCTTTTCGCTCACAAAAAATCCAGGACTTGAGATAAAATTTTCCCTCAATATGCGTCCTTTTTTTCCTCGTTTCTACACAGGTATTTTGCAGTCCGAGCAGAGACGTTTTGTGCATTCGGAACGCCAAATGTTTGCTGTCCTTTTTGGCTTCCCCATATAAGCCAAATCACACTTTGAGCGTTCCGAATAAAATGCGTAAAAATCCTGCGGTTCCAATACAAACTAACCGGGTAAAAAATGAAAGAAATAATAGAGAGAGTTCGCCTCAATGTCAAATTTCTCTAGCACTACAGAATAACCGTGATTTAACAACCCGTATGCTATTTTAAAAATTAATTAAAAGTTTTAACAAACAGTGTTAAATTTCAATTTATTTTATGTTTCGAGTAAAAGCTGTTTTTTTGCTATAAATCTTCTATATTTTTTCTATCATTTTTTTTCATTTTTACCTGGTTCAATCGCAGTCGAAATTCAAAATTCTTGCGCATTTTATTAAAAACATCCAAAGTGTTATTTGGCTTATTGGAAAACCGCCGGTGCTTACGTGCTGGAAAGCGTGGTAGGCAACCAGCATGTAAACACTTAATTGCTTCAAAAGCGAATATTGCAAAATAGTAACAACTAATGGAAACGAAGCAAAATTAAAATTCATCTCGATTTTGTCTGAAAATACAGTTACCATTGTTCGTGCTTCTCTTTATCGTGCACTTTATCAACCCAAGTTGGTACAGCTCTCATCTTTCCAGCAAGAATGTTTGGTTTTTACTGCGCATGTGCAGAAGGGGGTGATAGCCATAAACAACAAACCATTTGGTCCCACATTGATAAGAAATTATCGTGACGCAACTATCAACTTGGGGCCATAGCCACCTTTGATTCGATAGATTGGATTTGATTGACTGCAGCTGACCTAACAATCACCCGGTCTCTCAATCGAACCAAAAAGGCCCTGCCGGGGGGAGGGGGCGGTTCGCCCTGCGAAAAGACAACGCTTTCATAAAATTTTCCATTCCCACTCATTGCCATCTGAGCCGAGATCATCCCACAAAACCCACTGGTCCCACCAATTTCGCTCTCATTCTAATCAGAACCCCCATGTGTTGTCTGTCCAGAGCCACCCTGATGGGTCTCTACTGGTTGGGGGATAGTTCAGTTTATGTGTCCTCCCCCCTTCTGCAGCAATTTTATAGTCTCCCGCTTTAATTATAAACCACTCCATCAGCTTCATTCCCCTGTCCATCCCTCAATTTCCGGAACTCAGTCCACATTCTCTATGCAAATACTTGCCTGCGTACCACCATTTCCACCCAATCCGGCCTAGAACGCATTAATTCCTTTGGCTTTTGCCTTGGCTTCTTCCCTTTCCAATTTCTTTATTTGCTGTTGGACCAGAATGGTTCCCACAAATCTACCACCGCCTCACATTCTACAATTAACTTTTGTAAGGTTTCCTCCTGCCCTGATCTACATCACAAGTATTGATATGCAATTGACCCCTTCCAGGTTTTTTCTGTCTATACCCCCTATCTGCAGCTTAGCAGTGACAGTTTGCCCCACTACGACCCATCCATCCACAACATGCTCTGACCCACTCTTCTCTCCACTCTAAGAACAGCCAGTGACGATTTCTGTCAAACTGCCCCTTCTCATTCCTCATTTTCTTTTGCTCTCATTTTATCGTACAGGGAGCACCTGTGTCCATTTCTCATCTGGAAATCTATTTTATATTCTTCCTGCGGTGCTTGAATCTGCAGTACCTATGGACTGCTTCTGTTGCGCGTAAATGACTAAAATGATGCTATGGAGCTTTTAAGAAATCACGTTGCGGTAAAGATAAATGCTGTTCTTCGTGAGATCTAATGCTAAAAAATATACAGCTGAAAAATTGAAATTCGGTATTTGCAGCTACAGTAAATAATAAAGAAGGTGTAGTTCTTTTAACATAAGTTGCCATCGTAATGTATTAATTCAATGAAGGTGACACCTAAGTATTTGCCACTGTGGGTAGATGGTACAGAAGGCCTTTATATACAGTCTCACTGCTATCATTTATTTACATTATTGCCTGTATGTGTTCTCTCTTGCTTTCCAATTGCAAAACGATAAAAATAGGCTATGCTATTACCTGAAAATTTTGAGTCTTGGGTACTTTCTTTGATGTTTTTACAAACTGTCGAATAGTTGTACACCGAATCAAATAAAAGCACTAATACCCGCAACTTAATTTTTGACAAAATCAACTAAATGTACCACAGGAAGAGCTGTTTGGGAAAAGTAAAGAGAATAACAATCTATAGTGTTTGATAGTACTCGATATAAGTTTTTAAGCCCGGAAAATAAAGTAACTTGCTCTAAAATAACCTTTTTATACATATCTTATTTCAGGGGAGAGATAGTGACGTTTGATCAAAACCCTTTTGCCAAATGATTGGATTAGTCTTCTGAAAGCAATCTAGAGCTCAAGGTTTCATGTTCGCAACACTATGTTTAGTCTATTCACATGTCAAACAGTAATTGTCCAGTAACAAGATAAAATTAAACTTACTCATGTATTGCATTCTGAGCCAAAATATCTTCCCTTTTTGACTAAGCAAAAAATTTATGTATAAACTTACCATGCCCATTTTATTTAAAATGAAACTTTCCTATATCATTATCAATTATTTGTTCTTGCTTGTGCCGTTAAAAGACTGTGTAGCATGCAGTATGTTAGTGCGAGAGCCAGAAGCCACTTCAACATTTCCTCTCGAAGAAACTGATGCATTATCGACTAAATTTCAGATATAAATGTATTAAATAAGTTTCAACACTAGCTCATTTCCTACAATTTATCAAGCCTAAAAATTATATAACTTAATCTGGTTCTTTTTTGCACAAGCGATGGAATGGTATTAAAAAGTATGGAAAATAAAATCAAGAACTAAAATAAAGAAATATCTTCAAGAATGTAAGGGTGCATTATGAATTTTACACTAAGCAGAGAAATCAAATCATACTGTGAAAAGTAGCCTAGTAAATAAACTGTATTTCGACGTTGTGGAAGCTTTCTGTACCAGCACACTCATCCCAAACCCACTCTCCAGTTAAATATAAAGAGATTACTGCCCTGGTCAGTTTCTCCATATGATACACCGATAGTGCCTTGTGTAAAACATTCTGTCTTTATATGGCAAAACAATTATGTTTGCTTATAGAGTAAGAAACAGCAAAGAACTAACTACTGAATTACAATGTACAAGATAAAATTTGCTCTAAAAGATGTCTAAAAGATTACTTTGCTCTAAATAAGTTTCATATTTTTGTTATATATATTAATGGGAAACTGCAACCTTTTAAGCTATTGCTTAACCGATGCCTAGTTTTTCAGTATATTGATACAAAATCAAGATGATTATGTCCTCTGAATCTTGCTTTTTCTTTGTGCTTGGACTACTTATACTAGTGATAACACAGATTTGCCATATACGAATTATTTTACGTGAAATATTTTACACTCGCTTTGTGTTGTGAGAATTTCCGCAAGCTTCAGTCAAATTGACATATAAATGAAAACTTTATACTGCGAATAAAACCTATGTCAGCTGCTCGTCTTTTGGTGTCTTGGCTTTGAGTTGAAAGTCATCTAAAGTTAATCGTCGTTGAAAAATTGTATGTGGAGGATTTCTTGCAAGTTTCATCAAAATCGGCCAAGGCTGTCAAATGTAATGCTGCAAACCATGAAAGGGTTACCCTTGGACAGAAGGAGTGTAATATCAGTATGTCTTCCTCCCTTCCAGAGAGATATAATTTATGGTAGTCTGTGAGGACCAATTTATTCTGATCTCCTTATTGTATCATATTTTCCATTCCAGTAAGTCAAAAAGAATGTTTTCTGTTACTTATACTCTGAATATAGACTGGATTTAGACAATGCCTGTGTGATGTAGTAGAACAAACAAACACATGAATAAATCATATGTATGTTCTGCTGCACGTGATATCATCCAAGGCAATAACATGACATACATATAAGTGATTGCACTTAACACAAGCATATCTACTCTAAGCAACAATATAAAACTGCCCTAGGAAAAATTACACCTCAGCGGGCTATAAACCAATTGCAAATGCCATTTTTAAAATATTTGATTCCATAGTATTTTTGCTGATTTCGTTTTTATTGTTTTTTTTTAATTTTGGCGACCGAAAGTTGTCCTGCCAGGAATTGTCATATACCTGCAGTTGTCTGGCTGGTTATTTGATATGGCCACTGGCAATTCACTTGGTTCTGTTTTTTGCTAACAAATTTAAGTTAGACAATCATCTTCAGTTTTACAAGCCTCAGCAAAACCGGGCAATATGCACTCTATAAATTATGCTCCGTTATACCCTCATATTGTTCCTAAAACCTAAAAAACATAGCTGGAGTGCTTGAAAAATATGCAAATAATGTGCAAGATTAAGTGGTCACTTTATTAAGTACTTCATTCTGTAATATAAAAGCAGACCGCAGTCCTCTGCAGCAGTTGTAAGTTAAACTGGCTTTCACGGGTCTAATTCAAAGTGTAAAAGCCTCATAGTCTATCGCTATTATAATATGAACACACAGGAGGATTTCGTTCGTATATTTTTTGGTCCAGAAGACCCAGAGGCGTTCCAGTAAAGTCATATCCGGAGAATGTCGTGGTCATGGAACAGGTTGACGTTATGTACTGCCAAATATTGCAAAGTGCCCGTAGCAATGTGTGGTTGCGAGTTATCATGCATATTGTCTATTGTTTTGCTGAATATAGGGAACCACCTGCCCAGTAAGTTCTGTTTCGATATACTGATTTGCAGTCAAATTGCCATTAATAATCAACAGCTGTGGATCCGGCAGAACTTTACTGCATCCCATGACCGAGCTGTCGTAAATTTGTCCACCTGAGAAACGCACTGTGGAACGTATCGCTCTGCAGTACTCTAATACGCACTGCCTGTTGTCTTGTGGGTATAAACCGAACAGAGATTTATCGGAAACCAGTTGAGATGAGGCCTCCGTAGTAGGTGTTTTTGTGCGCACAGCACCATTCTGCGATATGATCTGTGGGCGCATATTCCACGTTCGGCTAGTCTTCTCACCTCCGGTAGTCAAAAGATCCCGTTACTTTTTGTGCCTGGTGTGATCGCCGCTGCTTCAGCTGCTGTTTGAAACCTGCTGCGCAAATGGCTGAGTTGCATGTGAAAATCTTGTGCAGTTGTATTTACTTGTGTCCTACCGCTTCGCGGCCGATCCATCGTGCTTCCTGTTTATTGGAATAGCCGTTGCAAGCGGTATATCATAGAGAGGGTGTACCCAAACCTCTAGCAATCTTTTTCATAGAACTTCCAGTGCCAATAATCTCCTCCCCATAATTTTCTGCAAGTTGTGGCATGCTTACTTTGCTCCGAGCAAAAGACTTTTAATGAGACACCTTTCCGAATTTTCAAGAACTTCGAGTTTATGGTGGAAAATTGAGGATAATACGTGTAAAAAATACACACCATAGCCAGTTTGATCACAACACCCAAGCGTTAATTATAGGGCCAGACGCGGTCTGTGGGGGCTGCCAATTTCACTAATAAGGGGATGGTTTTCGTTCAGTATTCAGTGTTTACAATATAAGTGTATGACTAATTTTCTCTTTATGATTGTAGTACGTCAATCCGCCATAGCATTACTCTGCGGAGAATAACTACAAGTGTACATTAAAATATAATAGTAGGAGTTATTGAATTGTAGGTGAAAATCAGCATTATATGACTTTGACTTCAAGTAACCCAATTTTACCTTTGAAAAGGGTAATTCGAATGACTGAATTTGCGCATGTCCTCCCGTGCCCGTCCACGTTTTGGTTAAAAAGGTGGCTATTTTTCACGCATGACTGCAGCATTTGGGATGGTTTTGAAATGTTATGGACCCCATGGTGAATAATTTTACATGTCTTCTTAAAAAGTCATGCACACACATGGTAACCAGTTGGAACGGAGCGCCCACCCCACCCTCTTCGATGTTGCTCATTAGCGTGCAGCAACAGGTTATGCTTCTGATTTGTTCCACAGTGCAATATAAACCCGCTAAACATGGGCAAGTTAAAAAACAAGAATTAAATGAAATTACAATAGTGCGGTTGATATGATTCGTTGCAGTTTCATTCTGACTGAAAAAAGGTAGATTCCGTAAAAATAAATAACTAAATATGGATGTATTTAGTGAGGCTGGTGAATGGGCTGCTTTTATACATTTTGTACAGTTTTATTCTTATATACCAACGCCCAAACTATTAAATTGCAATCTCACACATATTACAATCGAAATAAACATTTTTCATGCTTTAAGTACGACGGTTTTAAATTTCATCTATCATAGGTAGAACTCAATTCTAACTTGCCAAGTGAAATAAGTAGGTTACAGTAACTTAAACAGACTGCTATACTTAAGCATATCTCTAAATAATCTATTGCTTTGATAGAGGATGTTTTTAGATATTGGAGGTTTCATGAGAATGCAAGTGATCCTTTGTGAATATTACGAAGCACAGGGACGTTTGTGAAAACGTAACAAATTGGTCTTTGGTCTTTATTTAGAGGTGATATTAATAAACGGATTCTCTTTGTATTATTCTCAATGAGGTAACTGATGCGGCCTGAAGCGGCCTTAATTCAGAGGTAATTTAAATCAGAAATGGGCCGTGAAGGTTGATACCGTAAAGCAGTTTGACACGTACAGCATTCACTGTAAAAGGGACTGTTCCTATGTACAGTTTTCTTTGCTTTTTTCATTCTCAGCGCAGCCTATTTTTATGCGGCTATTTAGAACCCGCGTGGATCTATGAGAAAGGCAGAGGGCTCCGTGGCCTTGACATATATACTTGAGGATACCTGCTGCGAGCTTAACACTTACGTATACTTGAGGATACCCTCTGTGACCTCGACATTAACTACACTTGAGGATACACTCTGTGACCTTGACACTCATGTACACTTGAGGATACCCTCTGTGACCCTGACACTTACGTATACTTGAGGATACCCTCTGTGACCTTGACACTTACGTATACTTGAGGATACCCTCAAGCTTGCTGGTCCAGATGATGACACTTTTGTCGGCAGAGCCTGAGGCAAAGCGCTTTCCATCGCGCGAGTAAGTCACGCAAAATACAGTATCCTTGTGGCCTGAAACACAGCAGGTGTTAGCGATCACGCTGTGAAACTCAAGGTCACTAAATTCCAATTTGGGGCACTTTTAAACCCCATATGTCAAGCTATACATCGTACGATGTGAATTTATATCTCGATGCCAAAAGCTTTATTTTGTGTTACGTATATTTTCGACGATAACCACAAATGTCTTTGCAGCCTTATTTTAAATGCACAGCCGCCAAACCAATTTGCAGCTAAAAGCTTACTTATTCTGCATACTGAGTTATCACCTTTTAAGGGCTGTATTAAGGTACCGTCGGTTGTGTCATACACAAGTACTCTGTTGCCAGCGGCAACCACAAGCTGATTACCCTCGGGCGCAAAACACAAATCCCATATGCTGAAACATATAATTCCACAAACATAAGAACACAGAGCCACATACATGTCAATACACAATCGCAATTAGGTCACGATAAAATGGATGACATTACGGCATGATTTAAAATCTGAAAGCAACAACACCGTACTATTTTGAAGAAAAATAAATCAAGCACATAAATAGTTTTATATTTTATCATCAACACAATACATCTTCATTGACAACTTTTGTCTATTCCGAACTACCCAAAAGATGTTCACACAAAGAAGGGTATTGTCAAGTTTTCACGACTTTTAATTCTGGAACAGATTCGAGTCCTCTGCGGCGCCTTAATTTAACTGAACATATCAAAATTCTTACTTGTTTGACATACTATTTTTTAATATTGTATAATGTTTAACTTTTTCTAACCAAGAGGTAAAACACAGGTGAAGATACTGCAGAATTGTCAAAAGAAGTGACAAGACTGTCCAGAAACAAATGTACTTTGGTTTTAAGAATTTTACTTGCAACAGGGCAAAAATATTACGAAAGCCATATATCGTTCTCAACAACCTTATCTAGAATCCCCATCTCCCAACATATAACTGCAGGTCATTGTCCGTTCACTGAAACTCGATGTTTTCCTATGATCCAATTAAAATATATGGCCAGACGAAACAATACCCGATCCTGAAGAAGCAAGTGTCCAGACAACCATTTAGAGTACGCTAAAATCATGCAATTTGATCAATTTAATGACGCGTCAACAGCAGTCCACATTATTGGGGGGGGGGGAGGGTTAACTTCGCAGCAGATTATGATATACTCCGGTCAAAGCTTTACGAGAAATGCATACAGGCATTTTAGCTCAAAACTTTACTTTTCATTTTTGCTGAAAATTAAGTAATAGAATTCTTCACGAACAGGTTCTGTGCAACGAAGAAGTGGCCGAGTGAGCCACCCAATCAAAAATACTTACATCTGAAGGACGAAAATCCTTACAAGGCAAGACGACTTTACACGTTCAAGCCCTCACCCAACTTTACGTACTTAGTTTTCGGACATAGCCATACTTGGATACCTACAGTTTGCAACTTATAACGTTACCGTGCTTCTAATAAAACATAACTTAAATATTTTTTATCTAGTGTTTTCTACCACACTGCACTCTCATCTCCGGAAAACTGGCTACTTTTTTGAGCGTCCTTCCTCAGAGCACTGAATGGCCCGAATCTTCCCGGTTTCGCACTAAAAAGTGTAGAATGCCACTGGAGAAGCTATCCGACTGGATTCCAAGATGAAATCCTTGATATATTTTTACCTGGAATACTTTATATCTGTGATAGCTTAGTAATGCAGCACATAAAAGTTACGCGCACATCATGAATTAAGTAAAACTCGGCCCCTGAACTCAGTAATGCGGATTTTACATACTAGAAGGTCTGGTGATGCTAAGACGCCCAGCGTTTAACGCGAGCATATTAAAACAACAGTGAGATAATTTTGTGCTTGTGTGAGTGCCTATTTGTGTGTACCTTTTTTGGCAATTTACCGAAATATACTAAACTTATTGCAAATGGACATAACGTTTACATTTTATTTACCATCCTTTAGTTTGAATTAGGCAAGTAAAACAAGTTAACAGGGTTCCCACGCTTTTCGCTCACAAAAAATCCAGGACTTGAGATAAAATTTTCCCTCAATATGCGTCCTTTTTTTCCTCGTTTCTACACAGGTATTTTGCAGTCCGAGCAGAGACGTTTTGTGCATTCGGAACGCCAAATGTTTGCTGTCCTTTTTGGCTTCCCCATATAAGCCAAATCACACTTTGAGCGTTCCGAATAAAATGCGTAAAAATCCTGCGGTTCCAATACAAACTAACCGGGTAAAAAATGAAAGAAATAATAGAGAGAGTTCGCCTCAATGTCAAATTTCTCTAGCACTACAGAATAACCGTGATTTAACAACCCGTATGCTATTTTAAAAATTAATTAAAAGTTTTAACAAACAGTGTTAAATTTCAATTTATTTTATGTTTCGAGTAAAAGCTGTTTTTTTGCTATAAATCTTCTATATTTTTTCTATCATTTTTTTCATTTTTACCTGGTTCAATCGCAGTCGAAATTCAAAATTCTTGCGCATTTTATTAAAAACATCCAAAGTGTTATTTGGCTTATTGGAAAACCGCCGGTGCTTACGTGCTGGAAAGCGTGGTAGGCAACCAGCATGTAAACACTTAATTGCTTCAAAAGCGAATATTGCAAAATAGTAACAACTAATGGAAACGAAGCAAAATTAAAATTCATCTCGATTTTGTCTGAAAATACAGTTACCATTGTTCGTGCTTCTCTTTATCGTGCACTTTATCAACCCAAGTTGGTACAGCTCTCATCTTTCCAGCAAGAATGTTTGGTTTTTACTGCGCATGTGCAGAAGGGGGTGATAGCCATAAACAACAAACCATTTGGTCCCACATTGATAAGAAATTATCGTGACGCAACTATCAACTTGGGGCCATAGCCACCTTTGATTCGATAGATTGGATTTGATTGACTGCAGCTGACCTAACAATCACCCGGTCTCTCAATCGAACCAAAAAGGCCCTGCCGGGGGGAGGGGGCGGTTCGCCCTGCGAAAAGACAACGCTTTCATAAAATTTTCCATTCCAACTCATTGCCATCTGAGCCGAGATCATCCCACAAAACCCACTGGTCCCACCAATTTCGCTCTCATTCTAATCAGAACCCCCATGTGTTGTCTGTCCAGAGCCACCCTGATGGGTCTCTACTGGTTGGGGGATAGTTCAGTTTATGTGTCCTCCCCCCTTCTGCAGCAATTTTATAGTCTCCCGCTTTAATTATAAACCACTCCATCAGCTTCATTCCCCTGTCCATCCCTCAATTTCCGGAACTCAGTCCACATTCTCTATGCAAATACTTGCCTGCGTACCACCATTTCCACCCAATCCGGCCTAGAACGCATTAATTCCTTTGGCTTTTGCCTTGGCTTCTTCCCTTTCCAATTTCTTTATTTGCTGTTGGACCAGAATGGTTCCCACAAATCTACCACCGCCTCACATTCTACAATTAACTTTTGTAAGGTTTCCTCCTGCCCTGATCTACATCACAAGTATTGATATGCAATTGACCCCTTCCAGGTTTTTTCTGTCTATACCCCCTATCTGCAGCTTAGCAGTGACAGTTTGCCCCACTACGACCCATCCATCCACAACATGCTCTGACCCACTCTTCTCTCCACTCTAAGAACAGCCAGTGACGATTTCTGTCAAACTGCCCCTTCTCATTCCTCATTTTCTTTTGCTCTCATTTTATCGTACAGGGAGCACCTGTGTCCATTTCTCATCTGGAAATCTATTTTATATTCTTCCTGCGGTGCTTGAATCTGCAGTACCTATGGACTGCTTCTGTTGCGCGTAAATGACTAAAATGATGCTATGGAGCTTTTAAGAAATCACGTTGCGGTAAAGATAAATGCTGTTCTTCGTGAGATCTAATGCTAAAAAATATACAGCTGAAAAATTGAAATTCGGTATTTGCAGCTACAGTAAATAATAAAGAAGGTGTAGTTCTTTTAACATAAGTTGCCATCGTAATGTATTAATTCAATGAAGGTGACACCTAAGTATTTGCCACTGTGGGTAGATGGTACAGAAGGCCTTTATATACAGTCTCACTGCTATCATTTATTTACATTATTGCCTGTATGTGTTCTCTCTTGCTTTCCAATTGCAAAACGATAAAAATAGGCTATGCTATTACCTGAAAATTTTGAGTCTTGGGTACTTTCTTTGATGTTTTTACAAACTGTCGAATAGTTGTACACCGAATCAAATAAAAGCACTAATACCCGCAACTTAATTTTTGACAAAATCAACTAAATGTACCACAGGAAGAGCTGTTTGGGAAAAGTAAAGAGAATAACAATCTATAGTGTTTGATAGTACTCGATATAAGTTTTTAAGCCCGGAAAATAAAGTAACTTGCTCTAAAATAACCTTTTTATACATATCTTATTTCAGGGGAGAGATAGTGACGTTTGATCAAAACCCTTTTGCCAAATGATTGGATTAGTCTTCTGAAAGCAATCTAGAGCTCAAGGTTTCATGTTCGCAACACTATGTTTAGTCTATTCACATGTCAAACAGTAATTGTCCAGTAACAAGATAAAATTAAACTTACTCATGTATTGCATTCTGAGCCAAAATATCTTCCCTTTTTGACTAAGCAAAAAATTTATGTATAAACTTACCATGCCCATTTTATTTAAAATGAAACTTTCCTATATCATTATCAATTATTTGTTCTTGCTTGTGCCGTTAAAAGACTGTGTAGCATGCAGTATGTTAGTGCGAGAGCCAGAAGCCACTTCAACATTTCCTCTCGAAGAAACTGATGCATTATCGACTAAATTTCAGATATAAATGTATTAAATAAGTTTCAACACTAGCTCATTTCCTACAATTTATCAAGCCTAAAAATTATATAACTTAATCTGGTTCTTTTTTGCACAAGCGATGGAATGGTATTAAAAAGTATGGAAAATAAAATCAAGAACTAAAATAAAGAAATATCTTCAAGAATGTAAGGGTGCATTATGAATTTTACACTAAGCAGAGAAATCAAATCATACTGTGAAAAGTAGCCTAGTAAATAAACTGTATTTCGACGTTGTGGAAGCTTTCTGTACCAGCACACTCATCCCAAACCCACTCTCCAGTTAAATATAAAGAGATTACTGCCCTGGTCAGTTTCTCCATATGATACACCGATAGTGCCTTGTGTAAAACATTCTGTCTTTATATGGCAAAACAATTATGTTTGCTTATAGAGTAAGAAACAGCAAAGAACTAACTACTGAATTACAATGTACAAGATAAAATTTGCTCTAAAAGATGTCTAAAAGATTACTTTGCTCTAAATAAGTTTCATATTTTTGTTATATATATTAATGGGAAACTGCAACCTTTTAAGCTATTGCTTAACCGATGCCTAGTTTTTCAGTATATTGATACAAAATCAAGATGATTATGTCCTCTGAATCTTGCTTTTTCTTTGTGCTTGGACTACTTATACTAGTGATAACACAGATTTGCCATATACGAATTATTTTACGTGAAATATTTTACACTCGCTTTGTGTTGTGAGAATTTCCGCAAGCTTCAGTCAAATTGACATATAAATGAAAACTTTATACTGCGAATAAAACCTATGTCAGCTGCTCGTCTTTTGGTGTCTTGGCTTTGAGTTGAAAGTCATCTAAAGTTAATCGTCGTTGAAAAATTGTATGTGGAGGATTTCTTGCAAGTTTCATCAAAATCGGCCAAGGCTGTCAAATGTAATGCTGCAAACCATGAAAGGGTTACCCTTGGACAGAAGGAGTGTAATATCAGTATGTCTTCCTCCCTTCCAGAGAGATATAATTTATGGTAGTCTGTGAGGACCAATTTATTCTGATCTCCTTATTGTATCATATTTTCCATTCCAGTAAGTCAAAAAGAATGTTTTCTGTTACTTATACTCTGAATATAGACTGGATTTAGACAATGCCTGTGTGATGTAGTAGAACAAACAAACACATGAATAAATCATATGTATGTTCTGCTGCACGTGATATCATCCAAGGCAATAACATGACATACATATAAGTGATTGCACTTAACACAAGCATATCTACTCTAAGCAACAATATAAAACTGCCCTAGGAAAAATTACACCTCAGCGGGCTATAAACCAATTGCAAATGCCATTTTTAAAATATTTGATTCCATAGTATTTTTGCTGATTTCGTTTTTATTGTTTTTTTTAATTTTGGCGACCGAAAGTTGTCCTGCCAGGAATTGTCATATACCTGCAGTTATCTGGCTGGTTATTTGATATGGCCACTGGCAATTCACTTGGTTCTGTTTTTTGCTAACAAATTTAAGTTAGACAATCATCTTCAGTTTTACAAGCCTCAGCAAAACCGGGCAATATGCACTCTATAAATTATGCTCCGTTATACCCTCATATTGTTCCTAAACCTAAAAAACATAGCTAGAGTGCTTGAAAAATATGCAAATAATGTGCAAGATTAAGTGGTCACTTTATTAAGTACTTCATTCTGTAATATAAAAGCAGACCGCAGTCCTCTGCAGCAGTTGTAAGTTAAACTGGCTTTCACGGGTCTAATTCAAAGTGTAAAAGCCTCATAGTCTATCGCTATTATAATATGAACACACAGGAGGATTTCTTTCGTATATGTTTTGGTCCAGAAGACCCAGAGGCGTTCCAGTAAAGTCATATCCGGAGAATGTCGTGGTCATGGAACAGGTTGACGTTATGTACTGCCAAATATTGCAAAGTGCCCGTAGCAATGTGTGGTTGCGAGTTATCATGCATATTGTCTATTGTTTTGCTGAATATAGGGAACCACCTGCCCAGTAAGTTCTGTTTCGATATACTGATTTGCAGTCAAATTGCCATTAATAATCAACAGCTGTGGATCCGGCAGAACTTTACTGCATCCCATGACCGAGCTGTCGTAAATTTGTCCACCTGAGAAACGCACTGTGGAACGTATCGCTCTGCAGTACTCTAATACGCACTGCCTGTTGTCTTGTGGGTATAAACCGAACAGAGATTTATCGGAAACCAGTTGAGATGAGGCCTCCGTAGTAGGTGTTTTTGTGCGCACAGCACCATTCTGCGATATGATCTGTGGGCGCATATTCCACGTTCGGCTAGTCTTCTCACCTCCGGTAGTCAAAAGATCCCGTTACTTTTTGTGCCTGGTGTGATCGCCGCTGCTTCAGCTGCTGTTTGAAACCTGCTGCGCAAATGGCTGAGTTGCATGTGAAAATCTTGTGCAGTTGTATTTACTTGTGTCCTACCGCTTCGCGGCCGATCCATCGTGCTTCCTGTTTATTGGAATAGCCGTTGCAAGCGGTATATCATAGAGAGGGTGTACCCAAACCTCTAGCAATCTTTTTCATAGAACTTCCAGTGCCAATAATCTCCTCCCCATAATTTTCTGCAAGTTGTGGCATGCTTACTTTGCTCCGAGCAAAAGACTTTTAATGAGACACCTTTCCGAATTTTCAAGAACTTCGAGTTTATGGTGGAAAATTGAGGATAATACGTGTAAAAAATACACACCATAGCCAGTTTGATCACAACACCCAAGCGTTAATTATAGGGCCAGACGCGGTCTGTGGGGGCTGCCAATTTTACTAATAAGGGGATGGTTTTCGTTCAGTTTTCAGTGTTTACAATATGATTGTAGTACGTCTTTATGATTGTAGTACGTCAATCCGCCATAGCATTACTCTGCGGAGAATAACTACAAGTGTACATTAAAATATAATAGTAGGAGTTATTGAATTGTAGGTGAAAATCAGCATTATATGACTTTGACTTCAAGTAACCCAATTTTACCTTTGAAAAGGGTAATTCGAATGACTGAATTTGCGCTGTGTGCATGTCCTCACGTGCCCGTCCACGTTTTGGTTAAAAAGGTGGCTATTTTTCACGCATGACTGCAGCATTTGGGATGGTTTTGAAATGTTATGGACCCCATGGTGAATAATTTTACATGTCTTCTTAAAAAGTCATGCACACACATGGTAACCAGTTGGAACGGAGCGCCCACCCCACCCTCTTCGATGTTGCTCATTAGCGTGCAGCAACAGGTTAAGCTTCTGATTTGTTCACAGTACAATATAAACCCGCTAAACATGGGCAAGTTAAAAAACAAGAATTAAATGAAATTACAATAGTGCGGTTGATATGATTCGTTGCAGTTTCATTCTGACTGAAAAAAGGTAGATTCCGTAAAAATAAATAACTAAATATGGATGTATTTAGTGAGGCTGGTGAATGGGCTGCTTTTATACATTTTGTACAGTTTATTCTTATATACCAACGCCCAAACTATTAAATTGCAATCTCACACATATTACAATCGAAATAAACATTTTTCATGCTTTAAGTACGACGGTTTTAAATTTCATCTATCATAGGTAGAACTCAATTCTAACTTGCCAAGTGAAATAAGTAGGTTACAGTAACTTAAACAGACTGCTATACTTAAGCATATCTCTAAATAATCTATTGCTTTGATAGAGGATGTTTTTAGATATTGGAGGTTTCATGAGAATGCAAGTGATCCTTTGTGAATATTACGAAGCACAGGGACGTTTGTGAAAACGTAACAAATTGGTCTTTGGTCTTTATTTAGAGGTGATTTTAATAAACGGATTCTCTTTGTATTATTCTCAATGAGGTAACTGATGCGGCCTGAAGCGGCCTTAATTCAGAGGTAATTTAAATCAGAAATGATATCATCCAGAGTTCCCACTGTACATGAGAGCACCCAAACTAGAGTCAAAGTATAGTACGACCTAACTGTATATGAAATACATAGAAACATCTTTGTTACATGCATGTTACGGTTAATCTGTCAAATTAAAACACCTCAAAATAGCATAAAAGTAATATGAACCACCTTGTATATTTTGAAAGATTGTTCGTTTGGGTCTATTTAAACAACAGCAGAGAGAGTGAACGGGCGTTGCTCGGCTGTTATCTGGCTTTCACCACGAGATGCAGATTTGCATACTTAGCCTGCTGCTTATCCAGTTTTCTCAGTTCACAACCGTCTCCGTTTCCTGTCTTTGTACAGACGAATCGGACACTTTGTAGAATTCTTTCAATTTTTAAATAATACATCAATACGTGTTGTCATTTTAAATAAAAAAGCCTTTCGCAACCTAACAGTGTGTTTTCTTTCGTGTCGGGTCGCGACAAAGAAGTTCTTTTTTTTGTAAAATAAACCGAGCAGAGGATGTTATGTGACGTATATTTCTGGTTTAATAACACATTTTACTTTAAACGTTGAGATTAATATTTGTTGCTCACTATTACAAATACTATTTTTGAAATATGTTTATTTTTCAATCATCATCATCTGACATTTGACAGATTCATTAAAATATATATAAGCATGAGTTTTCAAACCTTTGTGTACATTGAACATATGAAATTGCTTTTTGATTTTTATTTCAAAATTTATATTTTAATTTCTCAATTGCTACTCGAAGCTTTGAATAGTGCATTATTCATCAATGTGGTATTTTGTCCTCGATAAGGTATTTTATTCAAGAAAATATTTTTAAATACTTGAGGTAATTAAAGTCCCATAACAAGCGTTTATTTTGGTTAATTTATACGCATCATAACACAATACGTTTGTGATGAAACGTTAGGGGGAAATTGGTTTATTCGCTGAATGATAATTTTTTGGTACAAGCTCGATCGAGTGGGGTAAAAACAGTAAAATAGAGAAAAGAAGTCATGCGTTGGAAATTTTCCAAATAGCTAAGGAATAAAAATACGGAATTTCCATAACCACATAGCAACTTTCATACGTTCATCTGTCGATTCTCAAGTGTTGTTTATAAAGTGGTATGTCCAGAGAATGCTGAAGTAGTGTGACATTTTCTGCCCACTGCCATGCTGTAAAGTCGACGAGTCGTATTAACACGGAGATAGTATTGCATACAAAGCAGGGATGTTCCCTTTTAAAATAAAAGTAATTCTCGGAGTTTTGGTTGGCGTACTGGTCAGCGTGGCCATTGCACTCACTGTTTATTTTGTGGTCACCGAAGATGATGAAAGTAAGTGAACTTTTTATTTGGGGGGGGGGGGGGGTGGGTTAGTTAATTGAGCACAAAAGTATTAAAAATTTTTGACACTCAATTCAGAAATAAAAATATTGTGCAACTATAAAGAGACATCTAAAAATAATCTGGCTCGAATTGTTGCGTATAAGCCTATAGACATGTTTAAGATAAATTTATTTCATTTTTAAAGAGGTTAATGCAGATTTCACCGAAAAATGCTTTTTTGTTTAAAGTATTACAAATTAATATATACACACACAAACACACAGTTAAAAATTCAATTTAGGTTTCGTCATTGGGTTTATTGCATGTTGTCAAATGTCGCACAGAGGTATTTTTTGTTTATTTTAACTGCTGTCTTTATACATGGCTCTCGCAAATGGATATAAACAGAACTTTCGCAAAAAGTAAATATAAGGCAATGAATTTATAGGCGTTAGGTTATTCACATCACAGAGCATGGTAATATACACAGGATGATAAAATAACATATTGTGGTAGAGTTACCACATTATTACTACCATATCCTGCACCACCCGTTATAACATCTATAAACTACATATTCATTTACTTCAACCTACATTTGGCCATTTTTGTATTTCCATCAATTTTAATAATATACAGTCACAGTTTTTTTTAAAAGCTGAACGTGCTGTTACTTCAATAATTAAGTTACCAGCCACCTAGAGAATGGAGTGGTGGGGGAGGGGAGCGGTTCTGTAGGGGTGTCTTACCTGTAATGCCTTTTAGTATTAAAATACTGATATAAGCAAAATAGTAAATATTCAATCATTTTTTATTAATTAACACTCGACAAGCCTTTGGCTTGCAAGGACTTTTTGAATTTCGTGCGAGCAGCGTTGGTATCTCTTTTTTTCTTTACAGTGATCGGATTTCCTGTGTCATCTCCTCCACTGGCACTACGGGCCCTAGGGCCACGAAACTTGGGACTTAGGCATAACTTGATATGAACGTCTACATGACACTTTTCATTTTCGCCTTCGATTTCGTTTTCTTGTTTAAAACGCCATGTGAAAAGAGTGTATTTTTGCAAGTAAATGCGGAGCATTTAACGCCCACCACAGAACACACCGTTACTCAGCTTTGTGCGAGCTCTCACTGCGTAAACAGATAACACAGCGTATGCCTGTTTTGAACCCTTAAGCCAGCAAAAACCAAACACTACTCGGCTTATAAGACGTATTCAAGCTGTGTTTTTGCAATATATTATTCACGAAATAACCCATTGAAGGAAGTATTTTTTGCGTTTTAATTTTTGTCAAGTGTTTAACATTTCGCTAGCGAATGAGGTTCTAGTTACTCTTTATGTATATCGCAGACAAAATTTATAGCTCTGACTTCCACAAAAACATATGTAGTCCCATACCACATGAATTCATCTTGTAGTTCAGTTTGTTAAGGTCTACGCGATAAATTATAATCATCCCGGGTTAAAAATATCAATAATGTCTATGCATGTCATATGGACATATTGTTAACCGGCTTGAGCAAAATTATATAAAAAACAACATATACAAATTCTTTCGTTCTGTTTTGTTTCTTTTTTCTCTTCCTTCCGTCCTTCCTTCCTTCCTTCCTTCCTTCCTTCCTTCCTTCCTTCCTTCCTTCCTTCCTTCCTTCCTTCCTTCCTTCCTGCCTGCCTGCCTGCCTGCCTCCCTTCCTGCCTGCCTCCCTTCCTGCCTGCCTGCCTGCCTGCCTGCTTGCCTGCCTGCCTGCCTGCCTGCCTGCCTGCCTGCCTGCCTGCCTGCCTGCCTCCCTCCCTCCCTCCCTCCCTCCCTCCCTCCCTCCCTCCCTCCCTCCCTCCCTCCCTCCCTCCCTCCCTCCCTCCCCTCCCTCCCTCCCTCCCTCCCTCCCTCCCTCCCTCCCTCCCTCCCTCCCTCCCTCCCTCCCTCCCTCCCTCCCTCCACCTTTCTAATTTCTTCGCGTTACGGCTGGGCAAAATGCCCGTGGACATTTTTGTTATTGTTATTTTTGTTATTGTTATGTTATACCATCGTTTTACAGCCAACACAACACCTGAGCCGACTCTGTGCGATGAAAGTCCTTGTTTGAACTCGGGAAGTTGCGTTTTGGACGAGACCTACGGATACATCTGCAACTGTGGGAGCGGTTACACAGGGCGACACTGCCAAGTGGACATCAATGCCATGACCTGTGAATCGCTAGGTGGGTGTTGCGTCTCCTGGCGCAACGATACCGTAAGTGGATGCACCATCCGTGACGATAACTACCGCTGTTATTGCGACGAAGAATGCCTGCTCTATGACCAATGCTGTGTCGATTTCAAGGAGTTTTGTGAATGGGACGCCTGCTATATAGAACCTTGTCTAAATGGCGGAACTTGTGTTAATGGCGACATAGCTGAATATCGTTGCCTTTGCCCTGAGAGTACCACAGGTAGAAACTGTGAGGTCGATATGACAACGATGCTCTGTGCCGACCTGCAAGGGTGTTGTGTTTCCTGGAGGAACGATACGGATACTACCAGCTGCTCCAACCTCCACCCTATAGCACCCTATCGGTGCTACTGCGATGACGACTGCATCGAAACCGGGACCTGTTGTTACGACTTCAAGGAATACTGCGAATGGGATATCTGCAAAACGAGCCCATGCTTGAATGGAGCTGAATGCCAACTACTCCCTGAAGACCAGGTAGGAGACTACATTTGTAACTGCACAGAACCGTTCACAGGAACCAATTGTCAAGTGAATAAGGATCTATACCGGTGTGCGGATAACCTTGGCTGTTGCCTGGGAAACGACACCAGTGCGACCTCTTGCTCTCGCGCTACCATTGGCTATCGCTGTTTCTGTGACGAGGATTGTGTTGACAACGGAGATTGCTGTGTGGATTATGATACCTTCTGTCTGGCTCCTTAGGTCTGAGTACAGAACATGCCTACCAACAAATTATTTTCACTCATCGTTTTATCGACGAAGGTATCCAACAACAAGCTTTTAGCCACTTTTATTTTTGTTTGTTTTTAATTAATAATTAATTAATTATTATTATTATTATTATTGTTATTATTGTTTTAGCTATTATTGTTATTGCTATTTTTATTAATACTATTCTTATTGTTATTAAGATTTTATGTTAAAAGGCAATTATTGATACCGATAATTAGAGAAATAATAAGTTTATATATAAAGGCACACTTTGCCTTTTAAAGTTTCTGATATCTAAGTATTGTGCTGGATTAAAAAAAAAAATTTATGATATCAAGAACTCATTTCAAGGCATTTTGTATGTCAGTCAGTCGATATAAAAGATACAAAGAAATAAAATTGTCATTGTTTTTTTCTTTAATAAATGACTTCCTGTTAAAACTGGGCTGTGTGGTTGTGTAATTGTAAGGAATAAAGTTTTATTTGTTACTTTTCATAGTTTACGAAATGGGTTTTTATAACAGCATGGCAGTGGATATTAAGAAAACTTTCCTTGCATTTCGAATGCAATGGATAGGTTAAAATTAATGTTTGGTATGGCAATATTATAAAGTAATTATGAGCGATTCCACGATTTTCTCGTGATGGAGTAGCAGGGGGTATCGATTTTCGTTTTTTGAAAACTGGAAGACAATCTTTGTTCGAAATCTTAAAATCTATACGTTTTTAATTTTCCAAGATATAGAAAAAAGTAAAGTATACTTTCTTTTGTTCGCCAGTACATATGCACGCCGACACATTTGTGCAAGTGGTTTACTCAAATTAGGCTCAATTTCAACAAGCAAAACGGCTTTTGAGGGCTTTGCAGTCCAAGGAAGATTTTGGTATCAAAACATTTTATTTCATAGAAGTAGCTATAAAATTTCTCACATAAATACCATTGTGATCGAGTTTGCATAAGCAGTGACGTTCTTTGTTGAGCAAAATAATATTTTAGCCAATAAAAATGCGTTACCAAGAGAACTGGTTCTAAATCGACACACTCGTGTAGCAAATTAGGTCTTCTGAAATATGATTGTTGCTGACACTTTTCCAGCCAGTTTTATAGATTTCGAGTGTTATGCATAAAAAAGTACATGCTTATATGAAATCACGAAAGTAAACAGCTTTGACTGGGAGATTTTATTCATAGTGAAATCTCGACTATGTGCGATAAAATTATATGGTCACTGTAATAAATTATATTGCTTTTGTTTATCTATTTCACATAAAATGAAGAACTCAACTAAATAACAGTGACATCAAGTTTTTTCTGGATGCAGGAACGGGACCGGCTTGTTGGATTGTTTGGGGGGGGGGGGGGGGGGGCAGTGACTTAATCGAGAACCTCGGAGGCTGACTATTTTCGGAGAACAGGTAATACCCATTTCATTTTAGCATCTGTGGAGAACCACTCCAAAGTCTTAATATCATTTTAAGGAAAACGACTTTCTGCATATAGCTATTTCATAAGGAATTGGGTTGCCGCAACCCTTAATATCTTTTGCAGGCCTTTAATACATCTTGCTGGAACAATTTTTAGGCATTACACTGCGCAATAAGCATTAAAAAAGTTAAGTGAAACAAAGCATTTACCAATATGTCATTTAATAGCAATCCTTGTGTGTGTGTGAGGGGGAACTGAAGCACGAACCATAGGTGTGTGGGAGGAGAATGGGCGGCGGGAGGGGCTGTAGTACGAACCACGAATGTGTGTGTGTGTGTGGGGGGGGGGGGGGGGGACTGTATTGTGAACCTTGGGTGTGTGTGTGTGAGGAGGGGTGGAGGGACTTCAGTACGAACCATGGGTAAGCGGAGGGGGGGGGGGGGGAGGTGGCTGTTGTACGAACCATGGTTGTGTGTATGAGGAGGGGTGGAGGGACTTCAGTACGAACCATGGGTGAGCTAGGGGGGGGGGGGAGGTGGGGGTGGCTGTAGCACGAACCATGCGTGCGCATGACTTTCAAAACGCCCATGAACGCGGTGTGCTAATTTTGAAGTCACACCGGTCCCATTTTTTGATCAATCACGGAGAGAAATTCCGAAATAATCCCCCTTTTTCGTGGGAAACTTGGAGAACCGAATGAAAATTACTTCCATTTTTAAACGAAATGGGGGGGGGGGGGGTTGGACAGAACGCGTCTGGTCTCAACATTACTACCCTTTCTCCGCGTTCTTTGGGCACGCATGGTAACACAGTGTATCCACGCATGTTATCCCTTCCCAGGCTGACATTTCTGCTTCATTACGCAAAGCCTGTGCTGCATTTTGCAGGAAAACGCGAACTGCACCAGATAATTTAGTTCACAGTTTCCACTCCAATGGCAATTAGCGATCGCGCTGATGAGCTATCGAGCAGGAGCATGCCTCACAATTTAAATGACAGACTTGAAGCAATTGAAAACACTCTGCCAGAGGACAATGGCGTAGCTGAGCTGCGAATGAAATTACACAGTGTACAGATGCAAGTAAAGGCCATGTCAAAGGCCGTTGAACACAAAGTTGAGACCCCAGAAATGCATGGTCGCAAACTTAACGTTGTCTTCGAAGGAATTGCACAAAAAGAAGGTGAAAACTGTTTGCAACTAGTAGAAGGTATCATCAGGAAAGAAATGCATCTGGACATTAGAAATGGGATAGACATAGCCCACCGCCTATCTCAGCCTAATGCCGCAACACCACCGGGAATAATAGTGCGCTTTAAGACAGTGCTACAAAATGGCCACCTTTTGAGAGGAACCAGTGTGTTCGTGCGACCGGACCTGCCACAGACCTACCTACAACGACGAGAATCTGGCAAAATCCCTACCGGTCGCTAGATCGGTCGACCCTCAAGCCAAGTTGTTGAGAGATAAACTCAAATGTTGTGGTCGTTTTTATAGAGTTGAGAACATTCATCAAGCTGGCATAAACTGAGACTCAGGTCAGATTCTATGGGTATTTATCTCCATTCAGCAACTTTTTCATATCACCAGTGAGTAGGGTAAAAGTGGGGTTCCGAAAACAGGAAGTGACGTTATAATGACGTCAGGAGGTGTTTTCGGAGCCCCATGGGGTTCCGAAAACAGTGACGTCATATTGACGTCATATTGACGTCATATGGTTGTCATATGGTTGTCATATGGTTACCATATGGTTGCCATATGGACGTCATAATGACGTCAGGAGGTGTTTTCGGAGCCCCATGGGGTTCCGAAAACAGTGACGTCATATTGACGTCATATTGACGTCATATGGACGTGTTATTGACGTGATATGGAGATCATATGGAGATCATATGGAAGTCATATGGAGGTCATATGAACGTCATAATGACGTAATATGGAGAGTGGGCGGCCATTCAAACGGGCGGCCATTCAAACGGCATTCAAACGGGCGGCCATTCAAACGACCATTCAAACGGGCGGCCATTCAAACAACCATCCAACGGCAGACGGACAGATGAGACACCTCCCCAAACGTACAAGTTCTCCATTTTATAAATAGAGAACTCATAGCTACATGGTTAGAGCTCACCAATAAAGCCCCCTTAAAGTAAAGAAAGGGGGTATAAAAAAAGGGGTAAAAAAAATCACCCTTTTTTTTTTTTGGCGCCCGAACAAAATGGCGCCCGAACAAAATGGCACCCAAGCACTCGAGCACCCGAGCACTCGAGCACCCGAGCACTCGAGCACTCCCCCTCGAGCACTTTTTTTTACCTCTCTCTCCATCACACCACGATAGCTGGGGGCAAACAAACAGTCTTTTTCTGGCTTTCTCACTCTCTAACCAAGCCATTGCAGCAGCAATTAAAAAAAAAAGAGCACTCTTTTCCTTAAGGGATGCTGTGTTTTAACCACAGAGAGTTCTCCATGCATTGTGGCCATATACAAGCAACAATCCTTTCTTTAAAGCTTTCTCACTCTTCTAACACCTATGACAACCAAACCAACGGACACCCAGACACACGGACACCCAGACACGGACACCCAGACACACGGACACCCAGACAGTCATGTTTTTTTTTTTAATTTTTGTCTCTCTCTCTCCATCACACCACGGCGGCCGGCGACAAACGAACAGTCTTTCTTTCTGCTTTCTCACTCTCTAACCAAGCCATTGCAACAGCGACAGAGACACCATTTTTAACCGTGAGAACTCTCTCTCTCTCCCACGCATATATAGGCAACAACAACTCTTTTTTTTCGGCTTTCCCACGCTCTAAACAAACAGTCTTTTTCTGGCTTTCTCACTCTTAAGAGACACCATTTTTAACCCAGAGAGCTCTCTCCATCACGATATATACAGGCAACAACTCTTTTTTTAAAGCTTTCTCACTGCGTACACACACACATAACACCTACAGCAACCGAACAAACGGACACCCAGACACACGGACACCAAGACACGGACACCCAGACACACGGACACCCAGACAGTCATGTTTTTTTTAAAAATTTTTGTCTCTCTCTCTCTCCATCACACCACGGCGTCTGAGGGGCAAAGAAACAGTCTTTTTTCGGCTTTCTCACTCCACACCTTCACTAATCGATTGCCGTAGCAGCAATTAGAAGTGACCTAAATAAGAGACGCTATTTTTAACCGTGAGAGCTCTCTCTCTCCCACGCATATACAGGCAACAACAACTCTTTTTTCGGCTTTCCCACGCTCTAAACAAACAACCTTTTTCTGGCTTTCTCACTCTAAAGAGACACCATTTTTAACCCAGAGAGCTCTCTACCCATTACGGTATATACAGGCAACAACAACTCTTTTTTTTAAACTTTCTCACTGCGTACACACAGAACACCTACGGCAACCGGATAAAAGGACACCCGGATAAAAGGGCACCCGGATAAAAGGACATCCGGATAAAAGGGCAGTCTTTTTTTTTGTTTTATTTTTGTATCTCTCTCTCCAAACACACATAACACCACATCAGACGGTCAGACGGACAGATTAAGCGTTTATTTCTCAAGCCTGGGTATTTTTAACCCAGGCAGCAATTTGTTTAGCTTTCTCACTCTTCACACACACATAACACCACATCAGACGGTCAGACGGACAGATTTAGCGTTTATTTCTCATGCCTGAGTATTTTTAACCCAGGCAGCAATTTTTTTGGCTTTTTCAGACGGTCAGACAAGCAATCTTTTTTTATTTTTTAATCTCTCTCTCCACACACACATAACACATCAGACGGTCAGACGGACAGATTAAGCGTTTATTTCTCAAGCCTGTGTATTTTAAACCCAGACAGCAATTTGTTTTGCTATTTCA
Organism: Protula sp. h YS-2021; assembly: GCA_949752745.1. Lineage (NCBI taxonomy): Eukaryota > Metazoa > Annelida > Polychaeta > Sabellida > Serpulidae > Protula > Protula sp. h YS-2021. The sequence continues at coordinate 73,331,599 of OX457027.1, forward strand.
GACGGGCAGACGGACAGATTTAGCGTTTCATTTCTCATGCCAGGGTATTTTTAACCTAGGCAGCAATTTGTTTAGCTTTTTCAGACGGTCAGACGGACAGATGGGGGGTATAAATCAATGATTTATAGACCCCTTTTTTTTAGCATTTCCCACACTCTCATGCATACACATACATACTAACAACAAGACACGATTCGCGCTTATTTCGTAATAATGGGTGGCCGCTAAAAAGCGGCCGTGGAGGTATTTTCTGCTTTCTCCGCCGGTCCACTTCCTGTCGCTTCCCCTGCCGCCGCTTCCCCTACCATTTCGCCTTGGCGTCGTCGCCGTCTCCGCCTCTGCCGCTGCCGTCATCTTCCCTACAGCCAGCCCTCCTCCTATGCGCTGCTACCGCGGCCCTGTGTGTCCTGAAACCTCTACCCAGAACGTTACAATAATGGTACTCCGGCTTTAACGCATCTGGGTATGTCTGTTCGTGGACTCGTAGAGAGGTTCCTGCCGGTAATCCAAAATGGCAGAAGCTGCAAAACTGCACATTATCCGCCGTATCCAAAAACCCTACGATATCCTGGAGGGTTGACTTTTTGGAAGAGCCATCCTCCTGTTTCACGTCAACCAGTTCCACGGTGCAGTCATTATCGGAGGGCGACTGCATGAGGCTGAAGTCCACCTGCGTGAGGTCCGTTATACTGGCGACAGCGGTTGCTAGCTCTTCCTCAGGAGCTGGTGTCACTGTCTCCGGCCTGGTAACTGTGGCGCTACGAAGATTTCGCCGTTTGACTACAACTTCTTCCGCCGGAACCTTCAAGACAGTGACATCAGCTGCCGTTGGAATCGCTATCGGCGGAGTCGTCAGCGTCGACGTCGTGGCTGCAGCAGGAGTCGCCTTGGCAGGGGTCGCCGTCGTCGTGGTTGTCGCTGCTGTGGTCCTGGCTGGCCTTTCTTCCTGGCAGGGCGGTGGGTCCTGGCTCCTGTCGAGCAAACTCTCCCTCCGGCGCTTGTATCGTTCCTCCGCCGCCCTGCCAAACCGGTTGAACTCTTCTTCAGGTCTGTTCCTGAGAAAATTCCTCCACTGTCGAAATAGAAATGTTTGATATTCTATATAGATATCTTCCCAGAGATCTACATCCTTCTGTGACAAGAAGTAGCGAGCCCGAAGCTCTGGCGAGAAAAATTCATCTTTGTGTTGCATTTTTAGCTGTTACTCCTTCAATGATCAAAGGCAGACTGACTGCATACAGTGCGAGGCTGCTATTATATAGGACCTCCCGCCCCCTGGTCAGTCGACCTTAAGCAAGGACCCCCCCCTAGTCAGTCGACCTGAAGCAAGGACCCCCCCCCCCCCTGGCTCACCAACTATTTAGCCGCTGGGCTCACGGCTCAGTAGTATAAAAACGTCGGGTCGACACCACTATGGCCATTGCATTGCCAAACCATCATGGAGACGTCTCGAAAAGCAGCAACGGCTAGCAACATGGAAATTGATAGCCTGTTCAGCAATGAAACAATGGCTTTTACAGATGCAGTTTTAACTGCAGAGGAGACTGCTGCCTTCCTAAGTACACTAGCAGAAGCTGAAAAAGCCTTGGAGGAAGCATTAGGGGCTCCGTCAGACGTGTCTACAGTACAGCAAACTAGGCCTGAAGAAGTACAGCCAGTACAGCAAGCAATGCCCGATCCCGAGGGATCTGACTATCCGTTCTGGGTTGCCAATGCGCTTGTAAATGGTAGCGCCAAGCCACTTAGTACAAAGTTACAGGCTCATCTAGAGCATCTTGAGGAGGAAGAAGTGGTCATGTCAAGCGATGACGACGGTGACGACGACAATGACGACAATGACGACAACGACGATGACGACAGCGACGACGATGACAAGCAGCTCAAATCTAAATTCGAATTGAGCAAAACTATTCCTGTTACTGAGGAAGACGTCACGCTGTTGAAACGAAACTTTCAAGCAGTGTTTCCTCTGATCGATTGCAACATTTTATGGTGTTTATGTGAAGAAGGCTTTTTCGATCAGCACACATACATGTACCTAACGGAAGAAGTGAACACTGTCATTCAGCTTATCTACATGCTAGAAGGAAACATAGAGCATCTTCCCGCGTCAGAGCCGCAGTTCTCGGAAGCCATGATCCGACGTTTCGTTCAACTTATTCGAAGTCTTCATGAGGAACTTTTTAAGACTTTATCTCTACCGACGCCAAAGTGTGTTGATGAGGATCGCGATTCCAAATGTGCAAAGGTCATGCTACATGGCTTCAAGTACCTTGAAGAACGTATTAAGGTGTATGATATGATGGCTTACCTCTATGAAAAAGGACATTTCACCATGCCAATGCTCTTTCAATGGATAATTGGGAGTCGCAAACGAGGAGACTTTTTAGTGATTGTTATGAGACAATCTTTGACAGACGGTTTGCCATCAGCCTTTCTGGATGGTTTCAACGAGATCACTCCGCGATTTTGCAAGCATCTCATGAAAACATACATGTAATGTCCATATAAAAGGAGTGAGGTGTCAAGTGCAGTCATCATTCAACGCGCAGCCATGGAGAAGACAAGCAGCTTTAAAATTAGTGCAAACTTAACCATTACTGTGGAGCATGGACAATTTGGATTATTTATTCGAATCAAACGTGGAGAGAGATGGCTTGCTTTATCACCATCCTTGTGGAAGATTGTGTGCCTGAACTTAGCAAGATTACGCGACATTGGCTTCAAACTGTACTTAACGCAAACGAAGTGGCTTGAAGTCATTTCATACTTGGATATGCGCTATGTGAGTTTTGTGCAAGCATCACTGTTTGAAGGGAAAGAATACAAGTATTACATCAACATGAATGATGGTGAATGGGAGACATTGCTTCAGGAGATGGATAGCATTAACTCAACCTTATTGCCATGTACGGAATGTCATGGCAAGAAAACTCCTATCAAGCTGCAAAAGGACAATCGGATGAAAGTGTCAAAGTTATCTAAGAAAAGACTGGCTGAAGTTCAATTGGAGAATATGGATGTGCAAAATCAACTTGGACTTACCTGTGAATATTGCGGTGCTTACGGATATGCTGAGGATTATGATTGTCACTGCCACAAGTACAATTGCAAGTTGTGTGAACCAGACAACTTCTGCAACAAGTGCGGCTTACTAACTGTTTCTGTGGAGTAAGACTAAGAGGCATTTGCTTACCAGCCGCCACAGTGTGCAGACGTGTTATATGGACATGTGAAAGATGGATGTAGAAACGTGTTTTAAGGACAAGTATGTGGACTACATGATAAGTGAACTGGCACGTTTTGGATCTATTCAACAACAACTGCAGCACTTTGACATTTATTGGGAAGTTGCTCATTCCACGTTAAACGTACCAAACTTACGCGAGGATTTCATCAAAGAGTGTATGTTTTCAAACATTGGTGGAGCTGAGGAGTTTGATGTGGAAGCAGCATATCACTTCGCTCGATTTGATCCAAGACTGTTTGATAAAGTGAGAGAGTGGTTAATCTACATTGCAGTATAATGGTGGAGATTACATTGAGACAATATATTGTGCAAAAAACATATTGTGAAGAATTGTTATTAGCTGTAAAAAAGTTTGCATGTTTAGTATGTCCTGCTTGTCAAAATGAAGAGTGTTCAGAACATATGTGTCATTCTACATGTGTCTATACATATTGGAATGAAGCTAAATATTACATTCATTTAGATAAAGTGTTAGATAATGCAAATCAACGTTGTGAAAAATATGGTGTAGATGCTATCACATTTGATGAATTAAGTAGCTGGTTAATATACATTAAAGATCAATGGACTCCAATTATTCACTCTATTGTATCAATACTTGCATTGTAAGACATGTTGATAAATAAATTTAAGATGTGTTGATAAAATGCAAGATATGTTGATAAAATGTTAGATGTGTTGATAAAATAAAATGCAAGATATGTTAACAAGTGTTGATCAGTTAGTGTTAACATGTCGACGTGGAAAGACTACTTAACCAATATTTACTTTAAACCTGGTCAACCCGGGGCATTTGCTGGTCCTTACAAACTTTATCACATATTAAAAAACATGATGAGCCAGCCACTCATTCACAAGTGAAGAAATAGTTACAGGATCAAGATGCCTTCAGTTTACTACAACCTGTAAAATATAGGTTTAAAAGGCAACGTGTCATTACACGTGGAATTGATGACATGTGGGATATTGATTTAGCTGACATGGGAAACATAGCTTCCTATAATGATGATACCCACTTTTTATTGGTTGTCATTGATGTGTTTTCCAAATATTTATGGGTGCAGCCAATGCCTAATAAATCACATTCCAGCGTCATAGAAGCCTTTCAAAAGATTTTTCAAGAAACACAACGAAGACCACGAACTCTAAGGTCAGATAAAGGAACTGAATTTAAAAAGAGATGGGTAAAAGCATTTTTGAAGAAGGAGGGAATACATGCCTATACGACAAAGAATGAAACCAAAGCCAACTTTGCTGAGAGAGTCATTCGTACTCTAAAGGGAATGATGTATCGATATTTCCTTCATAATCAAACGTATCGATATATGGACATCCTTCCAGACTTAGTGTATAATTATAACCATAGACCTCATGGCTCCCTCCCTAATAAGTATGCTCCTGCAGATATTCGTAAAGACATAGAATCGAAAGTGTGGAAGTATATGTATGTAGACAAATTGAAATTAAAACCAAAGAAGAAAAAACCCTATAAATTTAAAATTGGTGATCAGGTTCGCATTTCTCACATGAAATATGTATTTCAACGGTATTATCATATAAAGTGGACGCAAGAAGTGTTCATTATCACACCTCGTTGTAAGAAGCAAGGAATACACTTGTATCGTGTGAAAGACTTTTTGGATGAAGATATTGATGGACATTTTTATGAAGAAGAACTGCAGAAAGTGACAAAAGATATTGAATCAGTCTACAGAATTGAAAAGGTCCTGAAAACACGAAAAAGACGAGGTGTTAAAGAATTATTTGTGAAGTGGTTAAGTTGGTCAAAGAAGTTTAACAGTTGGGTGAAAGAAACAGATATTCGAAAATGAAGCATCCATTCACGTGTTTGGTCTCTGGACCTACAGGCAGTGGTAAAACTTCTCTAGTTAGAGAAATTCTAGAACAAAAGTTAATTAAACCCTCTCCAAAAACCATTTTATGGCTTTATGCAGCAGATCAGCCTTTGTATAAGGGAATGAAAGGTGTGGAATTTTACCAAGGCATTCCAGATAACATTGAAGAGCGTTTTAACCCGAAAAAACCAAATTTACTCATCATTGATGACTTAATGACCAAATGCCATAGTGATGAACGCATGACACGTCTCTTTAGTGTTGGCAGCAGTCATCAAAATCTAAGCATTATTTTTATTGTGCATAATTTGTTTCATCATGGTAGAGAAATGCGTAATATTAGTTTGAATACACATTACATCATTCTGTTTAAAAATCCTAGAGACAGTCAACAAATAAGTACATTAGCGCGACAAATGTATCCTGGAAAATCTCAGTTTCTCATAGAAGCCTATCAAGATGCTACCAGCAAACCTCATGGCTATTTATTCATTGATTTGAAGCCGAAGACAAATGATCAACTACGTATTCGCACAGGCATTTTACCAAAAGATACACATTACGTATATGTTGATAAGGTAGCGTATGAACAAGAACCAAGTCATTTAACCATTCGCAGCCAAGATGTCTAAACGTATTCAAGCGAATCAACCTTTCCTTCACTTGCTCATACGCAGCGGGCCTAAACGACGTAAATCCTTACTACAACAAGCTACTAAGGAGGAATTAACTAGCTTGTTTGAAATTTGTTTTAATATATTGCGGGGACATTTACCCTTAAGCTCAAAAAGGTATAAGTTATTCAAGCGTGAACGTCATACCCTACGTACACTGGCAAATAAGAAGATATCACTTCGAAGATGTTGAAATCAAAACGAAAGTGAATAAACTTTTACGTGGGAAACGAACTAGTGAAAAAGCAATAGAAATGTCTCAAGTGCTTGGACGTCATTTCCGAACAATTCAATCACAACAACAACGACAAAAGTCTGTTGCAGCATCTAATGCAGAAAAATCAGAAAAGTCCCAACAGTTTCTAAACCATTTTCAACCTATTTATCATGTAAAACTAACACAACTTCTGGCAGAACTTAAGAAATATGGTACGAGATGGACAGATAAAAATGAACTTGTTTTAAAAACAGGTACTGTCATTACAAATTCTAACATTATTGATTTGTTGAAAGAAGCATTGGTTGCTACAAAAAGAAAAGAACGACGAGAACCACCGCGTGGTTGGAAGCAGTTTATTGAGGAAATTGTAGACGCTAATATTCCAAAAACTGTTTTTGGCAAAAAGAAAACTCGTGAAGATATTACAAAAGAGCAACAACAACGTCAACAAAGATTGTTTCCAGAAGAATGGGAAACTTTTTAACATGGATTAAAGAGCTATGGTGTTGTTGTTGTAAAGAAAATGGAAATAAAAATACTATTCCTGTAAAAATTAGGTGTGTTAGTGCTTGTTGTCAGGGAGAAGTAGTAGATACCAATTTAGATCATGTAGATAGCAATTTAGACAATAATGTAGACAGCAATGTAGATGAAGAGTGTCAAACATGAAGTAATGTATATACACATCTAGTCTACATCACATAAACGATTTAGCTGCCATGGAGTCAACAAGTTTTTACAGTACTTTACCCAGCAATGCTAGTATGAACTATTATCCCAACAACAAGACTTCGAATTATCAAATTCGTATGCCTCGAACCATCTATCTGAACGGAAAATATGAAGTGGCTTTAGCTGAAATTCAATATCCACATACATGGACAACCATGAGACATGGAATGGACTGTTCAATTCAGTATCGACAACAACCACTGAATAATGTTGTTCTTGACACAATCAATATTCCTTATGGTTACTACAGATCCATACAAGAGATATGTCAGGCAGTCAATAAAGAAGCAACTAATTCTATGAAAGATGACCTTAAAGAAGCTATTCAGATAAAGTATGATAAAATTAGACGACGTGTTTTTCTATTTCTAAATTACGGCTTTGAAGTGTCATTCTCCACTGGATTAGCTGAGATTTTAGGATTTATCCCAGATCAATGGTATACTGAAACGTGCACAGCTGAACATAAAGCTGATGTGAAACAGGGATTTTATACACTTTATGTATACTGTAGTATTTGTGAGCCACAAGTTGTTGGTGATTATTATGTCCCTTTGTTACGTTCTGTTGGAATACAAGGACATGATGGAGATATTATCATGAAAACTTGTGGAGAACCTCATTATGTTCCTGTAAACACATCCAAATTTGACGTGATAGAAATGAATATTAAGGACGACACAGGCTATAATGTTCATTTCAAACTGGAAAGGTGATCTGTAAACTTCATTTTCGACCAAAAGCATTATGAAAGCATATACACACAATCCATCTATATATCGCAACCATTTTCTTCGCCAAGTGGGTGGAGAATTACCAGGATTTAAAGGAGCGCGAATACAATATGGAGATGGTATTGGTTCAATACTGGGATCATTGGCTCGAAAAGCTATTCCACTGCTTAAGACAGGGGCTAAAATCGTTGCACCACATCTTAAAAGGGCTGCAAAAGATATCGCGAAAGATGTTACAGGTCGAGTAGCACAACGTATGTTTGGTGGTGGGTTACGAGGACAAAAGAGACCGAAACGAGCAAAACGTGTCAGAAGGCGAAAGGCAGCTAAACGGATAACATCAAAAAACATAAGAAAGATATCTTTTAATCATGTCTTTAATTCATAATCATTCTTGTGAATGTAGCCTTTCTCCATTAGAATGGTTTCACATACCACCAACGCAAACTGCTGCAGAAAAAAGTTATAATGTAGACTATCAACCATTGACTACCATTAGAGAGGGTGCTCCAATAGAATTCTACATTCCTGCGAGTACAGAAGAATATCTAGATTTAAAGAACAGTAAACTCCATATTGTATGTCGCATTGTCAAGGCTGATGGAACACTGTGTGGTGTAGATGATAACGTGTCATGTATCAATTATTTGTTTAATGGGTTATGGTCCAATATTGAATTATTTCTAAATGATCGTTTGATATCACATAGTAACAATACCCATGGTTATACCAGCATCATATCTCATCTCATTCATGACTCGGAAGAAAGTCTCCATTCTGAGCGCTCTATGCGTCTCATCTATAAAGATACTGCCGGGTCAATGAATACTCATGAGGTGAAAAGACCTAATCATGAAAGATATGTATCAGGTTTTCATGTAAATATTGAAGGTGGTGATATAGCTGAAACAGGAAATAGTGGTTTACATAATCGCTATTTGTATACACGTCAAAGCCGTGAGTTTATGCTTACAGGCGGTTTAAGGGTAGATTTGTTTGAGCAGGATCGTTATCTTTCCAATGGTGTTAGTATGAAATTACGTTTACATAGACAAAAAGATGGATATGTATTAATGGCTGCAAATAATGGTTTTAAAGTAGAAGTGAGAGAAGCGTTTTTAACCATTCGCAAAGTGAGGGTTAGTCCAGGTATTCAGTTGGGACATGCAGATGCATTGATGAAAAGTCCTGCTAAGTTTATTGTTAATAGAAAAGAATGTAAAGTTTTAGCTATTCCAACTGGATTTCAATCTTTTGTGAAAGATAGCATCTTTTTAGGCCAATTACCATTGCGTATTGTCATTTGAATGGTCCATAATGAATCCTTTGCTGGAACAGCATTGAGAAATCCATACAATTTTGAACATTTTAATCTTAACTTTATGCAGCTTTACTCTGATGGTGAACCAGTCCTATCCAAACCTCTCAAGCTTGATATAAATCAAGGCAAATATCTTGATGCTTTTGAAACTCTTTACAACTCTTTTGATAGATTGGATGGTGAGAAAAGTTCCATTAAAAAACGGGAAGATTGGCCTAGAGGTTATTCTTTGCTTTCTTTTGGCTTAACACCTGATTATGATGGTGCTGATCATTATGCCCTTATCAAACATGGGAATTTGAGACTAGAAATGAATTTTGCTGGTGCCTTGCAAAATACAGTTAATGTTATAGTGTATGCTGAATTTGATAACATTGTTGAAATAAGTGCAAATCGTAGCATTCAATTCGACTACCAGTCATGAACACGAAGCAGATAGAAGCCATCCTATCCCATGATGCCACGACAAAAGACTTGTTTCAAGGTGTGTTTGCCATGGACCAGTGACCATCTTTACAACGTGGTGCCTATGTCATCAACACAGACGATCATGATGAGCCAGGAGAGCATTGGGTGGCAGTATATTATGATGAAGACCCTGCAGAATATTTTGACTCTTATGGACTTTTACCTATAGACAGTCGTTTGAACAAGTTTTTAAAGTTTAATTTCATTTATAATTCAGTTCCATTACAAACACCGATATCCTCTACATGTGGATTTTATTGTGTGTATTATGTAATTTTAAAGAGCTCGAGGACATAGTCCTTTTGAAATCATTGATGTATTAAGAAGAAGTGATGGTGTTTTGTTGTAAAGGATTTTGTATATAGACATTATAAACCATTATTTTATTGATGTTGTATTAGTTAAGTTGCATTAGTTAAGTTGTTGGTAATTGTGAATTGTATTATGAATATTGTAAATAAACAAGACAGTTTTATACAACATTCTTTTTTTATTGTGTTATACATTATTTACATTTCACAATTATTTTACATTGAATTTTTATTTTACAAATACATTCAATACATCAATAAACACATGCCATTCATACCAATCTAAATTAATATATGTATCATAGACATTACATCCACGTTTGTAAATGCTATGAAAACTAGCATAACACTGTCCACTACCAAACTTTATTATTTTAACATCTTCATGTTCAGACAGTGTCAGTTCATATCCATGATCATTCATGTCAATGTTCATCACCATAACACACATGGGATGCGTCAGTTCAATGGACTTGGTGCCTCGCATGAGTTGCACTCCTTCCTCTTTGAATTCAAGCGTTAGGTTCTTTCCAATCCAATGCTTGTAACAGAGCGTACCATTCCACTGTGTTGAGGGTGATGTAGTCGTAGCATTCTGTAAGCTCGTCATATTGACGAAATTGTACAAACACGTCTAAGCAGTTCTCAGTCACACGCACTTCTAATTCATTTGAGACTGTCAGGAGAAAGCCAGGTATCCTGAACTTCTCTAGATGGTCTTTCAACACAGATTGTTCGTCAGTTGATAGAATGATATACTTTCGAAAATGTCTTAGCACAATGTAATCATATACGTTTCTCAGATATGAGAATCCATGCGTAATTGGTTTATATTCCGATAAAAAGTCTTCCATCTCGTTCAACAGTCAGATGAACTATGAGCTGTCTCCTTGTCTGCAAAGACGTTTTTATGCTCGCAAGATGGTGAAGAGTGGATGTTGTATAGCTTCTAGGAATCGTAAGACTGCGCGCCAGTTCTTGATATTAAAGAGGATCAAATCTGTATATGGTGTATCTGGCACAACTCCCTTATAATCCTCTGGATAATCCTGTAAAAGATTTCTACAGATTTCTACACGTATGTTAGAATCATATTCAGCTACCGTCACTTCCACTTTATTTTCAAGTCTACGTTTAAACCCAGGTTCAAGTGGTATGTTTTTAAAGTCTTTCCACACTTCAGGTTTAAACCGATGATAACTTGTCTGAGAATCTAGTATCACTTCATTCCTCTCATTTACAGTAAGGTAAACACCACCGTTCAGCATGAGTGCATTCATGTTTTTACCTTGTTATGAGCCGCCTTCTTGTTTACGAAGCCTTTTATCCACTTCTTTCACTTGCTTCTTCAGCATTTTCCATTCAGGTATTGTCAGCAAAATTCCCTTTTTCGTTGGACGGTTTTTTCCAGTCCCCTCATCTCTCAGGTACTTGCGAATGTTTACCACTCCTTCATTGCTTTGTTTCATAATCTTGATATAATTTCCATTTCCTAGAGAAAGCATTCCATCCCACGACTGTGGTGTTGGCACCGTCTCCACTTTCAATTTCTTGATGGTAGTGGTAGGATTTTTCACTTTTAAGTCTTTAACTGTATCTGCAAGAGTATCCATATCAATTGTAGATCTCTTACGACTTTCACGTTCCATGTTAACGCTTCAATGTTCACACCTCAAATAACTCTTACGTTGGAAGACCTTCCCCTTTTATAGCGTTGCCTTGTAATGTCCATGTGCTAAGGTGGAATAGCCATCATTCAACACATATCGCTTGTCGTCATATGGGGAGAGGGCTATTTTCCTCAACTTCTCCGAGAAAAGCTGGTGACTATGACTTCGAATAATGTGTCCTGTAGCCATCGTTTGAGTTTTCTTGAACAAACTGTCTCTATACTGCGCATGTTAAATGCGTCTTTGACAAGCTCGAGTGATGCCTTTAGCTGTATGTTTTTCTTTCCCACCGCACAATAAACTGTACATTTTCGGTCTGAGTCCAACAAACTCTTCAATGGGGATGCCTGCCGTCTCATCCTTCATTTTCCCAAGCACTTTTTGTTCACGTTGGAATGTAGGAAGTGATCTGGCGGATAGTCACTTGTGTCGAACAGGTCAGCATCTTGCTGCATATCCTTGTAGATATCTTCCGTTTCTATGTCGTAACATAGACTGTCGGTGTCGCTGAACAACAACTTGGCATTGGGATACTTGAGCATGATGTAGTTGTAATGAAAGTTGAACATGAGCACTTTGCTGAGGTCGAGAATGGTGAAGCCAACTTGAATGGGTTTATCCAGAAGCAAGTCCACTTTGCGTAAATGTACCGCGGTCAAATCTTCGTTGGAAAGAAGGTTTGGCTACAAGTTTCTTGAACCGCTTTTCCTTGTGAACAAGTTCAACATTGATTCGCTTTCTCACATTTTCCATGGTTTGGCCAAACACCGAGTTGTTCATCAGTTTGAAGAAGTCTTTCTCAAATGGGTTCTTGGCCAGTTTTCTCTTTTCCGTGTTCAAGGTAATGTATTTCGCCAGCCATTTGCTCTGTTCAAACATGATGGCGCGATGAACTTTAGTGACTTTCAACCCCAGTGAGACGTACTGTTGTAAATTCCTGTAATGAAGTACATATTTCTTCTTGTCAGACAAGTTAGGAATGAGCTTTTCACTGGGTTTCTCTTTCATGTTTAGATCTTTCCGCAGCTTCTGACTGTACTCTGACAATTCTTCAACTTTGACACATTTCCGTTCTGGAGCCAGTGGGTAGTGATTATGACGATCATGGATTGAATTTGGATATTCTAAATCCACTTCCAAAATGAATCCAATGTCATCATCTTCAGCTACATCCATGAAGTCGAGGGATTCTGGCTCGCTCACCCACATAAATCCTCTTTGCGGCATGCTTTGTGACATGGCCCAACCATACAAGTTGTTTGCGTCGAGGTACATCAGATAGTTGCTTGGTATCTCAGAATTGTAATCTGCTACGTAGGGATTATTCGCTTTCGCATACTTGTGTGTGATCACAGATATTCCTCCGCGTATGCCTTGCTCAACCATTTGATACATGTCAATGTCATTGATCAATTCCAACTTCACCTTTGTCGCTTTCAACATTGCATCCCACGACAGTCCTGGTGCTGTATAGTAGTGAGCAGGATCCAATTCATACGTGTTGAGGCATACTTGACGAAAATTTTCAAACACGTCAGCTAGTAATAACACATCTGATTTCAGGTACAGGTCGTGGTATTCACCAAATGTGGTACAGTTGAATGTATCCCACACCTTCTGTGCATGCGCATAATCCTCATCGCTAATGTCCTCTTCGCTAAGCTGACTATAAAACTTGTCCTTTGATGGCAGCTGTGTTTCAGCAAACTTGGATGGTTCGTCCACATAATCATAGGGGTACACTCCCTTTCTCAACAACAAATCTTGTTGGTCACTATCGTGAATGTGAGAGGTCATGTTGTAGAAGTTATCTTTCCCTTCTGCTGCAAGGTTGGATACCAACTTCTGTAGAGAGGTACTCATGAACTGAAAGCTGTCTGCAAATTTCAGATTGCTCATGGTGAATGCAATATATTTTTCAATGGTGTTGGGAATGACTGTAATCGTTTCACCTTTGAATTTCCCAATTTCCTCCATGATCAGGTGACTGTCATAGCCTCGCAAATTGTGGAAAAACACGGGAATGATAAAAGAATCTTTATCCCCTTGCTGATCCTTTCTAAGTCGGAATTGTAAGTTGCATTCATTGTGCGCTGCTCCACGATATTTGCCATTGATATGGTCATGATCTCTCACACGATCTGCACCTAGAGGTTCATGACAAATGTAGCAATCAACAGCGTTCTTGAAATTCGTTTTGTCTTCACGAGTCATCACCATTTCCTTCGGCCGCTCTAAACCACGTACAATACGATCACGTTCATTCACCATATGGTCTAAAAAGACTTTCACAGCATTGTCTCCTCGATACACAACTGGTGCACGTGTGGGGTTACTGGCTTACAACCACATAGGCAAAGCTGTTTGGACGATGATGTTGATACTTGTCTCCTTCTTCATGCTTTTACGTGAAACATTCAAAGTCGGCATAAATCACAAAAGGTGCTCGCTGTTGTTTAGCCACATTCTTGAACTTGGTGAAGGGTTCCTTGGGAAATGATAAACTTTGTGCTCCATTCTTGTCACACACTTCACGATGTTTATCTAAAAGATCTTGTCGTACAAACCCGTGAAGACAGTTGAAACAATAAAAATATGCAGCCTTATGCTTTGATCGATAAGACATAAGTCTGCTAAAATTCTTGATGAGGCAGTAATGCCTCGTCTTGTCATTGCTAATCAGAAGTAAGTTGATTTCTCTCTCACTGACGTTTCGACTAAGTTGTATTGGAACAACTACATCTTGTTCATATTCAAACACGTTGATGGCTACATCGTTCTCCTTTTCAAACTTTGGAATGTCAGTAATTGGTGTCGGAAATGTCATACCCTCTACCTTTAATTCCTTCTCAAATGGCTTGTAATGATTCACGCGATTTGGGTTGTTGTCATGAGGGTGAAGGTAGGCCAATACTGACCATAAGAAACACTTGTTATCATCATTCTTAATGTTTATCACACCTTCTGTTTTCTTCACTTTCTTCGGTAGTGGAACATAACTACTCGCTTCTAGAGGAACCAACGTAGCTGTATGTACTTCAATGTACAGTATGTTATCCCATACCCAGCCAGAGCCTTGTCGCTCATGTTCGTCAAACTTGGTAAATAATTCTTTATAGGCTTCTGGCAGGTCCTGCTCAATATCTGCTGGATTGTATGCTGCATATGTTGGACTGCTGATAAATGCATTATCCACTTGTTCTACCATAACACCTTCATCATTTGCTGTCAGTTTCTTGAAACGTGCATGCACGACAATGTACCATTTCATTCCATGGTTTAAGGTCTCCAACAAATGTGTCTTGATACGGTTCTCTTGCTGTCGCATTTCAAGCAGTAAATCTGATCCATCCTCAGATTCAAACCGTTTTTCCTGCGCGTTTTCACCAAGACTAAGCCTTCTACCTCTCCCTACTTGTCCTGTCTTTTGTTTCTTTCAAACACGTTCTTCATGAGGTACATTGTCCATCTCAGCTGGTATGCATGCATGTGCCTCATAAGTATCCATAGATGGAAATTTTACATTCCATACACTGAACTTGACCGTATGGCCAAATGTCATCTTCTTCCATCTTTTGTCTCTTTGCTCCTTTCATCTCAGATTTACTGCATGTATGTGTCTCATAAGTATCCATAGATGGAAATTTCACATTGCATTCCATACACTGAACTTGACCGTATGGCCAGATGTCATCTTCTTCCATCCTTTGTCTCTTTGCTCCTTTCCCATGCTCTTCACTTTTCATCATAGCTGGTTGTTGTTCCGTCAACTGCTGAAACTGAAATGCTGAAATGTAATCTCAGACATACCCCTTTTATACGCACTCATACATGGACAGAATTTGCGTTTTCATTTCACAGCAGAGGATGGCCCTTAGAAGGGCCGAAAGATGTTAGTGAGTTGGCTTTTCACCAACAAGTCGGATTTCTGCAATCACACTGATATCTGTAAAATTGTTCCATGGAGAACGGTCTTCGTGCACACTTGAACGGATGGAAGTTATAGTAGCCAAAGTTTTTCAGCGTCGCACCGCACCACCAGCAGTCCGTGCATGGCTCCGGTCCTGGCAATCTCGCAGTAAACTTGTACCAGACCAGTCCACCGCAAGTTTTGAAGCAGTAATGTCGTGTGCATTGTGGTGCACCGGGCAGTTGTGTGGTTGACCTGGGTACTCCAACCATACCCAACACTTATAACACTCAGTCGTTAGCGTCACTGCCTTGCCGTTTCGCATCACTGTAATTTTACGACTTGTCGACATCTTGCTGCTTGTGTTGGATAATGCGGCTGTAACCCACCTTTATATACTACTAGCGACCATCCTCGCATTATATGCTGACTGGGGGGGTTCCTTGCTTCATATCCGCTGCCCGGGGGGGGGGGGTCCTTGCTTCATATCCGCTGCCCAGGGGGGGGGGTCCTTACTTCATATCTGCTGCCAGGGGGGGGTCCTTACTTCATATCTGCTGCCAGGGGGGGGGGGGTCCTTACTTTATGTAGGCAGTTTGCCTCTGTCCCTGGGGGAGGGGGTCCTTACTTCTAGTGGTATATAAGTGGTAGCCATTTCAGTTCAGGCTCACAACCGCTTTCATCTCTCACGGCTATGGAGCTCTTCTATGCGTTAAACGATGTTCTCACGGTGAGGGAAGTCAGGGAGGTGCAAGTGCCTGTGGTGCCGCCAGCGTTCCAGCCTGAGAGATTTTTTTCTACCAGATGCTGCCGAACCCTGCCAACGCCAAGGTCCTCTGTGTTCCGGTCTTTTATAACCGGAGGGTGACGCTGGGAAAGCGGTTGGAAAATATTGAGCAGGGACATTACGTCGAGGCTTACTTCCGATGCACCATGCTGGGGGAATCGATACCATCAAGACTTGAGGAGGAAGAGTATCCAGCGTGGGGAAGATTTCTTCCTCCAGCAAGACCTCGACATATGTATCTCATGCGGCTGCATGCTCAGTCCTGATCGCGTTATTGCTGTGGATTGCGGCCATCAATCATGTATTTACTGCGCTGCAATTTGGACTCACATGACGGCGCTTGCTGATGAATACACGACTACATGCTTCACCTGCGGACTTCAAACGGATCATTACGTTTTCAACAGCCAGCAATTAACACACTGCGCAAGGCCAGTCCAAGACATCGTCGAATTTTTCTAAGTCTGGCAGCAAAAACCTGCCGGCCCTTCTAAGGGCCATCCACTAATACGAAATAAGCGCTAATCGTGTCATGGTGTTAGTATGTATGTGTATGCATGAGAGTGTGGGAAATGCTTTAAAAAAAAGGGTGATTTTTTAACCCCTTTTTTTATACCCCCTTTTTTGACTTTAAGGGGGCTTAATAGGTGAGCTCTAACCATGTAGCTATGAGTTCTCTATTTATAAAATGGAGAACTTGTACGTTTGGGGAGGTGTCTCATCTGTCCGTCTGCCGTTGGATGGTTGTTTGAATGGCCGCCCGTTTGAATGGTCGTTTGAATGGCCGCCCGTTTGAATGCCGTTTGAATGGCCGCCCGTTTGCATGGCCGCCCACTCTCCATATTACGTCATTATGACGTTCATATGACGTTCATATGACCTCCATATGACCTCCATATGATCTCCATATGATCTCCATATCACGTCAATAACACGTCCATATGACGTCAATATGACGTCACTGTTTTCGGAACCCCATGGGGCTCCGAAAACACCTCCTGACGTCATTATGACGTCCATATGGCAATCATATGGTAACCATATGACAACCATATGACAACCATATGACGTCGATATGACGTCAATATGACATCACTGTTTTCGGAACCCCATGGGGCTCCGAAAACACCTCCTGACGTCATTATAACGTCACTTCCTGTTTTCGGAACCCCACTTTTACCCTACTCCAGTGGAAATGGATTGCATGGTCTTCAATTGCGTTGAACAAGCATACCAATTTCAAAAAGCTAATCGAAATGGAAATGGCTCAGCAGATCCTGAAAGAATCTAACCCTGCTATCATGAAAAAGCTGAGGGAAAAAGTGCGAATCGGCGACCCGTGCAGTGTTCAAACAGATCTAGACACGATGAAAAGAGCAGTACTTAGTAAGTTTTTGGAGAATGAGGAGTTAAAACAACAGCTTCTCGCCACGGGTAGAAAACGTATTTTGGAATGTAATCCATATGACAATTTTTTCTCGACAGGGTTAAAAATAACGGGCAGAAAATTAGACATACTGGAATTTGAGGGTGAAAATCATATGGGGTCCATTCTCGAGGAAGTCAGAGGGCAGCTAGAAAACCAAACATTGGTGTAATTTACAAGGTGCGATGCTTGGCTCGGGCATTGTGTTTGACAGTGGCCGCAAGCAAGCTGAAGTAAATTTAATCAGGGTCTGAGATTTCGATAGATTCGCATAACAAGTCACAAGTATAGATTTCAAAATGAATGATTAAAAACACTGTTGGTTATTAGCGCAGTGGAGCGTGGATTTATGCCAGAGCCAAACATCAACAATATGTGCGTGCATGGAAAATAACTGAAGCGTTAATAAGGGGATATGATGTGAGCGGTTATCCATGGAGTGTATTATACAATTACATAAAGTTTCTTTTTACACCGGTAGAGGTAAATGCACCGCTCGCACCAGACTACATAAACGGTTTGTTGGCAGGTGCTTAAAGACACAAATATTCTGAACCTATGTTGGTAAATTAATATTCTATGGATAAGGTTATAATATTAAATTATAAGTACATATATATGCATGTAAAACAATTAAAGGGCTCTAAAATAGTTGAGTGTAGTAAAAACCATCCATGGAATATATTCCCATTTAAACAGTAAAAAGCGCATTCGGAATGGAACCCATAGAATATTCTGACCGTATGTGGCTAAGTTTAGATTCCATGGGTACCTTTATGTTATTAAATTACCAGAATAAATGTATGCATGTAAAACCAGCGGAATGTTCTGAGAATGTAGTACGGTCTTCCATGGAATACATTGCAGTGTAGCAGGGACTTCCATGGAATATAATCTCACATAAATAAAAATATTAAAACTGACGCAGATCAGTTTGCCACTCACAAAGGAACACGAATACATGGTACGTGGCTGTAGGCAGGGTAACAATACTAGTATGTGCATTTCAGTTAGGGTGTAAAAAAGCCAATAGATCTAGCATACATTCCGTGGATGACCATGTAATAGTGATATTAACATACAAAAAAGCACGAGGCGTACTTGTTATTATCTTATTAGCCTTAGGTTAAAACACACAGCATATATTTACACAGGTAAACCCAGCGTTTGCTCTAAAAAGGAGTGTTTGAAGATGTGTATATCCATGGAAAACATTACTACAGAATTACTCTCTTCTTAGGCCACCAAAACATGTAATGTAACCATACTCAGAAACGTACGTAATATTGTTTTACTATCATGAAATAGTTCATAACGAAAAATCATAATATACCCTTCAAATCTAATATTTTAAGATATTAACAACACCCTAAACTCAACCATACAAGGACACAATGAACGTGTTCCATGAATCGACAATCACTAGATTTAATTTCTACTTTTTGGGTATAAGCAGGGTATTTAAAGGGACAGGCTCTCACTATGGTGCCTTTGCATCTTGCAGGAAGCTGGTATGTTGCAAACACAGACGCAGACATTACTTATGGCTAGTCTTACATTTGTAAGCTATAATATGAGTGGATAAAGAAATATACCCAAAAGAATCTGCATTCTTGAATTTTTAAAACGCAAAAATGCGGACTTTCTGTTTCTGCAAGAGACGCACGCATTTGAGGAAGACATGAACAGCTGGCTAAACATCTGGGGTGCGGGTAACATATGGCTTAACCCAGGTACAACCAGAAGCGCAGGACAAGCTATTCTAACAACACAAAACTTAGAAATAATAGTACACAAGATTGCAATGGATGGTAGATTACATGTCCTTAAACTGCACAGAACAGGTCAGATAATATCCCTTGTTAATGTTTATGGTCCCAACAACGAAATTCAAAAAGAGGAATTTTTAAACTGCTTTCGAAACATGTTGGACTTCTATGACTATGGAGATGAAATTATCTGCGGCGGGGACTTTAACATAGTACAAAACAGTAATATGGACAAACTTGGGGGCTCTTCTAAACCATACAACAGTCAGAAAAGCTTAAACAAACTTATAGAAGACTTTAACCTAGTTAATATTGGGAGAGAACAAAATCCACAAAACAGGAAATACACTTGGTCCCAACCAAATCCTCCAATCCGTTGCAGGCTAGATTTCTTTTAAATTAAAAGGTCGTCGCTCTGCTCAATAAAAAAAGCTAAAATAAGTCCAGGTTTCATGAGCGATCACTCAGTCATTGAGTTGGTCATTACGCTAGGGACTAATAAAAGAGGAACAGGTCTTTGGAAGCTTAATTCGAGTATAATTATGGAAGACGATTACTAAAACAATATGAAATCACTAATAGACCAAGTATGGGAGTAAAATATAGGCGATTTAAGACTAAAATTTGACTGACTAAAGCACAACATAATGACTTACTCTATAGCCTACTGCATGAAAGGGTGTAAAGCAAATAGAGAGCGGGAAAATAACCTTAGGTTTCAACTCGAATGCATTGATACAAAAATTTGTAACGGAACAGCCAGTGATAATGAAATAACCCATTTTAATGATTTAAAAACGGAACTGGAAACTTTCGAAATAGAGAAAGCCAGAGGAGCTTGGATACATTCCAGGCTCCAGCACATCGAATTGAATGAAAAAAGCAATGCATTCTTTTTTAATCGGTCCAAGACTAGTTATGAGAAGAAAACCATCAGTAAATTAAATACCAACAATGGTGAAATAAACGACCCTAAACAAATACTTCAAGAAATACAGACATACTATGAACTATCTATCTATATAGCTCAAAGAATAACAATACATCTAATCTTTTCAACGAACTTAATATACCAAGGAAATTTTCAAGCATTCAAAAGGAATCTTGCCAGGGTCCAATCACTCTACAAGAATGTCATGAAGCCTTGAAAGAATTCATTCTAAACAAATCGCCTGGAAGTGATGGGCTAACTGTGGAGTTCTACCAAGCTTTTTGGGAACAAATTGGTCCGAAGCTGGTTCCCTTCAAAAGGGAGAATTATCTATGTCACAAAGAAGGGGAGTGATAGTATTGCTAGAGAAAAAAGGGAAAGATAGCACTCAAATTAAAAACTGGAGACCAGTATCACTTCTCAATATGGACTATAAAATACTCACCAAGACATTGGCAAAAAGGTTAGCAAAACACATCTCTACAGTTATTCACTCAGACCAAGCGGGGTTTACAAAAGGGAGATATATAGGGGGAAATATTAGATCTGTTGAAGATGTTATAGCAATATATGACGCTTACAATCTACCTGGCCTTCTGTTACAGCTGGATTTTGAAAAGGCTTTTGACTCAATCGAATGGCCCGTTCTATTTTCTACATTGCGATAGTTTAACCTAGGAAACAATTTTATAGTATGGATAAAGTGCTGCCACACCAATATTTTCAGTTGTGTTAGCAGCAATGGTTATAATACCGATTGGTTTCAGTTACATCGTGGCATGTGCAAGGGTTGCCCGCTGTCAAGTCTTCTTTTCATTATGTGCGCAGAAATTTTGGGTATTACGATACGTGCAAATGATGACATTATAGGATTAAATATAGGAAAGAAAATGCATAAAATAAAACAATTTGCAGATGACTGCACATGCATGGTAAGAACTATCCCATCCATTTACACGCTAATTGAAACCATCCGCGGTTTTTTAAAGTTTTCAGGGCAGAAATTAAACACCGAGAAATGCTGTATCTTTTATCTAGGATGCTGGAGGGACAAAAATGATAAAATTTTAAATATGAATGTTGTAAAGGCGTCTTTCAATATGCTGGGGCGAAATGAGTCGGTAAAAAAGCAGAAAAATTTTGATGATAAAGTCACTTAATCAACACAAGCAAAGCAAATTACGTATTTGTAGTAAAATTCTAGTTACAAAACGTTCGGCGTGTCAAAATTTGTGCATATATTCTCTTTTGTCGAAGCTAGTACTGAAATAAAGAAACAAGTACAACAAGCTATAAACTCCTTTCTGTAGAAATCTAAACCCCCAAAAATAAAACACACGGTTTTTATTCGAAAGTATAATGAGGGGTGCTCAGAGCGGTAGATGTAGAATGCACAGTGAAGGCTCTGAGAATGCCTTGGCTTGGGCGAATTATTTCAGGCACTGGATGGACGGACACTGCCCATCAATATTTCGAACCCATGGGAGGACTATTGTTCTTCCTAAGGTGTAATTACCATGTTGATAGTCTTCCTACGATTCCAGCCTTTTACAAAAATATGATTCGATACGCAACTGAAATAATTCGCCATCAAAACTCTGAATATGTGTTGTGGAACAATCAATTCATTGTCGTCGGTCAACAAAGCCTATTTATTAAATAGTGGTATGAAAAAGGGGTGGTGTACATACAAGATCTGTTAAAAGATGACGGCTCGTTGTTGTCTTTTGAAGCCTTTTCTTCCAAATTCAATATACCAGTAAATTTTCTTAGATACATGGGAGTGGTCAGTGCTGTTAGAAATGCGATAAAAAACACCCATTGATAAGCCATGCCTTAACCACTCCCAGACCCAGTATCAACTTCAACAGCTACAATTTTACACTAAAAAGTGGGAAAAGAGTTTATTTAGCTTACACGAAAAGCAGGGATTTTTATTTGGATTTCATCAATCTTATTAAATCTCCGCCCGCAACCATCATAAAATGGCGTGATGAATTAAATGTACAAGAAGATGTGGTATATAGAAGTTTAACACTCACTAGAAGATCGGTAAAAGAACCAAAATTGCTCGCGTTACAATTTAAAATTATACACAATGTAATCAATTGTGGCTCAAATTTGGTAAAGTGGAAAATAAAGGAAGACGATACATGTCATTTGTGTAATTCAACAAGAGATACATTAATACATGCATTACTTGACTGTCCCACAACGAAAGAGTGGATTCGAGAAATTTTTAAAACAATAAACCCTATAGAAAATACTGTAATATCACCTAAGGAATTTATCTTTGGTGTCGAGAATTCAGCCCTGAATCTAATGCTTATGGTAATACACAACAAATTTGTGTCGCCCTTCGTCATTCTGAATGAAATATGCAAAAGAATACATGTTGATGAGCAAAAATGGGAGAATTATGCATCACTATGCCATGAAAGTGAACGTTTTATTCAGCAGTATTTCTGAGAGATGTTATAGGTGCTGGTGAGTGCCTGGAAACATAAAGGGGCAGGGGAGAGGGTTCTCTATTCATTTCGGCTTTTTCTTTGTACTATTCATTTAAAAAACTTTCTAAGCGGTAATTTAAGCTTAGTGTTATGATATGCTTGTACGTAATTAATGTATGCAAGTTTGATTATGTATTGTATATTGTATATTAATAAAGAGAATAAAGGGGAAGAAACAAAACAAAACACAGTGTATCCACGCATGGTATCCATATAGCCTTCCCAAGATAGCAATATTGCATGATCTAACATTTCTGCTTCATTACGCAAAGCCTGTGCTGCATTTTGCAGGAAAACGCGAACTGCATCAGATAATTTAGTTCACAGTTTCCACTGCAATATTTTATGAAAGACACATTATAAAAGACGTTTAGAACGGCGCTGGAAGCGTTCTAAGAAACAAAATGATCTTGCGAACTTTTTGGAACGGCGAGCAGCCTTTAACTCCTTACTGAACAGCAAGAAGTCGCAATATTTTCAGTGCTTGGTAAATGATAACTACGGAAACCAAAGGGAACTTTTCCGAATATTTAAACGCATATGTAACAAGACTTCTGAAGTTCAACTTCCTGAACATGAGTCACCAGAGAAGCTTGCCGATGCTTTTGCAACATTCTTTGAAGACAAGATATCAAAAATTAATATGGAATTCACAACGGATAATTACGAAGTCAATATGGCTAAACACTTGATTGCTCCTTTCGAATTCGAAAAAATCACCGATGATATGACCCGCGCAGTTACAAGGAACTCATCTGATAAGACCTGTCTCTTAGACCCTATTCCGACGTCGTTTTTGAAGATGTGCCTTGATGAGGTTGTACCAGTTATTACCGCAATATTTAATCGATCATTCAGTAAGGGAATCGTTCCTCATCATTCAAAGAGGCAATAATCACACCACTAATGAAAAAGCCAAATGGTGGAACACCATTGTCAAATTGAAGTCCAGTGTGAAATCTTTCATTTTTGAGCAAAGCGTTAGAACAGGTCGTATTAAAGCAACTAAAAGTGGTTGTATAATGGGTGTTCTAAAACAATATATAATGGGTGTTCTAAAACAGTGACGTGATATTGTTTTAGAAAACCCATGGGTATAGTAAAACAGTGACGTCATATTAACGTCATAATGACGTCACAGGGATAGTGGGCAGCCGGGCAGACGGGTAAACGGGCAGCCAGACAAACGGACAGCCGGACAAACGGAGAGCGGGGTAAATGGGCCGTCGGAAAAACGGACTAATGGGCAGCCGAAAAAAACGGACAGACGCGGGCAGACGTGGGCAGACGCGGGCAGAAGCGGAGCGGACAGACGGGCAGACAGACAGCTCCCTAAACGTACAAGCTCCCCAACTGTGTTTTAAGCAGAGGACTCATGGAGACATGGTTAGAGCTCACCTATGAGGCTCCCCTTAAAGTCAAAGGGGGTATTAAAAAGGGGTATAAAAATAGCCCCCTTTTTTATTTTTTTATTATTTTTTTTACATTTCCCACACTCTCATGCATACACACACATACCAACACCATGACATGGTTAGCGCTTATTTCGTATTAGTGGGTGGCCGCCGTAGCAGCCGTGACTGAGTTAGCGTTTCATTTCGTATGCCTCTTAGGTATTTTAACCTCAGATAGCAACTTTTTTTCTTTCTCTCTCTCTCTCTCTCTCTCTCTCTCTCTCTCTCTCTCTCTCTTTCCACGCACATACCATCACCAAGACAGATTTAGCGTTTCATTTCATAAGCCTCCTAGGTATTTTATCCCCAGATGGCAACTTTTTTCTCTCTCTCTCTCTCCACATACACACACACACATTCCAACACCATGACACGAATAACGTTTCATTTCGTATTAGTGGGTGGCCCTAAAACGGGCCGAAGATCGTTTTCCTCCTGCTGCCGGCCTCCGGTTCCGAAAAAAGTCACTACGTCCTGCACTGGTCGGGCACTTTCAGTCATCTGTTGACCGTTGAACATGTAGTGTTTTGTTCTTCGGCCACATGTTGAGCATCTAACGGTGTAGTTGTGGCGAAGTGCGGTGTGGTACACCCAGATGACAGCACAGTAAAAACATAGCTGATGGCCGCAGTCTGCTGCAGTCAAACGGTCTGGACTCAGCATACACCCACAACCAATGCAGATATCCAAATCTTGCTGTAAGAAATATCTGCTCCAGGCCGGATATTCCTCCTCTTCTAGCCTGGAGGGAATCGCCTCTCCCAGCACGACTGATCTGAAATATGCATGTTGGTAGCGGCCGTCTTCTATGTCTCTTAGCCGTTCTCCAATTATAACCACCCTGTTGAGGAAAACTGGAATACACAACACGGTAGCGTGAGCTGGGTCCGGCAGCAGTTGAAGCAAGAAAGTGCGTTCAGGCTCGCTTACTGGCGGCGTCACAGGCAGATGAACCTCCGCAATGTCGCTCAGCGTCAGCGCGTAGTTGATGGGTGTGTAGTACTCCATGTTGTCGCAAGCGGTTGTGAAGCGGTTGTGAAGTTCAATTGAAATGACAAGCCAATATATACCGAGCCTCTAGGAGCAGATTGTGTGAGAGATCATGACCATATCAATGGCAAATATCGCGGAGCAGCGCATAGTGAATGCAACTTACAGTTTCGACTTAGAAAAGATCAGCAGGGGAATAAAGATTCTTTTATAATTCCTGTGTTTGTCCACAATTTGCGAGGCTATGACAGTCATCTAATTATGGAGGAAATTGGACAATTCAAAGATGAAACGATTACAGTCATTTCCAACACCATTGAGAAATATATTGCATTCACCATGAGCAATCTAAAATTTGCAGACAGCTTTCACTTCATGAGTACCTCTCTACAGAAGTTGGTATCCAACCTTGCAGCCGAAGGGAAAGATAACTTCTACAACATGACCTCTCACATTCACGATAGTGACCAACAAGATTTGTTGCTGAGAAAGGGAGTGTACAATTACGATTACGTGGACGAACTATCCAAGTTTGCTGAAACGCAGCTACCATCAAAGGACAAGTTTTATAGTAAGCTTAGCGAAGAGGACATTAGCGAAAGCAAAGCAAATAATCCCTACTTAGCAGATTACAATTCTGAGACACCAAACAACTACCTGATGTACCTCGACGCAAACAACTTGTATGGCTGGGCAATGTCACAAAGCATGCCACAAAGAGGATTTATGTGGGTGAGCGAGGTAGAATCCCTCGACTTCATGGATGTAACTGAAGATGAAGTGGATTTAGAATACCCAAATTCAATCCATGATCGTCATAATCATTACCCAGTGGCTCCAGAACGGAAATATATCAGAGTTGGAGAATTGCCTGAGTACAGTCAGAAGCTGCGGAAAGATCTGAACATGAAAGACAAACCCAGTGAAAAGCTCAATCCTAACTTGTGTGACAAGAAGAAATATGTACTTCATTACAGGAATTTACAACAGTACGTCTCACTGGGGATGAAAGTCACCAAAGTACATCGCGCCATCATGTTTGAACAGAGAAAATGGCTAGCCAAATACATTACCTTGAACACAGAAAAGAGAAAATTGGCCAAGAACCCATTTGAGAAAGACTTCTTCAAACTGATGAACAACTCTGTGTTTGGCGAAACCATGGAAAATGTGCGAAAGCGAATCAATGTTGAACTTGTTCACAAGGAAAAGCGGTTCAAGAAACTTGTAGCCAAACCTTCTTTTCACAAATTCAAAATTTTCAACGAAGATTTGACCGCCGTACATTTACGCAAAGTGGATTTGCTTCTGGATAAGCCCATTCAAGTTGGCTTCACCATTCTCGACCTTAGCAAAGTGCTTATGTTCAACTTTCATTACAACTACACCATTGCCAAGTATCCCAATGCCAAGTTGTTGTTCAGCGACACCGACAGTCTATGTTATGACATAGAAACGGAAGATATCTACAAGGATATGCAGTAAGATGGTGACTTGTTCGACACAAGTGACTATCCGTCAGATCACTTCCTACATTCCAACGTGAACAAAAAAGTGCTTGGGAAGATGAAGGATGAGACTGCAGGTATCTCCATTTAAGAGTTTGTTGAACTCAGACCGAAAATGTACAGTTTATTATGCGGTGGGAAAGAAAAACATACAGGTAAAGGCATCACTCGAGCTTGTCAAAGACGCATTAAACATGTGCAGTATAGAGACAGTTTGTTCAGCCAAACTCAAACGATGGCTATAGGACACATTATTCGAAGTCATAGTCACCAGCTTTTCTCGGAGAAGTTGAGGAAAGTAGCCCTCTCTCCATATGATGACAAGCGATATGGGTTGAATGATGGCTATTCCACCTTAGCACATGGACATTACAAGGCAACGTTATAAAAGGGGAAGGTCCTCCAACGTAAGAGTTATTTGAGATGTGAACATTGAAGCGTTAACATGGAACTTGGAAGTCGTAAGAGATCTACAACTGATATGGATACTCTTTCTGATACAGTCAAAGACTTAAAAGTTAAAAATCCTGCCACTACCATCAAGACATTGAAAGTGGAGATGGCACCAACACCACCACAGTCGTGGGATGGAATGCTTTTCTCTAGGAAATGGAAAGTATATCAAGATTATGAAACAAAGTAAGGAAGGAGTGGTAAGTATCTCAAAGATGAGAGGTCTGGAAGAAACCGTCCTACGAAAAAGGGTATTTTGCTGACAATACCTGAATGGAAAATATTGAGGAAGCAAGTGAAAGAAGTAGATAAAAGGCTTCGAAGACAAGAAGACGGCTCATAACAAGGTATTGACATCATGAATGCACTCATGTTTAACGGTGGTGGTTACCTTACTGTAAATGATTTGAATGAAGTGAAAATAAGTTCTCGGATAATAACTTCTGCTTATCGGTTTAAACCTGCAGATTTGATTGACTTTGATATGAAGAATTGGCGCGCAGTCTTACGATTTCTAGAAGCTATACAACATCCACTCTTCACCATCTTGCGAGCATAAAAACGTTTTTGCAGACAAAGAGACAGCTCATAGTTGGTCTGACTGTTGAACGAGATGGAAGACTTTTTATCGGATTATGAACCCATTACAAATGGATTCTCATATCTGAGAAACTTATGTGATGACATTGTGCTAAGGCATTTTGGAAAGTATATCATTCTATCACCTGACGAACAATCTGTGTTGAAAGAACATCTGGAGAAGTTGAGGATAGCTGGCTTTCTCCTAAAACTCTCAGAGGATTTAGAAGTGCGTGTGACTGAGAACTGTCTAGACGTGTTTGTACAATTTCGCCAATATGACGAGCTTACAGAACTCTACGACTACATCACGCTCAACACAGTGGAATAGTATGCTCTGTTACAAGCATTGGATTGGAAAGAACCTGACGCTTGAATTCAAAAAGGAAGGAGTGCAACTCATGCAGGGTACCAAGTCCATCGAGCTGACACATCCCATGTGATGGAGATGGACATAGACATAAATGAAGATGGATATGAACTAAAACTGTCTGAACACGAAGATGTTAAAATAATACATTTTGGTTATGGACAGTGTTATGTTAGTTTTCATAGCATTTACAAACGTGGGTGTAATCTCTATGATATATATATTAATTTAGATTCGTATGAATGGCATTTGTTTATCGATGTATTGAAGGTATTTGTGAAATTAAAGTTTAATGTAAAATAGATTTGTTGAAATGTAAAATAATTGCTACAATGAAAATAATGTATAACACAATAAAAAAAGAATGTTGTATAAAACTGTCTTGTTTATTTACAATATCCATAATAAAATTAACAATTACCAGCAACTTAACTAATACAACATCAATAAAATAATGGATTCTAATGTCTATATAGAAAATCCTTTACAACAAAATCACCATCACTTCTTCTTAATACATCAATAATTTCAAAACGACTATGTCCTCGAGCTCTTTCAATTATGCAATACACACAATCAAATCCACATGTAGATGATATCGGTGTTTGTAATGGAACTGAATTATAAATGAAATTAAACTTTAAAAACCTATTCAAACGACTGTCTATAGGTAAAAGTCCATAAGAGTCAAAATATTCTGCAGGAACTTTGTCATAATATACTGCCACTAAATGCTCTCCTGGCTCATCATGATCGTCTGTGTTGATGACATAGGCACCGCGTTGTAAACATGGTAACTGGTCCATGGAAAACACGCCTTGAAACAAGTCTTTTGTTGCGGCATCATGGGACAGTATGGCTGCTATCTGCTTCGTGTTCATGACTGGTAGTCGAATTGAATGCTAGGATTTGCACTTATTTCAATAATGTTATCAAATTCAGCATAGACTATAGCATTGACTGTAAATTTGCAAGGCACCAGCAAAATTCCTTTCTAGTCGCAAAT
Source organism: Protula sp. h YS-2021 (assembly GCA_949752745.1). Taxonomy (NCBI): domain Eukaryota; kingdom Metazoa; phylum Annelida; class Polychaeta; order Sabellida; family Serpulidae; genus Protula; species Protula sp. h YS-2021. Next base: position 73,360,528 of record OX457027.1, read on the forward strand.
TCCCATGTTTGATAAGGGCATAATGATCATCACCATCATAATCAGGTGTTAAGTCAAAGGAAAAATAGAATAACCTCTAGGCCAATCCTCCCGTTTTATGATGGAACTTTTCTCACCATTCAATCTATCAAAAGATTTGTAAAGAGTTTCAAAAGCGCCAAGATATTTGTCTCGATTTATGTCAAGCTTGAGAGGTTTGGATAGGACTGGTTCATCATCAGAGTAAAGCTGCATAAAGTTAAGATCAAAATGATCAAAATTGTATGGATTTCTCAATACTGTAGCAGCAAAGGATTCATTATGAACCAGTCAATGACAAGACGTTTTGGTAATTGGCCTAAAAAGATGCTTTCACAAAAGATTGAAATCCAGTTAGAATAGCTAAAATCTTATACTCTTTTCTAGTAATAATAAACTTAGCAGGACTGTTCTTAGTGCATCTGTATGTCCCAACTGAATACCTGGACTAACCCTCACTTTGCGAATGGTTAAAAACGCTTCTCTCACTTCTACTTTAAAACCATTATTTGCTGCCATTAATACATATTCATCTTTTTGTCTATGTAAACGTAATGTCATACTAATACCATTGGGAAGATAACGATCCTGCTCAAACAAATCTAACCTTAAAGCACCTGTTAGCATAAACTCACGGCTTAGACGTGTATACAAATAACGATTATGTAAACCATTATTTCCATGTAGAGCTAGATCGCCACCCTCAACATTTACATAAAAACCTGATACATATCTTTCATGATTAGCTCTTTTTCACGTCATGAGTATTCATTGAACCGGCAGTATCTTTGTAGATGAGACGCAAAGAGCGCTCAGAATGGAGACTTTCTTCCGAGTCATGAATGAGATGAGATATGATACTGGTATAACCATGGGTATTCTTACTATGTGATACCAATCGATCATTTAGAAATAATTCAATATTAGATCATAACCCATTAAACAAATCATTGATACATGATACGTAATCATCTGCACCACACGGTGTTCCATCAGCCTTTACAATGCGGCATACAAGATGAAGTCTACTGTTCTTTAAATCTAGATATTCTTCTGTACTCGCAGGAATGTAGAATTCTATTGGAGCACCTCTAATGGTAGTCAATGGTTGATAGTCTACATTATAACTTTTTTCTGCAGCAGTTTGCGTTGGTGGTATGCGAAACCATTCTAATGGAGAAAGACTACATTCACAAGAATGATTATAAATTAAAGACATGATTAAAAAATATCTCTCTTATATTATGTTGATGTTATCCGTTTAGCTGCCTTTCGCCTTCTGACAGGTTTTGTCGGTTTCGCTCTCTTTTGTCCTCCTAACACATTACCAATCACACGCTGTGCTACTCGACCTGTAACATCTTTCGCGACATCTTTTGCAGCCTTTTTAAGACGTGGTGCAACGATTTTAGCCGCTGTCTTAAGCAGTGGAATAGCTTTGCGAGCCAATGATCCAAGTATTGAATCAATACCATCTCCATATTGTATTCGCGCTCCTTTAAATCCTGGTAATTCCCCATCCACTGGACGAAGAAAATGGTTGCGATATATATATGGATTGTGTGTGTATGCTTTCATAATGCTTTTGGTCGAAAATGAAGTTTACATATCACTTTCCCAGTTTGAAATGAAACATTATGACCTTTGTCATCCTTCATATTCATTTCTATCGTATCAAATTTGGATGTGTTTACAGGGACGTAATAAGGTTCTTCATAAGATTTCATAATAATCTTTTCCTTTAATGGGAACAGAACGTAGTTAAGGAACATAATAATCTCCAACTACTTGTGGCTCATAAATACTACAGTACACATAAAGTGTATAAAATCCATGTTTCACATCAGATTGATATTCAGCAGGATCGGATTCTTTATAAAATTTATTTGGCATAAATCCTAAAATCTCAGCTAATCCAGTAGAAAAGACAATATCATAATCATCTCTCAAAATAAGATAAACTCTTCGAGAAATTTTATCATACTTTAATTGAATAGGGTTTGCATTAATAGATTTTTGTAATTCTTCATTTATTGCAGAACATATTTCAGGTGTGGATCTGTAGTAACCATATGGAATGGTAACTGCATAAAATACTTCTAATGATGTCGTCCATGTATGTGGGTATTGAATTTCAGCTAAGGCTACTTCATATTTTCCTTTCAAATATAATGTACGAGGTAAACGAATTTGATAAGTAGAAGCCTTATTAGTAGGATAATAGTTCATACTAGCATTGCTGGTAAAGTAATGTAAAATCTTGTTGACTCCATGACGGCTAAATCGTTTATGTGATGTAGATAGACTGGATATGCATAGACATTACTCCATGATTGACCCTCGTCATCTACACTGTCTACATTGTTGTCTACATTGTTGTATAAATTGCTATCTACATGATCTACATTGATATCTACTACTTCTTCTTGACAGCAAGCAGTGATACACCTTTCCATTTTTACAGGAATAGTATTTTTATTTCCAATTTCTTTACAACAACAACACCATAACTCTTTAATCCATGTTAAAAAGTTTCCCATCCTTCTGGAAACAACCTTTGTTGACGTTGTTGTAGCTCTTTTGTAATATCTTCACGAATTGTCTTTCTGCCAAAAACGGTTTTTGGAATATTAGCGTCTACAATTTCCTCAATAAACTGCTTCCAACCATGTGGTGGTTCTCGTCGTTCTTTTCTTCTTGTAGCAACCAATGCTTCTTTCAACAAATCAATAATGTTGGAATTTGTAATGACATTACCCGTTTTTAAAACAAGTTTATTTTTATCTGTCCATCTCGTACCATATTTCTTAAGTTCTGCCAGAAGTTGTGTTAGTTTTACATGATAAATAGGTTGAAAATGGTTTAGAAACTGTTGGGACTTTTCTGATTTTTCTGCATTGGATGATGTAACAGACTTTTGTCGTTGTTGTTGTGACTGAATTGTTCGTAAATGACAGCCAAGAACTTGAGACATTTCTATTGCCTTTTCACGAGTTCGTTTCCCACGTAAAAGTTTATTCACTTTCGTTTTGATTTCACCATCTTCTCTCGTCTTTTCTAACAACATTTTATATTTATATTCAGGAATGAGGGCCATTTTCAAAGTATGTTTCATTTTAACAGCAATTGAGCTAACAAGGGTAATGCAAATTTAGCAATAGCTCCAATAAATCTTCTTTTCTGATTAACCAACTTCTTTTTTTTCGAAGTGATATCTTCTTATCTGCCAGTGTGCGTACGGTATGACGTTCACGCTTGAATTCCTTATACCTTTTTGAGCTTAAGATTAAATGTCCTCGCAATATATTCAAACAAATTTCAAACAAGCTAGTTAATTCCTCCTTAGTAGCTTGTTGTAGCAAGGATTTACGTCGTTTAGGCCCGCTGCGTGCGAGCAAGTGAAGAAAATGTTGATTAGCTTGAATACGTTTAGACATCTTGGCTGCGAATGGCTAAGTGACTTGGTTCTTGTTCATACGCTACTTTATCAACATATACGTAATGTGTATCTTTTGGTAAAATGCCTGTACGAATACGTAATTGATCATTCGTCTTCTACTTCAAATCAATGAATAAAAAGTCATGAGGTTTGCTGGAGCATCTTGATAGGCTTCTATGAGAAATTGAGATTTTCCAGGATATATTTGTCGCGCTAATGTACTTATTTGTTGACTGTCTCTCGGATTTTTAAACAGAATGATATTCAAACTAATATTTCGAATTTCTCTACCATGATGGAACAAATTATGCACAATAAAAAGAATGCTTAGATTTTGATGACTGCTGCCAACACTAAAAAGACGTGTCATTCGCTCATCACTACGACATTTGGTCATTAAGTCATCAATGATGAGTAAGTTTGGTTTTTTCGGGTTAAAACGCTCTTCAATGTCATCTGGAACGCCTTGGTAAAATTCCACACCTTTCATTCCCTTACACAAAGGCTGATCTACTGCATAGAGCCACAAAATTGCTTTTTGGAGAGGGTTTAATTCACTTTTGTTCTAGAATTTCTCTAACTAGAGAAGTTTTACCACTGCCTGTAGGTCCAGAGACCAAACATGTGAATGGATGGTTCATTTTTTAATGTCTGTTTCTTTCATCCAACTGTTGAACTTCTTTGGCCAACCTAACCACTTAACAAATAATTCTTTAACACCTCATCTTTTTCGTGTTTTCAAAACCTTTTAAATTCTGTAGACCGATTCAATATCTTTTGTCACTTTCTGCAGTTCTTCTTCATAGAAATGTCCATCAATATCTTCGTCCAAAAAGTTTTTCACACGATACAAGTGTATTTCTTGCTTCTTACAACGATGTGTGATAATGAAGACTTCTTGCGACCACTTTATATGATAATCCCGTTGAAATACATATTTCACGTGGGAAATGCGAACCTGATTACCAATTTTAAATTTATAGGGTTTTTTCTTCTTCTTTGGTTTTAATTTCAATTTGTCTACATACATATACTTCCACACTTTTGATTCGTTATCTTTACGAATATCTGCAGGAGCAAACTTATTAGGGAGGGAGCCATGAGGTCTAGGGTTGTAATTATACACTAAGTCTGGAAGGATGTCCATATATCGATAAGTTTGATTATGTAGGAAATATCGATACATCAATCCCTTCAGAGCACGAATGGCTCTCTCAGCAAAGTTGGCTTTGGTTTGTTCTTTGTCGTATAGGCATGTATTCCCTCCTTCTTTAAAAATGCTTTTACTCATCTGTTTTTAAATTCAATTCCTTTATCCGACCTTAGCGTTTCGTGGTCTTCGTTGTGTTTCATGAAAAATCTTTTGAAAGGCTTCTATGACGCTGGTATGTGATTTATTAGGTATTGGCTGCACCCAGAAATATTTGGAAAACACATCAATGACAACCAATAAAAAGTGGGTATCATCATTATAGGGAGCTATGTTTCCCATGTCAGCTAAATCAATATCCCACATGTCATCAATTCCACATGTAATGACACGTTGCCTTTTAAACCTGTATTTTACAGGTTGTAGTATACTGAAGGCATCTTGATCCTGTAACCATTTCTTTACTTTGGAATGAGTGACTGATTGATCATGTTTTTTTAATATGTGATAAATTTTGTAAGGACCAGCAAATGCCCCGGATTGATCAGGTTTAAAGTAAATATTGATTAAATAGTCTTATCACGTCGACATGATAACACTAAATGATCAACACTTGTCAACATATCTTGCATTTTATATTTTATCAACACATCTTACATTTTTATTTTATCAGCATATCTTAATTTTTATTTTATCAACATATCTTGCATTTTAATTTGATCTTACAACTCAATCAACATATCTTACAAATCAAATATTGATACAATGGTGTGAATAATTGGAGTCCATTGATCTTCAATGTATATTAACCAACTACTTGTGATAGCATCTACACCATATTTTTTTACAACGTTGATTTTTATTATCTAACACTTTATCTAAATGAATGTAATATTTAGCTTCATTCCAATATGTATAGACACATGTAGAATGACACGTATGTTCTAAACACTCTTCATTTTGACAAGCAGGACATACTAAACATGCAAATGTTTTTACAGCTAATACCATTTCTTCACAATATGTTTTTTGCACAATATATTGTCTCAATGTAATGTCTGCTATTACACTGCAATATATATTAACCACTCTCTCATTTCATCAAACAGTCTTGGATCAAATCCAGCGAAGTGATATGCTGCTTCCACATCAAACTCCTCAGCTCCGTCAATGTTTGAAAGCACACACTCTTTGATGAAATCCTCGTGTAAGTTTGGTACGTTTAACGTGGAATGAGCAAGATCCCAATAAATGTCCAAGTGTTGCAGTTGTTGTTGAATAGATCCAAAACGTGCCAGTTCACTTATCATGTAGTCCACATACTTCTCCTTGAAGCACATTTTGCAGCTTGATAGGAGTTTTCTTGCCATGACATTCCGTACATGGCAATAAGGTTGAATTGATGTTATCAATCTCCTGAAGCAATGTCTCCCATTCAACATCATTCATGTTGATGTAATACTTGTATTCTTTCCCTTCAAACAGTGATGTATGCACAAAACTCACATAGCGCATGCCCAAGTATGAAATGACTTCAAGCCATTTCGTTTGCGTTAAGTACAGTTTGAAGCCAATGTCGCGTAATCTTGTTAAGTTCAGACGCACAATCTTCCACAAGGATGGTGATAAAGCAAGCCACCTCTCTCCACGTTTGATTCGAATAAATAGCTCAAATTGTCCACGCTTCACCGTAATGGTTAAGTTTGCACTAATTTTAAAGCTGCTTGTCTTCTCCATGGCTGCGCGTTGAATGATGACTGCACTTGACACCTCACTCCTTTTATATGGACATTACATGTATGTTTTCATGAGATGTTTGCAAAATCGCGGAGTGATCTCGTTGAAACCATCCAGAAAGGCTGTTGGCAAACCGTCTGTTAGAGATTGTCTCATGACGATCACTAAAAAGTCTTCTCGTTTGCGACTCCCAATTATCCATTCAAAGAGCACTGGCATGGTTAAATGTCCTTTTTCATAGAGGTAGGCCATCATATCATACACCTTAATACGTTTTTCAAGGTACTTGAAGCCATGTAGCATGACCTTTGCACATTTGGAATCGCGATCCACATCAACACACTTTGGCGTCAGTAGACATAAAGTCCTAAAAAGTTCCTCATGAAGACTTCGGAGAACTGTAGCTCTGACGCGGGAAGATGCTCTAGGTTTCCTTCTACCATGTAGATAAGTTGAATGACAGTGTTCACTTCTTCCGTTAGGTATATGTACGTGTGTTGGTCGAAAAAGCCTTCTTCACATAAACGCCATAAAATGTTGCAATCCATCAGAGGAAGCACTGCGCGAAAGTTTTGCTTCAACAGCGTGACGTCTTCCTCAGTAACAGGAATAGTTTTGCTCAATTTAAATTTAGATTTGAGCTGCTTGTCATCGTCGTCGCTGTCGTTAGCGCCGTCGCTGTCGTTAGCGCCGTCGTTGTCGTCATCGCCATCGTTGTCGTCATCGCCGTCGTTGTCGTCGTCGTTGTTGTCATCGCTTGACATGACGACTTCTTCTTCCTCAAGATGCTCTAGATGTGCCTTTAACTTTGTGCTAAGTCGCTTGCGGATACCATTTACAAGCGCATTTGCAACCCAGAACGGGTAGTCAGATCCCTCGGGATCTGGCATTGCTTGCTGTACTGTAGACACGTCTGACGGAGCACCTAACGCTTCCTCAGGCTTTCTTTGCTGTACTGTAGACACGTCCGACGGAGCCCCTAATGCTTCCTCCAACGCTTTTTCGGCTTCTGCCATTGTTCTTAGGAAGGCAGCAGTCTCCTCCGCAGTTAAAACTGCATCTGTAAAAGCCGTTGTTTCGTTGACGAACAAGCTATCAATTTCCATGTTGCTAGCTGAAGTTGCCATCAGAGACGTTTCCATGATGCCTTGGCAATGTATTTGTTGCGAGTGGCGAACTGATCTTTTTATACTACTCATATATGGAGTTGGTGACACAGTGGCCTATGGCCCAGTGGCCGGGGGGGGGGATCTTCACACGGTACATGTGTGGGCACCCTGGGGGAGGTCCTCACACGGTACATGTGTGAGCACCCGGGGAGGGGAGGTCCCCACATGGTACATGCTCTAGGTATATGGTATGGATAGAGTGAGTCGGTCGGCCAGGGGGACCTGCCGTTCGGTCGACCGGGGGGAGGTCAGCCTCTTTTTCAGGCAGCCTCGCACTCTATGCAGTCAGTTTGCTTCTATCTCTTGACAGGTTAACATGCAGTACAAGGAAGAGTTCTTCAGCGCTGAGCGTCGTCAGAAATTTTTTTTGACTCAGAAGGATGTTAATCTGTTTGAAGAAATATGCATTGAATACCAAGTATTCATGTTAGATAAGTGGAGGGAGCTTCAGGCAGCAACCACGCGGGAATACAACCGGTTTGGCAGGGCGGCAGAGAAGAGCCACAAACGGCTAAGGCAGCAGTCGCCTGTGAAGTTTCGGGATCCGTCGCCCTGCCAGAAAGCGACTCCTATGAAAGCGACTCCTGTGAAAGCGACTTCAGTGACAGCAAGCCCGAGGAAGCCTGACGTCACTATCCGGAGGATGCCGGTTGAACAGCAAGTGACCAGGCAGAGGCACGTGCCCAGTGCCACTGTCACGAGGCCAGACAGCCCGCAACCTGCTCCTATGGATGACCTGACGGCCGCTGTCGCCAACATTACAGATATGCCAACAACGATCAACGCCAGCCAGATGCAGTCGCCTTCCAACTATGGTCACACCACTACCCTGGTTGAGGTGAAACTGGAGGACGACTCTAGCAAAAAGTCAACACTCCAGGACGTCGTGGAAAATATACAATACTGTGACTTCTGCGGCTTTATAATTCCGCAGGGCGTCACAGCGAGAGCGCACGAACAGAAGTGCTCAGAGGCTATGAAGTCCCAGGATCATACCTGTAGTGTTCTGGGCAAGCATTTCGCCTCAAACAGGGCTGGGGTCGCGGCGCATAGGAGGAAGATCGGCTGCAAGGAAGACAGAAGCGGTGACAGCGGCAGGAAGAAGTGACAAAAAGAAGAGCGAAAAAAACCTCCACGACTCTTTTTAGAGCCCTCCACTAATACAAAATTAACGCTAAACATGTCATGGTGTTGGTATGTGTGTGTATGCATGAGAGTGTGGGAAATGCTAAAAAAATAATAAAAAGGGGTCTATAAATCATTGATTTATACCCCTTTGAATTTTAAAGGGGCTCATAGGTAAGCTCGAACCATGTGGCTTTGATTTCTCTGTTTAAAAAATGGACAGCTTGTACGTTTGGGGAGGTGTCCGTCTGCCCGTTTACCCGTCTGTCGTGGGTGTTGGTATGTGTGCGTGGAGAGAGTGAGAGAGCAAAAGAGAGAATAAAAGTTGCCGTCCGGGTTAAAATTCCTATGAGGCTTAATGAAACGCTAACTCTGCCGTGGGTGATGGTATATGTGTGTGGAGAGAGAGAAAAAAATGACTGCCCGTTTGTCCGTTTGTCCGGCTACCCGTCTGCCCATCTGCCGTGGTGTGTGTGTGTGGAGAGAGATAGCAAAAGAGAGAGTGACAAAAAAAGTGCGGCTGGCCCCGGGGGGCCTGTCGGGCAGCTCTCTCATAGCATAGATATAGTGACCCAGTGGCTATCCTCGCAGTGTATGCCTGTCGTTCAGCTGGCCCCGGCCGGCCTGCTGTGCAAATGTCCGGGGGGCCTCGTTTTCCAAAATTAGTACAAACGCTACAAATGTTACTTACTTGATGTGTAACGTAATTATATTTCAGATAAATTAGCTCATCAGTTTGCGGAAGTTATTGACCAATTTAACTACAATATTCCCAAAAAAGCCAAATATTAACATTCCCGAAACAGTTTTGGCTTGTAGCCTAAAACCTCTAGGAATGTCAAATAACTATCTAACTGTCAGTGACTAATATGAGCACCATACTTGGAAAGACAAATATATGGATGTTTCCTGGAAATGGTTTTCCTATGATTTCCTTTAAAAAAATCCGGCTTTGCTTTTACAACATCCTTCTTTCTCGCTAAGTGTCTTCTTTTAGTATCACTCAGCATCTGTTTAGTATCTTCCTGTAATGAGTCAAACTTCATAAACCAAAATATATGACATATAAAGTGATCTTTTTCCTAAATTATCACCAAAAATATATTTTCTCCATAACTGTTTTATTTTCTACGAAATTTTATCAACCATGCCACTAGTGGTGCTTTGGTTTCCAAATTTTACTTTCTTTTTCGCTTTTTTCCCTTTAATATTTTTTAATGGATGTGGATTGAGTTGAGAGTTGTACGCAGTTTTATGCAAATTACATTGTTAACAGGCATGGCATTGGCTTTTGAGATAATGATAATAAGACGACAAAAACAATACCAAAGTATAATTGGATGGTTGTCCAGTTCATAATACAAGAACAATAATATCAATAACAATTATAACAATATATAGAGTAAAACATATAATGCCCAAGTTATTATTACTATTATGTAATGTATATAACTTTTTTTCAAGTTTGTTGCAGTAAAATCATATATATATATATATATATATATATATATATATATATATATATATATATATATATATATATATATATATATATATATATATATATATATATATATATATGATATTAGCGCTTTTTAAATTTATGAATCGGTACTTGACTGATGCATCGGCACTTTGTCAAAATATGAAAACAATAACACATTTGGCATGGAGACTGTTTTAAATAAGTATCAAAACAATCTGAAAGCTGTTTCAAAACAGTCTTTTGTAGTGATTCTGTCAAGCTAAAACCACAAGAAACACCACGTAAGGTGGCTATACCCTCTTGAATGGCTGAGGCGCGTTGCCATAAATGATGAGGCTCAATTAGACTATTTAGTGTTATCATACTGTACAGTAAGAGTTGCACCTCCACGCCAGCATAAACAAAATGAAAGTGACCTTTGTGGATTACTCCTCTGTGATGTTGTTGTTGCTATGAGCCCAAGCTAGAATTTGCAGCCTAACTCTGAGTTAATACTGAGGACACATAAAATAGTTAATAATAAAAATAAAATATTCCCCATCTGAACGCCGTATCGTGACAGATTCGCAAAGTCGGTAGTAGTATAGAAACGACAGTTCTGGCTCACTTTGTGACGTCATACTGTCTGGAGCGGAAGTGACGTCATACTGTCTGGACCGGAAGTGCTGTCTGGACCGGAAGTGTTGTCTGGACCGGAAGTGAGGTGATAGGCGTAGTCATGGCAACGTGTTGTTGTGATGGCAACGAAGCATGGTAACGTGACGTCATAGGCGTAGCCATAGGCGTAACCCTGATAACAAAGTGAGGACCCCCCGCCTCACCTGAGTTGGTGTCTGCGTCACCTGAGTGGTGTCTGCGTCACCTGAGTTGGTGTCTGCGTCACCTGAGTGGTGTCTGCGTCACCCCGCCTAAGACATACTATGTACCGACCCCCCCCCCTAAGACATACTATGTACCGACCCCCCCCCCCACCAGTCGGCAGTCTGGACAGACCCTATAGTAAAATGTGTGGAGCCCCCCCCCCCCCCCAGGCGGCAGTCTGGACAGACCCTATGGTAAAAAGTGTGGACCCCCCCTCCCCCCCCCCCGGCGAGCAACATTCTGTCAAGTCAGCATAAGTTACACACCACAATTTGCTCACATCAGAGGGGTATATAAGGGATGAGCACCCAGCACCCAGCAGTGACGGTCATATCGGTAAGTGGAGCAAGGAAGCAAAAGTTACAGACCACAATTGGATCACATCACAGTGGTAGATAAGGGATGACATCCAGTGACAGCCAGTGATAACCATTTCGGTAAGTGTTTATTGAAACTTTATAAATAAAAAGTGAACTTTGTAAACAAACTTTAGTTATTTGCATAATTGAAACTTTGTAAAGAAACTTTGTAAACAAACTTTATAAACAAACTTTAGTTATTTGCATAATTAAAACTTTGTAAACAAACTTTGCAAACAAACTTTATAAACTAGATTTGTAAACAAACTTTAGTTATTTGCATAAATGAAACTTTGTAAACAAACTTTGTAAACAAACATCATAAACAAACTTTATAAACAAACTTTAGTTATTTGCATAATTGAAACTTTGTAAACAAACTTTGTAAACAAGCTTTGTAAACTAGATTTGTAAACAAACTTTGCAAACAAACTTTGTAAACAAACTTTAGTTATTTGCATAATTGAAACTTTGTAAACAAACTTTGTAAACAAACTTTGTAAACAAGATTTGTAAACAAACTTTGTAAACAAACTTTAGTTATTTGCACAATTGAAACTTTGTAAACAAACTTTGCAAACAAACTTTGTAAACAAACTTTAGTTATTTGCATAATTGAAACTTTGTAAACAAACTTTGTAAACAAACTTTGTAAACAAACTTTAGTTATTTGCACAATTGAAACTTTGTAAACAAACTTTGTAAACAAACTTTAGTTATTTGCATAATTGAAACTCATTGAAACTTTGTAAACAAACTTTAGTTATTTGCATAATTGAAACTCATTGAAACTTTGTAAACAAACTTTAGTTATTTGCATAATTGAAACTCATTGAAACTTTGTAAACAAACTTTGTAAACAAACTTTGTAAACAAACTTTATAAACAAACTTTATAAACAAACTTTGTAAATAAATTTTGTAAACAAACTTTGTAAACAAACTTTAGTTAATTACATAATTGAAACTCATTGAAACTTTGTATACAAACTTTTGAAACAAAGTTTGTAAACAAACTTTGTAAACAAACTTTGATTATTTGCATAATTGAACCTTTGTAAACCAGTTTGAGCAAGTTACACATCATCGGAGTGGTATAAAGGAAGAGTGAAACGTATATTTTACTTCATTTCAGTTCTAGCAACAGCAACAGCAACAACGATGACAACAGTCTACTGTCATGATTGTGATGTGACATTTCCATCTCTAGAATTGTTCGTGGCACATACATGCAAACCAGCTAGGATGAAACGTGCTCGTGAAGAGCTTGTTGAGCAGATTGAAGCCAAGAGACGAAAGACGTTGCAAGATGGTGTTGACAGACCTGATCCAGTCCTCTGCTGTGGATGTGCAAAGATATTTTCATCTTTGGATGTGTTTGAGACGCAGGTATGCATGATGGAAAAACAAAAGACAGTACAAGTAGGCAGAGGCAGAAGAGTGATTCTTGGTGGAAACGCACAGGAAAGACGTTGTGAGCCTGAAGATGGATCAGATTTACTACTTGAAATGCGACAACAAGAGAATCGAATCAAGAGACATTTGTTAGAAACGTTAAACCATGGCATGAAATGGTATATTGTCGTACATGCACGCTTCAAGAAACTGACACCAAATGCTGAAGGTGTGATGGTAGAACACGTGGATAATTCCTTTATCAGCAGTCCAACATATGCAGCATACAATCCAGCAGATATTGAGAAGGACTTACCAGAAGCCTATAAAGAATTGTTTACCAGGTTTGATGAACATGAGCGACAAGGCTCTGGCTGGGTGTTGGATAACATATTATTCATTGAAGTATATACAGCTACGTCAGCGCCACTGGAAGCGAGCAGTTATATCCCACTATCGAAGAAAGTAAAGAGTACAAAGGCTGTGTTAAACATTCAGAATAAAGACAACAAGTGCTTCTTATGGTCTGTATTGGCTCACCTTCACCCTTCAACAAACAACCCATACCGTGTGCATCAATACAAGGCATTTGAGAACGAATTGAAGGTGGAAGGCATGACATTTCCCGCACCGATTACAGACATTCCAAAGTTTGAAAAGGAGAATGATGTGTCCATCAACGTGTTTGGATATGAACATGATGTAGTTGTGCGAGAGAAATTAACTTGCTTTTGATTAGCAATGACAAGACAAGGCATTACTGCCTCATCAAGAATTTCAGCAGGCTTATGGCTTATCGATCAAAACATGATGGTGCAGCATTTTATTGTTTCAACTGTCTTCACGGGTTTATGCGACAAGATCTGTTAGACAAGCATCGCAAAGTGTGTGGCAAGCATGGAGCACAACGTTTATCATTCCCCAAGGAACCTTTCATCAAGTTCAAGAATGAAGCTAAACAACAGCGAGCACCGTTTGTCATTTATACAGACTTTGAATGTTTCACAAAAAAGCATGAAGAAGTTAGTATCAGCATCATCGTCCAAACAGCTTTGCTTATGTGGTTGTCAGCCAGTATGATACACGTGCCCTAGTCGTGTATCGAGGAGATAATGCCGTGAAAGTCTTTTTAGACCATATGGTGAATGAGCGTGATCGTATTGTGCATGGCTTGCTACAGCCAAAGAAAATGGTCATGACTCATAAAGATGAAGAGCATTATAACAATGCTACGGATTGCTACATTTGTCATGAGCCTGTAGGAGCAGATCATGTGAGAGATCATGACCATATCAATGGCAAATACCGTGGAGCTTCACATCGTGAATGCAATTTGCAATTTCGACTGCGAAAGGATAAGCAGGATGTTGAAGATTCTTTCATCATTCCTGTCTTTTTCCACAATTTACGAGGCTATGAAAGCCATTTGATCATGGAAGAAATTGGACAGTTCAAAAATGAGACGATTACAGTCATTCCCAACACCGTTGAGAAATATATTACATTCACCATGAGCAATCTGAAATTTACAGACAGTTATCAGTTCATGAGTACTTCTCTACAGAAGTTGTTATCCAACCTGGCGGCAGGAGGGAAATATAACTTTTATAACATGACGTCACACATTCACGATAGCGACCAACAAGATTTACTGTTGAGAAAGGGAGTGTACCCTTATGATTACGTGGATGAACCATCCAAGTTTGCTGAAACACAACTGCCGTCCAAGGACAAGTTTTACAGTCTGCTCAGTGAAGAAGACATTAGTGATGAGGATTATGCGCATGCGCAGAAGGTGTGGGAGACATTCCAGTGTACTACATTGGGCGAATACCATGACCTATACCTGAAATCAGATGTGTTGCTGCTGGCTGACGTGTTTGAAAACTTTCGTCACGTATGTCTCAACACGTATGAATTAGATCCTGCTCACTACTATACAGCGCCAGGACTGTCCTGGGATGCCATGTTAAAAGCGACAAAGGTGAAATTGGAATTGATCAACGACATTGACATGTACCAAATGGTTGAACAAGGTCTACGTGGAGGAATATCTGTCATCACACACAAGTATGCGAAAGCAAATAACCCCTAAGTAGCAGATTACGATCCCACGCAACCAACCAACTACTTGACGTACCTGGATGCAAACAACTTGTATGGCTGGGCCATGTCGCAAAGCATGCCGGAAAGTGGATTTATGTGGGTGAGCGAGCCACAATCCATCGACTTTATGGATGTGGATGAAGATGAGGAGATTGGGTACATTTTAGAAGTGGATTTAGAATACCCATATTCAATCCATGATCATCATAATCACTATCCAGTGGCTCCAGAACGGAAATGTGTTAAGGTGGGAGAATTGTCAAAACATAGTCAGAAGCTACGGAAAGATCTAAACATGAAAGGCAAGCCTAGTGAAAAGCTCATTCCCAACTTATGTGACAAGAAGAAATATGTGTCTCATTATAGAAATTTACAGCAATAGGCTTCACTGGGATTGAAAGTCACGAAGGTGCACCGTGTCATCATGTTTGCACAGAGCAAATGGTTGGCAAAATACATCTCCTTGAACACGGAAAAGAGAAAGTTGGCCAAGAACCCGTTTTAGAAAGACTTCTTCAAATTGATGAACAACTCTGTGTTTGGCAAAACCATGGAAAATGTGAGAAAGCGCATGAATGTGGAACTGGTTCACCAGGAAAAGCGGTTCAAGAAACTTGTGGCCAAACCTTCCTTCCACAAATTTAGATTTTTCAACGAAGATTTGACCGCGGTACATTTGCGCAAAGTGGATCTGCTTCTGGATAAACCCATTCAAGTCGGCTTCACCATTCTCGACCTCAGCAAGGTGCTCATGTTCCACTTTCATTACAACTGCATCATGACCAAGTATCCCGACGCCAAGCTGTTGTTCAGCGACACCGACAGTCTATGTTATGACATAGAAACGGACGATATCTACAAAGACATGCAGGAAGATGCCGACTTTTTCGACACAAGTGACTATCCCCCAGATCATTTCCTGCATTCCAACGTGAACAAGAGAGTGCTTGGGAAAATGAAAGATGAGACGGCAGGCATTCCCATAGAAGAGTTTGTTGGACTTCGACCGAAAATGTACAGTATGATGTATGGTGGGAAAGAAAAACGTACGGCCAAAGGCATCACTCGCGCGTGTCAAAGACGGATGAAACATCAGCAGTATAAAGACAGTTTGTTCAACCAAACGCAAACGATGACCACAGGACACATCATTCGAAGTCATGACCACCAGATTTTCTCGGAGAAGTTGAGGAAAGTGGCTCTCTCTCCCTTTGATGACAAGCGATATGTGATGAGTGATGGCTATTCCACTTTGGCGCATGGGCATTACAGTATATAAGGGGAAGACACTTCAACTTTAGAGTTAGTTGAGGTGTGAACACTGAAGCGTCATCATGAATCGGAAAAGATCTGCAACAACGGATATGGATACTCTTGCTGATACAGTGAAAGACATGAATGTGAAAAATCCTACCACTACCATCAAGAAATTAAAAGTGGAGATAGCACCACCACAACAGTCGTGGGATGGAATGCTTTCTCTAGGCAAGGAAAGTATATCAAGATTATGAAACAAAGTAATGAAGGTGTGGTAAACATTCGCAAATACCTCAGAGATGAGGGGACTGGAAAAAACCGTCCGACGAAAAAGGGAATTTTGCTGACAATACCTGAATGGAAAATGTTGAAGAAGCAGGTGAAAGAAGTGGATAAAAGGCTCAGACAAGACGACAAGTCATAACAAGGTAACAATCATGAATGCACTCGTGTTGAACGATGGTGTTTACCTTAAAGTAAATGAGAGGAATGAAGTGATGATGGGTTCTCGGAGAAGTTCTGCTTATCGGTTTAAAGCTGAAGTGTGGAAAGACTTACCGCTGGAACCTGGGTTTGAACGCAGACTTGAAAATAAACTGGAAGTGACGGTGGCTGAATATGATTCTAACATAAGTGTGACATTCTGTAGAAATCTTTTACAGGATTATCCAGAGGATTATAAGGGAGTTGTGCCAGATACACCATATGCACAGTTGATCTTCTTTGATATCAAGAACTGGCACGCAGTCTTACGATTCCTAGAAGTATAAAAGATGGAAGACTATTTGTTGGATTATGAACCCATTACATACGGATTCTCATACATGAGAAACTTATGTGATGACACCGGCTACGACATTTTGGAAAGTTTATCATACTATCGCTTGACGAACAATCCGTGTTGAAGGATCATCTAGACAAGTTGAGAATACCCGGCTTTCTGCTTCACCTTTCAAATGACATAGAAGTGCGTGTGATTCAGAACTGTCTAGACGTGTTTGTACAATTTCGCCAACATGACGAGCTTACAGAACACTACGACATCATCACCCTCAGCACAGTGGAATGGAACGCGCTGTTGCAAGCATTGGATTGGGAAGACCCTCGTGCTTGAATTCAAAGAGCATGGAATACAACTTATGCGGGGTACCAAATTCATTGAGCTGACACAGCCTATGCGGCTGATGCGGCTGATGGACTTGGAAGAAGGATATGAACAGAAACTGTCTGAACATGTTACTGTGAAAGTGATAAAGTTTTGTGATGTGCGTTATGTCAGCTTTCATAGCATTTACAAATACGGGTATAATGTCTATGATACCTATATCAATTTCAATTCTGACGAATGGCATTCATTGATGAATGTATTGAAAAATGAATGTGATTGTTAATAGTGTAAATAGAAGTTTGTAAATAGTGTAAATAGACTTTGTAGTTAAGAGTTTGTAAATAGTGTTTGTAAACTTTGTAAATAGTATTTGTAGTTAAGAATTTGTAAATAGTGTAAATAGAATTTGTAGTTAAGAATTTGTAAATAGTGTAAATAGCGTTTATAGTTAAGAATTTGTGAATAGTGTAAATAGAGTTTGTAAATAGTGTTTGTAAATAGAGTTTGTAAATAAAAGTTTGTAAATAGTGTATATAGAGTTTGTAAATAAACGTATGTACAACACAATAAACAAGACTGTTTGAAACTTGGGTTGTTTTATTTAACAATTAACAACAACTTAACTAACATAACAACAACTTAACTAATATAACAACAACTTAACTAATATAACAACTTAACTAATATAAATTAACTACTACAATAACAACATTAATAAAACAACAACATTAATAAAACAACATTAATAAAACAATGGTTTATAATGTCTATATACAAAATCCTTTACAATAAAATCACCATCCTTTCTTTTTAATATATTCACAATATCAAACATACTCTGACCTCGAGCTCTATGTAATATATAATATACACAATAAAAACCACATGACGATGATATTGGCGTTTGTAATGATATAGAATTATACATATAGTCATTTCTTAAAAACATGTCTAAACGATCATCGAGATTTAACAGTCCATAAGAGTCAAAATATTCTACAGGGTCTTTGTCATAATACACTGCCACCCAATGTTGTCCTGGTTCATCTTGATCGTCTGTGTTGATGACATAGGCGCCGCGTTGTAAAGATGGTAACTGGTCCATGGCAAACACGCCTTGAAATGTCTTTGGTCATGACATCATGGCTCAGTATGGCATCAATCTGCTTCGTGTTCATGACTGGTAGTCGAATTGGATGCTGCGATTTGCACTTATTTCAATAATGTTGTCAAATTCAGCATAGACAATGACATTGATGGTATGTTGCAAAGCCCTAGCAAAGTTCATTTCTAGCCGCAAATTCCCATGCTTGATCAGGGGAAAATGACCATCGCCATCATAATCCGGTGTTAAGTCAAACGAAAATAAAGCATAACCTCTAGGCAAATCTTCCCATTTTATAATGGAACTTTTCTCACCATTCAATCGACCAAACGATTTGTAAAGCGTTTCAAAAGTGTCCAGGTATTTGTTCTGTGTAATGTCAAGCTTGAGAGGTTTGGATAGAACTGGTTCACCATCCGTGTACAGTTGCATATAGTCCAGATCAAAATGTTTGAAATCATATGGATTCCTCAATACTGATCCACCAAAGGCTTCATTATGAACCAGACCAATATGACAATACGATTTGGTAATTGACCCAAAAAGTTGTTATCTTTCACAAAAGACTGAAATCCTGCTGGAATAGCTAAGACTTTACATTCTTTTCTAGTGATGATGATCTTGACAGGACTTTTCATCAATGCATCTGTATGTCCTAACTGAATACCTGGACTCACCCTCACTTTGCGAATGGTTAAAAATGCCTCTTTCACTTCTACCTTATAGGTATTATCTGAAGCCATCAATACATAGTCATCTTTTTGTCTATGGAAACGCAATTTCAAACTGACGCCATTCGGAAGATAACGATCATGCTCAAACAAATCTATCCTTAAACCACCTGTGAGCGTAAAATCACGGCTAAGACGTGTATGCAAATAACGATGATGTAAGCCATTGTTTCCTTGCTCAGCCAAGTCACCACCGTCAGCATTGACATGAAACCCGGATACATATTGTTCAGGATTAGGTCTTTTCACCT
Source organism: Protula sp. h YS-2021 (assembly GCA_949752745.1). Classification (NCBI taxonomy): domain Eukaryota; kingdom Metazoa; phylum Annelida; class Polychaeta; order Sabellida; family Serpulidae; genus Protula; species Protula sp. h YS-2021. The sequence goes on from OX457027.1 coordinate 73,379,824, forward strand.
CATGACTATTCATTGACCCAGCAGTATCCTTGTACATGAGACGCATAGAGCGCTCAGAATGCAGACTTTCTTCCGAATCATGGATGAGATGAGAGATAATGCTGGTATAACCATGAGTATTGTTGCTATGCGAAACCAAACGATCATTCAGAAACAATTCAATATTAGACCATAACCCATTAAACACATCATTGATGCAAGAGACATTATCATCTGCGCCACAATCTGTTCCATCAGCCTTTAGAATGCGATATACAATATGAAGTTTGCTGTTCTTTAAATCCAAATATTCTTCTGTACTCGCAGGAATGCAGAATTCTATTGGAGCGCCTTCTCTAATGGTAGTGAGTGGTTGATAGTCGACATTATAACTTTTCTCTGCAGCAGTTTGCGTTGGAGGTACGTGAAACCATTCCAATGGAGAAAGACTACATTCACACGAATGATTATGAATGAGAGACATGATTTAAAAGATATCTCTTTTAATATGTTTTGATGTTATCCGTCTGGCTGTTTTTCGTCTTCTGGCACGTTTCGTCGGTTGCACGCGCTTTTGTTCACCAAACACACGTTCTGCTACTCGACCTGTCACATCTTTCGCGACATTCTTTGCAGCCTGCTTAAGATGTGGCGCAACGATCTTAGCCCCAGCCTTAAGTAGTGGCATAGCTTTGCGAGCCAATGATCCCAGTATGGAACCAATGCCATCGCCATATTGGATTCGCGCTCCTTTGAATCCTGGTAATTCCCCGCCCACTTGACGAAGAAAATGGTTGAGATATGCAGACGGATCGTGTGTATAAGCTTTCATATTGCTTTTGGTCGAGAATGAAGTTTACAGATCACCTTTCTAGTTTAAAATGGAACATTATAGCCTGTGTCGTCCTTAATATTCATTTCTATCACGTCAAATTTGGACGTGTTTACAGGAACATAATGCGGTTCACCGTACGTTTTCATAACGATGTCGCCATCATGGCCTTGTATCCCAACAGAACGTAGTAAGGGAACATAATAATCACCAACAACTTGTGGTTCACAAATACTACAATACACATAAAGTGTATAAAATCCCTGTTTCACATCCGCTTTAATTTCAGCTGTACATGTTTCAGTATACCATTGATCTGGGATAAATCCTAAAATCTCAGCTAATCCAGCGGAAAAGGACATTTCAAAGCCATAATTTAGAAATAGAAACACACGTCGTCTAATCTTATCATACTTTATCCGAATAGCTTCTTTAAGATCATCTTTCATAGAATTAGTCGCTTCTTCATTCACTGCCTGGCATATTTCTTGTATGGATCTTTAGTAGCCATAGGGAATATTGATAGTGTCAAGTGTATCTATCAGTGGTTGTTGTCGAAACTGAATAGAATAGTCCATGCCATGTCTCATCGTTGTCCATGTATGTGGATATTGAATTTCAGCTAAAGCCACTTCATATTTTCCGTTCAGATAAATGGTTCGAGGCATACGAATTTGGTAATTCGAAGCCTTGTTGTTGGGAGAATAGGTCATACTAGCATTGCTAGGCAAAGTAATGTAAAAACTTGTCGACTCCATGATGGGAACTAAATGGTATAGGTGCGTTGACGTTGCCTATATACTTCACGATAGCGCGCGCCATTCGACCAAGTATGCAAAGTCTCATCCTCTTTTACATCATGATGATCTACATGGTCTATAACTTCTCCTTCACAACAAGCACTTGTACATCTTATTTTTACAGGAATAGTTGGTTTATCTTCTTGCCGCCAACAACAACATAGCTCTTTCAGCCATGTTAAAAATTTTCCCATCCTTCAGGAAACTGTCTTTGTTGACGTTGTTTCTTTTGTAATGTCGTCACGAGTGGTCTTTTTACTAAACATTGTTTTTGGAATATTAGCATCTACAATTTCCTGGATAAACGGATGCCAACCATGTGGTGGTATGGCTCGTTCTTTTCTTCTTGTCGCCACCAATGCTTTTTCATCAAATCAACCATGTTGGAATTTGTGATAATATCGCCCGTTTTCAACACAAGTTCATTCTTCTCTGTCCATTTTACACCATGTTTCTTCAGTTCTGCTAAAAGTTGTGTTACTTTTCCATGATAAATAGGTTGAAAATGACTTAACACTAGCTTTTCTGGTTTTTCAGGTGATGATGATGAGGGTTTTTGCCTAGACAGACTTGTTCGTAAATGACGACCAAGAAGTTGAGACATTTCTATAGCCTTTTCACGTGTTCGTTTCCCACGTAAAAGTGTATTGACTTTTGTTTTAATATCATTTTTCTTTTCTAACAAGAGCTTGTATTCATATTCAGGAATGAGAACTATTTTCATCGTATGTTTCATTTTAACAGCAGTTTGGCTAACAAGGGCAATGCCAATCTAGCAATAGCTCCAATAAATCCTCCTTTCTGATTAATCAACTTCTTTTTTCGTCGAAGAGATATCTTCTTATCTGCTAGAGTATGTAGCGTATGACGTTCACGTTTAAATTCCTTAAACCGTTTTGAGCTTAAGGGTAATGTCCTTGCAATATATTCAAACAAATTTCAAACAAGCTTGTTAATTCCTCTCTTGTAGCTTGCTGTAGCAAGAATTTACGTCGTTTAGGCCCACTGCGTGCAAGCAAGTGAAGAAACGGTTGGTTCGCTCGAATACGTTTAGACATCTTGACTGCGAATGGTTAAATGAGTTGGTTCTTGTTCATACACTGCTTTATCAATATATACATAATGTGTATCTTTTGGTAAAATGCCTGTACGAATACGTAGTTGATCATTTGTCTTTGGTTTTAAATCAATGAATAAATATCCATGGGGTTTGCTGGTAGCATCTTGATAGGCTTCTATGAGAAATTGAGATCTTCCAGGATACATTTGCCGCGCCAATGTACTAATTTGTTGACTATCTCTCGGATTTTTAAATAGAAAGATATAATGTGTATTCAAACTAATATTTCGCATCTCTTTCCCATGATGCAATAAATTATGCACAATAAAGATAATGCTTAGATTTTGATGACTGCTGCCAACACTAAAGAGACGTGTCATTCGCTCATCACTATGACATTTGGTCATTAAGTCATCAATGATAAGTAAGTTTGTTTTTTTTTCGAGTTAAAACGCTCTTCAATGTTATCTGGAATGCCTTGGTAAAATTCTACGCCTTTCATTCCCTTGTACAAAGGCTGATCTGCTGCATAGAGCCATAAAATGCTTTTTGGAGAGGGTTGAATCAACTTTTGTTCTAGAATTTCCTTCACTAGAGACGTTTTGCCACTGCCTGTAGGTCTAGAGACCTAACAGGTAAATGGATGCTTAATTTTTGAATGTCTGATTCTTTCACCCAACTGTTAAACTTGTTTGGCCAACCTAACCACTTGACAACTAATTCTTTCACACCTCCTCGTCTTTTACATGTTTTCAAGACTTTTTCAATTCTATAAATAGATTCAATATCTTTGGTCACTTTCTGCAGTTCTTCTTCATAGAAATGGCCATCAATATCTTCGTCTAAAAAGTCTTTCACACGATACAAATGTATTCCTTGCTTCTTACAACGATGTGTGACAATGAAGACTTCTCGCGTCCATTTGATGTGATAATCGCGTTGAAACACGTATTTGATGTGGGAAATACGAACATGATCGCCAATGTTAAATTTGTACTTCTTCTTCTTCTTCTTCTTCTTCTTCTTCTTCGGTTTCAATTGCAGTTTGTCGACATACATATACTTCCACACTTTAGATTCGTTGTCTTTACGAATCTCGGCTGGAGCATATTTATTAGGAAGAGAACCATGAGGTCTATGGTTGTAATTGTACACCAAGTCTGGAAGAATGTCTAAGTAACGGTAAGTTTGATTATGTAGAAAATACCAATACATCATTCCCTTTAGAGTACGAATGACTCTTTCAGCAAAGTTGGCTTTGGTTTCATTCTTTGTGGTATAAGCATGAATTCCCTCTTTCTTCAAAAATGCTTTTACCCATCTATTTTTAAATTCTATTCCTTTATCAGACCTTAGAGTTCGCGGTCTTCGTCGTGTGTCATGAAAAATCTTTTGGAAAGCTTGTATGACGCTGGTATGTGATTTATTAGGTATTGGCTGTACCCACACATATTTGGAAAACACATCAATGACAATGAGTAAAAAGCGCATGTCATCATTATAGGGTGCTATGTTTCCCATATCAGCCAAATCAATATCCCACATATCATCAATACCACGTGTAATGGCACGTTGTCTTTTGAACCTGTATTTGACAGGTTGTAGTAAACTGAAAGCATTTTGATCCTGCAGCCATTTCTTCATTTGTGAATGTGTGACTGGTTGATTATGTTTTCGTAAGATGTGATACAGTTTGTAAGGACCAGCAAATGCTCCAGGCTGTCCAGGTTTGAAGTAAATATCGGTCAAGTAGTCTTTCCACGTCGACATGGTGAATGAAAAAACACGTCTAAACAGAACAGCTTTTATTTATAACTCAACCAACATCACTTAACTAATATATATTTACAAATCAAGTATGGATACAATGGTATGAATAACTGGAGACCATTGGTCTTCAATGAACACTAACCAATGACTGAGTTCATCTAATGTAATAGCATTTACACCATATTTCTCACAACGTTGATTTGCATTCTCTAACACTTTATCTAAATGAATGTAATATTTAGCTTCATTCCAATATGTATAAACACATGCAGCATGACAAGTATGTTCTTGACACTCTTCATGTTGACAAGCAAGACAGACTAAATATGCAAACTTTTTTACAGCTAATAACATTTCTTCACAATAGGTTTTTCGTACAATATATTGTCTCAATGTAATGTCTGTCATTATACTGCAGTATACAGCGCTCTCTCACTTCATCAAGCAGTTTTGGATCAAAGTGATATGCTGCTTCCTCGGTTCCGGCAATGTTTGAGTCTTCACTCCTTACACAAGTTTGACAAGTTCAGCATGGAATGAGCAAGTTCCAGTTGTTGTTCAACAGTTCCATAACGTGCTAGTTCACTTATCATATAGTCCACAAACTTGTTCTTGAAACATGTTTCTACATACATCCTATATGTTCATATATGTGTTAAAAAACACGTCTGCACACCATGACGAGCAAATGAAAAGTGTCTAACCCTCACACAACCTTTCTAACAACTTTCCCATGATATTCTGACCAGGATATCCAGATGACACTTGTTTCACACCAGCTCCCCACCAATGATCATACGTTGCTTCAACTAAAGTTTTGTCTTTACATTCTTTTAACTTGTTGCGAAACAATACACACTGATTCCATTTGACTTGTAAAACATCTTGCATTTTACTTCTCTTTACTGTATGCCATAAAGGACATGGCTTTATCACTTTAGCAATACGTTTCGCTTCATATCCATTTCTACATGAAGCAATGGCTGAAGCAATATCTTGGCGGTGATGAAAAACTGCTTTCTCATATTGATACAACGCTTCACTTGAGTTGAACACATGTCCATACTTTTCAAGTCGTGTTGGAAACATATTTGAAAGAACGTCCTTGTGACCGCTGAATAGTACAAGATTCTCCATGTTGACTTTGTTTCTGTTGTTTATTCTGACATGTCGGTTTCTTCCTGTAATAAAATATCTTGTAATATATTTGCTGCCTCTTCTATCATGTTTTTTCTTTGTTTACGTTGAAACCACTCACATAAAACTAAATTTGCTAGTACGAAAAACATTGTTATCAACTCGCATAAGATTCACTATGTTATCACAAAGATGATTAAAAGGTTAAAGTTACCTGATAAAGCTGCTCGGTTTCCTCTTCTTGTAGTTCACAACAATCTCTCAAATGATCAACTACGGTGAAATATACTTCTACATCAGTACGAGCAGAATAAAGCGCAGAATCAAAGTCAAAGTCAGGATCTTCTTCTATTCCAATTTTATGACATTCTCCAAGAAATCTTGAATGTAGTTCAATCACATCAAGACTATGATGTACAACATCCCAAAAAGCGTCCAAATGATAAAGTTGATAGTCTGGAGTGCCACAGCAGGCAAGTTTAGCAATCATCAAGTCAATATAAGCATTTTTAAAACATGCGTCCATCTTGTTTCAGTGTCATTTTACTTTGCTTCACTGACTTTAAGTACTCCACACTTGCTGCAGAAGTTGTTTGGTTCACACAACTTGCAATTATACTTGTGGCAGTGGCAATGATAATCCTCCACATATCCACAAGCACCACAATAGTCACAGGTAAGTCCAAGTTGATTTTGTACGTTCATGTTCTCCAACTGAACTTCAGCCAGCCTTTTCTTGGATAGCTTTGACACCTTCATCCGACCATCCTTTTGCAGCTTGATGATCGTTTTCTTGTCATGACATTCCTCACATGGTGATAGGGCTGAGTTGATGTTGTCCATCTCCTGAAGCAGTGTCTCCCATTCACCATCATTCATGTTGATGTGATGTGTGTATTCTTTCCCTTCAAACCGTGACGTGCGCACAAAACTGACATAACGCATATCCAAGTATGAAATGACTTCAAGCCACTTCGTTAAGTATAGTTTGAAGCCAATGTCGCGTAAATTTTTCAAGCTCTGGCACACAATCTTCCACAAAGATGGTGAATAAGCACACCATCTCTCTCCACGTGTGATGCGTAGAAATGGCCCATATTCTCCATGCTCCACAGTAATGGTTAAGTTGGCACTAATTTTAAAGCTGCTTATCTTGTTCTCCATAGCTGCACAATGTACTGATGACTTCACGTCCACTCCCTCCAACTGTCTGCTGAGAAATGACTTCACTCTGCTGAGTCCACTCCCTTTTATACCCAACTGTCTACTGAGTCAGCTCCCTTTTCAAAGAACTTGCAAACTTTTGAATTCACTTCAACTCGTCCATGGTTGAACCGAACAAGTTCTGATACATTCGTCGTCAATGGAACATCATCATCATAATGTAGAATGATTCTTGCAGCTATAGCTAACATGAGCTCAACTGCCCAAATTGTATTCGCGTTGATAAATGCTGAATCAATGTCATAAGTTGATAGTATATGTAAATCTTCACATTCATGTAGAAACGAGTGGATGAAACAATCTCTTGGAATAGCCTTTCCAACAGCTTCCCAATGCAGATGCAAATTCTTCACTTGCAACATCCAATCCCATTCAAAAGCAGGAAGCTTTGAAAACACATAGTTAGCATAATTCACTTTGAAGACGTCATCCATAGTCATACATCTGTCAAGAAGTAATGCCGACATTGTGAAGTATTTTCTCGTCACACAATCTCCACTTGTTGACTTGTTGACAGAATGTATTACTAGTTGACTAGTTGACATGTTTCACTCATGCTTTTATACTACTTCCATGTAATCAAAATATGGTGTGTAACTTGTTCAAAAATTGTTAAAATTGCTGACTCAGCAGAATGTATCACTGCTTGATATGAATGTCTCACTTACAGTTGTACAGCTGTAAAGCAGAGACATCTAGCGGTGAAGTCAAATAGTATTCATACGTCAAATGGTTTTCATCCGCGAAATAGCACAGGAAATAACTGAATGAAATGGTGAAATTTTTATGTAAATCAGTCAACTATAACGAAAGTTATCACAATTTTAAGTTAAAATGGTGACATGTTAAATTATGCATACAACCACCTGCGCAACTAGCGCATGATTATGTTAAAACTGAATCAAACAGTGAAATTTCCAGGTAAATCAGTCAAGTATAACAAACGTAATCCAAGTTTTACAAAGTTAAAATGGTGGTAAATATGCATACAGTCAGCTGCGCAACTAGCTCATGATCACTTTATAACAAAACTTTACATAAAACTGAATCAAACAGTGAAATTTTCATTGAAATCGACCAACTATAACGAAAGTTATCACACTTTTTCACTTTTTACAAAGTTAAAATGGCGGTAAATATGCATACAGCCAGCTGCGAAAATAGCCTGTGACCACTTTATGACAAAACTTTACATAAAACTGCATCAAACAGTGAAATTTTCATATAAATCAACCAAGTAGTTTTAAAGTTATACATTCATGAAATTAGTCATATCACGATCCTGGGGGGTGGGGGGGGGTCCTCACTTTGTTATCAGGGTTACGCCTATGGCTACGCCTATGACGTCACGTTACCATGCTTCGTTGCCATCACAACAACACGTTGCCATGACTACGCCTATCACCTCACTTCCGGTCCAGACAACACTTCCGGTCCAGACAGTATGACGTCACAAAGTGAGCCAGAACTGTCGTTTCTATACTACTGTCGGTTCATGTCTAGTTCTTTGACGGCACCTGCTTGCTAAATCTGTGCTTGACAACATGCAATTTTTGCGCTAGACCAAATTTCCTTGGTACTTTCGTTGACTTTTTAATCCTATTTGTAATCAACTTTTCAACAAATAGGCAATTTATATCCAGTATTATTCTTCTCATTGATATTGTCACTTGTAAAGTTTTATTGCGTAGCAAATTATATATTCTATCTCTCGTATTTAATCCTTTTTGTTTATTTTTAAATATGGGTAGCAGATTAGAGATATTATACTAATACTGCAATAACGTATTTGAAATAATGTCCAAAGGAACACTTATTTTCAATATGGAGCCAAACTTTAAGCGGAGAAGGAAGGCAGGTCTGTTTCGTGTCTTCTGCGCTTTATTAACTTATTGATGGAATTCCGTTCATCAAAAGAATTTTTCAAACTGTCGTGCTCTCCTCGTAGGTAACTAATCCATTTTCTGCTGATACATAACTTTTAATCCCTGTGCCCGCAAGATGGAAGCTTTTTGTTATTGTTAACAAACAACTGCCAGTGAGTGATGTGTTGTGGGAGCAGGACAATTCCCCCCTCAGACAATTCCCCCCAGTCAACTCCCCCCCCCCGACACCCCCCCCCCCCGTAGGACTACTAAGACCATAATATTAAGACCAACGAGGGTTGAAGTCCAGAGTTGCTGGTAATTGGGCGTATTTATCCATACCAATGAACTTTAAGTTGGCTGCCTCAGGTCCGGCAAAAACGAATCAAAGCTGGAAATTCCGGAGTCAATGGTTTTTACGTGGTTCCACCAATCCTCAGCAATCCATGTCCTATAAAAGTTGGATGTGCCTCCTGGATATGCTGAAAAAGCAACACAGCCTGACGACCGTCGTCTTTGGTCAAATTATGGGTGGCCACTTGCCCGAGCCACCACGTCGCCAGTACGCCGACTCGTGCACAGCGCATTCGTCAAATAGTCCGCGACTTTGAAAGCCGACAGATTGTTGACTATTTCCGTGGAATTGCCCACAACCTCAGGTTTTAAATGGCAGAAAAGACTTTCGTTTCAGACAGAAGAATTTTGCATTTTTGATTTTAAGGTGCTTTACAAATAAAGAAATGAGAGACACCTAGTTGTTTTATTCTTGTTTTGGCATTCAAAGTAAAATAAAAATAAAAAATTAAGTGGGAAGGGGAATAGTCCTCGGGGAATTGTCCTACGGGGGGAATTGTTCGGGGGGGGGTTGCAAATTGTTGGGGGGGGGGGGAGTTGTCTGGGGGAATGTCCTAGACCCTGTGATATAGCTAGAATAAAAAATAACTAATTGGGGGGAAGGGAGAAAGGTTCTGTAGCTGTAGTGTCCGGCCAATTGTGGTGTTTGTTGAAGTCGAAGGATGAAGCCGATGTGTTGTTTGTGATTAGTAGCCTCGATATTTTTTATAATGTCCTATAAGTTTTTAGCAATTCTGCTTTAATCGAAAGACTTAAATTTCTTGCACAGGACAGTGTTTACGCCCCGTAGTACTGAAGTAAAATTCAGCAATATTCGGTCATTTGTTGTTAATAGAGAAGAAAATTCTACGAACAATCAATAAGTCATGGTCTGAGGCGTGGATCTCCGAAGGGAACAGTCCTCGCAAAGTCGTCTCCTAATTTCTTGTCGATGGCACCTGATGTTTAGAAATCCACAGTACAATTCGCGGGTCAGGTTTTCCGCAGCTTCTGCAGCATTGGCAATGATTTCAGCACTAGGAGAAGACTCTGTACTCTAATCGTCGCGAATCTTCGTGCCAGGAAATGCCGGGTTGCGAAGAGAAGAGGACTTGAGTTGTGGGCGCTTTTCGTTGCTTCTGTAAGAGAGAGAGAGAGAGAGAGAGAGAGAGAGAGAGAGAGAGAGAGAGAGAGAGAGAGAGAGAGAGAGAGAGAGAGAGAGAGAGAGAGAGAGAGCGAGAGAGAGAGAGCGTAGAACATACAGGAAAAGCCATTGAGTTGTGTACGCTCCGCTCTTCTGTCAGAACAGAAAATAGGTTGTGGAGCCCACGCATTGATCTCTGGTCCACGGTATCCAGACAGAAGGGCCTTGGACAAAAGGGCCTTGGACATAAGGGCCTTTGCCAAAACGGTCTTTCCCAAAAAGGCCTTTCCCAAAACGGCCCTAATAAAATATGTAATAAAATAACAAGTAAAAAAAAAACAAACTTCATTGTGTTTTTAAAGATAACTGCCTTGAAGTTTTGTTTCAATTACTCCCCATAACTCTCTTGAGATTTCCGAAGCACTGTGCCACAGGTTAATCCCTGTTTGTACCAATCACTGCCTTGATGTTTTACTCTTGTACTCTTTCAGTTACTTCCCACCACTGTCTTTAGATGCCAGATTTCGGAGTCATTGTGCCACAAAAGATAACCTCAGTCCTTTGTTTCGTTCCTCTGCACTGTGATGTTTAAACACACGCCTTAAGCCGATGATGTTGGCGTGTCAGTTTCTTGCCGATATACGAGTTCTGAATTTGAGGTCTTTATTTGAACTGTGACCAACAGCAATGGATATAAGACAAAAAGTAATAAAGGACAGCCAAAAATTTGTCTCGCTGAATCAGGAAATAAAATCAATAAACTTTGTTTTTGGAGTTATTTTATTACACAAAAAATAAAAATAATTTTGAGAACCATATCCAAAAAAAATTGTCAAGGCCCTTTTGTCCAACTTTCCATTTAGGGCCGTTTTGGGAAAGGCCCTTTTGGAAAATGCCGTTTTGGGAAAGGCCCTCATGTCCAAGGCCCTTTTGTCTAGGGCGCTTCTGTGCCGGATTCCTGGTCCACATCACTTTTTGGTGCCACAGGCTGTGAAGAACGGTGCTCAGTCGATCAAAAAGCACACCGATCTTTAATCAACCTCCTGTTGGTTGGGGGAATTTTAAGAATAGACCCATGGCTTTCTGTTCCATGCTTGTCGTGGGAGGCGATTAATCGGAATTTCTTTCTCAAGCTCTTCTTTTTCTTCGTATTTTCCTTCTTTTTCATAATTGTGTCTTTAGCAGGTGCATCCTAATATAGCCATCATAGTCGCTGTACAAGACGTTAAACACAAAACAAACAAACACTGCGCCTCCGGCAGACATGTTGCAGAAATGCACCGTCGGCCAGGGCAAAGAAGATCGGGTGTGGATTGAAACAAGGCCCACATGAATATTGCCAAGACTGCACCATTTGCTTCATAGGTGAGGACTGCGATGGAACTGTAACGTGTAGGGTGTGTCAATATTTATCATCTAGAAGTTATTAATAGGCTGGGACCATGTAAGCTGCAAAATATGCAAATAAAGAAGTTATGGGATATATACACTCTGATCAGGAGACAACTTTTTGTGGAGAGACCGCCCATTCGAGAGGGAACGCCTCTACAAGACGAGCCTAAAGATTGGGATAGCGAGTCGACAGCGGCGATGCGTATCAAATCCCCATCGTACGTAGAGACAAAAAGAATTCTCACAAATCGCCTGCACAAGATTCATAGTTATTGTTGCATAAGATTGCCAGTAACAACGCGACTATCACATCTATCACAAATAATGGGTCCAGGTCATCATTACCGAACCAGGGATTCGAATAACGCACTGGCGATAGTATTGGAAAAGTACACATTTCGTCGAAGACGAAGGTTACGAAAACTTCTTACAGGTCGTGAGATAACTGTCCCGTAAGTTTTCCCTGTCGTAAGATTTGTACTTCACGCTCACAGTTGCATAACTTTTCCCTGTGGGTAAATTTTCCCTATGTATTGATTGACAGCTTTTTGTAATTCGCTTGTTTAATCTACATTGTTTCTCCCAATAAAGCTGCGTACACCTCTTCAAAAGGATGTACCACTGAGTTTTCCACCGGCGA